>OY728140.1:1830440199-1831690199 GCA_963277665.1 Viscum album | reverse complement strand
TAACTAATGGTTATCCGTTGAAATTATACTTTGTGGTTTATCCTTATTAGATTTTATGAGACCTAGGGGGTCTTGAGGTCCCTACTGAGTATCATTATACTCACCCTTGCATTGGCTATGCCCACACCTCATTGTGTTGGATGCAGACGACAGACATCACTGACAGAGGCCAAGAGTGTAAGGCCTGGATGGTACTTGGAGGTGGACGACTCAGTGTGATGACCCAAAGAGCATACCGATTGATGCGAAGTGCTGAGGAGGACATCTGTACCTACCCTGCATGTAGGAACCCAGAGGATGATCCAGGAGCTGGTTTTACCATTCAGCTGTTAGTCTTTTCAGTTGTACTTTCTTTCAGTTGTATCTGTACCATTTTGTTGGGATTGTATTTCCAGACACTTTATACTTTCATCACACTTTTTATACATATTTTCTTAGTGTTTTCTTCCTCTTATACTTTTTTGTGTGTGTTTACATTTTATAAAGGCAATTACTTCCCAGTTTTAGGGAATTATGCCTTTGGTACTAGTCGCCAGCCCCTGGCCTATAAAAGGCGGGCTTGGGGTAGTCATGATGCAGGCCCCGGGGGATGGGTCGTGACATTCGTTAACTCTATAGTCAATATTATCATGGTTAAAATAAGTTCTATCCATTTATAGAATGAAATAAAACTCTAATTGGGAAAAAATAAGATTTTTAGGTAATATTTTTCCATATAGAATAACAAAAAGATTAACAAAATTTATATTTTCAATAATATTTCCCCCCCTTGTTTCACCAATAATATCTGGTCTCATTTTTTGACATGATATCTCAAATTTAACTTAAAATTTCTTAGAAATAAAGGAATTTGTAGACACTATATCAAACAAACTATAGAATAATCTGAGTTAAAAAACATGTAATTAATAAAAATTCATTGGATAGCCCGATGTCTACGTACATTTCCACAAAGGTTCTAACTACTCTTTTCTACTTAGAGTCTGGCTTATTTTCATCATTCTGATCACTCTTTGGGAAGTCATATGCTTTATAAACTACCTCACCACATTTAGAGCAATTTATTGTTTTCTTGTTAAGATTAATATTAGGATCACTTTCATTTCTGTCTCAATCCATATGACCAAATGTAAAACATCAAAAAAAATTCCCTATTTTGGTAAGGAATTCCCCAAGGTTCTTTTTTCCGCACCTTTCACAAACTGGAAACTATGATTTCTTACCATTACGATTCATTTATAAATTCTTTCCAATCGATTTCCTTTTGGACCACTTCATCTCCTTGTTTTCAAATTGCAGGTGATCATCAAATAACTATATCCCTTCCACCTCAGCAAATTGGAAATGCTTTACATGACTTTTGAATTCATGAGATTCCAATTCTATTCGACACCTTGGAATTAATCCAAAGTTAAAGCATTTTATTTTTTTATTATGATCCAAAATATGATTTTGAGAATACCTCAGTAGTAGGATGATGTTTTAGTCAAACACAACCACTAAATCTTCATCATTTTTCATCAATTTGATAATTATTTCTTCATCCTAAGTCTTTACACCATAGGAAAATAATTTTCAATGACAATAATTTTAAATTCATCTCACTCTAAGTCATCAATATCAACTCAATCCCCGATATTTTTGACAATTGAACACAATTGGTTAGAATCATCATCAAAATGATAAACGGAATGATATAAATTTTTATTATCTAAACATCAGATACAATAGAATATTATTTAGGGACATTAATCCATCGTCCAGCTGCTACTGGTCAGATGAATCACTAAATGTATTAGGGTGTTACCTAATAAAATGTTCCAATATCATCATGTTTTTTGTACCTCTAGTTATTCTATTGAATGGATGCCCCCACTATTTATTTATTATGTCATCTTAGTCATTAATATCACTAACTGCATGGTTCCAATCCTTAACATTCCATGCTGCAGATTTGGATGGATATCAATTGGTCAGTTTCTTTCCACTCAAGCTACCATGTTTCTTTTGTGGAAATCCATTCTTGACAAACATTTCTTCGATGAACTAACAAGGGAATATTTAAATTATATAACATTTAAATTTTAACATAGAGTAAAAACAATTTATGATATTCTATTAACATCATCCTATCCCTTAAATTTATCTAACACAACTTCGGATACCAATTATAAGGACCCAAACTTATACATTAAATAATTAACAATTTTATTCAAGAACTCACATCCAATAACATTGAATATAGTTTCATGTTTCCAGTTTTATTGAAATAAAAATAACCCATTCATAACATTAGACATTAATACAGAGTAGATACCAAAAAAGACATTATCCTTTCTTAAAAAATATATGATTTTTCAAATAAAACATGTTTTCTTTGAAAACATTCATAACATTTTACACGATTTCCTTCTATTTCTTACACGTCCTTATACACTCTAAAAATAATTTAAAAACAACAGGATGAGAAAAAAATGATAATAAAGGGATATAAAACAAAAGAAAGATGATATTATTCCTTGAATATTTATAACATATGAAATAATTTTTGAAAGAGACATTTGTATCACCCATATAAACTTGCATTGTGAAACATGATATTTTTATGAGATTTCCACAAAACATACTGAACATAAATATAACCAAAATGGTATCACAGAGAATTAAATACATAATATTGTAACTCTCTAGGCTATGTTATAATTTTTAACCTTCACTAGTACCATACATTATAACCCTCATGATTACCTTATTGTATAACCCCCACAGTTACACTTAGAGTAGCAATACTACCAACCTACAACTTACACATACCCAATTCATTGGTTAGATATATAGCTCCCACACATTTCCATAAAAAATTCCCAATAACCATAACATAATCGTCGAATAACAATTTATTAAAAAAACATTAACATTGTATTTTGTAAAACTATACGTCTAAAAGATGATTTTATTAGAAAAGGACCTTTAAAATAATGTAAAATATATAGAAAATAAAATATAATTAAATAAATTTGTGTATAAATTGTAAATACACATAATAAATCATAATATAAATAAAAAATCATCACATAAATGATCCTAAAATCATATTTGTAATGATTTATAATGTTATCCCAATGACTGTCCATTGGGATTAAAATTCACATACCTCATGTTTTTTGTTACTTAAAAAATGATTAATCCAATTTTATAATGGTTAAAATAGTGTTATTAATATTTTAAATAAAAAATTTCATGTTTATAACAACTTATATGTTCAATTTATAAAATCATTTCATATTTTAGTTATTAGTGTTTTGTTCCTTCCATTATTTCAGGTGATTTCGATACATGATATCTATGGTCAGTTTGTACTTAATTTTATTGTGGAAAGGAAATGAAATTTTAGTAAATGAATTAAATGATAATAATGAATTTTTCAGAATATATAATGATACGAAAAATCATTCTGTTATCCTATATGATGATGAATATTTATATAAAACATTAATGATATTTATTTGGATCATTTTTGTCAGATCCTCAATAATCCTGAATTTGTTTCATTAAATAATTTAATGTCATTCTTATAAGTTCATCCTATAACATAAAATAGGATAAATAATATAAATTATTTTTAGTTTCAACCAATAATATTTTTTTATTATCTTCTTTGAAGAAATTAATGGATATTGAAAACACATCATCCACGATTTTGGTAAATCTTCACATTGTGGATGGTGTTTACTTTTTAGAATAAGAGAGAGAGGAGAGGAATAATGATGATATATTATTTAAATGAACATGAAATAATAAAGAATATATGTATTTGTATATTTCATATAGGTTGGATAAGGTGAGGGGAATTGAATATAAGAAAATAAAATAAGGGAATGAAAAAACGAGAAAAATGGTACATGATTCTCTCCTCTTGATCTTTTCTTCTTGAGATCCTCTTTAAGTCCATTGGTTTGGGCCTTTTTTCTAAACCAGATGGTCTTAGACATGGTGAATACTGATGGGAATGGGATTTGGAACAATTTTTCAATTATTAAGGCTTGAGAGAAGTGAGATGAAGAGGGGAATGAGGGTGGTATTTATAGTGGAGGAGGGGAAGGATTTTATATTATTTTAATAATTATTTTAATATTTTTGATCAAGACTATGAATTATAATTATTACTCTGACCAAAAATAGAAATAATTGCATCTAACCTCGAAACAGATAGTCTTACATCATCCTTTAATCAACTATGATTCAAAAAAACATGTATTTATCATTTATCGTAATCTATCGTATTTTACTATTAATAAAAAGTTCACGAATTATAGAAAATAAAAAAATCGCTATTACAATTTTTCAACCTGTAGAAATCAAAAATGGACCCCATTTTTTGAGAATAATTTTCTAAACATTAATAATTCTATTTTTATTTAAAATTTTATTTTATTAAAAAATAACAATTTTTAATATATAGCTAATTTTTAATAGCTTGAAAATTTAATCAACATATCTTTTTCTTATAACAATAAGCAAATAAAATATAAATATGATATAGTATTCAAAAGGGTCATATTACCATTCATATTACTATTTATATGGGTATGATACTATTCACTGAATAGACATGTTGGTTCTATGAGACTCAAAATAAATACTGACAACAACTGTAGATGATCGTTTTTTGAAATTCAAATCATTGAAGCGAAAAAATTATGTTTGAGGGATAATTATAACTATCTACATAAAACATATATTAAATCATTTAAATTTATTTGTAAATTCATTGGTGTTACAATTTATATATTACCTGCATTATAATATTTTTTATTAGTTCATAAATATTTTTCTCTACATGTGACAATATTATATCCAGTTTTGTGATTAAAAATATATTTTTTGTAAAAATAATTTTTCCTCACAGTTTTTTCACATACATTAAAATTAATCTCCTTTATTGGTAGGTATTTAAATTTATAATATTAGCTTAATATTCATAATGAGGAGGTTAAAATTTTGAAATTATTCCCCTTTTAGTTTTTTGTCAATATGAATTGTCTTTGTGGTAAAATTTATTACTCAGTAAAGGGTAAACCGTATAAATATTGATTAAAAATAACTTCTAATTAAATTATATTTAATACTAATTATTATTGGATGATGTTATTTTTACCCATAGAAATTTTGGTTAAAATAGAGTTTTTTAGTTTACCCTTGTCTATGAAAATGAAATACATATTATTAAAATCAATAAATGTTACAAAATATATCACTATTATATTTAATATGTATAGTATTTTTCATGTGCGGTTAACCAGATTATTTTCTCAAATATAAATATTTTTTGGAAATAAAAATTATTTATATTTATCATGGTAATTAATTTTTAGTTTTTACAATACCCTATTTCATACATAACACTGATTTCTTAATTCATTAAATAACTAAAAAATAAAATAAAATATAACAAAATTATTTAAAAAAATAATTTGAGATATTTAAGGTGATACAAATTTTCTATATGTATATTAAATTCTAAAGAGATAAAATAATATTATTTTATTAATTTTACATGTTTAATTTGTTTTTAAAATTCAAAGTACTGAATAGTATAAAAATTCAGTATAATTATATTTTATTTGATTGAAATTTTATTAAATTATATAAAAGTCAAAAAAATATATAAAATATATGAATTGACTATGATGTGGTAAAAATTTTCAGAAAAGAATTATTTATTATCTAATTTACAATATATGTATTGAAATAAATAGTCGTTTAATATAAAAGACAATGTTATCATAATTAAAACTAAAACAGGCTAAGTATGTATTTATCAAAATATTAGTTTTAAAATATCACCAAAACAGGTCCAAAATACACTAGTTTATTATATAAAAACATCATATTATTTTATATTTGGATCTATATCCATTTTTATTTGGATAGATAAATACATAATATTAATTTTTTATGGGATATTTCAAATGTTCTTATGACCTTAATTATAAAATAAATCCTCCTACCATGTTTTTATTAATGAAAATGTATCCTTATATCACACAAATATTCTAAAAAAATATTTTCACTAGTTCCCTATCCACTTTATATTGATTTGGGTATTTTCAAATAAAAATCCATAGATTTATTTACAGGAGATCCAACCGAGACATTTTGAAGAAGATCTAATCGCTCAAAATGATCACATTCATTTTCTACTCTTCCTTACCTACTATAATTATATTTCATTTATCATAATATAATAACTCGAGTATCCTGAATATTATAAAAGATTATTATTTTTAAAACACTATTATTAACCATTTTTTAAATCAAACATGAAGTGAATATATTAGTTATGCCTACTTATGGATTATTATCTCCTTGTAGGGATAAAATTAAATTTTTTATAGTCATCATTTATGGATGGTTATTATGATGGGTTTAATGAATATATATGATATACATGACATTATAATTATGTTTTAAATATTATTTATTATTTAACATTCCATCATTCCATAATTCAAGTACATGGAAACAGAGTTCATGCTAACATATGGCCTACCGTCTCTAGGAGTGGTGCAATTTATTTTTCAATTTATACTTGATAAGGAAGATTATGAATGTGTTTATTATTATTTAAGATTTTTTTTGTTCCATTATTAAAAATATTTAATGGAAAATTCCATGATCAATGTATAAGGACTGAGATTTCCGAACCGAAACATGCTTGGAAAACAAGCAGTTATTAGTTAGATGAGAGATTTTAATAATAAATGAGTAATAAAAGGGTAAGAACATGTTATATAAAAATAATAAAAATAATATTATAATAAATATTAAGGAAAATATATATAATAAATTTTTATTTATTATACTGTAGTTTTTTACATGAACAAGGAAAATAAATACTTGAGGTACAATGTGATTTCACCATCTAATATTTATTTGTGATTTTTTACATTTAATTATGCTCTATAAAAAATTTCTCTTAAATATTCATAATTTTTCAAAAAAATTTCATAAAAATTATACTACTTTTGTTTATTTATGTCAAGTATTTTCTCCATTTTTTAATTTTTTACAAATTCCTTTGAAATAAATATTTTTACCATTTTCGAGAAAAGGTATGATTTTTCTTTTATAAAAATACACAATGAATATTATTAAATATATTGAATGGTTGAATATTCAAACATTAACAACACTATAATTAATCTATGATTCATATAAAATATTAAAAATGCAATTTATAATAAAAACTCTCCATTTTGAAATTATTTTGAATTTTTTAAAAATGTTTTCAAAATGGAATGGATATTTTCATCCATAGTAATTTCAATTGGACTTTCAAAATAACATTCCATATATGCAAAAAAATATTGATGTTAATTATTAATTAATTGTCATTTGATTCAATGATAACATCCTTATAATTTTTTATAATGGAATATGATTATGATGGTATGATTTTTATTAATATGTTTACATTTTCATGGGTTTTTTTATGATGACATCATAATGAATCCCATTTCATTTCATTATTTTTCTTATGATGAATGATTTATATTCTTGTAGAATACATATTTATAGTTTTTATTATGTAATAAATGGAAGTTATATCTCTTGGTAGTGAATTTGGTAATGATTTATCTCTCATGAGAAAAATAAGTCTTGGATACAAAGTAAACATGATTCAGTATGACATAGATGGAATAGGGAGAGATCCTAGTTCCTTAAGAAACTTTTTCCACTATGACAGTATTTGGGTTTAACCCATTAATATATAATTTCCTTATATTTATTCCTTGACTATAAGGGAAATGAATTAATAAGCATATGTGTATATCAGAATTCCATGTCTTATGAAAATATTACTCTTTCAAGACACACATTAATTTAAGAATCATATATTATGAACATCCCTGATTTAGTACTCATTTAATTATAAGGATATTTATAATTAGTGTATAATTTAAAATTTTATGTTCATGTCATTATACCATTCTACTCACATTATGATTATGTAATCGTTGAGATCTCACCTTCTTACATCTTACTAAGTATATGAGCTCACCCTTTCATATGTTTTATTTCCTTATGATATGATGAATGCAATTAATATTATATGCCTAAAAATGATATAGTCCCAAGTAAATAATTTGGAGATGAAAATGATAGTTTATAAACCATTTTTACATTATTGATTACAATTTTAATATACATATACTATTCTAGAAATAATTTGACATGTTATTCATTGAATATTAATCTATAAAACATTATATAAATGTAATCAAAGTATTGATTCTCACATTTTAGGCCCTAAAAATAAATTTATAAGTTTGGTGGATTCATTATATGTCTAAATAATTCCACATAATCAACATTCCTTAAAATCAATAACTGTTATTATTAGTAGGAATAGCATAAAAAATATAAATACTTTCCCTAGTCAAACTAGTCATATAATATCCAATAAAATATTTCAAATGGAACTATTATTGTATTATCTTAATAAATCATAGGATTAAAAAATTAATTTTTATATAGAAGAAATAATATCAAAACAACTCATTACAATTTCATGAGGGTAATAACCCATTACACATAAAAATGAATTAATTAATGGAAACTATAATTCTTAAATATTTATTGAATTAATTTTCACTAATGTGTAATTTTAAATATGATATGGATGCTTAAAAATAATTATTTCTCCTGATGGGGGAATATTTTGTGTATTCTTTATATGTTCAAAAGAAAACATTCATTTACCAAATTTTTCAAAACATTCCCAAATGTTCTATATCCAATGAATAGAAATATAATTCATTTTCAACCATTATATAAAATTTTAGAAATGTTTAATAATTTCATTAAAAATTTATTTTAATATATTAAAAACATTATTTGAATTATTTGAATTATATATTATCATGGGAAAAGGATTTTTGTCTCGATAGAAAAAAAGAATTTTTTATATAAGAAAAATATTACTATAATTTTAGATATAATATTGTGGAAATTGAGATGAAAATCTCGAATATTCAAAACCAAAATATTAGTTAATAAATGCAACTCCCCATCTCTAACAACTATGCTTAAGATAAATTTCCTCATGTTCTCAAGTATATATCACAATTAACAAGAGTATGCTGACTTGAATAATGGTTTTGAGTGTGTAAATTGGGATACTATACACTTAGTACTATATTGTATTATCAATAATAATATATATACAATACATTATATATGATGAGAAACAAATGAAACACAAACTTCATAACACATATCATATTTTAAAACGAGGAACCCTATTTGGAATGTCCAACAAGAGTATATGTAGTAAATAATTTTATAAAAAAGTTGTGGGATCTCTGGAGTCCCACTTGGAACACTAAAAGATTTTTTCTCATCTAGTCAGTAACCCACAATTGGTCCATTTCACATCATCATAATTCAAGACATTTAATTTACAATATTTTCAAAAAAACCTTGATAGGTCTAAGTAAAAGATTAAATAGACACGAAAATACATCCATAACCTATTGTTATAATGAATACAATTATTTTACATAATAATAATATATTTTTAATATTTACAATGGTAGAAAATGTATAATTGAGTGGTCTGGTGAAAACGATGATTCCAAAAATCATAGAATGTATTGCCTCAACTCCATGAAAGTTGGATAATCATAACATGTGTTAAGATTAACCAAGATAGAAACAAGGGTAATGAATATTAACATCAAAACATCGAGTCATTAGGTATACATTTAGGATCATAATATGCAGGGAATACATACAGAAATATTATTAATATATTGGGATTACGATCTACTAGAAAAAAATTGTGTTTTAAAAGCATGATTCATGGAATCCATCCATACATTTCATCTTTATCATTTCCCTATAGGATCAACATATCTAAATCCTAGGTTTATTTCCATTATCAAAATATAAAAACTACAAGGAAACTTCCTCTATAAGGGATTATAATGTCACTATCGGTTCCCTTTTTTAGCACCTTTATGGTAACTCCAACAAAATATATCATACAAACAAGGTTTATAAATCCAAGAAAATCATATCATTATTACAATAATGATTCAATAAAAATATTTATAATGATGAAAAAACTAAATATAACCCTAATTAGAGAACAATATCAAAGTGGGGTTATAGATATACACACCCACATGTTATTTTAATAAAAAAATGGATGTCATGTTCTTCCAAAACATAAAATATTAACTAAAAAAGTTTTAAAAAATATTCCTGAGAAAATTATGTTCCTACCACATAGGTGTTGACTTTACCAACATAGATAAACCACCATATGTGGTTTAAAAGCTATCGTAGAATCATTATATGTATATAACATGTCCATAGAGGGATTATTTTCATTGTTTCTCATTCATAAATTATACTGATTAACAAAACAATCTTAGAGAAAAAAACCTTAAATTTTCTATAATTAATAAATTCAATATTACATTTGATGATACATTCTCCCACCTAGAAACTTTTCCAATTATCATTTCAGCCAATGAATGAGCGCACAATATTCTACAAAATAATAATTATAAAACATGTCTTTTTATCGATAAAATACACAATATAAATCTAATATCATACATTGTAACAAATTAATAATTAATTTTTTTATATATCAAAATTAATATCCTATGAATTTTTTCAAAATTATCCAATGTATTTTTTCTTAAATACTCCTTTGATATTTTAATATAATTTTATTTTTATCATTTATATTTTTTTGGTTTCTTAAACTAGTAAAATTATATTTTGATAAATTTAATAGTTATTCTTGGATAATTTAATGTATTATCATTTAAAAATTTCAATATATTATCCCATGATAATTCAATTTCATTATCATTTTAAAAACTATCATTGAATAATTACATTTTTATCTCCTTTTAAAAGATGATATTTCCATCACTGGATAATTATTTGTAATTATTATTTAATGTTTCATATGAATACCTATTGATAGTTTATATAAATTATACTTTTATCATTTACCCAAATTATACATTCATAATTAATATATGATTATTTATTATAATTATTCATATGATAAATTAATAATAGTATTTTTAATAACATATAACAATTCTATATTGGTAATTCATAGAAAAAAACAGTTCACAGTTTTTATTATTTTTAATTTAACTTAAAATTTATGCATCATTTAATAAGACTTAAAATAACGGATAATAATAAATTCATTGAAACTCACATCCTACTCATCGGTGTTATAAACATGTAAAATATGAGACGGAAATGGTATCCATTGGAATAGGGTGAATAACATTAAAAAATTATCTATTGTTTCACTGACCAAATAGAGAGGAGATCTAAGAATCACAAATTTGATGAAATCATCCAATATAGTATCCTAAAAACTTTTACTATTTTGAAACAAAAAAATAAAAATCTTTCATACCCAAAATTATTGAATCAAGTTTAATCCGTCAATTGACTAATTTTTTTTTCGCGAAGTCACTTATTTATAAACCATTAAGGAATTTAAAATTTATTAGTTTAAAATGAATGATTTAAAATGGTTTTGACTCAGCTGAAATGTGAATACAGAGGAAGGGAGAATGAATCCTTGATGGGTGGATGATGAAATAATAATAAAAAGAAAATATTAAAGAGGTAATAATATTATTAAATAACTTGCCCTTTCAAGAGATTTAACAAAACACATATAACATAAAATTGTTATGACTTTTCTAGGGTGAACCCTTTTTAAAGATTTATTTGTGGTTTCATATTTATCATACAAAACATGTTATATTAGACTATTTTTTTGGAAAAAATCATGGGATCATTCTAAAGAATATGTATTATTACTTATGATCAATGAAACCCCCCCCCACACACACACAAAATAATGGTTATATAATATATAAGGTGAAAACATTTGTCTAAATTTAATTGTAGTTTTGAGTTTATCATTTGAGACATAATTATATACATATTATATTATTTAAGGAAAAAACATCACCCAAGATAAATTTTATTTAAATATTTTTTATTTTAATACCTTGGCTCTCTAGGCTTCCAAATCTCAAACTAACTCAATTAATGAATATGAAAATAATCTATATAATATAGAACTATGCTGATAGATTATAGAGAATTCTATAAAATTACATTAACATTATTAATAACATCATTTTCATTGAAAATTAAATTAAAAAAACACTAATAGATTATTGAAACATTCGGTTTATTTAAAATTATAAATAAATGGGTATAAAAAATAATTTCCCCTTATTAAATTCTCACCCTAAAATTGTAAAATTAATGTTTTTATCAATTAACCAAGGATAATAAGCATGGTATTAATTCTTACGCACACAACTATCCTCTTATATGTTTCAACAATAAAAGTAAATATACAAACGTGGAATCATATTCCCTTGTGGGACTTATTTTCTATTTTTATTAATATTTTTCAGATTTTCCACATATGGTTTTTCATATTACATCGCAATATCATCATTGAATTTGACTAAAACAATATCATGTACATTTTATTGGATCTATGATAAATGAAACAAATTTACATACTTTGATTATACAGAGTAAGGATAAAATTTTTTCCACTATCCTATTGGTTTAATTTATTATTATGTTTCAAAAAATAATTTTTAATAGAATATTGTCATTACTCATACATCAGTGGCCTAATAGCGGAGAAACAATAATGAAAAAATAATCATCTACATTAAACAATAATGGTAACCTTTTATGGATTTCATATAATTACATATTTATAAGATCATTTATCAACCACTTCTAAATCAAATGTAATCTCTTAAATGTATCCTGAACCAAAATGGGCCTTGAAAATGCTATATCCCATGTCCCATGAAAATAAATTGGTGATCAAAATGGTCACCAAAAAATACTAATAAGGTTACATATGAATAAAATTATGGTAATTATTATTTTATGAGGTCCAAATCATGTCTATGTTATGATTCAATATCCTACAATATTCTAGAATGCATGCTTGATGAATATCCCCAAATATATATGTCCTCCATAATTTCTATCCATTTTTCTCCGAATGGTATCCAATGATGAATCTAAAAATATTAACTCATTCAATATGTAGTTGTCAATAAAATACCGATTACAAATGTTCATTTGTGACAATTAAAAGGTTTAAATGAAAACCATGAGATTATATGATTTCATATACACAGTTCATTAATATATCATTCACTATGAATGTGTCTCAAATCTGAAAAAAATTTGAAAATATTATCATTATAGAGGTAATCACCCATAAATCTTCATGAAATCATATGGTCTAGTTTATCCCCATTAAAAATATTATATTGATATTCTTCCACTCCTGCATTGGCTTTGAATGTAAGTAGAGAACCCCACCCGGACAACAATGCTCGACCATTACCCTCTCGATATATGAAAATCTATTATCACTTCCTATTTAATTAACAAATAGTATAGTATTATCCCATTTTCCAAGAATGAATTATCCTTGTTTGTCATACACATACATATTTGGTCGCCGCCCTCTTGCGATTCCTAGGTAATATCATACTGGTCATCTACTATTTCAGTCACTAATCATTCATGTTTTTAATTCATTAATAAAAACATAAAAAATGAGACAAATATTGAAATTAAAACACCATATTAATACATACATTTTTACAAAAATTATGTAATAAAACATTAAATGTACATTTAATCAATATTATTTTAAAAAATATTAAATTAATAGGATCAAGAATTTCAAATATACTATCTTTTTTTAATTGAATTGGAAATGGTTGAGTATAGAAATAAATTTACACTCACAATACAACACCCCTATTATAATATAGTTATTAGAACATACATACAATATATTTTATTCCATATTGATGGTTAAATTGAACACTATGGTTATAAATGATATTAGAATCATATGAGTGTAAAAATGATATGTTTTTTTGAAAAATATATATTATTAGAACAAAATATATTTTATACCACAAAGAAAAAAATTAATTACAATTGATGAATATTTATAATGCAAAATATATATTAATTTCCAAATTAAAAGTTTAAACATTCATATAACAGTTTTTTCTGACATGTAATATGACTGAATCCAATTTTATTCATAAAAACATATTTTTAAGAAAAATATTTTCATTTCTAGTTATGGGATTATTTAAAAATTATTTTATTCAACATTTTGGAATATAAATTGATAAAATTTATTATCTATTGGTAATATTCATGTCCAAATTTGGTAACTAACCTATATTATCATTTTTTATAACAAATTGTAAAAATAGAAAAACAATTTGGGTTAATAACAGGTTTAAATTTGTGTAAAACATGGAGATAAGGTTATAAAGGGAATATAAAATTCACTAGATATTAATTATTAATTATATTTAGAGATTATCTTATCATACCATCATATTATTTTTCATTTTCCTCTAATTTTATAGTAATTTTACTTCATTAATTTTAAATCATTTATGTAATATCATGTTTATCCCTCCCCTCACATATAAAATGGGAACTCTTATTTTACATCATTCAATATTTTTGATCATTATAAAATGTCCAATATATCTAAATAATATTATATTTTAAATAAATTCATTATTTATATCATTTTCCTATCATAATACCACCTTAAGAAGGTTTAAGATGTAATACAAACAACTTATGTCAATGTTAAGGTAATTACCATTCCCGAGTCTTTTAAATTATATTAAATCTTATATTTCAATTAAATCTATTGTTTATATCCTAATATAATTATACCAATTTAATAAATATACAAATATATAATTATTTTTATGGGAAACCATTTTTCTCTCTCCTTCCGGCCAATTGGAAAATGTAAATGTCGCCCATGCGAATTTGTGGACCAACACCCCCTTTAGGTGATATAATTTATTTTCTATTTATAATCTCGAGGGATATTTATAAGGATATATTTAATGAATATATATTATATTTAATATATAATTAGGAAAATATAGTTCTTTATTCTTTTATTCCTTTCTTTTTTATATATTTATCAATGAGGTAAATCATTACATTTGTGTATGTACGGACTACCTTCTCCAAGAAGGTATATAGATTTAATTTTTAATAATTTATTTTAATTTGTTTTTATAATAGAGTATATATTGAGATAATATTATAAATTATTTATTTTTATAATTCTATATATGATGAATCTAGGAACCTGATTCCTCTACTAGAAAAACTAAATTGTAATAAGAATTAAAAATAAACTCCTCTCCACTATAATTATTATTTTAAGGATGATGTTGTTAATCAAAGGATAATTAGATAATATAATGGAATTAATAATATTTATTTATGTATGAGAATGGTTTATTAATATTGTAATAAAGAAATTATTTTATAGGATCCTATAATGAGTATGATGTAATATGAGACTTTTGGTGAATTTTTTATAATAATTTCATTTAAATTATATAAATTCATCTAAAAATTCAATCTACGAGAAATTATAAGTATATTGTTATGTAAAAAATATATTTTCTTATCCTTTAGTTATTTGAATAAATTTCATATAATATTACCATTTTTCAATATTTGGTTTTAAAAATCATCAATAAAATATATTTTAGAAAATTGGACCATATATCATATTCGTTGATTTTTGGTCTTCCATTTAACAATTATTTTATATATTTCGTAAAATACATTTTATATCATAAATTTAGTAATAAATTTCATCTTTGTATTTAATTTTATTTAATTAAAATGTCTCCACTGTTAATTTTATAAAATTTTGAGAGTATTTTATAAATTTTTAAAAATATTTTTACAGAAAATTAAATTTTTACCACATAGATGGATTTTCCAATTAATATTAATATTAATTTAATTGGTTATTTATTTAAATTATGTATGATTATTTATTGAAAATATTTCACTCAATATTTTATGACTTTTATCCACATTAATAAAATTAAACTGTTTTCCGTAGTTTTCTATAAAATATTGAAGTACTCTTATAATATTATTTTTCATCTATATAAACATACCTTATGAGTTATTATTATTCACGTGAGGTATTATATTATAATACCAAAAAATTTCATTATCATCAATGATTATTATTAATAGGAATTGTGTATGATTCTATTAACCTCTTTCCTTCCAATGGGTGGTTTTTTTAAGGAAGATATCATTTTGACTCCATTTTCTTTTCCATTTCATATGATATGGTGAAATGAATGAATTTTATGGAAAACCAGTTCCCTTCCATGGGTTATTATATAATGTATTAATTATTTTTTTATCATGTTCACACATTGGTACTCTTACCATTATGTTATAGGTTTCCCCTGAATAAATTATAAATCCAATGTATTTGGTAAATAATGAAACAATGTCTGGAAATAATGATATATGGTGAGTTATCCTAGTTTAGTAAGGGAAAACATCCAATATGAGAGTTAACCTTGAATCTATAAATATTGTTATGAGTCGTAAACTCAATCCACTATGATAGTCATTGCAGTGACCCTTGACTTAGGGAATAATTTTTAACATATTTTTGTATGTAAAAAATATTTTTCAGATACTTTATATATGTTCTCATAGACTACAAATGATTATTGATGAATCTTAATTCTTATAAAAACGTCATTTATTTCATTAAAATCCTTTCAATGATTCATGAATAATAACCTCTGACTGATTGTGTATGAATTTTTTGAGTTATGATATTTCCATCATTCCCTTTGGATTATTATATACTTTTATATAATCATTGATTGATATCTCTAATTTAGACCATTATCGATAATCTAATCCAATATTTTGATATATTCCATTTCCCAGTTTATGAATAATTTTTAAGAGTTTTCTATATAGAAATATTTACTATAGGGGAGGATCATTTGTTGGGATGTTTATGATTATTCATGATATAATATGATTATGTTTTAAAAATATATAAAAAATACACGGTTAATTCCCTATAGAATTTGTTGTTATTATATATATTGAATATTAATCATAAATTGTCAAATATTTATGATTGGAATACTTTGGTCATGATGTTATTAGTTGAGTACAATTTATATATTTTTGCAGATTATGATTAAAAACTATGCAGATAATCCTTAAGACAATCATAACAATAAGATAATAACATATAATATTCTAATGATATGATTATAGTTTTACTACAAAATTAATCCCTATATTGATACTTGAAGTTTGATTTAACAATCGTATAGATACAATAAAGTGCATAAACTCGAAAATGGATATTTTTTTAAGTCAACATTCATTAGTTCAAGATGAGTGGGGATAATAATCTACACATAGTTATACAACATTAGATGATAATAATTAGTAAACTCATAATTATTTTAAAACCATTATATAGATTATGTGGAGAGAATCAATGAAAAAGTACGAAAACCATTAGTTATATGAGATGAATTTATTGTTTCATGAGTTGAATGATTGTTTCATATTTTAAATCATTATAATTTTTTTTCATACTGAAGAGATTTGTTAGATTGATTATTGATGCTTTATACTCAGACTATGTTTCAATTTTTTTTTCATGAGTGGATTTAAATAATAATAATAATATGAAATTTGAATGAGATAGAAAATGAAATTATTTTCCTACTATGAGACTAAATGTAATGGTATAAGTATTGTTGATACAAATGATTATAAACAACTTGTTAACTCAATATACGATAAAAACCCTAATTTTTTTGAGTTTCCTAACATAACTATTTAGAATAAAATAGATTATTAAGGGAGTTATTTTAAATAATTCCATATAGAAATGATGATTCATCTTACTACATGTTAATAATGTGGGAAAATCAACATTATAATATCAAAAAGTTGTGGGAACATATTTTATCTTTTGAAAATAACGTCATAAATTTGTTGTTTTAAAATGAGTAATTTTTTTGAATGAAATTAAATACAATACATACTATGATATCATTTATACATAAATATTACATTTTGGAGAATATGGGCATTATTCAAGTCAATTACATTATCTGAGGGCTAACACCATTACTAAAGAAGGTCTTTCTGTATGGTCTCTTCATAATTAGATAATGAAATTTACTAAAGTATAATACTCTATATAAAATAAGGAAATATTATTTACATATTTCAAGGAATTTTACACTATAAAATAATATTATTAATCAATTATTCAAATTTTCTATTTTTTAGCATCGATTTACCCATTATACATAGATTCCAAATAATATTCAGCAATTATGGAGTAACATTGTTATTTATAATAAATATATTATTTATTTTCAGTGTGATGGTGAATTTAAGCATCCATTTCAAATTTAATAAATTATAAATAACTTAATTACTTTGTATTTGGGTTATTTATTTGAATTTCATATTTATAAAAAAATATCAAGGTTATTCCAATTGTTTTTGAATAAGATGATTTATTTTCGGGAGACATTCATAGTTTTCCAAAAAATCATGATGTTATTTTTTCAATAGAACAAATGAATGGTGGAACAACTATTGAAATAGTAAATATATAATAGAATAAATTAGGTTGAAAAACTTAATTAGGAAATATGATAAGGTTCATGAAAAGTGATTTATAATCACTAGTGTCTCACCACGGGTTGCACCTATTCATTTTTTTGAAGAATAAATATAGGTCAATTCATATCTATATTTATTATTGAGAATAACAAATATTATTATCTATTCCATGAATAATATACCCATTATGTACAACTTCATTGAATAACCTTTTGATATCATTATGAGTTATGGTAAGTATGAATTTATAGTTATATATTTGGAAATTTCAATAAGTGTCCTTAGAGATATCCTAGAAACAATTATCATTGTATTTATAGATTATAATCTAATATACACAATGTGAAATAATGATCATGATGACCATTTATATTTTGTGTTGAAGACCCTAATGAAGGGGATGTAGAATATAATATTCTACAATATTGAACCATTGTTTGAAATTAATTCAATCATGGGACATTTAATCTCATGAATTTTCATGCCAGTGGATCTATAAATGAAATAATTTCTTGAAAAATGATTTTGATGACCATTCAACCTGATATCTATTTTTAATTGTTTTATATTCTAACATAACATGTTTATCATATTGCTGATATATATCTAATTTGATATCACTCTTGATGCTGTATTGAGCAATGTTTCATTTGAAAAATTAATATTATGATAATATTAGAGGGATTAAGAGATGGTTGGTGACTAATACAATGATAACACTCCAATTTTGTATATATGTTTTTTTGATAAATATTTATGCATCATATAAATTAATGGTATGGATCATATTTCTGAATTATATGGTGGTAGGATATTCTCATGACAATAAAAAATTCATGAAAAAATTTATAATACAAATTATTTGGAGTTGGGATGGTAATTTTTAATTTAATATATAAATGAATTATAATTTTTGATAATAATGATGATATATAAATATCATAAAATGTTGAAGTATATATTCAATAAAAAATAGTTGAATATCAGCCAAAGGAGATAGTTTAAATTCAATAAAAATTAAGAATGCCAAATAAAATACCACCACGAGAATGAAAATAAAGATGATGATGCTCAAATCCGAAAAGACTATGATGACCCAAGCCTTTTTACACATATTATTAAATGACGTATATAAAAATTTCCAAAAATAAAATACATTGAACATAAATTCCTAGTGTATTTGGATTACTTGGTTCATTATATATCAATGTGGGTTTAAAAAATTGTAAATAAGTATTTTCTTCTCCATACCAATATCCTACAAGATGTAAACATCCTAAAATTAATGGTATAACATTTGGAATACTACTTTAAATGGGTATATATAAAATACATTCTAAAGTAATAAAAATTATTAGGAGACAACTTGTGCGATGGAAAATTATAATAATATATCAAAAATAGTATTCTAAATAGTAATCACATGGATATATAATATTAAAAATATAGTAACATTTAATCATGGTGGAATATGAAATGTGGAAGAAAAAAAGGTATAAATAGAAGTCATTGATGACTACTATAAAAACAACACATTATTGAATTGTCCTATAATGGATTATGTGTGATCCCTAATCACACATATGAGGTCCCAAGAGACTAAATCATTACCCACTGCATTGAGTCACTATCTGGTGCACACATTATAACGCGTTCATGATATAGGTGTTCCACATATTGAAAATTTATCATAATCAATAACATAACAATTTACATTGGAATGAATAAGTGTTGTATAATCCTTATTCACATCATATTCAAATGAAAATTTCATAATAAATCCAATGGAGAAATTGTTGAATGGAATGTATTACCTCATCCAATGAAGGGAAAATAATGGTGTATATATGATATAAAGAAATATATAATGTAAAATTTTAAATCAATCATAAAATTAATTTTATAAATATTAGAAAGATCCCTGATAAAAACATGAATAAATATAATTTATTCCGTTCCACTTACAGAACTCTATAATGGTATTTACCAAGTTAATATGAATAAAATTTAACATCCAATTTTAAAAACATGAAATAACAAATGGAATGCATAAAAAATATGACATGAGTTTAAAATTACCTGTTCATCCAATTTTGATAAATTTTATAGGTTTCCATCAAAAAAAATTAATTTTTAAGAACAAACTTATGCTAAAATGATAAGGGGTTCAACATTTAAAACTTTCAATTTTCACATGTGCATATCATTAAATGAAGGAGTTTGAAATATCACTACAATACCAACACATAATCATATATTAACATCTACATTTCTACTACAATCACACAATCAAAGGAACAAATCCATCAAACCATGATATTGTACACATTGGGAGAAACTGACTCATCTACATGGTTTTAAAATGCATCATTATTTAACATGTCTTGATTTGTGGAACGAATTTCCCTCTCATAATATTTTTATGCCCATAACACATGCCATAAATATATGATCCAATAGAATAATCCCAGAAAACATAATGGTAATTAATCTTTGTCAACACTTCCATTATAAAAATATTTAGGCATCTAAGAGAAGCTTGTTTTTGTTTATTTCATGATTCAAAAGTAACTTGATTATTTTATTACAACCTTTTATTGGATAAAATTTTTATGAGAGGTGAGGTATTATATAAAAAAGTGATATCCCAATACAAGAGAACAAAAATATATATATTAACATAAAAAACATTTACCCTATTCACCACAAATCTCCACTACCACACATCACAACCACATGGTGGACGTCCCAACCAACAAAAAATTCCACCAGATATTTCACCCATGTGCATCGTCAAGACACAAAACCATCCATAGGGAAATATCCTTTATTTTAAAACATTTTCACCTTCCCAAACTCTACACCACCCTAACCAAAAATCCCCAATAAATCACTTATAAATCCCCATGCACTTAAATCAAGGAATCCACGTTCCCCTATATATATATAATTATCTTTGAGCAGTACTGACTCACCCGCACAGTTTGAATATCTTCAATTTATAACATATATCAATTGATTATCATGTTTCCCCCTCTTCTTGTTGTTGATGTTTTAATGAAAAATTCGCCCAAGAAATCCCAAAAATGAAAATAACACATAGAAAAGCATATAGTGTATTCCAGAACTATTTCGGTGGTTAAATTATTTCATCTAACTATTTATCATGGTAAACTTCACAAAATTTTAGTTTTTTAGTGGGGAATTAGTTCATTTGTATTAAATATGAAATTATAATTTTAATACATGGTGTGTATGATCTAGTAGTTATTTCAAGTGTATCATAATCTAAAACAATCACTTCTCAAATATGTTTTCCAACAACTACCCTTTCAAACATGGAATAAAACCACATTAAGGAATTAATAGTAATGCAACTGAAAACACAACACAATGTTTGGATGTTATTTATTTTGAAACTAAATGTCTTTCATTTAAACAGACCTAACATGCAACCATGTTAAAAGAAATAATTTCAGACATGTTATGTCACACACGAGGTTTAATAGGGTTAAACAGGGCATTATAGGTTAATATTATTATCAACAAAATAAAAATATAAATTCATTTAAAAAATTCTACTTGTTATGTTATTATGACAAAATAAAATACTACATTTTATAAATAACATGCATTCATAATAATTAAAGTAAAAAATGATTCCTGATAATAAATTAAATCTAAATATGTTGTATAACTATGTTTCTCAATTTATCATGATCTAATATTATATTACAGACACAATATTATTGTAGATTTATCTAAATAAACCCTGAGTTCTTTACAAAAAATTAATCTAATCACATGTTGTATTTCTATATTTCATGATTTATAATGCTTAATTTTTATCATTAATTAATCATTTCATATTTCTTAAAAACATTCTTATATAATGATATAAGAAAAACATAACTGAACATACATATTTAAATGTTACATTATAAACACTCTACATGCATAGGAATTTTATATGAGAATTTAATTAGTTTCCACACTAATGATTTCATCTTTAGTCATACTTCCCATAAAAACATATAATGACCTAACATCTGAGTAAAGGTTATTATGTTACTTAAAAATAAATGTTAGTTATAAAATAATAATTTTTACCACAAATACATTTGTAATTATCAAAATTTACCACAATTCATGCTAATCATTTTCAAATATTTTATAAATTATTGGAACATGGACTTCTACCCTAACACATGCTTATGAGATATCGTTATATTAATACTATATAACTATTAGTAGGGAAAAAAGTTATCCTTTTAATGGAATCCCAATTCAAAATAATTATTAGTAGTTAAGATTGAAATTTTCATAAATTTGTGAATTTTAATGTCTAAAGCCACGTATTTGCAAAAAATTATACAACACATGCTTATGAAAAATTACAAATATGATTCTGAACCTATCATATTTTCCCAAATAAAAAATAAAATACATATAGACATGATTCTAAGGTAATTAATTTTATCATGCATGTGGGAAATATATTTTTAGGATATATGTTTCATAAATGTTTTTAGAATTAAATATTTTTTCATAACAATATAAACTAAACATGTTTCTCAAAAAATTTCCAACATTAAAAAAAAATGAAATGTCATAAATATTTATAAATGGATGAATTTACAATTTATTAAGAATAATTCCATAAATGGAATGGAAATAAAAAATTATATAATAATGAAGCTTTCAAAAAACAATTCAAACAAGTTAAATATAATATTAATATTTCCACTTAATTATATGACTAATTCAACAAACGAATTAAAAAGTATATTTGAAATAAAATCAAGAAAATATTATGAGAAATACACATAAAAAAATATTTTTCATTGAATTATTTTTATCATCACAAATTTGACAAATTTTAAATAATAACACGTGTTATTATGATACATGTACCTCTCATATGTATCTACACATTAAGAAGTTCCACCTTACTTGGTCATTTGACAGTCTCTGAGTAAATGCACATGATCAGGGGGGCAGTAATATGCCATGTCCTAGCCAGTATCCAAAGCCTATGTCATGTACCAAGTTCAACTTACAGGTTTTCTGTACAAACCCATGAATACCTCACTATGAAAAAAATGGAAACTCAACCCTATCTCTCAACCATCATCCTTTGATACCATTTGGTGGAAACACCCTTCCTCCATAGAATATCCTTATTGGATGGTAATGTATAAATGAGGACAATGACTCTTAAATCCAATCCATAGTTGGCCCTGGGTTGGTGAATAGAACATAGTGTATACAAATAACACAATATGGGAGGAATTAGCATTTATAATGAAACATGATCATATGATAGGATATTTAAAAAAATAAACACCATGACATATTATAAGATAAAGAGATACCATCCAAAAATGAATGTATAAATTAAAACGGATGCATATAAATGTCTCCAAATGAAATCCCAAAATAATAAAAGCAATTACAATAACATATTAACATTTCCAAGGACTAGACTCGAAATGTCCATCATGGTCAAGAAATTCCTCTTAAAAACATGAAAATAGTTTACATATATGTAGGGTGGGAATATTGTTATACATACTAGTAAAACCAATGCCTCTCATGCCCATGTGAAAAGATCATACTGATGAACCTATGTAAAAAAATTATAACAAAAAAGCACCTACAAAGGTTGACTAACCATCTAATCTCACCAAGGAATGCTCACCAAGTAACACATGTTGGGTAATATAATATTATGTAAATCACATCGATGATAGGGTACCTGAACCACTATCCCACTAATTAGCTGCTCTCACACCCTAATGAAAAACATCTTAGCCTTCCAACCTCTTTTGAACAAAAGACATTACATCATTCCCACACACACTTGGTCCTCACAACACAACCCTCTCACACCACTTGGGAATCATAACACATCTTGATCGTAAACATCTGGGCCCCACAAGACATCACTCCCACACACGGTTGGTTCGAAATAAACATCACATCTCATACTGATGTTTGTTGGGAATGAACTTCATGACTCATGATGATGAATCCTAGGAAACCATGTTTTAAAACATCAAAATGAAACCTTGGAAACTAACCACCATTCATGTAAAAACATAGGATATGAATTCTCACCACATCATGGATTGAGAAACATGGTACTTCATCCCCTAGAAGAGGAAGTATGGGAGGGTGGGTTTCCATCCATCATTCCTCCCATCGGGATGATGGAAAAATAAACCATCCCCCTATATAATGTGCTTCTTTGGATCATAGTTCTCAACTAGGGTGGGTTGTGTATAGAAACCACAATGAAAATACAAGATAAATACATGTTGTATTTAAACACATAATCCAACCATATGGGAGTAGCATCAAGTAACAACCCAACCCACAAGGTCCAATACCTCCCATATAAAAAATATTTTCAAGACACCATACAAGAAGAACAAAAGCCTGAAGCCACATTATACTTTTTAATCAACATTTAGTTCCTCAACATATTTCAAAAATAATAAACAATATCATATCAACTAAACATTGGAACATTAAATCCTGAAATATTATTATTCATTCATTATCTATTTTCATTACATATTCCATTTAATATAATCCATTTTTTATGATTCTTCTCAAGAACGGTAATTCAATTTTAGTTTCATACATCCTGAGAAACTAAAATAAATTAACATGGTACAATAACCAACACAATGAACACGTCACCAGACAATAATGAATTACTATCTTCCTAATATACTATGACATCCAAAATTTATGACCACGTCCAATTTTTTACATTTCTACAAATCCATTTCTTAACCATCATTACTTCCCAATTTCACCACTATACCATAACATTAATCAAATTCTACCTTCATGAAAACATCTCATCCACTTCCTCTACACACAACACAACACAGTCAGGTTCCATCCATCATATCACCAGATCCAACCCACATAAAACTATCATGTCTACAAACACATGACTGAGAAAATGGAGAAAAAAATACATTCTTATTTTTCAAGGCATCCTTGATTCAATTTTAATAAATATAGGGTTTCATCAAAGAAACCACATAATCCCAGGGAATCCATTTATTTTAGTCGAATGAATGTTCTGAACAATTTATATCATAAAATATGTCAATATAAAAAATACATGAATTTAATTCAAAACCCAAAACATGTGAGAAAATGGACCCCTAATCAACATGATTTTTAGTGCGTAGTTAACCAATAAAATTCACAACCTTAAGAAGAAAAATAAAAAAGAACCCACATAAACCATATTTCCCAACCCCTAGATTTTAATATTAAACTGGATCAATAATCGTTATTATTATGGAAACAAATATTATCAAAATGGAAACATCCATATACCCACTAACATGATACACAATTATAAATTATTATGGAAATCCTATATGGATGGATGAATACTTTTTTCCATATGTTCTTCACTAAAATAGGGGGTGCGTACCATTGGGAAATGCATCAGGGGGGGTCTTAAAATATCTATAGCCCCTCTTGACAAGACTCCTACAAGAAAAAGAATTTGGTGAATCCTGTATCAAGAGAAGGAATGAAAAAAAAGATATTAGGAAGGACCAAACATTTAGAAATACAATATTCTAAACATTCAATGTTATATATAGTTTATAATTTCCATTAATATAATATCTCAATAAACCATGTGGTTTGAACATTTAAAATTCACCATACATTGGGGAAATTTATTATATGATTGATACACATTGAATCAACATTTAGTACTCTTAAATAAGGAATTAATCCCATTTGAAAACATAAAAATATATGAAATGGGATGAATTGAAAAATATGGATACATTTTTCACATTCACCACAATAGATTCACCACCATGGAGCCGCCACTTGTGCCATACCGAAATACTAGTCAACATCATTGAGTCGCCAAAAAATAGACATTTCTAGACTGGTGACCACAAGTTATTCCCCACCAGATGGTTTATTGGATATAATCTACTGCAATGATGATCTATATCTAGGATGATCTACAAATAAGATGAGCTACTACCAGGATGAGGTACTATAAGGCCCCAGCCATAAACCTTACTTAAAATTGAATTAAATGAATAATTCACATTGAGGATCTTTTCAGGTTTAGTGTTTTAGATAATTAGGACATAACTATTACATCTCAAAAGATTACAAAGTAGTCTCTTCCACTATATTTCCATAAAATAAAAACTCTTAAAAAGAAACATGTATAGTTTCATGTTTTAGGTAGCATGACTTTCCCTTGATCCCATCCTTGGCCCTATTCCATGCTAAGTCCTGTGAAAAACATTTCAAAAACTTGGGATGAGCATAAAAACTCAGTAAGGGATACACAAAGAATAAAAACTGTTAGTTTATCAAAACAAAAAGTAAACCATGTATACATTATAAAGGTAATACTTTTCACCTTTATGAAGTAGTAAAAACTCTTCACTGAATAAAATATCATTACTTACCTTTTTATAACCAAAGGATTACCATAAAACCCATATAAAGAACACATAACATATATAAAGTTAACTTGGGACATAAACATACTTAAGTAGAATAACCATACGGTCGACTCCCACACATATCACTTAATGGAATAGCCATACGGCCAATTTCCATACATACATAATGGAATAGCCATACGGCCGACTTCCATACCCAATGCATTGGAGGTTAAAACATAACCACCCGTCCTGGTATTCACGGCACCGCCCGTCATATGGTTTATAACGTAACCACCCGTTAAAATGTCCAAGTACCAATATAAAATCATAAAACATAAAACCAACATAAAGGAATGATTACATTTCCACATTTCAATCACAATATATCATAAATATATTGACATAAAAGAATCCTTTATCAAAACCATTTTCAATACCAAAATACATAAAAGATTATATGGTATTTATTTTATTCTAAAAACATTACGGATTGTTGAGGAATCCAAAGACCAAATAATACTCTCGGTGGTGGAAAGGGTCGTTGTCGCCGCGTACGTTAAAAGAAACATTCCTTTTTGTCATTTTGTAAAACGCTTTGTAGAAAAAGATTCCTTTTGTATAAAAGTAAAAGTCAAAGGGGTTTATACACCGTATAAAAGAAAGTTGTGTATAAAACGAAATATGCCTCAATGAAATGAGATTGAGACGAAGTTCCTTACAAAGACGGTATCCTTGGTTTAAGGATAAATCAATTACATAATTATGTGTGACAAATTAATAAACCAAATATAAGTGGATATTAAGTGTAAAATAATCAAAGGTCATTCACACATATTCAAAGGATGACATATTCAATAACTACATGTTGAACCCAAAGAAATCGAAATTGGGTTAAGAAGTTCTCTTGACAGCCTAACGGCGTCACATCAAAATGAGTTGATGAGAGATAAAATGTGTATCTAATCACTTGGACATAAATGTTACATCAATAAGGATATATGAGAACATATCCCAACATAACATTATGTAAATTAAAATACCCAACAAAAGAAGTATTTTAAAAAGAGGAGGGTGAAAGGTTCCCTTACCGACTTGGGTATCTTTCAAAACATACGCCCCGTGAAGGAAGGACAATACAACATTGATGTAAATACTCATAAATGGAAGAATATTACACAACGAGTAAAATAATGGGCAGTACATACACCACTCAAAGGAAATTGTGGAAAATGTAGCATAAATCTCATGGGAATAAAAGTGCGATGAAAAATCCCTTGCAAAAACTCGGCAGCCTAAAGGCGCCATAGAAAACTTACAAAAATCGATTGATGAGATAAAATAAGGTATCTCATCATATTAACATAATTTTTATAGAAAGAGTAATATAAAAGAACATCCCCTAAAATAAAAAAGAGGAGCTTAAAAGAAGTGACATAAAGGAGAGTACTTAAAAAGAAAGAGAGAGGTTAGATCTCTTACGAAAATTCGGCAGCCTAACGGCGCCACTCAAAACTTCCAAAATGGATTGATGAGAGGGAATAGGGTCTCTAATCACATGAAAATAAAAATTACAGTAATATTAATATAAAATAACACCCCAATAACAAGAAATATTAGCTTTAAAGGAATGACATAAAAGAGTGTACTTAAAAAAGAGTGGAGTAGGATCCCTTACCTCGGGTCCGACTTGACTCGATCGTTCTTTAACGTCCTGAATAATAAACTTGAGTTAATTTCACCTTGATTAAGAACCTTTTTAAAGTTAATTATTCCTTTTATATCACTTATTGCCATGTTATAAACATTATGTAACCATTTAAGTTAATAATGTTTGTTTTGTCGATAATTGGTTCTTAAGTCGAAAGTGGACTTCTTACAATTACATGTTGTTCGTGTGGTCAAAGGTTCTTTATATCCAGAATGACAATCCTGATTTGGATAGCATATATATAATATATATCCAGAATATACATGTATTTATATTATTACATAATCATTTAGAGGTATGAAATGAAATGCACCGTTCATGGAGACGGTAAGCCGTACGTACGCATGAACGCTACTTTCATTTCTTTCTCATATTAATGGAATTAAAATTAAATTAGAGGTATGTATATTTCAATTCCATAATTATATTCATCATTTATATTTATCATTCATTATATATATCCATTATATACATATACTTTTAATAGTACATTACATTTGGGGATAAGAAATGAAATGCACCGTTCATGGAGACGGTAAGCCGTACGTACACATGAACGCTAATTTCATTTCTATCTCATACTTTAATGAAAATAAATAATAATGATATATAGGTATATTATAATTCCAGTATAACATCATATATAATAACTTTAAATCCATCCTTTATACGTCCCACATATGGCATTAATGAATCACATCACATTGTGGGGGCGGTAGTCCGCACTTCCATAAATGAAGATATTGCGTATACCCATAATGGAAGCCATAATGGTAAGCCAAAAATAAAAAATACAGAATCTTAAGTAAAACATAAACATATTATATATCATATATAAATATAGTGACATCTTAATGGCCACCTTTGAAGGTGTTATATGAGTGTTGAACAATCATCGTTTCGCGAGGCAGAAATTCGCCATCCACGGAAACCGTATGTTCTTTAACCATTATATGTAGGTGTGTGTAATTGTAACTCAAATAATTCTTATAACAACATCCTAGTATATTTCAAATACTGGATTTGTTACAAAAAATGAATAAGAAGATTTTAGGGGGTTGGAGAGGCAAAATAAAACAAAAGGACTCAAGTGAAGACATTACCTTAAAATCGGGTAACTCCCTTTGGTTTGAACTCAAAGGCTTCCTTGGGAAGACTTTTGCAAAAAGTGAGGCTTCAAGGAGTAAGATAGGGAAGTGGAGAGACAAAATGGGCAGGGTTTGGCCGAGTCAAAGGCTTTGGGTGTGTGGGTAAGGAGGTAGAGGTGGAGGCCTTTTATAAGAGGAGAGGAGGGGCACTCTTGGAAAGTAAAGATAAGTTACTTTATTTTAAACGAGTTTCGGATTCAAAAGTTCCAACATTGATATATTTCGAGGATAAGGTGATTATGCTTCGAAATACACTCATCCAATTCGTTTTGGCCATGTGTAGGTCTTATATTTTACATTATCATTCCACTTTATTTAAATCGTTAAATAATGAGGTCATCACTGCATCATCATGATGTCATACATAATTTAATTTATTTATTTTCTAAAAATTATAAAAAAAATACTATGTTGTAGGAAATCCTTTTAGCGTTCCAATGACTATTTATAATCAAAAATATGATATTTATAACCCCATGTAAAAATTGTTTTTGTAAACCATATTATGTTTGTGTCATTTTTACTTTAACATTTAATAAAAAGTTATTTATGTCATTTTCCAACCAAAGTGGCTCCATGGGGTCCCCAAGTTGACCCATGGCTTGTCTTGGTCGGCCATGACACAACCAATGAGGTTAGAACATGTTTCTAGGTCATTTTATATTATTAAAGCATTATTTTTACCTTAAACTACACTAATTACCACTAATCGCGATTAAAAACATAATAAGTTACTATTCACCAAAAAATTATTTTTATCCCATTGAACCACATTTTACTTCTTAATAAAAAAAATGTATGTTGGATTTTGGAAATTCAAAACACAGAAGTGGTAAAATTTCATTTAAATGAAAAATCAGCTTTTATAAGTACCACTTAGTGGTTTCACTATTCAACAAAAATTGAAGTTTTTCAGAAAAATCCCAAAAATTCACCCTAAGCTATATTTGATATTCCAAATTCAAAAATGAAGTCTATTTTACAAAATTCACAACATATAAGTTGAATTAATTAATTTAATAATTAATTCCCGCTGTTAGAGAAAAAAGCGTGTTTTAATGAAACAATAAGTATCAAAAGATTGACACTAGTTTAAGTCCGATTTCAAAGTGAAATTAATTTCAACGACCACTATTGGATTTAATGGTAAAAATATTTTCTAACTTCACTTTAAAACCAATAAAAATTATAATCTAATCATATAAATAAATTAGATTAAAAAGAGGTTTTGAATTAAAATACAACATTTTACAATATTCATTAAAAAATGAACTTTATCGGAAAAATACCAAAAATTTACACAAAGTAAAATTTGATGTCCTGATTCTAAAGAAGAGTTTTATTTGGACCAAAAGAATTTATAAGAGTGATCAAAACTATATTTAGTGACAGTTCGCCATCAAAAGGCGATAATTGAAAATTAGGGTATAAAAGCCTAAAATTGAATTCCTTCCGTATTTTAAGCCTTTAGATAAATGTAAAAACATTTAAAAAACATATATAATAATATTTTAGTTACTTCTATCCATTCCCGCCAATAAAACAGCTACATGTTAACTACCATTTAAAATAATATTATTTTATTATTAGAGTGCAACGTAAGATTCCCAAGAAACTCGTTGTTGCGTATTGGGTACGCCATCGAGCATAGCATCCCCTTTAAAGTAATATTAATATTTCATTCACAAATATGGATAAATATGAAAATGTCATATTCTTTATTTACCTGGGGTGTTACATCCTTCCCCCCTTTTGGGAATTGCGTCCTCGCAATTTTAAAATTGGGCTTGGAAACATCCTTGAAAGTCCCACATCGGAACAAGAGTCGGTAAAACAATCACTTTTAAATAATGAAAGATAAGTACAAAGGTCACCCGAGTTAACCCATAATAGGATTTCATGTAGGAAAACATGGACATGGAAGAAAAAGAAAAGGGTCATGTTCTGATGGAGAGTGATAGAAAACATGTTTAGGATAAAGTTAACCATGAGAAAATCACAAACTTGTGATGGGTTAAACGGTATTCGATTCCCCAGTAGGAAAAGTTAATAGAAAACATTTTTGTTTTAAGTTACTTTTTATTGAGGAATTTATTCATAAGGAAACATAATCACTTATCATCTTGACTTTCAAGTTTTATTAGCTTCCTTACACAAACTAATATTTTCTCCAAAAGGCGAGTATTTAGGAAGACTTGTTCACATTAAGAGTAATATAATCAACTTTTAGAGAATCACCTAATCCAAAAAAGAGAACTATATACATCCCATGTCTTTAGACTTTAACAAAAACCAAAACCAAAAATGCTAGTACAAGATCAGATAACCCAGAAAAGGATAACCCATTAGAAAGAAAATCTATTCTTAATCTCCAAAACTTTTCCAACAAAACCCAAAGTTCAACGAGGACTATCCGATAAAAAACTTGTCCATAAAATTCCCCAAAGTAAACCAATCAAAGATTGAAACCCAAACATTTAAAGGATTTAGTCACATAGTCTTCCAAGTTAAATCATAACATTTATCTCCAAACAAAATCAGTTGCTATTAAAGTCTCACATTGAAAAGTAATTAACCTAATCACATATCCTCCATGATAGGTTAATCATTTTCATAAATAACCCAAAATAAACTTACTCTTAATTAATAAAATCATATAACTAAAAAGAATCAGTCAAACTAACCATGGACTTCACGTAGTCCAGTGGTAGGCGATAAATACCGGTCGCACTTTGGTTGTGGGTTCAATTCCCGCATCTTTGTCCGACCTGACGGGTTGTCACAAGGTCTGTGTGTTGTACTTTTTCCAAAACTATATAATTCTTAAATCATTCCCTATAAAGGGATAAAATCATCAAAAATAACCATAACATAATTTAACCTCAATTTTTTCTCATGCCTTTCACTTCAATCATAACATATAGTAACCCATAATTACCTCAAAAGTAAGGATCATATAAACTCTAATGGTTACCATTATAATTATTACCTGAACTTCCACATCGATTGGTCATCTCATACATGATTCATCACAGAACATACCAAGGTTCAATTGTTTGATCATTACTCTTTGATAGTTGGTTTAGAACAACCACGAGTTTCCTCATTGAATCCCCCATTTTATCTTGTATCTTAATCAGAGAACCACCACAGTTTTCCTTCAAACCTGTTGTCTCTTTGGTGCCTGTTAGATCCATCCATTCACTAAAAACAGAAATGTCAGTGTGAGTATATCAACAAAACCATCATGTACTAATGAGGAGGGTAAACACTAGGATATACTTACTCATTCACTTTATCTAAAACTAGGAGTCTTTCTGAAATCCTAACCATTATGGTAATGTCACTTATGCTTAGAGAATACCCTAGCCTCTAATGTTATCTAAACCGACCTCTGATACCAACTATAAGGCCCCAGCCTTAAACCTTACTTAAAATTGAATTAAATGAATAATTCACATTGAGGATCTTTTCAGGTTTAGAGTTTTAGAGAATTAGGACATAACTATTACATCTCAAAAGATTACAAAGTAGTCTCTTCTACTAAATTTCCATAAAATAAAAACTCTTAAAAAGAAACATGTCGAGTTTCATGTTTTAGGTAGCATGACTTTCCCTTGATCCCATCCTTGACCCTATTCCATGCTAAGTCCTGTGAAAAACATTTCAAAAACTTGGGATGAGCATAAAAACTCAGTAAGGGATACACGAAGAATAAAAACTGTTAGTTTATCAAAACAAAAAGTAAACCATGTATACTTTATCAAGGTAATACTTTTCACCTTTATGAAGTAGTAAAAACTCTTCACTGAATAAAATATCATTACATACCTTTTTGTAACCAAAGGATTACCATAAAAACCATATAAAGAACACAGAACATATATAAAGTTAACTTGGGACATAAACATACTTAAGTGGAATAACCATACGGTCGACTCCCACACATATCACATAATGGAATAGCCATACGGACAATTTCCATACATACTTAATGGAATAGCCATACGGACAACTTCCATACCCAATGCATTGGAGGTTATAACGTAACCACCCGTCCTGGTATTCACGGCACCACCCGTCATATGTTTTATAACGTAACCACCCGTTAAAAGGTCCAAGTACCAATATAAAAGCATAAAACATAAAACCAATATAAAGGAATGATTACATTTCCACATTTCAATCACAATATATCATAAATATATTGACATAATAGAATCCTTTATCAAAACCATTTTCAATACAAAAATACATTAAAGAGTATATGGTATTTATTTTATTCTAAAAACATTACGGCTTCTGGAGGAAGCCAAAGACCAAATAATACCTGCGGTGGCGGAAAAGGTCGTTGTCGCCACGTACGTTAAAAGAAACATTCCTTTTTGTCGTTTTGTAAAATGCTTTGTAGAAAAAGATTCCTTTTGTATAAAAGTAAAAGTAAAAGGGTTTTATACACCGTATAAAAGAAAGTTGTGTATAAAACGAAATATGCCTCTATGAAAGGATATTGAGACGATGTCCCTTACAAAGACGGTATCCTTGGTTTAAGGATAAATCAATTACATAATTATGTGTGACAAATGTATACAACAAATATAAGTGGATATTAAGTTTAAAATAATCAAAGGTCATTCACACATATTCAAAGGATGACATATTCAATAACTACATGTTGAACCAAAAGAAATCGAAATTGGGTTAAGAAGTTCTCTTGACAGCCTAACGGCGTCACATCAAAATGACTTGATGAGAGATAAAAAAGTGTATCTAATCACTTGGACATAAAAGTTACATCAATAAGGATATATGAGAACATATCCCAACATAACATTATGTAAATTAAAAGACCCAACAAAAGAAGTCTTTTAAAAAGAGGAGGGTGAAAGGTTCCCTTACCGACTTGGGTATCTTTCAAAACATACGCACCGTGAAGGAAGGACAATACAACATTGATGTAAATACTCATAAATGGAAGAATATTACACAATGAGTAAAATAATGGGCAGTACATACACCACTCAAATGAAATTGTGGCAAATGTAGCATAAATCTCATGAGAATAAAAGTGAGATGAAAAATTCCTTGCAAACACTCGGCAGCCTAACAGCGCCACAGAAAACTTACAAAAATCGATTGATGAGATAAAATAGGATATATCATCATATTAACATAATGTTTATAGATAGAGGAATATATAAGAACATCCCCTAACATAACAAAGATTATCTTAAAATAAGTGACACAAAGGAGAGTACTTAAAAAGAAAGAGAGAGGTTAGATCTCTTACGAAAATTCGACAGCCTAACGGCGCCACTCAAAACATCAAAAAAATGGATTGATGAGAGGGAATCGGGTCTCTCATCACATGAACATAAAAATTACTATAAGATTATTATAAAATAACACCCCAATAACAAGAAATATGAGCTTTAAAGGAATGACATTAAAGAGTGTACTTAAAAAGAAAGAGTGGAGTAGGATCCCTTACCTCGGGTCCGACTTGACTCGATCGTTCTTTAACGTCCTGATTAATAAACTTGAGTTAATTTAACCTTGATTAAGAACCTTTTTAAAGTTCACTATTCCTTTTATATCACTTATTTCCATGTTATTAACATTATGTAACCATTTAAGTTAATAATGTTTGTTTTGTCGATATTTGGTTCTTAAGTCGAAAGTGGACTTCTTACAATTACATGTTGTTCGTGTGGTAAAAGGTTCTTTATATCCAGAATGACATTCCTGATTTGGATAGCATATATATCATATATATCCAGCATATATATGTATTTATAGTATTACATAATCATTTAGAGGTAAGAAATGAAATGCACCGTTCATGGAGACGGTAGCCGTACGTACGCATGAACGCTACTTTCATTTCTTTCTCATATTAATGGAATTAAAATTAAATGAGAGGCATGTATATTTTAATTCCAGAATTATATTCATCATTTAGATTTATCATTCATTATATATATCCATTATATACATATACTTTTAATAGTACATTACATTTGGGATAAGAAATGAAATGCACCGTTCATGGAGACGGTAAGCCGTACGTACGTATGAATGCTACTTTCATTTCTATATCATACTTTAATGGATATAAATAATAATGATATAGAGTTATATTATAATTCCAGTATAACATAATATATAATAACTTTAAATCCATTTTTTATACATCCCACATATGGCATTAACGAATCACATCACTTTGAGGGGGCGGTAGTCCGCACTTCCTTAAATGAAGATATTGCGTATACCCATAATGGAAGCCATAAAGGTAAGCCAAAAATAAAAAATACAGAAGCTTAAGTAAAACATAAACATATTATATATCATATATAAATATAGTGACATCTTAATGGCCACCTTTTAAGGTGTTATATGAGTGTTGAACAATCATCGTTTCGCGAGGTAGAAATTCACCATCCACGGAAACCGTATGTTCTTTAACATTTAGATGTAGGTGTGTGTAGGTGTAGCTCGAATAATTCTTATAAAAACATCCTAGTATATTTAAGATACTGTAGTTGTTACAAAATAAATGAATAAGAAGTTTTTATGGGGTTGGATAGGCAAAATAAAACAAAAGGACTCAAGTGAAGACATTACCTTAAAATCGGGTAACTCCCTTTGATTTGAGCTCAAAGGCTTCCTTGGGAAGACTTCTGCCCAAAGTGAGGATTCAAGGAGTAAGAGATGGAATTGGAGAGACAAAATGGGTAGAGTTTGGCCGAGCCAAAGGCTTTAGGAGTGTGGGTAAGGAGGTAGAGGTGGGGGCCTTTTATAAGAGGAGAGGAGGGGCACTCTTGGAAAGTAAAGATAAGTTACTTTATTTTAAATGAGTTTCGGATTCAAAAGGTCTCACATTGATATAATTCTAGGATAAGGTGATATGGCTTCGAAATAGACTCATCCAATTGGTTTTGTACATGTGTAGGTCTTATATTTTACATTATCATTCCATTTTATTTAAATCGTTAAATAATGAGGTCATCGCTGCATCATCATGATGTCATAAATAATTTAATTTATTTAATTTCTAAAAATTATAAAAAAAAACTATGATGTAGGAAATCCTTTTATATTTCCAATGACTATTTATAATAAAAAATCTGATCTTTATAACCCCATGTAAAAATTGGTTTTGTAAAACATATTATGTTTGTGTCATTTTTACTTTAACATTTAATAAAAAGTTATTTATGTCATTTTCCAACCAAAGTGGCTCCATGGTGTCCCCAAGTTGACCCATGGCTTGTCTGGGTCGGACATGACACAACCAATGAGGTTAGGACATGTTTCTAGGTCATTTTATATTATTAAAGCATTATTTTTACCTTAAACTACACTAATTACCACTAATCGCGATTAAAAACTTAATAAGTTACTATTCACCAAAAAATTATTTTTATCCCATTGAAACATATTTAACTTCTTAATGACAACCTTGTATGTTTTATTTTTGAAATTCAAAACACAGAAATGATAAAATTTCATTTAATCGAAAAATCATCTTTTATAAGTACCACTTAGTGGTTTCACTATTCGTCAAAAATTGAAGTTTTTCAGAAAAATCCCAAAAATCCACCCTAAGCTATATTTGATATTCTGAATTCAAAAATGAAGTCTATTTTACAAAATTCACAAAATATAAGTTTCATTAATTAATTTAATAATTCATTCCTGCTTTTAGAGAAAATAGCATGTTTTTATGAAACAATAAGTATCAAAAGATTGACACTAGTTTAAGTCTGATTTCAAAGTGAAATTAATTCCAACGACCACTATTGGATTTAATGGTAAAAATATTTTCTAACATAACTTTAAAACCAATTCAAAAGATAATCTAATCATATAAATAAATTATATTAAAAAGAGGTTTTGAATTAAAATACAACATTTTACACTATTCATTAAAAAATGAACTTTATCGGAAAAATACAAAAACTTTACACAAAGTAAAATTTGATGTAACGATTCTAAAGAAGAGTATTATTTGGTCCAAAAGAATGTATAAGAGTGATCAAAACTATATTTAATGACAGTTCGCCATCAAAAGGTGATAAGTGAAAATTAGGGTATAAAAGCCTAAAATTGAATTCTTTCCGTATTTTAAGCCTTTGGATAAATGTAAAAACATTTAAAAAACATATATAATCATATTTTAGTTATTTCTATCCATTCCCGCCAATAAAACGGCTACATGATAACTACCATTTAAAATAATATTATTTTATTATTAGAGTGCAACGTAAGATTCCCAAGAAACTCGTTGTTGCGTATTGGGTATGCCATCGAGCATAGCATCCCCTTTAAAGTAATATTAATATTTGATTCAAAAATATGGATAAATATGAAAATTTCATATTCTTTATTTACCTGGGGTGTTACAGGTACCATTGGATATGTATCACATTTAGAATAAAAGAAATTTAAAAAAATGATGAAATGATACACTATTGGAATGAATAATATTCATCCAAAACACCTACGACTACCCAATAATTCCACAAACACAATATTTCTTAAAAATAAGTGGGCCATAATTTTTATCCTATTATAGGTAGTACTCCGATAAAATTTTTATTTTAATATATTTTTCCTTAATTTTATGGATCTATTTACATTAAAACTATGAATATAAGGAAAATTATTTACAAGAAATATATAATTTCATCCATTAATAATTTCCACCACAATGTCAACTTTTCCATAAAAAAATTGTATATATAGATGATTTTTATATTTCATGGGAACTAAAATTGAATTTTAATAAATCATGTAATATGAAAATAAAAAATAATAATTACTTTCACGACCCATCCCATAGGGCCCATGTCGTGACTACCCAAACCCCTCCTTCCATAGGTTGGGGACTGGTGACCTGCACCATATGCGTAATTCCCTAAAACTCGGATGGCATTTCCTTTATAACCTGTAGCACACACAAAATCAAGCACATAGCTAAAAAAACACCAAGTAAACTGTATAAAAAAGAGTGAAGAAATTAAAAGGGGCTAGAATCAAGCCCAAAATAGAAATTACAAGTACAACTGAAATGCAATACAACTAATGAAAAAAAAGACAGCTACTAGATCTTCTGCCAAGGTTCCTAGCTGAAGGGTTGGTACCGATCATCTCTTCAGCACTCCACGTCCGTCCGTCTCCTCCGTGTACCGACAAGCCATATAGTCCACAACCTGGTACCATCTAGTCCTCATACTCTCCGCCTTAGTCAGCGTTGTTCACCGTCTACATCTCACACAACAAGGTGTAGGAATATCCCATGTAGGAGTGAGTATAATGATACTCAGTAGGGACCTGGAGACCCTCTAGGTATCACAAAATCCATCATGGATAAGCAAAATGTATGAAATTAATAGATATCCCTACTCAGGTATATGTTCATAAATATAACTAAGTTATTAAGTAATCCGTCTCAATCATGAGGAAAACACAGAAGTACTGAATCATCTCAACCAAGATTTTATTTTAGGGGTAGTATCAAGTAACATCCCCAATCACATTATCGAAACATCAACTGCTGGAGAACTCATGCTAAATCGAGTACAGTGGGCGTTCCGCAACACCAAGAGTGCTTCCCACTAACCTTGGACTGATGAGGTACTCATCATGCCATGTACCTTTGGTTTGCCGCGTCATATAGAGGTGCTCCCCACCATGGGTATATCTTGTCACCAAGAACGCTCCCCCTTGTAGCCGGCTAGGTACTTCTCCTGTTTAGTATTGTGGGTCCGCCACATCACCAAGCATTCTCCTCTATCAGGGGACTTTTACAACACCAAGTTGCTCTCCACTGGGTCAATAGAGTCACTCTGAGTCAAATGGTTAGCAATCGTCAGGTCTCTGCCAGCTACTAGGTCTATGCACTACAATCGCTCGTCTCTGAGAGGATCTGCTCCATGAGCTATTGTTCGATTCTCCAAATATCATGAAGTACCACACAAATGTATCTCAAACATCATCCATGTAATATCGGTCTCAACGCAATAGACGGTGCATCAATAAAATGCCCGGTCTGTGAGTTGATAGCCTTTTAGTCCCGAGGTCCCGGTTGGATTCGTTCACGATCGAACCATCATATCTCAACTATACCCCAATCCCTAGTGGGGTATACTCAAAGGGACCCTCATGATCCAATATTACTAGCGCTGATGGAGGTTTGTCAAATGGATGTCTGATGCCAGAGATATGACCAAAAGAAAGTAAAAGGTCGTAGTGGGCTCGGGTAAGGTCCGACCAGGTTGGACCAACCCTGCCCGAACCAGTCTGGGAGGACCCGGTTCGGTTCGACCGACCGGACCTGTTGGGCGGGCCCGCCCGTTGGGTTCGGCCCAACCTGTTGGGCACAGCTTAGCTAGATGCGAGGGGCTACAGAGGGTTGAGAGGGCGTAGACAGGCCATGAGGGCATGGATCGGTCATGGGTTGGTGCGAGTTCTGTTTGGCCTGAAAGGCGCCACGTGGGTGGCTTGGCCTGGAGGGAGCCACGAGGGCTACTCGGCCTAGGGCGCATAGCCGGTTCAGCCGAGGTACCTCGGAAGGCAAGAGGTCTTGTACGGCAGGGGTGGCTCGGGAGGCCGGTGGGCGGTGCGGTTAGGCACGGGGCGGCAGTGCCGGTCCATCCGGGGTGCTCGAGAGTCGCGAGGATGGGAGTGTCACAAAGGCTACGAGGGACGCGGTCGTTTCCTTCGTCACCTTTGATGTCATTGTTGCCTTACTCTGTTTTGACGAACACCACAAAGAAGAACGACAGGGGTCAGCCCAGGTTTGTTTGGCCCACACCCTCTGCGTTTAGAGTGGTAGCAAACTATTCATCAAAAACATAAATAAAGAACGAGCTTGGAAGATATTTTAAAACAACAATTCCTATAATACCTCTAAAAATTTCTATCCCCAACCCACAAAGGAAAAATAGGGGAGAACATGGGAAGTGTTAATCAAATAATGAATAAACCCCTACAACATACCATATCAATTTATTCCCAACGCGCAAGGAAAACATCTACAGATCATCTTGATAATAAGTTGATCTTCCTTGTGGGTTTCTAGAAAGAAAAAATCAAGGGGAAAAATCATACCTAAATAAAAACCCTACCTTGTTCGATGTTTTTTGATATTGGCGCGGGATGGTGGATGTCGATTCATTGTAGAAGAACACATCCTATGTCGAAGGAAGTTCTAAAGAAGAAAGTGGATTTTTTCGGCATTCTTCATGGAGGAAGTATTCTTCAGTAGAGAATATTTCTTTCATGAGCTCCTCATACCCCCAATTCCACCAAATAAAATGGATAGGCGATAATAAAAGGTGTTTCCCCAATTTAATCATCACCTCAATTCAAATTCGATTTAATTAAATTGGATCAAATTAAGTGATGTGTTGGCCAGATTAATGGTATGTGCATTGACACAATTAAGGTGGATAAGGTCAAGAGGCTCTCCCTCATTAATTGTGGGAGTTGAGTGTTTCTCCCAATTAATGGGGGGTTTCAAGGGGGTGTAATCCCAGGTGGTCCCCACCACCCTAACCTCTCATGGAAGGATATGGTTATGGTGGTCCCCACCACCTTAAACTCCCATGTGAGGTTAAGGTCTTGTGATCCCCACTTACAACATCCACATAGAAGTTTAGTTCCGTTGGTACCCACCTAAAATATCAACATGGATGATCAAAATAAAAAAAATGAAGTTTATTTTATTTTATTATTTCCACAAAAAAACCCAAAAACTATCTTTCTCCTTCATCCATTTGTCATCGATGTGAAAGTATTCTTATGTGAATATCGGTGATGTGAGTTCATTAGTGCCCTTAGATTTAAATTCCGAGCACCAGTTCAAAATTTAGAAAAAACCGCTCACACATTTACTGAATGTACCCGAAAAAAACATCATAAATTCATTCCGGTCACTCTGGGCCTCGAAATCTCAAGTCGTCAATTTTCGTGGACTCATAAAATTACCAGTTATTTTAAAAAAATTACATGGAAATTTTGGGTTGTTACGATTTTTTGTGTCATTAGTAAATCTAAAATGGTATGAAAATTATTCCCATAAAATTAATTAATATACAATACCACAATTATAACTCTCGAAGATGATGTAATGATCTGACCTAGGTTTCCCTTTTACTGGGCCCCCAACCAATTCCAGTACATACCATAAGGGTGTTCTCGATTCCCATGGGCTAGAGAGAAGCACTCAGGCATCGAATAAAACAACTAATGGAATAAATTCAACCAAACATAATAATCAAATGGAATATATTTACTAAACAGAAGTGTTAAGTGGAAGATGAACTACTTATACGTGCCATAAATTTAAAAGGATAGTGGAAACATTTTAAAACAAAAGTATAAAAAAACACCAATGGTCAAGTCCATCTACAAAGGACACAAACCAAATAGCTACCCTAAATAGTAGCATGGAAAACGCCTAATAACTAAAATCCATCTACCCTACTAGATAACATGAACCTCTCTGTCTCACATTGACACCTTACCTTTCCCTGCACTGGAAGAACAGAAAAGGTATACACACTGTTGAATTGGTGTGTCATTTGTGATATAACATGTTTAGTAGGACCCCACCCAGGTGATATACAACAATTCCCTTTATAATAATATTTATATAATAATTTTATATGAATACATGTAAACATAATAAGTATATTAGTTTAATAGAAAGCATGATTAACATTTCCCATTTCCACAATTAAAAAAACAAGATATATTAATTTCAAATCATGTTTTCTATATATTTTTTCTAGGTATAAACATATATATCAAGGAAAACTATGAAAGACAATAAATACAAAATAGAATCACAAGTACTATAGAATAATGAAATACCACGGGTCTGGGCCGTAGACTATTCTTACCCGAATAATAATTTTCATAAACTAGTTCCTAAAACCAGAGACCTAAGAACCAGAGAAATACCCTATCATTAAACCCCCCCCAATGATGTCAATATTGGTTCTCTAGGACAAATATCCTTTTAAATAAGAATAAATCCCCATGACAAACCACCTTGATAATGAAAAAAAAATTTATTATTTCCCTATGATAATCCTTCCACCTATGTACCCATGTCAACCCATGCGGTATTTTTATCAATATATTTAAATGCATTGAAAACTATTTTAAAACAATTTCAATAATTACATTTTGATTCATTGACAGATACACATTTTTTCTACAGTTTTTAATAACTAGGGAAAAAAATTTCTCTAAAAACCCTTTTCAACACACACAAAACAGTCATGCCAATTTCAATATGAATCCGTTTGTAATGAAAAACATCAATATTGATTAAAATATTCTAGATACGGAACCACCTACCTCAAAACATGGTCCAGACACTATAATAATAGAATCAAAAGGCATAAAAAACATAAAATGATGTTGATGTCCCGAAAATAAAATCCAAACATCTTAGTATTCATATTATTTTTAAAACACGGAGATAAAATAAAAGGAAAAGACCATATTCCTCAATAAAAGATTTTCGCAATGGAAAAATAAACAGAGAAATAACCTCCAAAATAGACCTCACATCAGATCTAAAATTTAAAAATATGGAACCTCAAAAATAACCTAATGGATCCAAATACACCACACAAATTATTTACCATAATCAAATGCAATAGAGAATCTGAAATGTCACATACATGAAGATATGCACCGCAGCTGTAGAGAAGATCCCACACAAAACAGGTCAATCTAGGAAGATTAGAGTCTCCATTACAGTCATAAGATAGAACCTAGGTCAAGGATGAAGGATTGTGGAATGAAATGACTGATTAAAACTATATTTCACATGTTTTAAAACTAGTTGCTGGTAATTTAATGATATGGAACTTCCATTCATGACGTGTTGTCCACAATAGATAAGTAAGCATAAAATCCAATTCCTTGGAATTAAAAATCAGTTATTTACAAAATTTATGAAGTGAAAACACTATTAAAGGCATAAAATATATTACGCCATAAATCCACTTTAACGGATTGTTCATAAAAACAATTATAAATCATGTAACCTCATTACATAGCATGAAATATGCCTATATCATACCGAAATGGATAGTCAAATGTGATACCCAACAAATCACTAACTCAAACTTTATAGGAATCATCCCAATAAAAATGGATGTAAGAACCACTAGGATGTTAAAAGAATACCTGATAAAATAGTAAGGAAATGTTATGAACTCCCAACCATAATGACTTCCCATCACTGAGAAGTCAGAAGGAATATGTAATCCCTAAAAAGATATGACCCCACTATTACCTCAAAAATGACTCACATTATCAAGTATCATGAGAATCTAATACTTGTTTCCATAGAACTCAGACCTATGGAATTGACATCCCATGATAAACAGTCACATGATAGTTAACGATCTCAACCGGGTTCTCTAGAATATAAGCATGTCGTGCTAGATCAATTTCATTCTAACTCATAACCTGAGTGGGATCAGGGTCATATTTAATTATATCAGAAATATGAAAAATTTATTAATGAAAATAAACTAATCCTATAATACTATCTAATAAGAAACCATTATGAGATGCTCAGGGACCTCAAATGATCTAACATATCTCTGAGATAACATTCCATTCATTCAATATCAATGGTGACCTGACAAAGGGGAAACATTGAAGAAAACCCTATCACCTATAGAAAACACTATAGGTTAACACTCCCAATCCTCATATGATTTTGGTTGACTCTGGGCTATAAACAGATTTCAATTTACATCCTAAATCATCACAGAAATTTCCTGATCCAATCTTGTTTCAACTAATGATACTTCTCCGACATCAACCCCAAAAGATGTGATCTACATGGGTGACCTTAATATTCCTCGAAGGGATCCATTCATACCAATGACTGATAACTACTATCATAAATAGAATCAACTAGTCCCATATGGCTATCCCATGAGCCTCCAAAATCTAAGAAATATAAGTAGAACATATCCCCTAGAATCTAGATCACTCTCAATGTTTGACCATATGTTTGTGGATTGGAAGTTGTCTCAACTTAACCAATGTTCCCCTCACCTCATGAAGGCTCCTAATCAAAAATTGAGGTAAAACATATATCCCTATCTAAATCAACTACATAATGATACACATGAAACCTCATTATCTCATGGACAAATATCATACCCATATCTTTATATTTACTGTGGTCTTCGATTAGGGTGAAATGAGTAGACTTCATAAATAGATCAACAACCACATGGATATTATTTTTCCAAGGCGGAGTCCATGGTAATACAACAACAAATCCATTGATATCTCATCTCATTTTTATAGGCACTAAAAGTGGGTGAAGCAATCCATAACATTTCAAGTGCTCAACCTTTATCTGTTGGCATATGTAATAGTTAGACTCCAACATTGTGATTTCACACTTCATACCTGACCACATGAATAGCCACATCATGTCATAATAAATATTTAATGATCCTACATAAATAAACTATAAAGAGTTTAGAGAATCGAAGAAGACTAAAATCATGATGAATTATTGGTTGGAAATCCATTTTACAAAGTGAATCGTACAATCATAAGAGAGACACCTACTAGATATTGAATTCATTCCATACAATCTATGAATTCTAATAATTTCCAAAACCAAAATCATATGGTTCTCGTGCTCACACTCATATTTAGAATAAACCAAAATATCATCCAAGAAAACTACCAAAAAAGTGAAATGATGTTTTTGGAATATATTATTAATCAATTCCATAAGAAATACCATAGAGATAGGTTTTCCAAAAAGAATCACAATATAATCATATTGGACTTTCCTTCTCATAATGTCAATTTTCTGTATCTCAGACTCCCAAAATCATCGAATATGGTTTCCCAACTAATGTTCAATCATTGAAACACACTTATCATCCAATAATTGATAAAATTTATCATGCACACAAAAGAAAAAGTTATTTTTTATTATCTTTTACCTGGTTCAACTTTATATAGTTCACACATAAACTAAGTGAACCATCTTCTTTCATGGAAAATAGCATAGGGGCTACCCAAGAAAAAAATCTAGGGCAAACGAAACATTTCTCTAACAAGTCTCCAAACAAAATTTTGAGCTATTTCTAAACCACTGGTTCCATATGATAAGATGGTATCGATATCAGTTGTGTACATAACACTCATTAAATCATAAAATATACCTCTATATATAATGTACATTTTGATAAATTATATGGGAAAATGTCTAGACTGTCGAAAAAATGGGAAGATCATCAAAAGAAGAAATTTCATCAGTATAAAATGAATAAAACCCAACAAACTTATAAGCTCTATGTAGGGGGGGTCAACTTGATTTAATAATATTTTTAGGATTATGGGGATGAAATAAAAAAATCCTTGGTTATGGTTGTAACAACTTCTTCTAATAATTAATTTTTGATATCTTGAAAAACCTTGATAGGTTTGATTCATGAAAAAACAAAGTAATATAGAAATAGTTTAGGAATATGTGGAAGTTATTTTTGTAAGTATTGGAAAATATAAGGGGTTTTAGATGTGTTTAATGTTTATTATTGGTGGTATCCTATTATAAGTATTAGAGAGGAGAACGATTTATTTTTTTTAAATAAATAATTTAACAACATTTTTATTATATCAAAATGATTCCAAATTGAAATATTTGGATCCATATAATATAAATACTGAATCTATGACCATAATCTATGAATTATACAATTTTGGGATCAATTTGGGCCATTATACTTTATAATTAACCCATTTTAAACTCATTTTTTCATTTATAGGGGTAAATAAATTTTTTATATTTTAACAATTTAAGATGCTGAAAAATTGAACATATTAGATAATATAGATTATTCTAATTTAAAAAAGGGAATCAACTTTTTAAAATTAAAAACTAAAAAGTGGATGTGTCTATTTTAAAATCAAACACATTATAGTGTCAAAAGAACGGTTTCCCAAAAAAACTCATTGAATAAATTGTAATGAAATTAATTAAAAATTCTATATGAGTGGATTGTAGTGACGAAAATTAGATCAATATATTTATAATTGAAAAAATATAGGTCTAGAATACAATTAATTTAAAATTAGACATATAAATGTTTTAAATAATATTTACATTTTTAATAAATAATCATAATGATTCACTATTAATTATAAATGAATCACTTTAGATAAAAAAACATATAATTTAACCCATAAGTATTCATTAAAAATTTTGATTTAAAAATGAAATTTAATTTTTAAAAATAATCAATAGATATTTTAAAAAATTAAATCTAAATTTAGAGATAAAATCATTATTGAATCACCTTTCATAAAAATATTAATTTTAAAAAAAACCTTGATTTTTTATCATTCTTATTTTAGATCCAGTCAATATAACACAATTTCATATATTTTTTACATGGGTAATCCATATAATTTTTATATTTGTGTATTTATATATACCTAGTCATTTAACAGTTGGTTAGTTATGGGTCCTTTAGATTCTGGGTTGTGTGTCCTATAAATCCTTGAATAAATGGGATTTATTTAATAGTATATATATCATAAAGGCTCTGGGTAATAAATTATCCTATAATAATGTTGTTGAGTATCATATAAACTATTATATATGATAGGAAATTTATAAAATATAAGTCTTTTGTATGGAAAATTATATTATTTCTATGAATTAGATTGAATTACATCATGTATTTTGGAATATACAGAATATAGTTCTTGAAATCAAAATAAATGGAAATATATTATATCTATCTCAAATGAATTTTTTATTAGCCATCCATTTGATGACGAAAGTGGAATATTTTAATGTTTTGGAACTATATATGATGTTATGGAATGTTCATGAATTCACCCATGATTTTTATAAAATGATATTATTCTATAAAAAATCACATGTATCTCGGATACAAAAATTGAAGAATTATATTTTTGATAAAGATCATGGTAAATTATTTCCTATCAATCCTATATTTTTGATACTCTATAGAGATGTAAAATATTAATTGTTGCAGTATAACATGATAACTAATATTTAATATTTTTTACATAGATGCATTGTGTACAATGAATGTATAGCTAACCGATTTAACTCTATGGACGTTTTAGAATCACGATGTAATCAAAAATGTAAATGGGACATTTCCAAAAGTATTATCCACAAAATCCAAAAAACTCATATATATAATATTTCTATTATAAATATATTTAACCACCTTATGAAATTTTATTATTTTTTTATCATCAAATAAAATTTTATTCATCATCATATTTCCTAAATATTCTTTAAAAAAAATTAGTAATTGTATTTGAAGTGTCGTGTTCTATTGTATCTAATTGGGATAAATGGTTTAATTTAATGTTCTATAGATTTCCTTAGTATAAATTTTTATTGATATTAAACCTAAAATATCTTCTCTACATATATTTTTAATCAAATTGTAACATTCATAAACTAGATGATTTTCCAGATCCCATTCTATAGATTTTAGCCAGTGCTGGGATAAAAAACTATTTCATTTATTTTTAATAAAACTATATATTGAACTCGATAATAAATATTTATTCATTTGAATCCTTTTTGGACGGATGCACAGAACCCAAAAATAATTAGATGACTTTTAGTGTGGGAAATATAATAAGACATAATTTATTTGAGGAAATAGATGAAATTATTATGTCTATTGACCAACACAATAGAGAAGCTTGTAATGTATCTTATATTCCATGTATTATTTTTAAATATTATATAGAAATTTTTTGAGACCATAAATTTCGACATCATGCAATTCTGAGGCATGGAGTTCCTTGAATAAATGTTTTAGTTAAATTAAAATTTAAATAGCGTGCATGAGTGGTTTTCCCAAAAAAGTGAAATAACATTTAAATATGTTCCTGGGTCATAAATTTGTGGTCACCATTGCATTTATGGAAGCAAATTTTACTTAGTTGAGGCCTATCTTTAACTGGCATGGGTCATCTTCAAGAGTTAGTTTTTGGATGTTTTAATGAATATAAAATAAATAAAAAATTTATTCTTTAAAAGTATTTTTTTCATAGTGACCTAATTCCCCCTTTTAATAACTTCATATGGAATGTTCACAGGGTTATCCTTATAAACCTATGAATTGATCGAGAGATCCTCTTGGAGCTTTGGAGAAGAACCCGTTGGCAAACGATGATGACACGATCGATCGATGCATCTCGGATTCGAAGAATGTTACACGATGATCGTTTTTCAACCAGATCAAGGTATGGATTGTTATATAGATACTTCTTCACCCAATTCATGGAATAAAAAACAAACATGGATCATCCCACAATCATGTTGATTTGTAGATCGTACATTCATGTGGGAGGGTTATTAATTTTCTATTTCTTCGAAGATTTTGATTCGGGGAATTAATCCATGCTACATTATTATATTGATTGGTTTTTATCCATTTCATCCTACTAATGGGTGTGTATCGACGCTATAAAGAATGAAGGCGGAAGTTCATTCCTCAATTTTCTTTTGAATTTCTTCCTCCACTCTGGGTTCTTTGTGTTATTCATGAGGTTATGAACAAAAGGTTGTTGTGCATCCTCTTTGAAATGCAACAATCCCAAATAATTTATAAGAAATCATGACGACCTAATGGTGGTGTGACGACAATGGAGGAAGATGAATTGACATGGTTCAGGAGTTATCATTCTTTGAGAATTCTTTATGCCGGTGGATCAGAACTTGTTTTCGGGGCCGATTAGAGTCCAGAAACTGACAGAATCAGTTTCTTGATGATCAGGTGATCTCAACCCTTCAGTTTCAGGATTATAGGATCACCATAATAGACATCGTAGGATAGAAAGAGGTGAAGAATGAAGAACTGGCAGTTCTAGAAATTTATTAAGAACCTCACTTTTATTCTAAAGAACACATTGGGTGGGACAAGATCAGTGGTGTCTAGGGTTCTGCTAAGCACGAAGTGATGAAATAGTGTTTTCTATAATGAAAATGATGTTTATACCCTATGAAACATAAATGAGGCAGTTACACTGAACTCAACATGTAACCAGGGGATACACGGACAACGAGTTGAGTACATGATTTTGTACTTCACCACACATATAGACCAGGCCGACTGCATGGATTACCACGTGTACCAAATTCACTGGTCATAACAGACCGTTTGAAGCCATGTACAGGCACACGACCAATGTACTAAGACTCCCCTACCAAAATAGAGGAACACAATGGCTCACCCTCTAACATGCCTGGTATACATTCATTTACAAGACAAGCCTTACGACACAAGTCGTTGTACATAGGCAGTGCTTGGGGTCAGAAGACATGACATGTGAAAAATCTAACATGAGGTGTATGTCTTAGTACATGGCTTGATCTTATTTTCCACAAAATCATGGACATGATTCATTTGAGTTAGTTCCCCTTTTTCTCATTCCCCTAAAGGTTAGGTATCGTTTCCTTTTTCAGGAGTATGATCCCTTCAGCAGAACTTTCTGGGGTAGAGTCAAGTATCCCTATGAGAGACCCATAGAGAGATCCTCTATCCATTCATAACCCCATGTATAGTTAGGTATAAATGTGAATATCACCATAGGGTTTCAATCCACTACTAGTAGGTGAATTCGGATGATTCGTAGTAACCGACAAGGCTCTGTTAGTGATCCTAATTTGTTTATTGTGATCTTTCCCCACTCAAGAGTGTGTTCTCCCAGAATGAGTGTAACTTTGTCTTGTGAATTTTCCCGACCGAAATTACTTCTCGGATAGATGTAATCAAATCTATCATAATCATGGAGAGAATTTTCACATAAAAGTGCTTTGTGGAATCTTCAAATTGAATCCCTAGCATGCGTATGTGGTTGTATGAATTTTCTCTAGAATACAGCTCTTGGTTTTGAGTATATATGGATTGTGTTTCTCCAATTATATGTTTAGTTGATATATGTTGTGTATAGAGGAATTTACCTTTCCACTATGAGATGATTTTTGGTTTTCAGGGTTCTCTACTGAGTATTGTTATACTCACACTTGTAGGAGCATTTCCTGCACGTGTCATGGCTTGTACAGACAACTATCCTTTGAACGGTGTTTAGTGTCGACCAAGACCGGACCGAGCTTTTGGAGTTCCCAACAGGCCGTGGTGTTCTTATGGCTACAAGCAGCAGTTTCAGTAAATTTTTGTGTTTGCAGGTTGTACATTGTAGTTTGCTGACTTTTTTCAGTGGTCTTGTATTTTGGCCAAGTTTACTTTCAGTAATTTACCTTCTTTCGTACTTTTTTTGTTGGGTTTAGTTGTATGCATGAATTTTGTTCCTTAGTGACTTTTTCATTTCCGCATATGTCAGTATGGAGATGTGTGATTGTGTAAAGGTTCATATGAAATGCCTCCCATGTTAATAATATGCCTACTCGGTTCCAGTCACCTGTCCATGACATATTAGAGGTGGGATTGAGGATTCACTGTGCGGGCCACACTGTGATGGGTAGTGACAGAGTGGTATCAGAGGTGGTCGGTTCTATCTTAGAACCAAGATTCTATGAGTTTGGGTTGGGGAAACAGTGTTATGTGTTTCGAGATTGGCTTGGAGGCTAGAGACTCAAATGTTGGTGTGGGCAGCCAACGTATTCATACACTAGGACTCAGATAACCAGAATTTCGACTCAGTACATGAAAACAGTATTTGTGGGGAAATAATAGATTGGTACATGCATCATATAGAAAAGGGTTGTGTTTTAAATGTCTTTTTTGTTATCTATCTAGATATACTCTTTGACCTTGGTATATCTGGTTCCTTACATGATGCCTCTACAATGCATACCAACAACGATTCAGCAGTTCGATCACGGGGATGACCCCCTCAGGGACGAGGCTTCAATACAAGGACTAGTTTCCCATGCGTTACCTCCAGGTGCTGTATATGAAATATCACCAACAGTGGAGAAGCTTGTGGTACCTACTATACTGACGTACGGGTTGTGTAGGATGAACGTACTCCATGAGTTCAGGAGACAGAGATCCCTCAGGTTCTGAGGAGAGCTCGACCCTCATGAGGCTAAGGACTAGCTTGAGGTGCTGACCATAGTTTTCTGTCTTGTGAGGATACCGGCGGAAAAGATGGTGATCTTAGGAGCGATCCTTCTTCATGGTTCGGTGAGACAATGGTGGAGTCTGACCGCACAGTTTCAAGACTACGATACTCTTTTGTGGATGGAGTTTGAGTGACTCATTAGGGAGGAGTTTTCACCTATTATGCTGAGATAAGTGTGTATCTGATAGATTCTTCAGATCTATTATGGCTGTTTGACGGGGGATGACTATTCATCAAGGTTCACCAACACTGTGAGGTACATTATGGATATGGTTAGGGATCATTAATTCAGATCTCGAACCTTCAAGTGAGGTCTATTATGGCACATCATAGCTAGTGTCGTGCCTCTATGCATCTCAACTTATGCTGGAGTTCTCAAGAGAGCCTTGGTTTTGAAGAGCATCTTGGCGGAGCGAGAGATTCGACGATAGGTAGCATCAGGAAGACAGGTGTAGAGACATTTTTAGTAGGGGGCCAATGTCAGACCCATTGATCAGGATGTGGGAGACGTCACAGGAGGACACATGATAGGGGGGACATCTCTCTAGAGATTGCCCTAACCTCGAGCTACTGTCAAAGAGGTGGTGGATGGACCACCGAGTAAGAGGAAGATAGCGGAGTAGATATACCTTCTAGGTGGAAGATGTAGCAGAGGAGTGGGAGAGCAGTAGGTGGTGGAATAATCTTCGATCAACTTCCACCACCACTCCCAGGTGGTCTGCACCAGACTCAGCGAGCTAAGGGATAGGGGCGGGGACAACTACATGCAGTCGAGGCGTACGACCTAGGGACTCTAGGGGTGATTGGAGGAATGATCTATGTCTTCTCTACCATAGCTTCCATACTTATTGACACAGGTTCCAGTCATTCCTTCCTCTCCATGTGTCTTGTGTGAATCCGTGAGATTTCGGTAGAGCCGTTGACTAGTTCCTTATGCTTAAATACACTTACGGGCGGAGACCCATGGATCACGCACCATTGTAGAAAGTGTGATCTTACCCTTGAAGGTGATAGTTTTTTTTGGAACCTCTTGGTGTCCGCATCGATAAATTATGATGTAATTCATGGTATGGATTGGTTATCCTCGGTCTATGAACAAATTGACTGGTTTAGGCAAAGTGTGTGGTGTGTCTGCAATGATGGGATGAGGTTTTCCTTGGTCGGTGAAAGGTAGAGTCAGGCAGCACGAAAGGGCTCATGTGTAGGAGGGTATAGCTGATCACTCATGAGTTGGATGCACATACCATCAGTGTAGTAGATCTTGTGAGCTTCTAGTTCTCAGTAGTAGTGGAAGAGTACAAGGACGTCTTTCCCAAAAATGTTCCATGACTACCTTCCCTCCAAGAAATTGACTTGTGCATTGACTTAAACCCCGAGATAGTACATATCTCCTCCTCAGTATATCTGATGGATCACTCAGTGCTTCGTAATATGAGGGTGAAGTTGGGGGGATTTTCAAAGCAAGGGTTTCGTAAGACAGAACATTTCACCCTGGGTGACCCTAATTTTGTTTTTCAAGAAGGCAGATAAGAGTTTGAGGTTGTGAATTGATTATTGGCATCTGAAATAGGTGATAGTGATATTAAACTATCATCTACCAAGGATTGAGGACCTATTTGAATAGCTAAGAGTGGAAAATGGTTCTCGATGGTTAACCTTTGGTCAGGTTCTGACTAGTTATAAGTACGAGACGAGGGTATACCGACAATGACTTTCAGATGCCGTTATGGTCACTATGAGTACTTGGTGATGCCTTTCGGCATGAAGAGTTCCCATAAAGTGTTCAAGGGACTTATGAACTAGATCTTCCAACCATATTTGAATTTATTCGTAGTGGTCTTAATTGACGATATCCTTGTGTAATCATAAGAAGAGGAGGAGCACGTAAGACACCAGCGGATGGTTCTGGACGTACTCCGAGAGCTTAAACATTATGGGAAGCTCTCAAAGTGACAGTTCTAGATTCGAGAGGTCCACTTTTTGGGACATGTCATCTCAGCAGATGGAGTAGCTGTGGACCCAGCCATGGTGGAGGTAGTGTCACCATGGGAGCCACCTTGGAGCATGGTCGAGGTGCAGAGCTTCTTTGGGTTGGAAGAATATTACCAAACATTCACTCCTGATTTCTCCTTAATATCTGTACCAATTAGAGCCATGATTAGAAGTTAAAACCCTCATGTGGATGGAGATGTGATTGTAGGATTTTGAGTAGTTGAGGTATAGTTTGATGTGCAACCCATTTTATAGATTGACAGAGGAGTGCGTTGACTATATATATTTCTGAAACGCATTAGAAATTGTGCTTGGCTATGTCCTGATGTAGATATAGGAAGTGATCTCTTATGGATTGCGCTAGCTTAGGCCAAATGAGTATAAATATACGACCAAAGATATTGAGTTGGTTTTGGTAGTCTTCGCATTGAAGATGTGGCAACATTATCTTATGGGCGAGAGGTCCATACTCTACTCTGACCCAACATCCACTAGTATATCTTCACTCAAAGGGATCTGAATCTGAGATAAGAGTATTGGATAGTGTTCCTAAAAGACTACAATTTCGAGATCTTATATACTCATGGGAATTGAAATAATGTGGTGGAAGATCATAGAAGAAGGTCTAGCTCACAGTTTTTGAGGGAGGCGACATAGTAGTTAGCCATGTTCCAGTTATCCATCATGGACAGAGAGGATGAATTTTACCTTCAGTCGATGGTTTTTACCCCTCCACTCTTATTGCGAGTTAGGGAAGCACAACTAGGGGATGTCGAATGTGTGTCTTTACGTGCTTCTGATGGATATTATCAAGGTGGAGAAAATGAACTTATTTAGAGAGGATGAAATTTAGTACTAGTGGCGTCTCATGAGGAGGTCCTAAAGGAGTTTCATATATCCCCCTTGAAGGTACATCCTAGAGTGGATAATATGTACCAGGATCTCTAATGACATATCTGGTGGTCAAGCATGAAAAAGGAAGTAGCAGAGTTCATTTCTTAATGCCTTAAGTGATAGAAGGAGAAGGCTAAGTACCACATTCTAGCACGATTAGCTCACCCCTAGAAGTTTTAGAGTGGAATTGGGATGGAATATTGATGGACTTTGGGACTTGATTACCAGGGATGTCCAAGGGGCACAATTTCATCTGGGTGATTGTTGACACACTCACTATGTCTCCCCCCTTCCTAGCTATCAGAGAGAAGTGTTCCATAGAGATTGTGGGATTCCTCTACATGCAGAAGATAGTATGGCTTCATGGATTCCCTTCGACAAAAGTCTCTAATTGAGATGTCTGCTTCACACCCCTATAGTGGAAGGGATTGTATGAGACTTTTGGGACTCAGTTATGCTTGAGTACAACGTTCCATCCCCAGATAGATGGTCAGACGAAGAGGACCATTCCGGTTGTGGACGATATGTTGCAGGCATGTATATTGGATGTTAGTCTTATTTGGGAGAACCTCCAACTACTGGTTGTATTCACGTGTAATAATAGCTTCCACTCCACCATTGGCATAAAATCATTTGAGTCTTTATATGGGTGACTCTATCATTAAGCGTTGTGGTGGACCATCCCATGAGAGTTAGCACTCATGTGTATGGAGTTGGTGCGAGATACCACTGATAAGTTGCAGATCATCCAGGAGAAAATGAATACTGGGAAAATTTGGCATAAGTATTATGCTGATAGATGACGAAGACCTATTGAGTATGAGGAGGGAGACCATGTCTTCCTTAGGGTCTCACCTCGACGATGGATGTAGAGATTTGGCATAGGAGACAACCTATATCTCAGATTCATCGGAACATTGTTGATATTGTAAAAACATGAAGATTTGTCATACCACTTAGATCTACAACAACATTTTCACCAGGTACCTGGTGTCTTCAATGTGTCACAGCCGATGAGGTACATGAAGGACCCATCGCACGTCATCGACTAGGATGAGATGGACATCGAGGATGGAGCGACCTTTGATGAGTACCCGATGGAGATTGAGGATCTGAAGGAGAATAACATTTTTTGGTGATTGATTCCCTTGGGATGCATCAGTGTAAGCACATAAATATTCAAGAGAGCACGTGGGAGCTGGAGGCTCAAATCTATGCCCAATACGCACATATTTTTTAGTAGCCTTTTGTTTTGACCTTTCGAGACTTAAGTCCCTAAGGTGGGGAGAATGTAATGTCTCATATTTTATAAGAAATAACTTGAAATACTTTATAGAATTAATTAAAGACTAGACCTTTCGATGTCATGTGATTCTAAGGCCCATAGTGCCCAGAATAAATTTTTGAATTAAATTAATCTTTAAATAGCATGCATGTGCAGTTTTCCTGAAAAAGTAGAATAACTTTTAAATAGGTTCCTGGATAAAAAATATGCGGGCACCATTTCATTTAGAGCATAAACATTTCCTTACGTAGGGCCTAACATCAACCGGAAGAGGTCATCATCAAGAGTTAGTTTTTGGACGTTTTAATGAAAATTAAATAAATTAATAATTTATCTTATTTAAAAGATTCTTTTTTGTGCAGCGACCTAATTACTCCCTTTTATTTCCTACTTATGGAATATTTGTAGGGTTAGTCTCATAACCCTATGAATTGAGAGTGAAAGCTTCATGATGGTTTAGAGGAGAATCCTGTTGCTGGATGGCGATGACGTGATCGATTAACACATCACATATTCGACGAACCGCGCCAATGAACGTGACGTGATGATCGTTATTCAACCAGATTGAGGTTGGGGTTTTTTTATTTCGACTGTTATTTTCCACATTCATTTATTAAATAATGAATGTGGATCCACTCACCAACATGGTGATATGTATATCGTATGTTCATAGGGGATTGTTATTAATTTTCTGTTTCTTTGGGGATTTTGATTCGAGGAATTAATCCATTCTTGATTATTTTGTTTATGTGATATTACACCATTCAATCCTACTAATGGGAGAAAATCAACACTGTGATGAACGAAGGAGGAAGTTCATTCCTCAATTTTCTTTTGAAATTATTCCTCCACTATGTGTTCTTTACGTTCTTCATGGGGTTATGAACAATAGATCATTGCACATATATTTCACAATGCAACAATCCAAAATTGGAGATCTCGACATCGTGATGACCTAGTAGAGGTGCGACGAAAATGGTGGAAAATGAATCAATATGGTTCAGGAGTTCTAGTTATTCGAGTATTCCTCATGTGGGTGGATCAAAACTTGTTTTTAGGGCCGATAAGAGGCCCAAAACTGGAAGAATAGGCTTCTTGATGGTCAGGTGACCTCAACCCTTCAGTTTCATGACGATCAGATAACTGAAACTAACGTCAAATGATCAATAGAGGTGCACAATGAAGAACTGGTGATTCTGGATATTCTAATGAATATGGAATGTATTATGAAGAACATGCTATGTGGGACTAGCTTAGTAACAACTACGGTTCTACGATTCATGAAGCGATGACACAGTGTGTTCACGAAAAAACATGGCGTGTAGACCCTATGCGATATGGAAGCGGAAGAAACATGGGACTCGGCGTGTATCCAGGGGATACATGGACACGAGGTGGAGTACATGGATGTGTACTCAACCACATGTCTAGAACAAGTCGACTACATCGGTTTCCCCATGTACCAGATACACAGGTAATAATACACGGGTTGAATTCATGTACGGGAACACGACCAGCATACACGAAGTCCTCCGCGGATAGAGGAACACAACATGTCACCCTCTTACATTCTGTGTATACCTTCTTTTACATGAAAAACCTTAAGACATGGGACTTTGTTAATGGGCAGTACCCGGGGTCAAAAGACATTATGTGTGAATAATACAACATGACATGTACTTCTTAGTACATAGATTAATCTTATTTTCTGCCGTAACATTGACATGTTTCGTTTGTGTTAGTGACCTATTTTCTTGTTCCCCTTAATGTTAGGTTTCATTTCCTTTTTTCAGAGTTTGAACCCTTCAGTAGGGATTTTCGGGATAGAGTTAGGTATCCCACTGAGAGGCTCGGAGAGAGATCCTATATCCATTCTTGACCCAAGGTAGATTTAGGAATGGACATGAACATCCCCACAGGGCCCCGATCCTCTACTAGTTGGAGAATCTAGATGAGTCATCATATACGAAAAGGACCTAATAGTGAGCCTCATATGTGTATCATGATATTTCCCTACTCCGGAGTGTGTTCTCTCATACTGAGTATATCTATACCTATTGATTATTCCTGATGGATATTACATCTCGGAGGGATGTCATCTTTGCTATCAGACTTGTAGAGTGGGTTCTCCCATATGATTTATTCGTGGAATCTTAATACTAAATTCCTAGCATGGGTGTGTGGTTAGGTGACTTTTCTATAGACTACGGGTCTAGGTTTTGTGTTTATATGGATTGTGTATCTTTTATTATATGTTCAGTTGATATATGTTCTGTATAGAGAACTGTACCATTCCTCTATGAGTTGATTTGTGTTTTTTGGGGTCCTCTACTGAGTATTGTGGTACTAACCCCTGAACGGGATTTTATTGCACGTGTTGTGTCTTGACAGACGAGCGGGCTTTGGACGATGTTTAGGATGGACCAAGACAAGACCGACATTTTTGAGTTCCCAATAGTCTGTGGTGTTCTTATGGCTTTGAGAAACAGTTACAGTACCTCTTTGTGTTTACAGGATTATCATTGTAGTTTACGGAATCTTATATTTGGTGGGCTTATATTCTGGCCCAGATTACATTAATAACTTTACCTTCTATCGTACACTGTTATTTGAGTTTAGTTGTAGTCATGCATTTTGTTCCTTAGTGGTTTTTGCATTTCACAATTTGTGGGCAAGGAGATGTGTGTGTGTGTACAGGTACATATGAAATGACTCTTTTGTTAATAATATGCCTACATGGTAATATTCACCAACCATTGGGCTATTATTAGTGGGCTTGGAGAGTCGCAGCGCAGGACCCACTGGGGCAGGTCGTGACAAAGATCATAGCCAAATAACACCATGAAGACAATCATCAGTGGGATATTGATTTTCAATATGAAGAATCTGAATTCTAACTAATATATCATTTTTTATATGTTAACACATTTATAAATAAGGTAATGTTGAGACATGTAAATGCAATTCCATTCAAAAATAATGATCATATCCATGATTTTTATAATAATCAGGATCTTCCTCTAAATCTCTCTTATGTTCATAATGTGTGTAATTTATCTCACTTATTTAAATATTGATCCCTCACATATAGTGAGAATTGATGTTTCTTCATTGGATAATGATGTAAATTTAAAGGAACAGAAATTGGAGAATTTGAATCAATGATAAAATCATCTTTACGAAAACACAACTCACTATTTCAGAAATTAGTTTTCAAAACATCAATTTTAGGAGGCTATATGATAATCAGAAAATGTAAAAATTTAGAGTCTTCTAGGGCTATTTTTATCATAGTGTACAAATTTTAATAGGGAAATTATCATATTTGTGGTATATTATATACCAATAATCTTTTTTATTATTATAATCAATATATAAATTCAATATATTTGACATCATGTTATACATGTAAAAAAAGTAAAAATGAATTGTGATATATGATTAAAATTATATTTTAAATATTTGTTCTTCATAAATAATTATAACTAATTGATATTTTTTAAATAAAGTGAAATTAAAATAAAATTATTTTAATGTATTTATATATGTTTTCTTAAAAAATATAATTTATTTGTACGCTATGTTTTTTTTCTTATCAATCTAAACTATTGTGTACTAATTAATAATTTTAAATATTTTAGGGATTATATATTCATTAAATTATTTAATAATTATTCAATTTTTACATGACATAGAATAAGATTAATTCTTGTTTTATGCTTAAAATAATATATTTCATGAAATGGGTTTCAGTGAAAATTGAATTTTTTTTTGAAATTAAATTACAATGAACATTTGAATTTAATTTGAGAAAATTGTTTCCATTTTTATAAATATTAATTTTAATAAAATCATGTGAACAAAATCATTTTCCATCTAAATAAATATTAAAGGGGGAAATATTTACCAAAGTTATGGTTAAAACTATTTTATTTGGTGGTGTTTAAACAAATCAATATGGGGTAAAATGTTAAAAAATACATATAAAGTGTATTGGATTGAAAAATAATAAAATTATAATATCCTAACATAGAATTATATTCACAATTCTCTTAATTTCACATTAATGTGTATTCAGATTTTTTATATTGATTGAGTACATTCTTATGTATATCTCCCCTCATTTTTAAAAGGGCTCCCATTATATTCATTTATATACAAAACAAGATATAATTAGATCATCCAAGACCAACCCAAAAATTAATTCTATATATTTTTTCATCATTCATGATCTACTTATATTGCCCTAATACAATTTTATGAAGGCATGTGTTGTAATGAAAAGTCGTCCTCCTAATGGAGAGTTAATTTCAAGAAACTACACATTAAATGATTATTTACTCATAGAAATCGTATAAGTATATTGTATCCATAATTAAATAATTACTCCACTATTTTCAATACATTTAAATGTTAATATAACTATTGTATTATAATTTTCTATCTCTTTCCCATTATTTGGAAAATCATATATCTGCTTGTGCATGTGTGTGGGAAACCAACACCACATTGCAATGTGATTTTGTTTTCATATCCTAAAAGAATAATTTTTTATATGGATACATTTATTAAATATATAATAAATTTATGATATTATTTAAAATATGTAATGAGGAATTATTATTTTCTTTTTTTCCCATTTATTTAAAAGTAATAATATCACTTGTTTATTTGATCTAACCCTCATTTAGAGGAAGAAATTTAATTTATTTATCATCACAACATTATATTTAATGTTATAAAACTAAATTAAATTAATATTGATAAAACTTATTTACTTAATTATATTATATATATTATGAAACAATGACTATAAATCAGGCACGAGAACTATAATACAAAATCATAATAGGAAAATATACAGGTTTCCCCAAGTTATTCATTTTAATGATGTAATTTTTAATTATAACATAATTTTAAATTATAAAATAATGATTCAAATTATGTTAAGGATGAATAATAATCTTAAAAATATATATAATAATACCTTATTTATAATATAATAATTTTATGGGGTTTAATATAACCTCAAAATTTCAAAAGAAGAAAATTGTACTTGATATCATATGTGAGACAAAATGACAATTTTGTACAACCCAAATAATATATTTTCTGAAATTTAATCCCATTAATAGTTTGAGGAACATGAATCCATAATTTTAAATGAACATTAATACAGAATATATTTTTAAACAATTAATTAAATTGGTTATCATTAATTATACAATCTAAATTATGAATTTTTTATAATCTGTTGATTATACGAAAAATATTAATCATTTGAAATACAATGAAATATATTATATGTAATGAATCATTATAAATTATTATTTAATCATGTTTTTTAGTCATAATTTAAAAATAAATGTTTCCAATTTTATAAAAATTTCCAGATAAAAAAATTTATAATATAAACATTATTGGATGTTCAATTTTTCTTATTTTTATAAAAATCTTCATAGTTTATGTATTAGTGAAAGTAATAAATTATAATTGAAAATTTATTTTTAATTGAAAAAAATAATAATGATTATTTAAAATTTAAATTTACTAAAAGTACAAGTAATTAAATTTTATATAAATTAATCCAATCATGGAAATTAAATTAATTATAATATTGAATTTTGATATAAAAACAATGAAAACTTCTGATCATTCTCCCATGGAAAATATGCTTTCTCATAACATCTGTAGGATTAGTTTTAAATTAATTATTTCTACACTACTAGTCATTGAATTTCAAAAAATATATTCCATATTTATAATCATATTGATTTATATTTTCTATTATATTAAAAAATTCATCATAATGAATAGTAAAAAAATATAAAATATTTATCTTTGTTTGGGTAAAAACTATGTTACCAATGAAGATACAAAAAATATATGGTTTTAAAGGTCCAAAAATGTAAAAAATATATTTTCATGAAATATTTCAAACCCATTAGTTATGACTAATATGAATAATCTATTTAGGACCCTTATGGAATGTAAAAAATATGGGTACACCTTTTTTGTTTCACAAAATTACAACTATCCCATTAACCTTACTTAAAATGGGTTATCCCCTCTCTTCTCCAATTGACACCATCATGAACATTTGGATCCATAAATACCTAAAAAACACTTCCCAAATTCTCCCCTTTTGACATATAAGAGAATTTTTTTGAATAAAATAGTCTATGAATTATTTTACAACAAATAAATCAAGGGTACCCAAATAAGATTTAATGTTCTTCAATGGGAGTGTTTAATTAATTTTTTATACAGGTAATTAAAAAATAATTAATTAATTTTGACATATTAATAATATAATATTATATTTATGGAGATTTTGTTGTTTTTATGTGTTTCCTAGAACCATATCAACCTCTATCAAATGGTTTATGAAATTATCATTCGTCTATACATAAGACAATGGAATCATGAAGTGATTCTTTTCATTTTTCCAGTACCACCCCTCATGAATGGGTATGATGATGGATTAAATTTAAATATATGATAAATATTACATAATAATACATCTTAAGTCAATATATCATTTAAATGTTCTTTCCTTTCGATTCAATATGCTATATGATAATGATCCTTGAGTGTATAGTGTACTTCTGTCTCACAAATAATAGTTATATTTCCTTCACTAACACGTTACCTGGAAGTTCATAAGGTAATTTTTTATTGAAATATGTTATATAAATTAAATAATTATGATATTTCATTCATTATGAATATATTATATGTGATTTTATATCTAATATTTAAATATTATAACATCATTCATGTATGTAGACTATAGTCATCATGAAGCGATGTGACTCCCATTTAATCACAACAAAACATGAAATATATATATATATATCATGTAAATATTTTCTAATATATTTTTTATTCTGGAGACATAAAATATATAAAACATCGTTTCGTTATTGACCATTAGAAATTGAAATATTTCTAATGCATATATACGACCTATAATCTGAAGGACGTAATCATTCATCATATCGGAAAAAATCAAGGTTGGTCTTAAAAGATGAATTGATATATAAATAATATTTTTATTTCATGATTTTAATTTTGGATAATATGGAATTATTTTATATTCAATATAATTATAACATTCAAGGAAAATTGTGAATTAGAACACAAGGAAATTAACAAAAAACAAAAAATAAAATAAATAATTATTGACAATTGTGTTAATTATTTTTAAATGACAATGTATGATATTATACACATTTAAAATTTTCTAATATAATTTAATAACAAGTTTAAAACGAAAATACTAGAGTTCAAATAAATTTCAACCAAGAGAAAGTGTGATGAATGATATACCATATCGATATACATTCCATTGATACTTATTTGTTGTTATGAAACAATTAGATTTTATACGGTATCTATACAACCTCATTGAAATGTAATATCATTATCCCTTTATATTAAAAAATATATTATTTTTATGTTTTTATTATTTTAACCATGGTTATTTTTCATGATAATTACAAAGTGGTAAAATTTAATATGCAATAAAACATTATTAGGTGATTAATAACATTATCTTGAAAAAATTACTTTCCCAAGATATTTATTAATTTTAATCTAAATTTTTATTAAATATAAATTCTTATATATTATAGATATGTTAATTTCCAATATTTTATGAAATTCATACATACGATAATTAATTTAAAAGATACAAGATTAACTGGGATGATATTGATAAATTTGTATCCATTACTCAATTTAGATATTATTAATATAGATAATTTTTTTTGAATTCAGTTGATTATTTGATGTATGAGTAATTATTTGGAAATTCTTAAATGGGTGGGGCCCAACTATATATATCTTCTAGATTCCCCAAAACAACTCCCAAGAAAAATCATTTTTTCATGAAAAAGGGTATTTTCCTTTTATTTAAATTATATCAAGGATAGATCGTGATGGTAGAATTTTAATGTGACTATGGTATGATACCTAATAAATAATAATTTCTCTGAATATGAATAATATTTTATCATTATTGAGGATATTTTTTCCTTGATATTATATATGGATGCATTTTATTCTCAAATATTTATTAAATGTCATGTGTGTCTAGTCATTTACCTTTCCTTAATGATTATTCATTATCATACCATTATAATCAGGTCATTTAAATGGAATTTGGGTTCAGTTATTTATATATTAATGTTTATTATTCTAATTATTTTTTATAGCTTCCACTATACATAACACATAATGATCATTTGAGATAACCCTTATTCTTCTTCATTTTCCCATGTTCAAATAAAGAATTATTAGAATTAGTTTCTAAAGATATTGTTCATATATTTTTGTTACATATTTTGTTATATTTTCAATTACCAATGTAAAATTTGTTTAATTTATTTATTTGGGTCTCAAAGAAATCTAAATTGATAATTCCTTATGTATTTTGAAATTTACATATATAGAAGCCTAAAAATGAAAACATCACCTTGAGGTTACTATGTTAGCATTTTTATAGTTTTTTTCAGAGGATTTGTAGTAGAAACCATGATAACCATTTTTTGGAAAGCATATATTAAGGATCCTAAGCCTATGATCGTGTTTTATTATAATTGTAGAATAACGCCATAATGTATTAGTATGTAAAATATTTTTTTCATTGAAATAAATCCCAATTTGGTAGTAATGGTGGATATGGTTCTATTATAAAGTTCACGGGGTTATAACACTGAAAAGGGTGCATTGGATTGAGTTGATTTTCACATGGTGCATGATAATGTCCCTAATGAGCACCTGTACTGACACCCAAGAGAGATATTCATAAGTTAATTCACATTATATTTAAATTACATTATTAAGGATTCAAAAATAATGATATCCCCAACGAAAAATAATTATAATACTATAGATATTAGTGAATAAATTCTTTATTTATGTTATGTGTTAAAAAATCTAAATATATTATTTATAATTTAGGATTCAGAATTTTATATGAAAATACATTATATGAAGATAGAAATGTTACGATTAAAGCATATTGTCTCGAATTAGATGATGATGAATAATGGTATTTTATCAAGAATACTAATGAGTAATAAGATATATTACACATGTAATGGAAATCAATTTTGGATACATTTTTGTAAAATTATATCCATCATGAGATAATAACTGTAATGAAGAAATATATCCCTAAAATAAAGAAAAATAAAGATGCATTTATTTGAGTATAAGGATACTATTACATTGTTATTGAGGTAAGCTACAGATTACATACATAACATATAGTGCAAGATTGACTATTCCTTTGAAGGTATTTAGCCATGACTCTGAAATTATCTGGTCTCTCAAAAGTTATTCATTATAATAATAGATATTATAATGTTCTATGAACATAAAGAATGTTTTGTAAATGTAATTTCACTTTTAATTGATGAAATAGAATTATATGGTAGTATATAAATAACGGTAAAATGGAAAAAGTAGAAGATTTATTTTCACACATATGATATTTGTTGAAATATTCTTAATAGGGTATTTTATAAGTGATTGGGAGTTTGAAAGAAGTGTGGAGATAAGTGACATGAGGATAAATAATGAAATGCTGTAAAATAAATCATTTTTATTCAGCTTTTCAACTATGTATATATATGGAACAAGGAAATTAAATACCCCAAGAATCAAGTTAATATATATTTTTTGATGCTATGTGATCAATGTCATCAGTTTACTATTGATAAAACCGAGGTGGAATAATTAATTTTCCTGGGTATTTGGGTCTAGGAAAAATTCTATAAATGTATTTTATTGAGGATATTCTTATTATTAGAATAACGAAATTTATAAGGATTTCCTTTAGGTACATTTTCAATAAATATTTTAATGTGGAAGTTGAACGTTACTAATTAAAAGAAAAATGATTTAGTGGAATGTTGAAATTATTAAGGAACACACTATTTATAGAATGTTAGTTGTTAATATTATCTACATGTTGAGATAGTAATAATTTAATAATGATATATTTTATATAGTTAAATTAAATTACAAAAAAAAAATACTACATTTTGTGTCATTTATGATTTGTTAAATATGTTTTTATTCAATCATTTATGAAGTTGACCAAATTTCTTAATTAATGTAATGTATCCAATTACCTATTTTAAATTATGTAAATTTTAGGAATGCATGTTTCTAATGTGTTATAGGGGGAATTCATGTTATTACAATGATTTATTTCAGAACACGATAATGTTATTCACAAGATTGGAATTTGATGATTAATAGGTAATTCATTTTTTATGTGATTAATTTTATGTTCAATTTTTCAATTTGGTGACCGTCATTCTAAAATTTTAAAACAAATATTTTTTGAAGGATCATAAGGTTAACTATTTATGAAAAGAATTATATAACAATATGGATATGATTTTAGAGTCTCATGTATAACATCACCATATGATAATTTATGTATATTAGGTAACATGTTTAAATAATTTATAATAATAAGTATAACTAGACATAAAATTAATGGATTGTCGATATATTATGCGTAATATTTTACATTAAATTTTAATTATAATAATTTAAAGAAAACCTTGTTGGATATTTGGTTATTAGAGTAAGAAATTAATAGGAAAATGTTTGAAGCAAAACCGAAGGAACAAATATTCTTAGTGAAATAAAATTTATCAATTCACATTTTTCCATATATTAATAGACAATAAAATAATTCATTAAAATATAAAATGGGATCTTGAAACAGAAATATTATCTTTCTTCTTTTATTTCAGATTAAAAGTTTTTCCCATAAACCATCATAGATTTATGGTTTTTTGGTTTTTAATATTCTATAAAACACTGAATTTTATCTAATCAATGAAATATATAAAATCTATTAATCCATATGTGTTATTATTCACTACTATATAGAAGATTTCATTTTACACCTATGTAATCTTATAGGGGTAGCTATTTGATAGATTCATATGGATAACCTTTATACATATAATTCTCTCTTATTAGGGTGATGTTTTATTTACCATGTTTATAGTATGGGTTTTTATAACATTTTCATCTCAAATATCTACACAATGATTATTGAGATCATGTTTAAATTTAAAGGATGTAATTTATATATAGTGGGGAGAATTTGACACCCTAAAATTAAAAAAAATAACATTGAGTTTTGTTTTGTTTGAAATACACAACATATAGCTAAAATAATCTCATAAATATATTTCCTAAAATTTAATCACCTCGATAGAATCCCAAATAAGAATCGTTGATTCGAAATGAATCATAACATATTATAACACTAAAAAGTTCTATAATATTGAGAGTAGGAACAATAAAAACTAAGTTGCTAAAATTATGTTTAACTATTTGTTACATATGAAATAAGAAACATTTTAAAGATGAAATATTTTAAAAGATGTATTTTTTACATGACGATTTAGTCACACACTTTTCCCATATTCTAAAATTAATTTCTACAAATTTTATAATAAAATTATATAAAATTAAATTAAATTTTTATAAAATACTATCAAAATTATATTAGAGCTAATTGTTGGGACATTTATAAATAGTTTAGTTTTTTTGTTTATTGAAAAATAAAATATTTTAATTGAATACGATTTTTTATTTAAATAATTAATAATTTTTTTTATTTTTATTTTTTTAATTAATGTTAATTAAATTTTAAAAAACTTAATAGAAATAAGGACTTATTATTATTTTTTAATTCATTATTTTGATACTAAAAAATGTAAACCTTTATACATTTTCTCTTTTAGAAAAAGGCTTCTCATCGCATCCGTTAGATTAATGTTAAATAAAAAATTCTAATTATTTGATTTTATTATACATATATTTATTGAATATTTTAAATAATGATAATATATATTCTTTAATATGGTAAACATGATTTTTACCATAATTAGTAGTAAAAATATTAAAAATTATTTCACTATTTATTTTAAACTAGATTTACAAAGGGCTTAATAAAAAAAGATAAGATATGAAATGAATAAAAAGAATGTATAAATCTATTTAATGGAAATATTTCTTCTATATATAGTATAATAATTTAAAATAACTAGTTTATTACCATTTTATAATTTTAAAAACATGTGTACAAATTTTTCATACAAATAATTAATGGTGTTCCACCCACAACACTTATAAAAATCACCACAACCCCAATCTACTTAACTCTTTCAATAAATTTTAGTTCAAAAATTCAATACCCAAATCACGTTAAAACATCTAAAATATGATATTATATTCCTTGTATTGGCTAAAAATCCATCTTATGATGGATATTAGTATAAACCTAAGGAGGATTTCTATGAATATAGATAATGTTCTTCAACATGAATTTTTATTTTAATGTTTTATCAAACTAATTGATTTTATATTAAAAAATTATGATATAATAACCAAAATATATATACCTAAACTAATATTTTTATATATTAATTTCAGGACCATTAACTATCAACACATCTACTAAATTTGTTATGAAATCTTCATTCTAGGGTCCAGTAAACTACCACCTTCTAAACTGGTGTCAATCATTTTTAAATTACAACATATCATAGTTGGATATGATGGTGGATATAAATTATATATAGGATATTTATTACATAATTATACATATATATTCATTATATCATATATTACTTTATAATTTTCATTTCCTAGGGGATATTATAGTGTTTCTTGTGTGTGTGATAGACAAACACCTTCTGAGGTGGTGTGTTTCATATATCACTAAGGTGTAACATGGAAGGTAATAGGGATAATGTTAATTAACACATATTATATATAGTAAATAATTAAGATATTAATAAAACATTCATATTTTATGAAATAAAATTTATAAAAATTTATTTCATGGAAAATGATGACATAGTTTTTGTATGTGTGGACTACTGTCATCAATAAGAGATGTAAATATTAATTAATCACCTCACCTAATAATTAATAAATATAATTATATTTAAGAAATTAAATTTTAATTATTAAATTATTATCATTATATTCTAATAAAATAAGACTTTCTTCTTTTCTGTATTCATCATTGAAAAATGATAACTTTACTCATGTGTTTGTATAACATATTGCTTCCAGAATTTTAATGTACCTTATTTATCATAATAATATTTTCACGATTGGTCTTAAATGTCTAATTTATTTTTAGATATCATAAAAAAATTAATTACTTCTATGATTGGGATATTCAAAAATTATAATATGCATAATAATCGTAACATTCATTAAAATGTAGGGAGGATAAATCAAGGAAATTAACATCCAAAAAATAACAATGATCCAATATTGTTAAAAAACATGTGATTAATTTTAATAAAAGTATCATATATGAAATTATAAATATTTGTTTGTTTTTTAATTTAATGTTTTATAAATATATCTTATATTAAAGTACTCTCTATAATGATGAATTTGATGTAATTGATTTCATCTCAATTTAAATTTACTTGAGATTTATTTTTTACTAAGAAACAATTCAATTTAATATTGGTTATATACATACCTATTGACATGTAATAACATGATTCATTTGTAATTACTGTTTTTTATGTTTGAATTTTAAATGTGTTTTTTTCAAGGGGATTTGACAAGTCTATTATCATGTTATAAAGGTATTATACCAACCACATTATTTTTTGTTTGATATCATTCCCATTAAAAAATCACATTCCTGAGAAAATTATTAATTTTCAGCTAAATTTTTATTAAAAATTCATAATCATATATGATGGATATGATTATTTTCTAAATTATATACTATTTTTATATGTAATTTTTATTTTGTTAGTTATTTGATTAATTGGGGAAATATGGGGAAATATTTGTACATTAATCTATACATATATTTATTTATAAGGATGATTTTTTATGAATGAATTAAATTATAAGATATGTGCGGAATTATTTGTATCAGCAACACCCATGTGGTTATTAGTTATATATATCCCCTAAATGTGTCAATATGTCTGCGGAGATAAACAGGATAGTTAAGTCATAATTGTTTTTACCTCGCTGTTTTAAACTATAATGACAATAGATCTTGATAGTGACAATATCATGTTCCTGATACATTAGATTTAATAATTAATCATTTAATTCATTAAAAATGTTGTTATTGTCAATATCCATGATATTTTCACAGTGATTTTATCTATGGATTAATTTATTTTCAATTAAATGATTAAATGGAATTTTTTTATGTAATTAAACATTAATGGTTATTATTCCTTATAATATCATGATATTAAAGTAATTTAAATTGAATAAGTGTACTATTTTCCACCATTATATATTTATTATGATTATTGATTCATGATATATTATACTACACATATCATTTAAATTTTATTGAATCTCACTCTTATCTATTTTCATTTCCCCAAAAAGTTAATGAATTAAGAATCTCATGGTATGAGTAATATGTTTCTTATTTAAAAATTCACACATTATCAAATTGAATCATTAAAATATTTAAACTATTTATAGAAAAAATTATTTTATTTTTATTCATTTAGTCTATTTATGATTCATATTTGACCAAAATTATAATGGTTTATACTATAATCTATTTATTATTGAAAGTATCTATCCACAATTTTTCTTAAGGGAAATTATATGGTTTAAATTTTAGAATCACCATATTTTTTATATCCAAAATGTATTTCATTAATTTGACATTTGAAAAACCATTTCTTTAATCCAATTCAAAAAATTATTGGGATAATGATTTTATTAATAAATTCCAAAATTATTTTATTTTTATGTGAGGAATAATTTCAACCTTTTCGAAGTTCTTTAATATGTTATATGGATCTTTTCATCAGAAAATATAATTTTTTAGAATTTTTATTTTCTATGAAATTGATATTCTATCCAAATTATTAAAAGGAAAAGCATAAAAATGTTTTCATATGACTAAATTTTTTCTTTCATCCAAATTTTTATCACATTTCTCTCTTCGGATGTATATTAATTAAAATGTTTTACTCATACATTCACCATGATTGTCAATATGATACATTATACTCTTTCTTTTTTATTAAAAATAATATATTTTTCTCAACATTTGGAAATTTTTTAATTCTTTAACAGCATGAATGAAAATGAAATTTTCCATATTTTAAATGATTAGTTCAAATCATATTTTAAATATATTTTTCATCAATATAAACATAATTTAATGATTGTTATTATTAACTATATATATTATATTATAATTAAATCCATTCTATTTCTCCATATTGATTATAATTATGATTTTTTATGATTACTTCATTGAAAACCATAACATTCCCAAGAGATAATGGTGTTATAATGAATTCATTATGAAGGTTAATTATTTTCTCTGAATTTCTCTTTTTAGGAGTGTTAATATTTTATAAATGTATATTATGATGAAATTATTGTTCACTATACCTTAATCATGATATGTTATATGTAAATTTTTTATATTAAGGATGAAAAGGATATATAACATCATGATTGGAGGGAACAAATAACCTAATTACCATGAGTTAACCTGATATATCTCCTAGTGGTGAGTGGTATTGATAGAGCTCTCCAACACATTCAGTAATTTGATGGTGTTATCATGATGGATGATACTCCAAATAGACTATATATATTACATAATATATATATGTAATATAAAAAATAAGTTTTCCATATTGAAGTAATTTTTAGTATAATATTGTAAATATCATATATATTTTATTCCATTATAATACTAGGTTTTTCCTAGATACAAACATGGTTTCAAAAATCATGTTTAATGTTTTAATGGATCATCTTAAGAAAATTTATTTCACACGGATTATGATTTTTCACTCATATAAATCTAATTTTTTTTAAATCAGCATGCATTAACTCATATAACATTATCATGTTTTCATGTAAATTAATTCTCAAATGTAATGATATCGAATTTGATTATTCACTCATTGATTTTTGATTATATAATTCTTTAATAAGATCAATGATTGATATCTTCTATTTTTAACCATACTCATCATCTAAGACCAAATATCTTATGTTTACATATCCCGTGGTTATAAATAATGATGTTTTACATGATATATATAGAAGTGTATCAAGAGATGTTAATATTTTGGGAGAAACTAAAGTGTTCTTTTAGAATTGTAAAAACTTGATATCATTAAAAAGAATATATTTTCTCATGAAATGGTTCTTCATAGATCCATAAATCTCTAAAAATTAAATGTCTTGGTTATCATTGTTACTCAATATTGCCATTAAATTTTGTTAATTGATAGTTATCTTGATTAAGTTTAGTGGAATCATTCTATTATGTTTATAATATTTACTTATAAGTGGATCTATACGTATGAGTATTGTTGTGTATCAATGGGTATCAAATATGGGTTTAGATAACATTATATGTATATAATTTATTAGATTATGATATTGTAACAATTAATGAATCCATTAGAGGATTTTAAATTTGATTATTATCATATGGTTATGATGAATTATATCCTATTGTGGTTTTTTGATATGGTATTTTAAGAATAAAAATGAAATTATTGGTAATTAATAATATGTTTTAATATAAAACTATGGTATATGTAACCATTATTTATTACATGTGATATATTTTGAAGTAATTTGGGATATATATTATTAGGGCCAAAAGATGAATGAAATAGAAAACCATAATATTTTATATATTATTTTTTTAGCATTGTAATAATGTTCAATTAAAATAATCAATTTTTTTTGGAATATATGTTTAAAAAATGTGGGGAAAAAGTGATTTTATGACTATTTTATTAAAATAATCTTTTAATAATCTCACTATATTTTAAGCATTATTAGATTAGGAAATCATCTATATTATTTACTAGGATGATATTTTAAAACAATAGTAATGATTAAATCAACATTTATTATCACATTTAACTTTTTTTAGTTTAATATTAAATAAATTTATTTTGTGAAATTATTTTAATATTTTGTATAATATATTCTAATACCAATAAATTCTTCATATGCCTTTATGAGTGGTCAATCATATTGTCTGATACAATTTTTACTGATCATAATATAATATGTGGGGAATTATTTCTGACATTAGGATTCATATATTGTCTAGATATTTTGTAGATGGGTATTAAAGTTAATTTATTATGAAATTAATTATATTGTGCATTGTGTATTGTCATAGGATTAACAAATTTATATATATTGGATTAATGGTTTTTAATATTATATAAACATGTTATAACAATTTTAATTTTAGTTTATTGGTTGAGTCATGAGAAATAATATAAATAATTTATTAATAATTGTTTTGTTTATATGATAAATTTAATGATTTATGCAGGAAAAATTCATCATTGTTATCTCTATTGTAAAAAAATTAAAATGTGGAAAACATATTGATAAAAAAATTATATGAAGTTTTGGTAATAAATTAATTATGTATATTCGCCCAAATTATATATATCAATGGGAATATATAACCTCAAATTCACGAAATAACATGAAAATTAATCTTAGGCCAGTGTGGAAAATAATTATCAACTATAAATGTACACTTATTGAAACACATTAATAATTACAAGCGTAAAAATAGTTAATAAATAATTTATTAAATACATAAGATAATTAATGCTGATAACTCTATACATAGACAATGTTTCACATTTCAAAAGAATATTTTATATCAATTCATTAAAATATATTTCATGAAACATAGGGATATTTATCATCCTCTCTATAAGACAACATGTGACCTTTTTTAGTATTATTTTATGGAACATGATAAAAACCTATGATGAATTTATTTCTCTAGGTTATATAATTTAATACCATTATATTTTAGAATTATTTTTCACAAAATTATAATTTGTATCCTTATTAATATTTGATCAGTAAAGCAAATTATTATTTTTTGATTAATATTAATTATAAAATAAATCAAATTATATGATATTTATTGAAATAAAAATCATCAATGATAATATCAAAATTTCATTGGAAATATTATTTGTCCTAAAAACTATTTTGAAATTATTTCTTCAAGAACATTGTTTTATATCATGTATGATTTCCCTAAAAATTATTCAAATGATTAATAATATGAAAAATTAATAATAAAATATTTATAAAATTAGTTATTTTTTAAAAAATATCATATAAATGAGAATAAAATCATTTAAAAGTAAGATGGTCAGTTTTTAAAATAAAAATTTTATTCATGAAATGAGTTATATAAAATTATAAATTTCATTAATGAATACTATAGAATTATTTTATTATAATATATAAATATGTAATTCAATAAAATATATTTACATTCATATGATGTTTTTTAATTATATTTTATTGAGAATGAAAATATATTTATTCATAAAAATACATTTTTTATAAAAAATATACATTTTCAATTAAAATATTAGAATTAATGACTTCTAATAATAATAATGTAATCCTATAAAACAGATCCCTTATTTTCAATCATAATAATTCATATTACTTAATATGATAATCATAAATTTTAGAATCAATAAATATAGCCATGATAAAATTTCCCAACTCGGTAAAGGGTAAAAATAGGTTATATAAGGTTGATATTATATGAGGAGGCTTTCAAATATCTAATAAACTTTACATAATCGAATTTTATGGGTGTATATAGTATAAAAACATCATAAATATAAAAAAATTCTTGCACAATTCATATGATTATTATCGATTAATAAATTTTCATAATGAATAATTAAAACCCCCCATACATTATATTTTAATATCTATAATATGTTTTCATATGAATTATAATAATTTATAAATGGTTATAAATGATTATATTTATGATAAAAAAATTATATAGATATTAGTATTAAATATTTGGTAATTTTTTATTGTTAAAAAAAGTGATGCATAACTGGGGAAGTGCCTATCAAAAAAAGTAAAAATAAATGTAAATATTATTGAAAATAAATTATTTGATTGATATTGGATAATTTAATGTGATAAATGATTTTTTTGAAAAAATAAAGGTAAATGGTTTGTAAATTACTCCAATTCAATCTACGTGATAATCTTTATATTATTAATGTCAACTAATGGGAATGGTCTCACTAATGACATTAATGATATTTTATGTTAACAAATATTATATTGTCTATTTAAAAATTATTTAAAAATATATTTTTTCATGTAATTATCATATGATCCAACATATCAACTATTGTACACTTATACCGAAATTACCCTTTTATTACCTACGTATAGAACCAATATTACATTGTTTTTTGTCTCTATAATTAAGGGTAAAAAGATTAATGATGGTATAAAATTAAGGTAAATGTCTAAAAATGAAAAATTAAATGGAGAAAAATTATGGGATAATTTATGTAGGCAATCCGATCATTTATTTTGAAAATATATCACTATGGATCTATATTACATGATATATATACATATTATATGTTAATTATATTTAGTGACCCTGACCCTAGAAACCTAAAGTTGATTCCTTCAACCATTACATTGGCATAATTTGCATAGAAATTTCATCCCAAATGAACAAATAGTTTATTAGTCTTGGTAAATTAAATAAATAAATAAGTCATTTATTACATTTGAATACAGAATTTACAACATAATTTTTTTAGAAAATGACATTATTCAATATAGCACATTCTTATATAACATTCGTAGTAAATATTATAGAATAATAGGGAATGGAAAAAATGTGGGTGTGATGAAATACTTATTAAGTATTATTTTGTAATGTTCTTGACCTAAGTGGTCCATTACATTGTCAAGATTTAGTGTTTTGGGTGTTGGGTGAGGCAATGTAGATCATTTCACAATTTTTCCAAAATTGTTGTTTTTCCATCGATGACTTAGTGATGGTTGGTTGGGGTGTCGGAGGGTCTGGAATCAGTAGGTCAGGTGTTGATAGGGTGGGTTTCGGTGAGTCAGGTGTTGGTGGGTCACGTTAGTGGCTCAGAATGGGTTGCTCATCTCTTTGGATTTCATCGGTGACTCACCCATTGGTGACTCATTTCCATTTTTCCCAGTTTTTCAAATTTCACCCCTTTGACATTTCCATTGATGTTAAAGGAGTGTAATTCCATATTTCATGAGTTTTGGTCCATTTAAAATTGAATTTGTCTCAAAAAATATGAATCATACATTGATTCCTAATTCACAGGGTCTTGATCGTGATCTTGTTTTATTGGCCTTTAAGATTATTTACCATCGAATTATATAGGATCTACCTCTTCTAAGCTGAGTTATTCTATTCCCAAAGGGATATTTATTTAACTTTTTACTCCTATATACATTATTCTTAATAAGTGTTTTGAGTCTCTATGAATGACCATAGGTGACATTACCCTTAGATCTTTTCCTGCTACTTGCACGAACACCTATTTTGGTTCACGGAGGATATTTGATCATCTGTTGATACATGTAAATATTTACTTTATATCCCTTTCAATTGGGTATCATGTGGTGTGGGTTTATTCATGTACCCATGTGAATACAGTTGAAACAATCATAAGAAATTTAATAAGAATCAATAAATGAGGGGATGAGAGTATGATGACGATGATCACCATGTTTTATATATTATCATAGATCTATGTTGTGAATTCAATTTGTTGAATTCTTTAGAAAATAATGGTCGTTTGTGGTCTTGGTTAACAAACCCATTTGAATTGTGAATCATTTTTATAACAATTGTAATTTGGTTTATAATGTATATTCAGTAAAAAAATGGATTCCCTATGATCGAACATGTTCTATAATAGATCATATTTTATAAATTGGAGTTAAATAAAGAGTGGTGTGAAATATGAATGAACCATTACTTGTTGTTATGTTTGTGTTTTGTGTGTCATTCTTTTTGGCCATGTGTCTGTGGTGTCAATATGGTTCTGTGGAAGGGTGTTTTGTTTTGATTATGGGTTAGTGTTAGAGGTGTAATGGAATATCAAAGTGAGATATTGATAGATTGTAGATTAGATGAAATTTTATTGTAGTAGGATTGAATCATGGTAGTCTTTGTGAATTGGGGCTATATGATTGGGTTGTTTCATGATCATGTTCATGTTTATGGGTTTGTTGTGAATGGTGTTTTTTTATTGTGGGGCTACCAATTGTTATTGTAATGAGGTGTGTTGGGATATTTACTTTTTGATACGATGGATAGATTTGAATTACTTTGAAGAATTATGGTTGATTTTGTTGAACGAGTGTTTAAGAGTGGTGATTTTGTAGTGGGACTACAAGATGGGTGAGTTATGATTTTATGAATGGGTGTTATAAAGGATTAATTTTTTCCTGTCAATTCATTCCTTGTTCAGTTTTGAAAATGGTTGGTATGGTTGAATATCCTTATAATGTTTGCAATATTTTGTAGTTCCCCAGGTATTTTTGGAATTAATAAATGAATTAATTGATAATTCTGAATTACAATTTGACTAAATAAATTGTCTGGGGACATCTTTTAGGATTTTTCGTATAACGAAGAAGTGTTTATTTATCGAATTAGGATATGACAATCATTATTTTATATACGTTTATTTAGAGGTGGATGATGTTTATGTTTTGTGTGGGATAGTTGTTATTATAAAATCTCATAGGTTATTATGAGTTTTTGGTATGTATATATACATGTAATTCATTTTAATTTCTATACAAACCCCACCCATTTTGATCACTATGTGAAGAACACCTCCATTGTTATTCGGGAGGGTGTTCTCCCAACATCATGGTGGGAGGAAGGATGGCTGGTTATTGGATCCCTAACTCCCTCTTCTAGAATTTACTTCCCATGACTCTCCAAGAAGGTCGTAATGAGTTGAGGTTTATTACGAGAATAATGGTACTAATTGTGTGAGAGGTGGATTACTTCCCATGTCTCATCAGGATATGACCTCGATGTTTTTGGGTGAGACGTGTAGCGGTTGTGGTCTAGGTGTATACAAGAAGGATGAGATGTGGTTGTTGATTAGGTGTGTGGGATCATGATAGGATTTGGTATGTGGCCCATGCGTGTGAGGTAAGGTTGTGATAGTGGGGTTTATGGGTATTTAGTAGTGCCATGTTGTTCTCCATTAGATATTAGAAGTAAATAAGTGGGAAATGGTGTGGAGTAACCAAATATTGTTGTGCTTAAAACAATTCTTCACATGACATGAAATATTTTGGTTATTATTCCCAAGTGAGTTTGGGGAGGATTGTATACCTTTTAATGTGCTTTTTATATGAACCCGTATCATCTTTTTAGGTTTGTTTTTCCTTTTCTGGTAGTTTTTGTGAAAAGGAGGAAAATTTGGAAATTTTCAAAGTACATAATGTGTACTTTATGAGTACACGCCATGTACATTGATGTTGCTTAAGGCAGTGTGCTGGATGTTTCATGGCCACACACACGGTGGTGTAAGGGTTATAGGAGGCTACTTAATGCAGAGTAAGGGAAAGTCAAATACACGCCATGTACTCCAAAATTACATGCCATGTACATTATTTTTTTCATTAAATGGACCGGGGTCATGTCTTAACCACAAAAACATCTTAATCTCCATCTTCTTCGGCCGAGATAGAGGGTATGGCTGCAGATCTTCTCTGAGCTATTGATCTGTCACCAGTTATCTGAATCGAACATCGTCGGTTGCAATAGAATCGTAGTAGTGAGTTCTCGGTTCTCCCTTGGCCACATTTCCTGATTCTTTCTCTTATGAGAGTTATTATAGGTTGAACGTTTTAGATTTTATTTCATATCTACTCCGTTATAGGCTGATTCACGGGCCGAGGTTCAAGTATATCGATCTCCTAGGATCTAGGTAGGTGGTTTCTTGCCATACGTTGAATGTCTTTGATTTTTGTGCAAAAGTACCGGATTCCCATGTATCATATATCTCGGGTTAGGGTTTTGATTCTGCATTAGTATCTACCTTATATTTCTTTTTATGAATGAGGTTTCTAGATGAATAATGATTTCTAGTTAGAATGATTGAGGATCACCCCAAGGGAGTTTTGCTTGTTTTGGCTATTTATCACCGTTTGTCTTAGGCAGCCTATGAGGCAGACCATGTTTCTTTGATTGCCTACCATTATTTAATTGATTTCATGTATTTCCTTATGTTTATATGCTTTTGATGCATTGTAGATATTTTCCAAGTAGTTTATTGAACATACATAGGGCTGCTGACAGTCGTTTACGCACGAAGGGACTGCTCAGGGCTGTGTGAACCTGGTGTGGTAGACTAAAGGAGGAATTGATGATTAATTGCTTCCCTAGAGAGTCTGTAATAATTAGTATCATTAGCAGGACCTACGTGAATTTTACTTTGTGCTTCCTCAGGGTGTCTTTAGTTACATATCGAGACTACATGAAGAATTAGATGTAAGTGCTTCCTCAGAGAGTTTATAGCTATCATTGCAATATCATACGAGAATTGACGGTGAGAGCTTCCCAGAGTGTATGTGCCTTTGTATGATTATTTGAATAGAGGGTTATGCCAGTATGATCCACCCAACGAGTCTATGTGAATAATTTTTGGTTGGTTGTGATGAGTCCACCCAGCCAAAGAACAAGCTTGGGTTTGGTACTGCTTGTTGTTTTGGTAGTTTGCTGGGATACGTGTTGTGTTACTTTTTATGATTTGGGAGTATAGTTTTGTTTTCTAGATTACTTGGTTGATAACTAAATAATTGAATTAAATAAATAAATAAATGTAAATGGAGATTTGTTGGATTTTTTACGTTAGGGTACTCCTATTTCTATGCTATATTTATTTCCATTACATTTGGTATATTGCTCACTAACAGGAGGGCACAAATCATGTGGTGGTTGCCTACTGGGATTAGTCTCACACTCTGTTTGGGTCCTGCTTTTCGGCCCAAAAAGGTTATATGGATACAGGTGTGGATAGGGTTTGTGGCCTCACTACTTCAGGTACATGATTGGTGGTTGGATCTGGAGAGCATATGACTGAGCATAGGTTTGCGATGCTGCTGGAGTTACTGCTTACTTTTCATACATTTTTTCTTAGTTGTATTTCAACACATTGTTGTGTTTGCAGCTTTCCATAGAAACTTGTAGTTGGTGCATCATTATCAACTTTATTATATATTCATTGCTTCTGCTGTTTAGTTTCAGTTATTGTATATTATTTACTGCATTCTCTATTGACTGTTATTTTCATTCCCTTTTATACATTACCAAATCAGGGTATAGTTTCCCCTATGACTCACCAAGGCCCCTGGTTCTAGTCGGTAGCCTCTAGCATTTGGGAAAATTCCCTTGAGGTCATGTGGTGAACCAGGTATGGGGCTCCTGTTGAATGGATCTGGATTCGGGTAGTTACAAAGTAGTATCAGAGGGGGTACTTTTCTTTTCTTATCTGTTGACTTACTATTTAGAAACATCAGACTGGGATAGGACAGAATAAGTAAATGGTAAATAGTTATGTCTTGGAGTTCTATAACCCGTGTACAGGGAAAAACCTAGGTTACCTCGAATATTTCAATTTTCGAGTTTCGCAAACGTTACAGTTTAATTGTTTTCACCATTGGGTGGTGCACGGGTTTTGTGCTATTACTGTTTGTATGGTTGTGGTTCTATTTTGTTGCAACCTGATGAGATGAGGGTATTCCATTTCATCAATCATATATGCACTTGATAGGAAATTACATGTCATGCATTTTTTCATGCCATTTAGATTGCATTAGAAGTTGCATGATGTTGTGATAGAATTTTTGATAGAATATACATGATGTTGTGACAACTACTATGATTGAATACATGCTATGTTGATAGGGTATCATTTTATTAGAGCTTCTTTATCATGGACGCAAAATGTTGGTCTTAGAGGTGTTATGGACCCATGAGGATCAAAATTTGGTGGATCATGAGTTTGTTATACGTTTTAATTGTTATATTCATTGTTATGATGCCATGATTGGATTCGCGGGGTGTATGGGCCCCCATGGATCGAAATTTGGCAACTTCATGCTTGTTTTTATGTGTTTTCTAGGATCCGGTGCATTTCTAAGGCTATTGTCTGCAAATACCAAGAATACAGGGCATGTACATTATGAATACATGTCGTGTAGTCTATAGTCGTGTCACTGACCGTGCGAGTAAGGACATAGGGTTGTGAAAAATCTTGTAGGAACACAACCTATACTAGTTTGGCACGCTGTGTAGTATGAGTTCGTTACGCTGGTCATGTCACAAACAACATGGGGTGTGTTATCTTTTCACATACATGTTGTGTCTGAATTTTACACGCCATGGAGTTTGATATTGGAACATGGCTCTGTCACGAAAAACACGGGTCGGTGTTATCCTTTCTCATACACATCATGTCTTCTAGAAACACGTCATGTAGTTTCATCCATGTTGCTGTCCTTGTAGCTAACCACACGATCTGTTAGGACTTTCTTAGTACACGTTGTGTCCTTCTTTATACACACCGTGTAGTGTGACCTGGGTACATAGGACGTGTCACTAACAACATGAGACATGTGATGCTTGATGAGTACACGTCGTTTGTTACTTGAACAAGCCGTGTAGATTTGTCTTAGGAGAGCCGTGTGGCTTAACCGTGTAGAAGGACTCAGGCAGGGAAGGGAATTCATGTACACTCCATGTGTTGGGAAACCACGTCATGTATTTGGCATGTTACACGACCAGTTAGGTAGGAGAACACGCCCATGTAAATGACTTAAGGGAACACATTGTGTAGTCTTTATACACGCCGTGTGGTCATGATTTGTAAATTTTGAATGCTTCCTTCCCCTATTCCCTTCTTACGCTCATAGTTTACAGTTCCTAGTATTGTGATCAAAAGTGTGCTATTGACCTTGCAGAGTCATGTCACCAAGACGTCCTCCCGTTGTCCGTTAGGAACCAGGTAATGACAGTACGCCTGATACAACAGATCAGGGACTACATGTAGTTACACATATCGTTCTGGACATGGCACCTGCGGGGATTCCATAAACCGATGCCAATGCTCAGGATATAGATGGTTTCATGAGATTCATGCAAACCTTATAGGGATCTCAGCATCCTTCCTCATATATGGAAGATTTGTCGTGGGTTTTTCAGCAGCAGCACCCTCCCACGTTCACAATGGATGGAGGACCACAGGCTACAGAGTCAAGGATACAAGCCATATTATCCCTCATCGAGCACCTGGAGATGCGTTTAGATAGGAGAGTGAAGATCAAGACTTATAGGTTGCAAGATTCCACCAAAAAATGGTGGGATGTGGTTTTGAAGGCTTGGCGCAAATAGGCTATGGCTTGGGATGAGTGTCAGCATACGTTCTACGACTACTTCTACCGGGCGACACTGAGGGCTGATAGAGCTAGATAGTTCATGAACCTGCAGCATGGTACTCTCACAGTTATGGAGTATTCCTTTCACCTCACATAGTTACATCATTTCACTCTCATTCTGGGGAATGATGAGCTGCTTTTATTGAGAAAGTTTGAGGAAGGCCTCCGACCGGAGATCGGATCCCAGGTGAACGTATTTAATTTGACTTCTATTACTCTGATAGTCAACCAGGAGCTTATCACAGAGGGAAATATAAGGGAGGCTAGAGATGTGGAATAGGGAGGTTCAACATCTGAGGATGATTCTTTTCATATAGATTGCATGAATCGCCACCAAGAGTCTACATGAGGTGACCCGAGGAAAAGAGGTATTCCTTCTGGTAGACAGGGTCTTCCTTATGGAAACTATGTGGTGTGTATCAGTGTGGAACATGTGGGCATAATAATCCTGATTTACTGAGAGACCCAGTGGAGTGCCGATATTGTGGAAATATGGGTCATCTGAAGCGTTTCTAAAAGGTTCTCCTTCTAGTGTCTAGTGAAGGAGGATCAGTTTTGACTCCGCGTAAAAGAGCAGGATTACCAGTTCTGCAGTAGACTAGGGTCTGGAGTTTTCAAGTCATTCAGTCCAGGGCAGAGGTCGTGGACGTAGTGGCCAGCCTCAAGGAGGGTCATCTCAGGGATCTCAGGCTACTACAGAGGGCTATGGTGCAGGCCCGACATTTGCGGTAGAGCAGATTCATCAGGATCAGGATCATGAACCTTTTACAGTTCGAGGTAAGATTTTTGTAGCCTCAGTTTTAGACTCTAAAATTTTCTATACAAGAGATTCTCATAGCTTTTTTTCTGTGCATACTATGTAAATACTTAGACATAGTGTTTATACTTCTGAGGATATACTAATGCTAGACACTCCCTTGGGAGTTAAAACGGATAGTGTGCATCAGTGATTAGACTTCCCCCACGAGGTTGGTGGGTAATGTTTTTTGTTGAATCTCATGGTTTTAGAGATGATAGTCTATGATGTCATTTTTGGGATGGACTAGATAGTTCCCTTCCAGGCCTTTGTCGATTGCTATCTCTTTAGGGTGAGTTTCACATCACCGGATGGCAGTTATTTTCATCACAAGGGTGAATGGGATGTCCAGGTGAGCAGAGCTGGAAAAGTGAATCATGGGTTGGGCGGTGTTACACCCCAGATTGGAAGCTTATATCTGGATGACCAGGGGAATTCTCATGTAGGTTTTCCTCTAGTGGTTGATCTCTTTCCAGATGTATTTTCAGAAGACTTTTCATGTTTTCCTCTTAAGAGATAGGTAGATTTAACTATTGAGATTGTTCCAGGAGTAGCACTGGTATTCATACCTCCTTATATGATGGTTAATCTTGAGTTATAGGAGATCAAAAAGCTATTGGAGGAGTTTTAGGCAAAGGGTTTCATCCGACCCAATACTTCCCCTTGGGGCTCATCTGTTCTGTTTGCAATGAAGCAGGATGGTACTTTACGACTTTGTGAGGATTATCAAAAGATAAACCAGTTGACGGTCAAGAACCGATATCTATTTCAATGGATAGATGATCTATTTGATCAGTTACGAGTATCCATAGTGTTCTTGAAATTTGTCTTGAGATTAGTCTATCATCAGTTGTGTGTTAGACCATCTGATATACCTCTTACAGCCTTCCAGAGCAGGTATGGTCTATATGAGTATTTGTTTATGTCATTCGGTCTCACGAACACGCTAGCAGTTTTCATGGAACTGATGAACATTGTTTTCCATCCTTACATGGATTATTTTGTGGTGGTTTTCTTGGACAATATCTTGGTGTACTTTCACAATCGACACGACCATGCTTTCCATATTGAGATCATTTTGAGTACACTAAGGGAGAATCAATTATATGCTAAGCTCTCAAAGTGCCTCTTTTGGATGGACGAGATTCAATTCCTGAGTCATGTCATCTCAGAGACAAGAGTATCAGTATACCCAGAGAAGGTGAGAGCATTAGTCACCTGGGAGCAGCAGATGAATGTCTTCGAGGTATGAAGTTTGTTAGGGATGCCTGGTGATTACAGGTTACAAGACTTATCGTGCGTAGAAGCACCATTGATGATCATGACTAAGAAGGGGGTGAAGTATGTTTGGTTAGAATCCTACCATTCAACCTTTAAGGAGCTGAAGGGGAGATTGAATTCAGAACCAACTATAGTTTTTACGGAGTTGTGCAAGAGGTATATATCTTATGTGATGCATTTGGCATTGGACTTGGAGCAGTTCCTATGGAGGGGGATTGTGTTGTTGCATATGGATCTCAGCAGTTGTAGCCACATGAGAGGAACTATCATACGCATGACCTGTAGTTTTCTTTTGTTGTTCATGCTTTGCGTTGTTGGAGACATTATCTTCTAGGAGTGCATTTTGTGGTATATACTGACCATAAGAGCCTCACGTATATCTTCACGCAGCATGACTTGAATCTGAGACAACAGAGGTGGGTTGAGTACCTACAATCATTCAATTTCGAGCTTACTTATATGACTGGGAAAGGCAACACTGTGGAAGAGGCACTGAGCAGGAGGAAACAGATACAGGCAGTTTAGGAGGCCAGTAGCGAGTGACAAATTATGGATCTGTTCTCTGAAATGCATTTGGAGGTGTACGGCAGACAGGGTCAGACTTTTATTTCTTCTGTAGCTGTTACCTCTACCCTTCTTGACTGAGTGTGAATGAGATAGCTATCGGATTATGACGTCCTAGTGCTACGGGATATTGGGTCAGGAGAGGACACTCTACCCAGATGGACCATAGGCGAGGGTGAGATCATTGGTTTCTAGGGACACGTATGTGTGCTAGCAGATATATGCAAGGAGATGATGTGAGACATTCATTCCTCAATTTGGGAAGTTCATCCTCTCATCACCAATATGTATCATGATCTAAACCGCCAGTATTGGTTTCCTGGTATGAAAAGAGATGTTGCAGGTTTTTTAATGAGGTGTTCCACCTATTACCAAGTGAAGGCGGAGCACCAGCGACCAGCAAGGCTTTTACAGTAGCTACCCATTCCCGAGTGGAAGTTGAATGATGTCGTGATGGACTTCGTTACAGGGTTACCAAGATCACCTCGAGGGAATAACTTGTTGTGGGTTGTCATTAACATGCTCATGAAGGTTGCTCACTTCTTGCCAATTAAGGAGTCCTTCGGTGTTGATGATCATGGATTTTTGTACATCCGTGAGATTGTACGCTTGCATGTGGTTCCGAGTACTATCATTTTAGATAGGGGTGCCTGGTTTATGTCGCATTTCTGGAAAGGGCTACAGAAGGCTTTGGGTACACAGGTATTTCTGAGTACATCTTACAATCCCCAGACAGATGGCCAGTCAGAGCGCACGATTCAGGTGCAAGAGGACATGCTACAAGCATGATTCCTTGATTTTGGAGGTTCTTGGGAGAGATATATACCTCAAGTGGAGTTTTCCTACAATAATAGCTTTCAAGGAACTATTCAGATGGCACCTTATGAGGCTTTGTATGGTAGGTCATGCTGATCACCCTTATGTTCGATGGAGGCAAGAGAGTCATCTATGCTAGGACCTCATCATTTCAAGAGACCACAGAACATGTGGAGTTGATTTAGAAAAGGATGGCTACTGCACAGTCTTGGCATAAATCTTATGTTGATCAGCAGAGACGACCTTTTGAGTTCATGGTCGGAGATCAGGTTTTCCTACGTGTGTACCTCGAGGTTGGTACATAAGAGGATAAGGAGAAAGAGAACGATTTCACCGAGATACGTTAGACAGTTTGTGGTTCTAGGGAGTGTCGGGTTGGTTTCTTATAGGTTGCAGTTACCTCATTGTTACCAACCTATGCATGATGTCTTCCATGTTTCTCATCTTTGACGCTATTTCTCAGACTCATCTCATGTTTTTCAACCTAAGGAGGTTGAGCTGTAGTAATATGCATCATTCAAGGAGCATACTATTAGGATTGTTGATTTTAGTGCAAAGGTACTCCGTGGCTGGTCTGTTCCTCTAGTACGGGTGCTATGGCAGCACAGTCGTGTACAGGATGAGGCTTGGGAGAGGGAGGCCGATATGCGATCACAGGGGCCAGAGTTGTTTGAGGTTTCTTCTTCGCCACATTGTTAGGGAAATTCAGAGAGAAATTTATTTAAATGGGGGATGTTTGAAAGAACCCGGACATTCTTTTCAAGTATATTTTTCCTTTCCCGGTAGTTTTTGGGAAAAAGTGGAAAATATGAAAATTTTCCAAGTACATACCATGTACTTTATGAGTAAACGCTGTGTACAATGATGATGCTCGAGACCGTGTGCTGGTCGTGTCATGGCCTCACACACGGCCATGTAAGGGTGACATGGAGGATGCTTAATGTGGAGTATGGAAAAGGCAAGTACATGTCATGTACTCCAAAAGTACATGTCGTATACTCCAAAAGTACATGCCATGTAATTTCTTTTTTTTCTTTAAACGGACCGGGGTTGTTTCTTAAACCCAAAAAGGTCTTCTTCTCCATCTTATTTAACCGATAGAAAGGGTTCGATCGAGGATATTCAACGAATAATCGATATTTCACCGGTTATCCGAATCCAAAATCGTCGGTTGTAATAAAATCACAACTGTGAGTTCTTGGTTCTTCATTGGCCACGTTTCCTGATTCTTTCTCTTATGAGAGTTATCGTAGGTTAAAAGTTTTAGATGTTTATCATATATACTCCACTCTAGGATGATTCATGGGTAGTGGTTCAAGTATATAGATCTCCTAGGATCGAGATAGGTGGTTTTTTCCTTACGTTAAATGTCTTTGAGTTTTTGTGAAAAAGTATCGGATTCCCATGTATCAGGTATCACGGGTTAGGGTTTTGATCATGCGTTAGTATCTTCATTATATTTCTTGTATTCATGAGGTTTTTAGATGAATAATTATTTCTTGTTATCATGTTTGAGGATCACCCCATGGGTTCTTCCCTTGTTTTGGATGTTTATCGCCGTTTGGCTTAGGCTGCCTGTGAGGTAAGCCTTGTTGCTTTGATTTCCTACCTTGATATAATTGATTTCATGTATTTCCCACTGTTTATATGATTTATATGCATTGTAGCTATTATCCATGTAGTATGATGAACATAATTAGGGATGCTGATAGTCATTTACGCACGACGGGACTGCTCAGGGCTGTGTGAACCCGGTGCGGTAGAATAAAGGGGGAATTGATGATTAAGGGATTCCCTAGAGTGTCTGTTATAATTATTATCATTCGTAGGACCTATGAGAATTTGACTTTTTGCTTCATCATAGTGTCCTTAGTAACATATCGAGACTATAGGGGGAATTAGGCGTATGTTCTTCCTCAGAGAGTCTATAGCTATCTTTGCAAGACCGTAGGTGAATTTTTGGTGAGAACATCCCAGAGTGTCTGTTCCTTTGTTTGATTATTTTACTAGTGGGTTCTTCTAGTATGTTCCACCCAGAGAGTCATTGTGAATAATGTTTGGTTGGTTGTGATGAGTTTACCAAGACAAAGAACAAGCTTGGGTTATTTACTGCTTGTTGTTTAGGTAGTCTGATGGGATACATGTTGTGTTACTTGCTATGCTTTGGGAATATAAAGCTATTTGCTAGATTCCTTGGTTGATAACGTAACGATTCATTTAAATTAATAAATAAATTTTAATGTATATTTGTAGGATTTTTACTTTAGTGTACTCCTATTTTTCTGCTGCATTTATTTCCATTACTTTTTCTATATTTCTTATTGAGAGTAAGGCACATATATGGGGTGGTTGCCTACTGGGATTAGTCTCACACCCTGTTTGGGTCCTTCTTTTTAGACCAAAAAGGATATATGGTTGTAGGTGTGGATAGGGACTATGGCCCCTCTACTTCAGGTACATGATTGCTGGTTGGAGCTGGAGAGCATAGGACTGATCTTAGGCTTGCGATGCTGCTGGAGTTACTACTTACTTTTCGTACATTGTTTCTCATTTGTATTTCAGCACGTTGTTGTATTTGATGCTTTCTATAGACACTTGTACCCGCTTCATCATTATCAACATTATTATATATTCATTGCTTCCGATGTTTAGTTTCAGTTATTTTATGTTGTTTACTGCTTCCGCTATTGACTATTAATTCATTTCCCTGGTATACCTTACCAAATGAGGGAATAGTTTCCACAATGACTCACCAAGGCCCTCGCTTCTATTTGGCAGCCCTTGGGGATTGAGGAAATGGACATGAGGTCATGTGGTGAATCGGGTAAGGGGCACTGGTTGAGTGGTTCCGGATTCGAGTCGTTACACTTTTGAGTATCTTCTATTTTGTGACAAGTAATCAGTAAGCTTCTCCAACATGTGCAAGGGTGACTTTGGATTTTCCCAAACAAGTATACTTATATTCTCACCCTATGTTTATAAAACTATTTTTAGGTTTCCCATGAGATTTCATGGACCATGCTAGAACTTACTATCTTAGATGTTGGGGATTGTTTCTGTGACAGTATATTATTTATATTGTTACATACATTGGATTTATCCATGTATTTCTATTAGTTTTACATTAACTAGGAATGCTTATGGATTCAATTTTTTCTTTATGTATGTTTCATGGAGTTGTTTTGGGATTATATATCTTATATCCCAATCAAGGTTACTATAAAAATAGAAATTGATCCCACATTTTGAGATATTTCAATACCAGTGGTGCGAGTCACCAACCTAGGGCCTATTGGAGTCGGGGCTCATGATTCATTATCTCTCATTAATCTTGAGGAAGGAAGGTCTTGATATCTTTCTATCCCTTCCCTCAACTTGAATAATGTTTGTCGTGATAGAATGGTATCAGAGAAGATGGTTGAGATATAAGATAGGGTTTGGAGTTAGGCATGGTGATTATTGAATGGGTTGGTATGGAAACAGTGTCAGTAGATCACGGTGTGGTACTTAGATTAGGGATGAATTGATTGGAGATGTGATATTAAGGCCCAACGCGATCTAATTCAAGGACTCTGAGCATAAAAAATGACCAAAAAGGCTTGCAATATTATGAGGTAGAGATCATATTAAATGTACATGAATCATTATTATGCATGTTCTTGTTTATTATGGGGGTGAGGAAATTAAAATAAACAATGTGTTTAAAAATGTCCTAAATATATTCCACACTACTCGAACTTGGGATTTCTGTTTTTACCTTTTAGCTATGGAATAATGGTATTTCCAACTTGTTTTATGTGAACTACAGGATTAGTAGGCTAACCCGGTTAACTGATTGAGGGTTGAATTTGTAGAGGAGGATGAAAAATTCTAAAAGACAATTCATACATTACAGTGACAAACTCTAGGAATGTACATGGGAAGTGCCTCAGACATGGAAATAGAGGGTGGGTTGCGGAGTTTGTGATCACTTTTGGAATTATCTAAGCTCTGATAAAATATTGTGTTCCTCTTGAAGTGAGACTGGTGATGGTATTAGTACATGAGTGGTATTTTTTTACCTCGGTGAGAGGAATGAGACCTATGTTTTATAGGATCACATTGAGAAGGATTTCCATGTGGACTTCATTTCTTCAACCATGAAGGTCGAGAAGTGACTATATATATACTCCATTCATGAAGGGGAGTATGTTTTTATTGGAGTTGGGTAAAATGATCAAGGATCTCCTTCTCAATAATACATATCTCTTTCTGAATGAGGAGTCTTAGGATAGACAAATAGAGGAGGCCCTCAGCCCTTCCCTCCAGTTTGTGGTTACTCCCTCTACCCTGCAGACATACATAGAAGATAAAAAAAGGATGAGATTTTTGAGATTATGCACTCATGCAGAGGTCTACCATGAGAAGAATTCATGATTGTTCTTAAAAGGGTAATGTTTTTGTCATCTTGTCTCCAGCGTCTAGATCATCTAGGTTTCGGCCAATGGGGTTCCGACTGCAAAAGTTTCATTTCTAGACTTTGGGTCCTCGTCCTTTTCCTATAGGGATGCAATTGAGGTGTTTCACATGTGGAGGACATGGTAACCTTCAGGTTTATTTCCTAGTTTATCCTCAGAATAGTGGAGGTGGTAAGGTCCAGTGCATTCTTAACTAGTAGTTTCTATCGAGGTTATTTTAGTATCAGGGTTAGTAGGGTCCTTCTCCGGTGAAGGAAGATGGAGTAGGATGAGGCCAACCTCAAGGTGTGACAAATGGACATATTCACAAGAATATTTGCATATGGAGTAAAAATGATAGTTTAAGTGGTTATGGGAATGTTCTGTTGCATGTCTTAGAGGAAACATTTTGAGAGGGGATAAAGATTGCTCAAGGTATAATGAGTTTCTTTAGTACTCGTGATTGTGCCCTGTTTGATTTAGTAGCTTCACACTCATTTGTTTCACCTAGTATAGCCCATGATATGGGACATGAAATAGGGATTATTTTCACGCCCATGGTGTTGAGTACACTAGAGAGAGGATAATATTTTTTGATGTTTTCTAGGTATGTAGACTGATATTGTGGAAGCATCAATCTACCGTGGATATCTTTCTCATACACGTGCATCCATACAGTGTTTTCATTGGTATCAACTAATTGTAGTCTTTGTGTTATATTAAAAATTTATCCTAGTGAAGAGTCATATTTTCAAACATCAGAGGTCAACATTTAGCTTTCATTCGTGAGCAGTGTTGTCAGATGGACAGTCAGTGTGTGGAGCTTTTTTTAATTAATAGATAAGATATCATTGGAATAAGTGGATACTAAGACAGTGAAGGTATTTGGTGTTTTTTGGGTTTTACTATATGTTTTCCCTGAAGATTTTGTGAATATAACCCCTTGATATGTTTTTGATTTCAAGATATACTTAAAGTCCGGTTCTTGTCAGATTTCGATGGAACTTTATCGGATGACGCCTTCTAAGATCTGGTATTTGTGTATCCATATTGACAATCTAATGAAGAGGGGATTTATCTGATAGAGTTTTTCAACGTGCAAGTCTTCTGCCTTCTTTGGAATGAAGGAAAATGGTGGCATGAGGTAGTTTATAGACTACTAAAGGTTGAATTGGGTAAGGGTCAACAATGGTTACCCTCTCCCAAGGATAGATGATCGTTTAAACTATATTAGGGGAATAAGTAGGTTCTCGAAGGTCAGACTGCAGTTTTGGTATTACCAATTGAGGTTGATGGATGGTGAAATCCCAAAGACTACATTCATGTGTAGGTATATAAAATTTTAGTTTATAGTTATGTCATTAGGTGTTATGAACTCACCATACATGTTATGGGTCTTCTGAACAATATCATTTGTATGTTCTGAGACTGATTCATCCTTTTCTTCATCTATCAAATCCTGATCTACATGACATTAGAGGTGGAGCATATTGTTCATCTCAAGATTCTCAAAGAGGTCCTTAAGAACATCCATCTGAATGGGAAGCTATCCAAGTGAATGATATGGACACATAAGGTCTACGTCTAATGTTTGGTGGGGTCTTAGTAGGGTGTAGTAGTGGAATCATCAAAGGAAGTAGCATTTGTTTCATGGGAAGCACCCAAAAAAGTGTGATAAGATCATAGTTTTGTTAGTATAAAAGTCTATTACCAATTATTCATACCAGATTTCTCTAGAGTAGTCGCACCATTGATGGATCCGACTAGGAAAGGCCAAGAATTCAAGTGGATTGAGATGGGTGAGGGAACATTTAGGTATTTGAATGGGAATTTGGTCAGTGGTCAACATCTCAAATTTCTAGAATAGTGGGTGATGTTCAAGGTGTTTTGTGATGCTTCCCAACTAGTCATATAGAGTTTTTTTAATTCAGAAACGGGGAGTGATGTCCAATGGGTAATGATAATAACGTCCCTAGGAAGGTAACTATGAAACCCATTATCTGGATCTAGAAACGATCAAGTTTTCAAAAATTATGTCACAAATATTCCTCATTGGGGTCACTTTGGGGTTTTTAGAGATCACAATAGGTTATGGTACATCTTTTCACAAATATATTAGAACATGCTGTAGTGAAGGTGAATGGAGTTTCCTCATGATTGAAAATTTGAAAAATCCTAAAACTCAGAAAAATTGAATGTTGTGGTCAATGATTTGAGAAGTAATCTGGAGAAGAATGTTGTTTTCTAATATGTGGATGCTTGGAGAGAAATGGTGGTGCTAGTTGACATGAACTTAAATGCAAGAATTGATGGTGGTAGAGGCAGTGTGTTTCAGATGGTAGTGTAGTCATCATTGATATAGTAGGTGGAGGAGTCTTAGTATGGATACTAATTTTTAGATGAAATTAATTATCACTTTGACCAAGGGGACTCTTTTAAGGGATGGCGAGAGGATGTTCATAATCAAATTCGATTCTGTCATATGTTTTTTGTACGTATTGTGATTCATGAGGGAGTTCAATTTGAGTTTCATATATCACCCCTAGTGGTACACCCATGAGTTTCCAAGATGTTTCGTGACATGAGGTATGTGTTCTGGAGGCCCAGGATGAAGTGTGAAGTGATAGAGCTTGTTAAAAAGTGATTGTTGTCACAACAATTGAAGGGTGAATCCTATGTTCCTAGTGGTTTGTAGTATCCCTTATATTTCCTTATGTTGATATGGGATTAAATATCATTGGATTTGATAATAGGGCTACCTAGGGGTTAGGAAGGATATGATGCAATCTGTGTAGTAGTTGATCGGCTGGTGATATCGGGGAGCATCAAAGCAATCAATGAGTTGAGTGTGATAGATGAAATAGCATAAAGGTATACGGATGATGTGGCATGGATTCATGGGGTTATTATATCCATAATCTCATATTAGGATTTTTTTTACCATGCGTGTTTGGAGGGCATTACATCCTTCTTTTGGAACTCATTTATTCCTCAACACTGCATTCCTTCCACATGGAGATGGGAAAATAGAAACGACCATCCAGACATTGGAGGAAATATTGTGATCATGCGTCTAGGACTTTGGTTGCTCTTGGTTTCTACATTTTCCTCTATTAGAGTTTTCTAACAATAATAGCTATCACAATTCCATTGTCATGGTTCTGTTTGAAACTTTATATGAATGTTCGTTTCTTACACCCCTATAATGGGTTGAAGTTGAATAGAAAGTTGTTCGTTGTCCAAAAATGGTGTAGAGTTTATCCAAGAAGGTTCATCTTGTTAACGAGAAGATGGAGGAATCACATAACCAGAAGAAGTAATATGCCTATCTCAGAAGGAGGCCCTTGGAGTTTGATGTTGGATACCATGTGTTCTTGAAGGTTTCCCATTGATTTGGTTATCAGATGTTTGATAGAGGGGGTAAAAAATTTCCAAATATTATCCAGACATTCAGGGTTTTAAGATGAGTTGGTGGGGTTCCATACCAGTTTTCATTTCCACCTAAGATCAATAATATACGTGAAGTCTTTCAACTCTCCTTGCTTCATCGTTATCTTCACAATGACACCCAAGTCATTGATTTTGGAGAGTTAGATATCACAGAAACGGAAATGTACATGGATGAACCAGTAGAGATCTAGGATTGTAAAGAGATGGTTCTTCAAATATAGACCATTCACTTGGTTCATGTGTTTTGGAGGAATGTTGTATTATAATAGATTACATGGGAAATTGAGGCAAATATTTTTTTCCCAGTACCCTGACCTATTTTGAGTTTTTCTCTTTTTTTTGTTTTCCTTTGTAATGATTGAACCATGTTTTCTATGAGATGAGTTTTTTCATTGATCAATGATGTGTGATAAAATCCCTAAATTTGGAGAAGGAGAAACATGATTCTTAATCAATAATCATAAATGAATATGACATTAAAATGAAGTGGGTGAGTTAGTACCACCAAAAGAGGTTAGTATCTTGACATTGAGGAATGAATTTATCAAATTCATGTGTTTGAGTAGTGTGTATTTTGGTTTTGTGTTGGGTATATTGTGGAATTTTTTGTTAGTAGATGTTGGAGGATCCATTGTTGGATTATGAGGTTTCATTTCATCTTTCAAACATTAGAGGTTGGTTTATCCTAGAGAGTTAACATTCTAGTGGTTGTTCAAAACCCTCTTTATTTTGGATTTGGTTTTTAATTCTCAAGGACGAGAATATTTTGAGAGGTATCTGATGTTATGAATCAAAGCTCCATTGTCTATTTTATTCAAAAAATCCATTTTTTGGGGTGTTCTGAGAGGCAATGATATCTTATTTTAGTAGTTTTCCAAAATTACACTTCATCTGTGACGCAGTGTTGGTAGGTCGGGTTATATATTAGTTGAGTGTCGGTAGGTCGAGCGTCTATAGGTCGAGCGTCGGTTAGTCGTGCTTCAATAGGTAGGTCATCAGCAGGTTGGGAATTTGTTGGTCCGGTTTCAGTGACTTAGGTGTTGGTGGGTCGGTTCTGTGGCTCTACTTTAGTAGCTCTTGTAGGTTAGTCACATCAGTGACTCACTGTCAGTGACTTAGCCATCACTGACTCACTGTCAGTAAATCACCCATCGCTAACTCATTTATATATTTTTCAAATTTTTCTAATTTATCCCCTTTAATTTTTATTTTAATGTTAAATAAGTTAAATTCCATATTCAATGAATATTTGGTCTATTTCAAATTGTATTTATCTACTAATAACCCTATGAATCATTTTACTCAAAAACTATGCCGTCTTGATCGTGAAATGGATTTATAGGTCTTTGAAACTATCTCCCTTCCATTGATATATGATTTGTCTCTTTAATACTGATATCATCTCATCCTAGTGTGTTTATGTTTTCTCTTGGTGTGCCTAGATTCTTTCTTCCCTGATGGAGTTGTGAGCCTATTTTATAGATATCATGAAGGGTCTCCCATGTAGTACTTCCTACTTTTTGCGAGACACCAATTTTTGTGCATGGTGGAGTGGCAGATTATATGTATTTCCAAGTAGGTATTCCCTTCTTCTGTCTTTTGATTCAATATCATGAGGGATGGTTGTTCTCACTTACCCTTGTCAATATAGTTGAAACTGTCTTAAAGAAAATAACATGAAGCAATAAATGATGGGTTGGGTGTATGATGATGATGATATCTCTATGTATATGTTATCCTTGATCCATATTGTGAATTGTATGGGTTTTTTCCTTTTTAATATAAGTGATGATGGTGGTCATAGTTAGTCCACCCATATGAATTTTGAATAACTATTGTGAGAATTGGAATCTGGTTAATAATGTATATTAGTTTAAATAAATGGACTTCCCAGGATCAATCTTTTTATCTGATAAGAACTACTTTATCATGAGGAATTAATTAATAAGAGATACTAAATTTGAATGAACCTTGACTTTTTGGTGTGGCTCCATGATGTGTGTGGTTCTGTTAGGCCTTGTGTCTATGGTGTCCATATGTTGTTGTGGTTGGGAGTGAGGTTATGAGTATGGGTTAGAATGGGTTGTGTGATAGAATCTAAATTTGAGATATTGATTTATTATGGAATGGTTGAATTTGTTATGTAGTGGAACTGCATATGGGTAGTGGTTCGACAGTGGTGTGTCATGAATGATTTGATTCATGTTCATGATTATGGGTGTGAATGAAATGTTTTTTGTATAGAGGGGATACCATGTGTGGAGTTATTGAGTTGTTTTGGAGGTTTTACTTATTGATAGGAATTACATGGATACATGAATTTGAAGAATGTTCGTGGAAGGGTTTGAAAATTTATTCATGAGAGGGGTGTGTGCAGTTGGATTCAAGGTGGGCGAGTTTTGTATTTATAAATGGGTGTTATAATGGATTCTTCTAATTTGTGGCTTCTTTCCTTGTTTAGATGTGTCTATGGTTGGTATGGTTTATTCACCATATATTGATTGGATTGTGTGGTAGTTTCCAAGGTAGGTATGGGATAAATAAATGTGTGAATTGATAATACATAGTGAAAATCTATTTAAATTTATTGGTGAGGGGTATGTTTCGAGTTGTGTCTTGTAGCGAAGCAACATTAATTTATCAAATTGGGAAGTAACTATCATTCATATTGATACATAAATTTAGAGCTGGCAGTAGGGATAGGTTTTTATTGGATGGTTATTATTCAGAAAACCCATTGGTTGGGTGGAGTTTTTGGTACCGATAAATATACATGTAGTTCCATGTGATTTTTCTATGCACCCCAATCGTGTTGAGAACTATGTGCCAAACATCATCATTTTTAGGAGGTTGTTTTCCCAATATACCTAATGGAGGATAGATTTCTAGTTATTTTCTTCCCTACCACCTCATCAAGGAATTAATCACCCAAGACCTACTTGGATGGTTGTAATGTCTTGAGTTTTATAACCATATTTATGGTACTCTTTTTGAGAGAGAAGTTTTATTCCCAGGCATCATCATGATGAGGCACAAAATATTCTGGACGAGATGTGTGGTGGTTATAGACCATCTGTCTCTATAGAGGATGTGAAGTGGTTGTAGCACATATATGTGTGGGCATGATGATAAGTGGTTTGTGTCCTTAGTGTGTGTGGTTAGGTAGTGATTTTGTGGATTTTGGAAGATTTTTAGTGACAAGACGTTCACCGTTATGGATGAGGAGTAAACCAGTGGGAAGTGGTACAGGGTACCGAAATATCGATGTGCTTACTATATTTATGTAGTTGACATGAATTATTTGGTGAGTGTGCCTTTGATAGGTTGGGGTAGATAATATACCTTTTTAGGTTCTTTTGATTTTATGTTATTTTCTCATATAGGAATTAGTATTCTTCTCCCACTCTTGTAATTATGCCATTGGATTTTCTCTAGTGAGTATATTTGTATGCTCACCCTACGTATATAAATCTGTTTTCGGGTTTCCATGGATATTTTCCAAACTATGCTGGATTGTACTGGCTTTGATGTTGAGGATGGTTTCAAGGACTATACTATGTTTTAATTTTGTACACACTTTGGAGTTTTCTTTGTATTTATAGCAATTTTACATTAAACATGCATGAGGGATCGATTCTGGTTTCATTTTATATATGTGACAGGGAGTTGGTTGACGTTTTTACATCTTATCTTCTAATATTGGTATCTATAAAAACGATAATGACTCTTACTTTTGGGAGATTTCTATACCCTTGGTGTTGGTCACCACCCTAGGGCCTATTGGAGGTGGTACTCGGGGGTTCATTATCACTCCTCCATCTTGAGAATGGATGATATCCAAATCTGTTTATCCATTCCATCATCTTGATTAATTTCTATTGTTACATAGGTATAGATTATGGTATGCTAAATAAGATATTGAAAAATCAATATATAGTGGTTACTAATTGAAAACATATTCCATTTTAATGAAATGGTCAATATAGAGTGGTAGATAACTAAATTCATGTTCTATATAAACAATATACATTGAAAAAAGTGCTTAAATAATAATATATGATAAATAAATGAACATACATGTTATTTAATTAAAATTACTCTCATCATAATATAGTGAAAAATCAATATGGAATTGTAAAAAAAAACATAACACAAATTCAATCTATATAAACAGATCAGTATAGAATGGTGTATAGAAAACACACATGCATGTAATCAATAAACTACGAATGAAGATAATCCATAGATAAAAGAAAATAAGAAATATAATGGAAAAATATATAAACATTATTCTCAAGGAATGAAATTATCAATAGCAGGACATCATGTATAATGAAAATGAACTACTATATTATAATGATTTATCCTCATGATATTTTAAAACTATAGGTAGAAATATATTCAATTTGGACAATGAATATGCCTCATGAGACATGTAATTTCATTGAGTGGATGTATGAAATATAGTCCCAGTTGATTAATGTGTGTCTAAATAATTCTTTATATATCAAATTTTCAGTTTCATCCATGAATAATATTCCCTATAAATTACATGAATTGAGTAAATGATTCATATTTTACAATAATTCTCCAGTTAATCAAATAACATTCAATGCAATATACATATGTAAAAATGAAATATAGTCTCCAAAATAATCATATCCATCACAAAATGATTTGGATATTTATGTTGAATTCAATTTATAATTAAAAATTATTACATTAATTTTTTTGAGAAAGTAAACAATAACAAATGAAATTCAGATATAGAAATAAATTTAATCAAATGGAAATTTTCAAATAAAATCATCATGGATGAAATAATTCAAATTTGAAATTTAAAAAATTAATAAATAAGTACTCATAATATTACATATCAAAGAGTTTTTATGTATTCCACACAATTTGAATTGGTTCATAATAACAATTGAATGTCATTGAAATGTAAATTTTGGACAAAATCCCTTACCTTATGCTACTATTTAGGTTAATGTGCTTCATATTAATGCATAATTATTTAAAATGATACTATGTTCTTGAATGACCATATTATAATTCATTATATCATATATGATCATTTTATGACAAATTATTATGTTCAGGGATAATAAAATTTCATTATATTCATTCTTTTGAGTGTTAATTTCCATGTTTTCTGAGTAAGTTATGTCTTTTTATATATTTACACATACATAAATCATATTTTAATCATATGTAGAATGTAAATCATAAAATTTATATCATATATATTATATGAATATGTGTCTTTATAGTCCAATATCAATAGTTTTATGAGATGAAATACACTTTTCATGGATATGGTAGGCCAAATATACAAATGAATATTGCTTCCATGTCAATATTGAAATAAAATAAATAAATAATATATATATATATATTATAAAATAATTATAGTTATTATTTAATATATTTCACATTTTTAATTTAACATATCCTTACAACATTCCATGTAATGTGTGAACTGTTTACGTCACTTCACAAGGTGGTAGAACACCACACACACGAATGATGTAATTACATTCCAAAAAATGGAAAAAATGAATCAATATGTTATATAATTATTATGGAATAACAAATAAATCCAAAATATAAAAAATATCTAATATAGTATGTATGTTCATCATAACTACCATCTTTTAAATATGGTAATATATAAATTAATGACATCAGTTAATGAGGTTGTAGTCCGTTATATACACAAATAATGCCTTTTTATCCGATACAGTGAAAGTGTGTGAAGTTACATAAAATAACCATTATTAAAAAAATAATCAAATTTATGGTATAGAGTTTTTTATATAGTCATGATATAAAAATAATTTATATAGGTGGAAAAGGAAATAAAATATAAATTCATTTAGAGAAACATCACATATCATTCGTGTGTCCCTCATATGATTGCACTAATACTTTACAAAGATATATTTAATCACATCATAATTATTCAAGGATGTGTTTTGGGATGTTGGTTTTTTATTTAATATGTTATTGAGATAAAAATGTATTTCTCAATTTTTGATAAAGGGGAGAGGGTGTGGCCATTTATTAGTGTGGGAGAGGACCCATATGGAAATTTTTAAATGAAGTTTGGTGTACCAATGTTTTTATCAAAAACCTCTTCTATAATCAATATAATTAAATAATATAGTTTTTATTATATAACTATGTCCATAGAATGGGGTTTGGACAAGTTTTGGGTCATTCTTATACCTTATATTCGATGATAAACAACTATGTAGACAAACTTTTCACTTTACTACTGAATGTAATATTAATTGTATTATTTAATAAGTTTGTAAAAAAGTAATTTTAACCTATTATAAATTATATATTATTTTGATTCAAAATATTAGTTCCATATTTTCATATACAATTATCATATGTGTGAAAACTAAAGTTGAAATTAATCCCACAGAGGCGATAATAATGAAGGTTTTTTCAAGTGAAATTGTTCTAATCTTTTTATGTTTTTATATGAAAATTATATATTAAATTATTAAAATCTCCAAAATAAGATTAATATTTTTATAATATATCTACATAAACCTTAAGAATAATTTTAAATATAATTTATCATTAAAAATTATATAGATTACAATTCAATATTGTATAATAATTCAGTGGTTTTAACTATTCATAAAAATTCAAATTCTCAGAAAAATATGAAAAGATCCACTCAATATAATATTTAATTTATTATATCAAAAATTATTCTTATTTTGAAAAAAAATGAAATATTTTATATTTTTATTTTAATACAATTTCTCAATTAAAAAGTGGGAAAAATAATTTTATAAAAATTTCATATTTTTATTCAAAAAATCTAATTTGTAATTATCATATACATATAAAATATGTTTGATGAATATAAAACAATTTTAAACATACAAAAAAAGTTCAGTAAATATCATCAAGTATCATTAAATAATTTACTTTACTAAGAAAAAATGGCTTCGACGAATAAAAAATGTTCATTATAAGCATATTTCCATCAAAATAATTTGATTTATACATACATTTATAATCACTCTATTACTAATGAAATAAACATTTTATCTTTTATATTTTATATTCTAATTAAAAAACTAAAATTTTAGATCTAGAGATTCTGTTAATTTTAAATAATATTACTAATTCTACTTTGTAAAACTCTATCTTGTATGTAATGGATATTATCAAAGAAATTCGTTGTCAAATGTAACACAACATAACTGAGTGTTTCGTGAATTGCAAGCTATGTCATTGATTTAATTTATATAAAATAATAATTTTATTATAATGCATGATTTTTTTATATTCTAGTATTTTTTGTGTTTAACATATAAAAATACAAATGATGTCTATATTATAAAATATTAGGGGGTAATATTCTATCGGCTTATATAAATTGTGTTTTCACAATTTAAACATGATCCCGGTAATCACGGGTTTTATATTTGAAATTATGATATTTTAAAAATCCACATCATTAAAGGGTTAATAAAACATAATCTTTTTAATAGATAATGGGATGTAATAATGTCTTAGGGAATAACATATAACTAGGTTTCTACGTATCAAATCATTAGTCTCCTATAATATATGGACATAGAGGAAAAGTGAAAATATTTATAGAGGCTCATTGAGATTATTGATCATTTGAAATAGAATGATCAATTTATATTTTAGAGTCTAAATGCTATAAAACTTTGATGATTTAAAATACCATCTGTTCAATAAAAAATGAGGGTATTATGAAAACATGTTTGTTTTAAGACCCTTTTTCATAGGGTTGTGAAATAATTTCTCTCTCTAAAATTATCAAGGAATATACATGATACGTTTCCAGTTCAAGAAAAAATATTCACCATTTTTTTTCATTGACCCATTCTTAATCTATCCCTTACACTATGAAATAATATCCCAAAAATTAAATTTTTAATAATGTTATAAAATTCATTTTTAACGGATTGTAAGATCTATAAAGAGTGAAACACCTTTCTCCATGTCTATAAATATTTTTCAATACAGTATTTTTATTAAATTAATCTATAAACCCTATTTATAAAACCAATGATATGTTATCAATATTAATTAATAATATTTTTTAGTACATTGCCATTTCACCTAATCCATGATATCTAATTAACTAGTGGTTGGCACAAAAACCATATCATCCACCTGTAATGGGTTCAAGCCCAACTACCTTAATAAATGAAATTGTTTGTAACCCTATACATGAGATGTCATTTTTATAAAATATATTATTATAAATCCTAAAATATTTACAAGAATATGATAGACAACCTCAAATTAATGTTCATAATTAAGAAACTTTTTTTCTATATTTTCAGTTTATATCTTTTTCAAATTCTAAATGTCCTTTTTGATAATTATTAAAATTTGATTAAGGGAATTATTAACATTAATGGTAATCAATATATTTTAAACTATTTCTATAAAATGTAAAATCGTTTATTTGAAATAATTATTCTTCTAAGAATAATAGTTTTTATAATTTTCATATAAAAATAATTAATCATTGTATACACTAGTTAAATAATACATAAAAATATGTTTTTAAAAAATTTATCACATGATCAACCATAATATCATAAAACTACTATGTTATTCATAAATATCTTGTTAATGAATACATATACACTTCTTAAAGTTGAAACAATCTATTGATGTTTCATACTTCTTGTAACCAATATTGAAATGGAAAAACAAATAAAAAATTATTTATTATATCACATTACATAAATTCTCCCTCCATTTTATTTTAACATAGGTCACTCTATGGTCTTCAGTTTAACCTATGTCATTCATTTTCATTTTCTATTTAAATCTTTAATAAATTTTTGAAAACAAAATCTTAATTATCCTATGAATATATCCCATGTGTGAAAAACTAGGTGAACAGTAATTCTCGTTTTCATGTTCAATGACATTAATTAGTCAATCTAGAAAAACTATTTTTAGAGTTATTATTACTAGATACATGTGTTCCATAAGGATGTACTCATGTATTTTGAATATTGAGATGTACTTATAGGAATACATAGATGATCACTATATTAGAAAAACATTAATATGTTCTTAAATATATATCATAAAATTCATAATATGGTATTATTCCCCAATCAATCCATTCTTAAATATAGTCCCCAACATATCGAGTAAACATTATCTTATATAAAATATGGGTACCTTGTCCCCATTATCCCCGAGATGGGGCCTATTATTAGTGAATTTTCATTATATATATGGAAATAAAGTCACAATGAAAAAAATAGTGTAGTATTCCTAGTAATCTATAACCTTATGTGAGTCATGTATTACAATTAAATAGAAAAATTATATCATACTTTTTTTAGAATAACAATGTTCTATATAGCATACACATACATGTCATTCATTGAGCACTTCATGGAATCATAGTGAAAGGATAAAAATAAGGTTGAGAAGATTTTATAAAAATATTACAATGGAATATATCTTTAATAAATAATGAATTGTAAATATTTCAAGGTGAATTACTGAACACACATTCCAGTCAAAAATATGGATCAATATGAAAATGTATATAAATAAACCCACGTGCCAATAAAGAAACAATCCGAGAAAGAAGTGTTTGAATGACATTCCAATTTGAATAAAAGAAAAAATTTCCATTTAAATAACATGAAAATCATTATAAGACAAGGTAAAATCAATAAGGAAGTAAAATAAATGAACAAACAAGACATTAAAATAATTGAATCAATATGATAATAGAGATAATTGAGAAGTCACAACATTTAGTCAATACACATAGAAGGATGTATACCCAATGATAATTTCAAAGAAAAACGCATGGATAATAATATTTACTAAATTGTTAATTTACTAAATTCGTAATCATTCAATTTCATGTATCGAAACCTGAAAACCTATAATGTCAAAATAAATCTTCTAGATATTTTAAAACTACATGTAGAAACCATTTTTATTTTTGACAACTGATTTTTCTCAGGAGATATTTCATTTTATCAAAGGGATATATAATTTTTGGGCCCCACTCAGCGATTCATATCCAAATAATTCATTATATATTGATTAAATGATTTAATTATTGAAACATATTACTTATCAATTATCTATATTGATTAAAGGCTATAGAATTATTATTATTTCAATAATTATTCAAATTTCATTCAATCTAAACACTGAATGTAATAATCGGAATAATTTTGGGCCATAATCATACTCATAAAACATGAATATATATATATATATATATATTTACTATAAAGTTAATTTCCGATGTAAAATTATTACAGTTATGTTATTATTTTGAGACTATGTTAATAACAATAAAACATTGTAATATTTCAAAATAACGTTTATAACATGGTAATTTTATTGTCTAATCCCAAAGGATGAATTAATTAAAATTTCAAAATACAATAAAATTGTTAATTATCTATTAATTATATTACATTTCATTTCTTATGAATATAAACTATATAAAATTTAACTTGTTCATATTATATAATAAGGTTCGTTAGAATGTAAATTGATATGAAATCCACTAACCTATGATCTATTTTAACATTTCATTATATAAACTAATGTATAATGGTTTTAAAAAAGTTTTTAACAAATTATAGAACCATATTAATATTTATTATATCATATATGATTCTTTTATAACATATTAGTTTCTTTTTTGTTATTAAGTTTTCAAAATGTTCATTGTTTGGTTGTTAATTTCCTGGTTATTGGAGTATTTTTTTCCAAAAAAATTATTCCTTGTACTTCGATTAGGATTTAATCATCTCCATATTTTAATCCAAGCCTAAATTATCATATATAGTCACAGGAAATGTATTTAGTGTATTCTATAAATTTGGTGATATAAATAAAATTCGCCATTTATGGAGATGGTGGGTTTTATGTACTCATAAACATTGTATACATATTCTTATCATATTGAATGAAATAATAGTAAATGATATATATATATGTGGTCATTTTTATAATATTTACTTTATATATGTAACATATTTTTTCCCAACTATACAAAATAAACTTAATATAATGTGTCAAAAAATAACATCGCTTTGTGAGGAGGAAAGTTTTTGTTAACATGAACAACACTATCACTATCCAACCCTGACCAATGAATTTATTTTATTCAAATCGTTTCATTAATTTGAAATTATTTGAGGTTTTTCCATGTCCCCAATTTTAATTTTTTAATTTTTTGATATTTACGGTGAGTTTATTTTAAATGCATAGTTTGTGTGCACAGTTTGAGGGTTATCCTTGAATTCAGTTTTGTTAGAAAGATTTTTTAGTTAGTATTATTCATGAACATTTAGTAATTTATGGATTGATATTGTTTTGGGGAAAACCATATGGGGAAAAAGAAAAAACCATCCATCTTGTGGGTTGTTTCTAGAGAATGGTGTACGACTTGTGCACAGTTAGAAAAACCTATTCAATAACCATTCAACAGGTTCTGCATTTTTTACAGTGTTATTTTTCATGGTAAAAACATGAATTGTCAACCCATGTGGAAAAAACTGTGCGGGGAACCACTTTTCCCCATTATAGTGTGCAAAATTAGTGAACGGCTTGTCCAACTGTGATGCGAAACTATAAGAGCTACCAGATAAATAAAATTTTGACATTTATCTTTTTCCCCTTTACAGATTTTACCCAATATCTGGTCCATCCTTCCATATTCAAACTATTCACACTATGGGGATTCAAGAGACCCTACACCCTTTATCCCTTTCATCTAGTGATGCTTGATGAATTTTATTATGTATGTTTATTTGAGTTTTATGTTACTTCACACTACCACTCTTATTTATCTCTAGTTAATTAATGTTTCCTTGGTGGGTTTCCTCTTGGATGAATCCTAAATTATATAATTGATGTTCAGGTTGTTTTTAGTTGGATTTTTGAGTGTTTGGATTATATTTGAGGCTTGGTTCAGCCTTATCTCATAGTTTTTTTAGTTCTCACATCTTTTATGTACATGTTTCAATATATTTCAACTCCCTCACATTACATTTGATTTTTGGGGGTTCTAAATTATTTATAATTGACTTTTTCATGTTTTTGATATATTATTTTTTGATTTTAGATGATTTCTTCTAAATGAATATTTGGGTAAAAATGTTGTTCGAAGGTTTTTCATAGACATACGTACATATATATATATATATATATGCATAAAAGGTGATTGTTTAAATGTAAATTAATCATTCAACATGAAATTGGGGGTTTTGGGTTGTTTTCTCCCTTTTTATTTTTTACTAATTTTGTAGGGTTGCGAATTGGATGATATATATTATAATTGGTGACTTTTTAGGTTGTGGTGCTTATATTTGGCTTCGTGTGATGTTTAAATGAAATATATATTTTCTACAAAAAATTATTTTTTTATGATTTGAAATATTATTGAAAAGTTTTATTGGAAGTTTTCACTTCCATATGTGAATTGGGTACACATATGGATGGTAAAATTAATGGCAATGGGCATATAATTTATATTTTTCTCAATCGTTTGTTTTTTTTAAAAGATACTCATTCAATTCCTTATTATTTTTCCTGAAATAGTTTCTTCTCTTTTAAAACATGTTTCAGTCCTCAAGTTACCTTTAATGTGTCATCAAGTGTGTTATATAATGAATTGAATGATTGGAATTTTGAGATTTTTATTTGAATGTAATTTTTATAATGGGCCTTTCGTTATTTTTTGTTGGTGCATTATTTCACATTGTCTTGGATTTTTTTTCGATTTAAATTGTGAAATCCCAGTTGACATATTGTATGATTTGAAATGTAATTGTATAATGGATATGTTGTGTAAAGGACAAATTGTTAATTTTTAATGGTTTAGAGAATGATATAGAAAATTTATTTGATGTGAAAGTGTTGTTGGTATTTTTTGATTTTTTGGACTGTTAATTTGATAATGGATAATTGTGGATTCCATAGGATCCTTAATTTATTTTTTGGAATTTTTGTGTATGAAATAGTATTTTTTTATGATGGATTGGATTATGATTGGAGACCACTAGACCTTGTGATTTGTGCCACTCTAGTGGATCATTCATGAGGAAGGTATTTGTTTTGGCATATGTCTAGAGACCAGTAGAAATTGAGATATATTCCTCCATAATGTCTCATGAATGATGAAATTTTGGGTTATTATTAATATACCATCATTCATGGAGTACATTGATCATGGAATTCATGGGAATTATCTTGAGGGTCGAGTAACGGTTTCTTATTTCCCCTGATTGGATGGGTTGTTACCCCTTGGATTTTCAGACAGGTAGGGTATGAAATTCCACTGGATTGGCTAGTATATAAATGCAATTTCTATTAATAATATAGATTCAACATATGTTGGATAGTGAGTCCAAACATAGAATTTTTAGGAAATTCCTTAAGATATGTTTAGTAAATTCCCATGATTATCTATATATATTTATGTTTATGATATATTTATTTTTAGTAATTAACTATTCTAGTTAATATATTCTAATTTCTTTAAATTTACTATTAGTAGAGCATCCTTTGGTTGATCTGGTATGGACTGTAACAAGATATAGGTTTTAAAGGGGTTTTTGAATGTGTAAACAATTTATGAAAAGGAATGTTGTGTGTGTGTTGTTTTCAAAAAGGATCTTATGGAAATTTGTGTTTGGATTCATAAAATGATTAAAGGCCTGTTATATATATGAATTTCAAACTAGTTTTTGTGATCTATTTTTTAAATAAAATTCCTGGAATATATGGTGAATATATATGGATATGTCATTTTCCAAAAATCAAATCATCATTCGTAATTCCAATATTTATTAGACGTTCATGTTTCTAGATCGATTTCCTATGGATCATGTTGGTCTTGTGGTTCGTGGTGTCTAAGCTATCACATAGAGATCATGTAATTTAGGTTAAGATTTATTTTTTTATTAAATTTTTTTAAAATTCATAAGTGATATTATTGTGAATGTATTGTATATTTAATGACATTTAGAATATTTTTTTATGGTATATTTCAGATATTTTGATCCTGGTTATTCATTGTGCTAAATCATTCCCATTGGATTATCTTTATAATCATCAGTAGTTTCCAATATGGGGGGGGGGGGTTGTTTGTAACATCCCAAATTATTAAATATTTAAAATATTTCATATTTATTAATCATTCTGAATTAAATTGTAATTTTACTTTAAGAAGGACGCTATGTTTGATAGCGTACCAGACCTGTGACAATGGGTTGGATTAAAATCATATGTTGCACACAAGATTGAGTTATGTAGAAAAAAATTATTATTATTATTATTATTTTATGTTTTAGTTATCTCTTATACATTATAGTGGCATGGATGAATGATATTAATAAATGGCTTACACATGATTATATAATGATACATTTGTTAGAAAATTTATTTTAAATGAAAATAAAATACAATTGAATATGAACGATATGTTTTTATGAAAAAATTGTCATGTGTGACTAATTGTGTTAATAAAATAATAAAATCAATTATTTTGGTTCATCTTAATGAAATAAAAATTAAATATGATTCTTATAATTCATCTTATATTTTTTATAGACATGTTTTATGAAGAAATTCAATTTTATGAATAAAATGTGTAGTTTTTAAATAAAAGGATTTTGTACTACATTTTATTGGAAAAAAATTATGTTTATATTTTATTCAATTTTATATTTATTATTTTCCAAAATTAACTTTTTATTCTGAAAGAAGACATAAAAAAATTACTTTGGTTGAATTTTTTGTATTTTTCAGATAAAATTCATCTTTTAATGAATAGTGAAAAACATTACATTTAATTTAGACCATGTTTTTATTATAATTTGTTTATATTTATATATTATACATTAATATGGTTTTATATTAATATTAGATGACGTTTTTATCATTTAATACCACATAGTTTTTTTATCCTTTTACAATATAAAATTGAATAGAAAAATTATGTTCCTTTTTAAGCGTTTTACCTAAAAACTAATTTTATCATTAAATAAATGGGATTAGATGTAAAGGTTAATTAACCACATAGGTGAGTTTAATTTTCCAAAAAAAATACATACATGTGTTTTCTCAGTATTCAATATTTAGCCTACTTGGATAAAAATGTGTTTTTTAGAATAGTAACATTAGTATTTTATTTACCACTATTATATGTAAATAAGGTAATAAAGGTAAAAATATTATTTTTATATTATAAAATTATCATAACATATGTAATAATATAATTAGATGAGGTATCATATACAATGATCATAATTTATAAAAAATTCTGACATTTTAAATCCACTTTGTTGTTATCATGATATTTTTGACATTTAATTTAATGTAACAGCAAAGATGTCATAAATATGTTTCTCATTACTAAAACTATTTCAATATGGGGTTATATATGTGAAATCATCATCTATATATATAAATTTAAAATAATAGGCATTATATACATCGTGATAATTTATTTATAATTTTTAGGAAATAAATAATTGAATTAGATATTGACACAAAGATGATGCACTAATATATTTATTAAAGAATGAATCAATTAAATGATAATAATCATATTAAAGTAAATAAAATTATAAATATTTTATGCCATACATTAATTTTATGGATTACTTTGACATGCTATAGATAATTAAATTTAATTAGTTTCAAAGGAATTAAGTTGTTAGTTTTCTTTAAAAAATTCATGCATTAAATAGTATCAAAATTTACATAATTCCAAAGTTAAAATATGAAATATATAATTAAATTGTTAAAATATTATATAATTGTAATATTTACAAAAAAGGTTATATAACTCAATAAGTGTCATTAATGGCTAATTCATTTGTTCTTGGGCATTATTTGACAATTATTTTAACTCTTTAAGTTTAAATTAATTGATAAATTTGGAAAAGATAAAATGTGTTAAAAGAAAAAAATATGGATTAAAAAATATTCCAAACATGTATAATATTAATTTCATGATTATTATTTTACACCAAATAATAATATCTTAGAAGTAAATCAATTTATAATGATTTTAAATAGAAAATTAATTTATTCAAATTTAAAACTTTTAAAAATTCCAAGAGTCCCCTCCCCTCTTCTATAAAAGGGAACACATTCTTCTCTATTACCCCCAAATAAAAAATTATTTTTTTGGCCACAATCATCCCAAAAACCATTAAATAATCCGTCCCCACATTATTTAGGCCATAGTTTAGGCATAACACCTTACTTAGAGGTGTTAAGGTGTTATTAAATAGTGATCAACGGAAGAAGATGTATTGTTTTCTTTAAGTATATCTATTTATTTCTTCGTCCACTTCCTAAAAATAATCTTCTTCCTAGATTCAAGAATAAATATATTATAATCATTATAAATAGATTTTTTTTTCATGCTTGTATCATCATTTAAATCCATATCCACTTCAACTAAATTGGAAAAAATTAATCATTCATGCATACATGATTACTATCACCTCCACAAACTGATCTAATTTATTTTTCATAACCTCTTACCATGAAAGGTTGTAATATTGGAATTAATTATCATTTATGATATTGATTAATTTTTAATCATTTTATGATAAAAATATTTCAAATATGTTCTTACGTTCCATGTTCATAAAAATGATAATGTTGTTCGTGCATATGTGCGATCTATCACCTCCACAAAGGAATGTGACTCGTTTTTATTTATTAAATCACTTGTATAATACATATAATTATATAAAACATATTTATATTATATTAATGATTTATGATCATTATGGGAAGATAAAATAATACATAAAATCATTCAATAATCATAAATGATGAATGAAAAATGATACTCATGTATACATATGGATTATAATCTTGATGATTATAACGTTGTTAATCATTCCAAACAAAATATAATGGTTTGATTTAATGATATTATTTATGTTTAAAAATCATAATAAGTTCATGACAACTATTATAGAGACCTTTTAATTTTTTCCTCATAAGATAGTGACATCATATCTGGTTTATTTTCAACTAGAGTACAAAATATCAACAAAACATTCAACAGGAACTCAAATAATTAACTAATATTTCAACACCTTAATTAATGATATAAAACAAAAAAACACAATATTATTGTTTTAAGATAGTATAAATGAAAATATGACTATTATTTTATAATGTCAAAGAACATACATGATAAATTAGACTCAAGGTAAAGGAATCCATCTCCATATCCTTAACTAAGTCATATATTGATGTTATACACCACCTTATTTTATAAGGAATATAATCAACTCCTTTTAATTTTAATTAATTACATTTTTCCAAAATTAATATTATTATATGAATCTGTTTACTTTTTTAAAAAATGGAATATGAAATAGTTTTTTAACATTTGCGTTGACAATAAATTCTCATCTACTGTTACCGTTATTTAATATTTTGATTCCTCTATAAGCCTTAATATTTCTAAAAGGAAAAGAAATAACCTATACTCTTTTTGGGTGTTTTAGTGTTTAAAATGTTTTCCAATGTGGGTTGACTATTTCAATTTCTTGAAATGATGTCTTATGATTGGAAATGAACATTTATGATTGAAATGTTGATAATTGAAATCATGTACATGTTGTGATTATATAATCACACATTGATATTTGATGGATGGCTATGTGATAAACCAATGATGGGTGGTTACATGAAAAACCAGTGATGGGTGGTCACATGATAAACCAATGATGGTTAGTTCATTGATAAACCATGGATGATTTGTTACATCAAAACCTCTAATTTATTGGGTATCAAAGTTATTTGTATGGATATACCATTTAGTGATATATATATATATGTCCGCTATATGGGTATTCTATTTAAGAATCATTATTTATCAAGTGACCTTTATATGCTATATGTGTTTTATATGTGTTTTATTGAAATATTTGGATTAAAAATTTGGTATCAAATGATATTATATTCAATGAATTTTATTCACTACATATTAAATCTGAAATGTATTAGATTATGAAAATGTGCTAATGGTTAACAAGTTTTTTCAATACTAGAAAGTCCCCTCATTTATGTATCTCATACTGATGTTTTTATACTTATCCTATGTTTTAAAATTTTTTCCTTATGGTATAAGGATGGGTAAGAAAATAGACTAATCGAAGATGAATGTTATGAAAATGTTTATCAAGAAAAACAAATCATATTAATTTTAAATGTTTTACATTGTTGAAGAAATGGATACAATTTTATTTTTTATACTTTTTTATAAATTTGAGTTGTTTTGTAATCATTAAGGACGAATTGTATATAAATAAAAACTTGAAAAGATAATTAATTTGAATTCATAAATTAACTCATGGTTTTGTAACAATTAAGAATAGAGGTTTGTAGTTGGTATCAAAGGACGGTTTATATAACATTAGCGGTTAAGATGTTATCTGGTTTTAGGGTAATGATCCCATATATTGAAGAGAGTTTTTGGAATAAGGAATTTTTTTTTAGGATTATGTTAATTTAGTAAGTTTGTATATAAAAATAAATCAATTATGATATAATAATGTTGATGAATTTTAGTATTATAAAAATTTTATGATATTATCATTATCCCATAGAGTATTTTTATTTTAGTATTTCTATTTATTTTGATGTGATATTATCTTTAGAATATTAAGGATAATATTTCATTATTGATTGTAAGGGTTAATGAACAACCTTATTATTCCTCCCTATTTATTTTATCATAAATATTATCACAAAATCGTAGCGAATGATTTTGACAGCATCTTGAGAATTCAATTCACTTGTATGAAATTGATTGAGTTTTCCTACACACACTCTTTTATAAAACAATTTTACTGGACATGGAATATTTTTCATATTATTTCATGATCCCAACAATCCAAATCTATTGAAAACCCATTTTACATAAGTGTACTAAATGTTGAATTTTTGAATGTAGAAAAACATGGTGAATGAGAATGTGAACATTAAGAATATTCAGATATCTAGATTTAGGGTATGATTTATTTTCATATAAACAATGAATACAAAATAATAGGATTGATATTTATAAATTATGAAGATATTTTATTTTTAGTAATGATGATTTACTAAATAAGGTGGAAATGCATAGTTAATAGATTAGGAATAATGTTGAATGATTAAGATGTCTACTTATAAAGGATTCAAATGTTATGGTGGAGATAAGGATGATCAAATGTTTAAATGTATTTGTACTATTTTGGTAGTGTGAATAATTTGTAGAGACTGTTATTGAATAGGTGAAATCCTTGTTTTTTTATGAAACAAGTTATCTGAGGAAGAATTCTCTTTTGTGGATATAATTAAAAATTTACGTATAACCTTTAGTTTTGAAATGATTTTGAGGTAGTTATGTGTTTTTACGTTTTGGGATGAAAAATTAAAGGCATGATATAATGTTTGACCTTTAAATATGTTATGGTAATTTCAACAAATTTTGGGAATTTTATATTAGTTATAATAAATATATATATTTTGAAAAAAGATATATTTTAGTAAGGGTGAAAACCTATAATGTCAGACAATACTGCATGAATCAAACTCACAACCAAAGTGTGACAAGGGTTTATCGCCTACCACTATCCTACGTGAAGAAATTGGTCTGTAAGACTTTCTCTTTTTAGTATAACACTTTATGAAATAAGAATATGTTGATTTTGGTAACTTATGTTTTAGATAATTGATATCCCTGGTATTAGAAAATGATTTGGGTATTAATTGATACATTTTATTTTGAAAGATGTTCACTATTTTGGGAACATTATATGATTATGGTAAATAGAATAATCTAGGAATTTACTTGAGGTGTAATGGATGAATTATATTTTGGAAGAATATGTGATTTATAATTAATGAATTATGGAAAATTATGTTTTTATGGAATTGATTAACCTATCATAGAGAATATGTCATTAAAAATTTTATTTATAGATTAAAACATTGAGTGTGAATTATGTTATTTGGAGATATATGTTGAAACATATCCTAGAAGAATATGTTATAAAATCCTTATGAATATTCGGTTTCGGTCATAGTTTGTATTATATGCGTATTTTTAAATAATGTTATATATTAAATGGTCTATTTTGAAATTTTAATATTATAGTTGAATTTTGGAGAATAAAATTATTTTTTCATTCTCCAATGTTTTGTTCCTTTTGGGGTTTTTTTTCAATTTATCCAAACTATATTGGTTTTTAATAATGTAACATGACAATATAAATATTTGGTTAATATTTTGTTGATTCATTTATTCTCTATATATTGATTTTAGTTTGTTATGCTTGAAAAATTATACATAAATACTTGTTATTTGGAGAAGAATATGAGGTTACCATAGAGGCTGACCAAATGAATAAACTCTACTTCTCAAGTAAGTATATTTACTTATGTCCATATTCTAAGTAGAAAAAAAATTCCTTAACTTCATGAAAAGATTCTAATTTTTTTCCTTTTTAATTTTTCTTCTATGAAATCAATGACTATTTAACCCATCACCAATTTATGGTTTTCTTATTAATAAAATTCTCTTGATCATTTACTCATTCATTATCCATCAAAACATGATGGTTAATTTTTATTCAATATTGATGATTTTATACATGGAATCCCAGTATGTGTTATATCAGGTGACCATTTTACCTAACATTCATTCAATTAATGTGGATTTATTATTGACTCTCTTTTCGATTTGGGATTTCAATGAAGTGTTTGAAAATAGAATCTTTAGTTACTAATCAAAAATTTAAAATAAAAAGGACACAATTTTCAAAAGGAGTAATGATTTAACATCCCAATTATATATAGAATAAGACCATTCTTATTTAAAAAATGTTATTTTATTATATATAAATTTTACATTAAATAGTATTCAATTTCTTATAGCATTCATGAGAGGAAATAATTTGTTTCTCAGAAATCTTATGTTGCTCACAAGACTGAGTTTTACGAAAATATAACATATTATTAACTTTTTAATTTTATTTTATAGTTATCGCATAATCATTAAATCGATGGTAATAAACAATTTTAATATAGAATTCACATATGTTTATATAATGATTCATTGGTTAGGAAATTAATTATAAATGAAAATAAAAACCAATTGAATATAAAGGATGTGTTTTTTGATAAGCTATATAAGTGAAAAAATTTGTATTAATAAATAATCAAATCAAACATTTTTGATTTTTTATGGAAATATAAATTAAATATGATATTTTTAATATATATTTTATGTTTTATGTTTATGATATAAGAAGAAATTCAATTTTATTAATAAAATGAGTAATTTTTAAAAAAGTTATTCTTACTACCTTTTAATTGAAAAACATTTATAAACCAATTTTTGGACACTATTATATGTTATATATTAAAAAATAGACTTATAATTTTTAATAGTGACATCACAATTTTCATTGGGTGAATTTTTTGTATTTTCTAATAAAATTCATATTTTAATGAATAGTGAGAATACTCCATTTTAATTCAAATATGCCTTTCATATAATTTATGTGTCCTTTTATACAATTATTGTACATAATTTTAAGTTATAAGGATATGATATATTTTTTAGTTAATGCAATTTAGTTCATGGGATTGTTTTTTAGATTAAAATTAAATAAATTTTTTTTCAACTTTTCAACAGTATACTTAAAAACTCATTTTCTCAATATGTCAATGGGATTAGTGTTTAACCTAATTTAATTAGTTCGAATAATTGAATTTTAAAAAAGAGACATACATTTTTGTAATATGTATAAAAAAATCGGTCCAATAGGATCAAAATATATTTTGGTGAATAGTAACATTAGTATTTTATTTACCATAGTTAAAGGTAAATATGGAAATTAAAGGTAAATTTAATAATTTGATATTATAAAATTTCCAAAACATTTTTAATACTCTTATTTGATGATTTAATAACTTATATGACCACCCTTGGGATGAAATTATGACCTTTGGAAGCTAGATGAGTGTGATTGTTATATTTATCACAATTAATTTAAAGTAAAGTCAAAGATGACCTAAATATATATCTTATTACTAAAACAATTTTAATATGACGTTATATATGGTTTGTCTCAGACAATAAATAGTAATTAAGAGGATAAAAATACCACCTACATCTTGGTAATTTATTTAATTTTTTTGGAATATATAATTAAATTCAATAGTGAAACAATGATTACATATTAATAGATTTAGTGAAGAACAAATTAAATAAAGCAAATTAATAATATTAAAAGTAAATATAAGTTGAAATACTTGATTCCATCCACAAGTTTTATGTTTGGATGGTAAATATTATAGATGATTAAATGCCTTTTTTCTATGTAATCAGGTTGTTATGATTTAAAAAAAGTCATGTAATGAATAGTGTCAACATTGTCAAAATTCATAACATAAAATAGATAATATAAAATTAAATAATATAAAATTTTTAAAAACAAAATATTTGTCCAAAAATTATATATATATAGAAATAAAATCTTTAATTACTTGTTAATTTGACTTCTGGAATAATTAGGTAATTATTTTAACCCTCTATCTGTAAATTACACGATAAACCGATATGAGTTAAATGTTCCTAAAACAAAATGATAATGAACAGAATATTCATAAAAAATTCTATTCATAATTTTATGATTAATATTCTAACCAAACTCTTCATGTCTTCATAATATATATATAATCAAACCAGTTGTTAATTAATATTAATTTATATTAATGTAATACTATTTATAATTCCCAGAGTGCCTCTACCCTCTCCTATAAGAGGACACTCTTTACTCTATTTTACTCACACTTCCAAATACTTTTTTTCAGTCATTATCAGTACATACCACTTTCTATAATCACTCCCCAAATTATTCAGGCCTTCTTTTAGGAGGAACACCCTCCAGAGAGGTGTTAAGGTGTTCTTTAAATATGATCAACATAAGAATATGCATTGTTTTCATTGAGTATTGATATTTTATTTTTTCCACATCCTATTGATATTATTATTCCCAGAAGAAATAATAACTATAGTATCCTCAATATAATGATATTTTATCAAAATATTATCATCACCAAAATCTATCTTTACTTTTATTAAATGAAAATAGAATCAATGGTCATGCGTACACATTAACTATCCCTTCCACGAATTGATCAATTTATTTTATCATAAATGTCCTTCCTGACTAGTTATAACAATTTAATTGATGTTAATATGTGATATTCATGAAATAATTATCATTTTAAGGTAATAATATGTAAATTACGTTCTTACATTCCATGTGAAAAATTATGATAATATTGTTCGTTCGTAAATGTAAACTATCACCTCTATGAAACAATGAAAATAATTTTTATTCATTTTATCACTTCTATGATATAGACATGTATATTTAAATTATTAATATGATATTAATGATTTCATGATAAATCTGGATATATAAAATATTACTTACTTTTTTCCATAACGATCAATGAAAAATTGAAAATGTAAACCATGTGTGTTGAAGACATACCATCTCTATTATTATAACATTGTTCATTTTTCATAACCACACTTAATGGTTTGTTTTAATGGTTTATTTTATTTCAAAAAATGATAATAATATCGTTAATATTATTTTAGAGATGATATAATTTTTTCCTCATGGACTTTTGACATCATACCACGTTCATTTTCGACTCGATTACCAAATAACGACAAAATGTTCGGTATGTAGTCAAATAATTAACTAATTATTATAACTGGGTAATTAATGATATAAAATGGATAATTAAAAACTAATGGTTATTAATAATTTCTATGTTATCATAAATTTTATTAATTTGGAAAGACAAATAACATATGTCATGAATGAGACTCAAGGTAATGGAAATTCTACTAACCACCATTCATTGAGGCATATATATTTGTAATAAACCATCTTCGTTTATAAATAATATTCATGGTTTTAAAATGAAATTATTTTACATGAATAATTTTACATTATTTTAAAAATGAAAAAATTAATGTTTATTTATGATTGATGAGAAATGATTTCTATTCTTCCATAAATTTTATTTGATATTTTCTTCCCATATAAGCCTTAATGTTTTTAGAAGGAAAAATAAATACATTATCTTTTTTTGGTGTTTTTATACTAATTTTTTTTGAATATGGGTTGAAAATTTCAACATATTGAAATGATTTTTTTTATTTGAAATGAAATTTTATGAATGATATATTGATAATTTCAATCATTTCTGGTTTAATATTATATAATGATACTTGGACAATTGAAGAATGGTTATATGATAATCCAAAGATGGGTGGTTAAATGTTAAACCATATTCTACTGGATCCATGTTAATACAGGGATTGGTTTTTAAATTATATCATCAAATAAATTGGTTATCTAAGTCATCCGCATGGCTTTTCTATTTAGGGATATGTTTCAAAGTCAACTATATGGCTATTATATTTAAGTATGATTATATACCAAGATACCATTATATGTTAAATGATAATTATATGGGTTTTATTGAAATCATTTTATTATTAAAAAGGGAAATCATTGATATTATATTTAGTGAAGAGTATTTACTAAATCACAAAGGTTAGAATTTTAAATTTATGTTATATAATACATGGTTTACATGTTTTCAGAAGTCTAAGAGTCTTTCCACTTTGTGTACCCCTTAGTGAGATTTTTTTGCTCGTCCTGTGTTTTGAAATTTTTTCCACAGGGTATAATGATGGGTTAGAGAAAAAAAGAAGTTAATATGAATGTTATGTATATTTTTATAAATAAATGTATGTATTGTTAATTTTAAAAGTTTTATATTTTTTAATAAATGCATACTATTATTGTATTATCCATGTAACATCCCAACCTGGGTTCCTTGTAACGGTGCCTCGAGTAGGTTCTCCACAAGACCTCAGGCACTCCTCCCAATACACAAGAGGTTGTCAACCAAGAGTGAGGTTCTTGTAAGTCATTCATGGGGATAATACAAAATATTTTATTAGAATAAAACACCAGTAGAATTAAATAAAAATAAGAACATGAAAATATAAACAACACAATACTCATGTCACATGGCACCCAAACGTAATATAAAATAGTCAACAGAAAGGGAAAACATGATATTCTAATATAACTATGAAGTGTCTAATATGAAACTGAAAATAAAGGCACTATGACTCCATAAGTGGGTTCTAAACCATGTATGGCTCCCCCACCAATATACATCCCCGATAATCCTATATCCCAATGCCCTTTTTCTTATCCAATCCTGAAAAATATAATCTATTCGGGTACAGACCAGGCAACCCAAATAGGTTATGAATACAACTCAGAAGGCCACCACTAATGGTGTTTAAAACTAGTTTTGTCAAAATATTGTTTATTAATTTCTATATGGAAATAATTAATATTAAATAATAACAAGTTTATCACTTCTTCATTTATTCATATCTATATACATTAACTCCAAGGTTCAAAGGATACTAATAGCTGATTTCTATCTTCATTAAAACCCTAAGCCCAACATTTTCCCTAGGTAATATCATATCGTAATACCTTATTTTATCCAAATATATTTGTATTTTAGGTGTTGTGATATCCTACTAAATGATTTTACACGTTCTAATGTTTTTATATTCTCATGTGAGGACATAAATCGAAGTGCCATTATTTCATTTCCTTAATTTCAAAATTATTTTCCACATTTCAAAAGTTACCAATATAAAAAATGTAATTAATTTGACTTTGCTACCATTATTACCCCTCAATAGAATGACCATTTACTATTCACATTACTCATTAGTATAATATCCTTGATACCATAAATATATCTCAATTTTGAATGACAATGTCCCTATTCAATTTACTCATAAGTATGATGGTCATGCTACCATTTTTAATTCCCAATTTTTAATGACATTGTTTCCATTCATTATCACATAAATGATTTACCAATAAATTATCCCCATAAACCTATTATTAATTTGAAAATCAGTTAAACACATCTATTTCATTAGTTAACTCAAATATTAACTATTCAATCTATTAATTTTATCATTAATTAAATATTCAATATCACAATTCCTATTTCAAAACAAATTATGTAGAATAAATTAACTCATTATAATTTCAACATTCCATAATTAATCAAATAATACATTATCTAGATCATATTATCAAAGTAACATAATTAATCTACAAATTATCTTTTCTATTTTCATATATCATAGTTAATCAATCGATTAACTCTCTAAACTACCAAACCAACCTCTTATAAATAATTTCTAAAACCAACTATCTAATATGGAATCCCATTAGTCTCGTGATTATTTCCCCAATTAATAACCTATTTCAAAATCATCATTGATAAATCAATTCGACAATCTAATTTACGAAACTCATGAAAATTAATTTCTAAGGGTTGCTAGAAATTCTAAATTCTTCATATATATATATCAAATCCCCAACTATGGAAAATATATCTAGACTACACACCTCATTTAATTGATTCATGATTTCCTAATGAAAATTCTCACAATCCAAGATGTACAACGATATTGATCTGTGATTCTAGATCTAAATCCCTAAATTAAGATATCAAAATATCATGATCTAATCAATCTAGATCAATATCTACAATCCTCGATCATGATATCACCATATAGACCTAGATCTGATGAAATATTGGATAACCTCCACAAATAGATAATAGGAATAATAATTAATGATTATGATATGCATTAGAAGGAAATCCACTTACTGGGTGAAGAAAATATCTTCTATTCGGGCATTAAATCTTGAAGAATAGAGGTCAAATGGCCTTGGAACCCCTTTGGAAGGCTCTAGGATCATCCAAAATATGTCTATCTAGATCCTAAGTCTAAATGTGGTTGTTTCGAGGGATTGAGGAAATTATAAAATAATTTTTTGATTAAATAAAACAATCTAAATGGTAATCCATAGAAGGGGAGAATGGTTAGGGAAATAATCCACTAACCGTGCAGACCTCACATTTAGTTGTCGCATAGTTACATGGATTCAAGTACATGGTTTGTAAAACCATGTGAAAACCATTTACCAACCCCTATCATAAAATAAATTAAAACCCCTCCCAAACACACCAAAAAAAAGACAATTCCCATCGAATGAACATAAAAATACCCATATTTACCTGAAACCGTGCCCTAGAAAAATCCAAAGAAGGTCGGGATCTTACAATCTCCCCAAATTATAATACATACTCGAGTTTAACTCCAAATTCTTTCAAATATTAAGATCCAAAAAGTTCAATCCATTGATCCCTCATATATAGTTTTCATCATGAGGCTTCCTCTTGTATGTATCCATGTTTCTAGGACACTTGTATTATTGTATGAGTATTTCCCTACAGAAAATTATCATTGCGATATCTCACACATATCAGATGATCGTCAAATGATTCATCTATCTTAAGTTTAACCTCATCCACATCGATCACAAGTAACGTGTCCGGGTGATACTACTGATGTTTTGATACATTGAAAACATCTTGAATATCATTGTATCACTGTGGAATAGTCAATTGGAAGGCTACTATCCTGATTATGTGACCGATATCAAATGGGTCAACAAACCTGGGTGCCAAAATTCCATTCCTCGATATCCTACAGTGAACCATCCTTCATACACATGAAAAAACTCATGGTCATCTTCTTCAAACTCTAGGGGTCATCTCCTTCTATCAGGATATGACATATATCTACTCTAAGTTGTATCCATGCATTTCATATTCGGCCTCATCTACTGCGACGTCACATACATGAGACTTGGTCCTAACAACTCTAAAACACTAGCATCCATCTAATATAGTGGCTATTCTCAAGGATTGGTATATACCTTCTAACATGGTGATATCTATATTATTTATTGATAACTATTGTTATTGGAAATCTACAATAAATCCATGTTCTTTTCATAAGATCCTTTAATTTCATGAACATGTGACCATAGAATATCCTTAAGAACATGTATAGTATGTTCTAATATTCCTTGTGCCTTTGGGTGGAAATTAATAATCAATCATAGCTGTATTCCAATATAATTCTTCATTATTTCCCAGAAGTGTGAAGTAAATCATGAATCAAGATCAGAAAATTTATCCTATGACACTCCATAAAGACATAATATCTCTTGAATGTGCAATTATCTAAACTTATAGAATATAGTGGTTTACCTTATAAGCATGAAATGCGCTACCTTTGATCGTTGGTCCACAATGTCCCTAATATAATAATTCTTCCTAAGCATATTTGGAAGAACAAACACAATGTCTAGGTTCATTTCATCCCACTTCCATTTTAGAATAGGCAACAACTATAGTAAACATCCAAATCATTGATGTTATTCCTTTACTTATTGACCAGTGAATCATCTATTCACAAAACCATCTATATCATTTTTCAAGCCTGGCCATTAAATTTTTTTTAAATGTAATGCTACATTTTGGTTATGCAAGGATGCACCACCACATTGAGGCATGAAATTCCCACATAATCTCATCTCACGTTCTCGCATCCCTAAAAATCTATTCTTCATATATATGACTCATCCTCATCTATCATCCTTTATAATGACGTCTCCCTACCTTCAAAACATTTCATCAATGCTTAGTACTCTGGATCCTCATATAGTTTGTCCTTAATCTGTCTCAATATTATAGAATCAAATGAAACCGAAACAATATTCATCTGGTTCTGACACTCCTAAACCAGCACATGCATTTCAGCCAACATGATCATCATCTACCATTCTACACTTAACTCCTTAATCTTCTATGTATGATTCTTCCTTCTCAATGAATCATTAAAACTATTTTATTTCCCAGGCTTTTCTTCTAATTAAAAATGGAATAACTTCATATACTAAATCAATCTATACTATAGAAGATCCAATCACAGTGTGAAAATATATACTTCATGCTCATGTGATCTGTGTAGACTGTAAAATATTCTCCCAAAAGATATTGTCTCCAACACTCAAGATCATAAACCACTACTTCAATTTCAAGGACATATGTATGGTAATTCTGTTCATGACCTGCATGCATCTACACAACTCATTTCCCAATCCGAGAAGCATCATGAAAAATATAATACTCCTCACCTAATTCCAGTAGGATCGAAATTGGTTTCATTGTTAAGAGATTCATAATCTCTTTAAAACTTCCATCAAAATCATCTAACAATTAAAATAACACTCCCCTTTTGGTCAATCCTAAAACTATCTATGGCAAGAGGGAAATATCTTTGATGAATCTCATGTAATATCCAGGAAATCCCATAAAGCTTTAGATATCAAAAAATTCTTGGGCTGCTCCAAATCAATCACTACCTAATCTTTATCTAGGAATACTGACACACTTTAATTAGTGATTATGTTCTCCATTAAGTGTACCTAGTCCATTCTAAACTAAATCATAGATGGCTTGGATTATAGCCAATTCTCTCTTACTATACTCAAGATTATGTTAGGATGTTGTGTATAATTTTCATGAGTCTTGTTGTACACCAAGATATCATCTTCAAATCGCACCACAAACAAATGAAGATACTGATGAAGGATCCTATTCAATAAGTACATGAACCCAACTGGTGCATTTTTTTAACCCAAATGATAGTACGACAAACTCATAAAGGTCATAACTACTTCTGAAATTAGTCCTTGGTACATCAAAATCTCGTACTCTAACCTAATGTTACCGTGATCTAAAATTAATATTTGAGAACAAAAAAACTCCCTTCAATCAGTCAAAAAGATCATCGATACATGTAATATTATATCGGTTCTATATAGTCAATTTTTTCAACTTTCTACAGTCAACATATATAAGTAAACTCCCTCCATAATTCTTTGCTAAAAAAAGGTGATCCCCAATGCGATGTACAAGGAACGATAAATCTCATATCCCCAAACACCTTCAACCTAGTATTATTCTATTGAAGCACAGTAGGTACCATTCAATATGGTGGAATAGATACTAGATCATCCCCCAACAAGAGATCAATAGTGAATTCCACATCTCTATCAGGTGGAAACATTGAGATGTCTACAAAAAAATCATTATAAAATAGTTCTAATATTGGTGGAAGGATATCTTCTCGAACAAGCCCATCATCCAAAAAAGGCTAGGAACATGGGATTCGAGCTCTCTTAATTACTGTGTAAATGGATCTATCTAGATTTCATGAATATCCCTCCATCCATGATGAACATATTGGTCACCCATTAGCTATTTAAATGTAACCCTCTAGTGGTAACAATTGGTGTGGGCATGGTATGTGACAAACTAGTCCATACTCACAAATAAGTCGAAGCATATCAGATCAAGAACATATAAATCCCATTAGAAATTTTATTCGATGATATATAGTGTGCATCCCTACCAATGACATATATATCGATATTTTACTCCCCGTAGTGTATCTATAGTCATTATCCTGCTCAAAAACTCCAATGACAGGCCCAATCTATTAAGATGTTTTGCAGATATAATGGAAATAAAGGCACTAGTTTCAATAAAGGCACCAGCTAATGTAGAAGCTACTATAATAGTACCTCTCAATGTCAATAGTCCATCCTCACTATTCACAACTATAGGTTTTAATGCATGTAACTATGCCTCCCCTCATCTTCATGATGTTGTCTGACTCCATTGAGTAGAACTGCTCTATTGATGTTGTTCCCCCTGCCTAGAAGCACCATGTCCACTACCTATATAACCTCGACAAGTAGAAATCCACCTGATATCTCGATATAGATAAGTAGATCATCTTCCCACACTCTTTCTCTACCCAGATTCTCCTTCAGTAAATGCCAGTAACTGAGATTTGTAGAATGTAATTGTATATACCATCTTGTCGTAAGATTGAACAATAGTGGTGGTCAAGGATAATGTTGGCGATAATGTACCGTACTTCCTATGTAATTTCAGAACACCCCAACAATGTCATATCCAACTGACCCTCCTGCCTGCATACTCTTATTCCTATTGACTTGGAAAAATTTTCCATATTTTCACCTTCAATTCATATAATTTTCACCTTTTAATCATCTAGTAACAACTACATGTACATAACTGTAATCCTACCTTGATTTCACTTCAACTATGAGAGCATGATCCCACACTTCTCTAAAAATTCCCAACAAAAAGATATTCACCTAAGACTTAATCCCACAATTCAGTCCATCATGAAATTTTTTTATAGTTGCCTCATCTTATTATCACATTGGAGAAAATAATTGCATATCAATGTAGTGTAAAATATAGTCCATCAATGACTTCCTCCCTTTTATCAGATGCAAGAACTCAGATGATTTCTCTTGTCGCAATGTATCTCAATAAATGTGCTCTAAGAAACTCTCCAAGAATTCCTTCCATGACATACTAGCAGTCTGTCTCCTTTGTGCATGAATGTATAACCAGTGCTTAGTATATCCTTGTAGTCTATAAGTGTCCAACTTGACCCTCCTTTCTGTTAGAGTCTCCAAATGGTCATGTATTGTCTCTATGTACTCATCCCATAATTCATCTCCTTCACGTCCACCTTCTGTAATAATGGTAAGAGGGTAATGATACTAAAACAAAATTGTCCACTCAGATATACTTTTCACAACCCACTTTGGTCCTCATTCCACAACTGACTGAAGTGAGAGAAGTTCTAATGAAATATCTCCCCTTTAACATCAGCTAGAATGGTCAGTTCCACATATTCTTTACCCAAAAAAACATACAGATGCATTCCCTTCATTCATCCCCTCAATAAGATTCATTGAGGATTACTTGCTTCAAATACAAAAGCACATATCAGTTCTCATATCAAAACCTTATAACATTATATAAGAGTAAAATATAAATCACAACAATCCTCTTTTCCCGCCACATGATAGGATCAATAACGAGGCGCTATCACTACCCATAACTATCATAGTCTGAGGTTTTTGTTTTTAATGTAAACAAATTTTCATAATCAAGTTTCACATTTAGGAACCCAATTATTATCATTTAGAACTATTTTTAAAACCCATTTTTCTATTTCATGAAGGACTCAATTTTTTATTTTATTATCACAACAAGGAATTCCGGTCAGGTTCAATAAAAACCATAACCCATTTCCTTATATGTTCTTAAAATAGTTCATGTCACAATAACCCTTAGTGCCTAGAAACATTCATACATACTCAAATGTTGTGCCTTTATATCCCATGAATCAATACTCTAAATTCTTAGTAAAAATTATCATATAACATCCAATGTGTGTACCTCATAGAGAAATAACATTCAACTGTAATCACAAACTGAAATAATAACAATCCCACCCAGTGTACCTAGTTATTCCCCCATAAATGAGTTTGAACCTCCCATGAATGAGCTCATTACAAAGAACTAACACCTCCTAGTCTCATGTATACCATTACTGAAATAGTATGATAAAAGAAGAATAAATACTAATAGATCATTGATACCACTTTATAACATCCCGAATCGGGGGCCACAAAATGGTGCCCCAATCCAGTTTACCCCATGACCTCAAGCACACCTAAGCATACACTAGTGGATTCCAACTAGTAATAAGGGTCTGGTAAGTCATTTATGGGGATACAATACCTTGTTTTATCATATTAAAACACCATAGGAATGAAATAACAATAATAGGAGGAATATATAACCGGAAAAATACTCATGTCACAAGATAACTGAATGGGAAATTCAACAATCAATTTAAAGGGAATAAATTTTATGCCAATATAAGTGAAAATTGTACAATATTAAACTAAAAATAACGACACTTATCCCCCCAAGTGGGTTTAGAAACATGTCTTGTTCCCTCCTCCAAGATCAATCTTCAATCATCCTTCTATCCCAGGGTCATTTCCATTATCCAATACTATCACAATATAATATATCCGAGTACTAATCAGGATGCCCAATACTCATGTCACATGTAATGACATAAGTTTTTGTATATATGTAGGATAACAATTGAGTAATATAAAGATATACACATAGAAGAAAAGAGAAAAAAATTATAGGGATTGATTTATTTCATTTATAACTAGAACCTGGGTGATATAGAGAAGGTTAATGACAAAAAAACCATAAAATATTTTTTAAAATTTCCATTGATATCATAAAAAATTATGGTAATATGGTAATAATTTATTTCAAAATTATTATCCAATAGTGGAGGAATTATATTATAGCCTGTAAATATAAATAAATTTTCTTTCATGACATATTTCTTTTTCAGAAGTAAAATTTCATCATTTTGTGGTGAATCTATCAATTTCAAATTCATTCTTGGTTCATAAATAATATTTTTATGCTTTAAGAACAAGAGCAAACTTACAGTGGATCTTATGAAACATAAAATATTAACATATAATTTGGTTAATGTCTAAATATCTTTCAATAATAATATGGTTAGAAAAATTTACAAAAAATTAATTTCCATAACCTCATTGTAATAATAATGGTTTTTAATATGTATTTATTTTTAATTTTTTATATAAAAAAATGGAAAATTAACAAGGACATCAACCAGCCACGCACTAGGTATGAAACCCTCATCATCCTTCAGTCACATGTTCAAGCCTGACTAACATTATAGATATGACATGTTTTTTCCCTACACACAAGTTTCCATTTTAATATTAATATAATTATTATAATTTTATCAAAAATATTATGGTCATATTTGAAATAAAATTAATTTCTAAATAACATTTTTATAAGTATTTTAAAATGGATCTTTTTTTTCAAAAAATTTAGTAAATCATTATTGACTATAATGATAATATTAACCCTAAAGGACAACAATATACTTGGATCTATTTATATAAACCTTAAGTATTTATTTCATGATTATGGATTCCACTAAAATATATTCCTACGATAATTTTCTCTTGAATTTCCTTCATATTGGTAGATACCATCACTAGAATTCAAAAAAAATATGTGGTTATAACTTTGAACATTTGATCAATCATAAAATCAAAAACAAATGAGGTCACTGATAACTGTTATGTCAATGAATACACATGTGATTTAAAATTTAACACAATCCATAGATGTTTGATAATTATTGTAACCAAATAAATATTGGTAAAATTAATCTTCCTAAATAATTACAGTATTTATTTTAATAGAACTTATTCCATGGTTTACTGTGTATCATAGAGAATTAATTTTCATAAACTAATCAAATCAAGCATAATCATTTTTATTGAAATTAATATGTATCTTAAGAATAAATTCTGGGAGTGACAAACATGGATCACAGTAATTCCCATTGTTGTGTTCATGGATATGCACATGTGAATCCTGGTGATCCATTTTCAGAGTTATTACCGTTAGGTACATCTATTCTAGAACTGAATCAACATGTTGAATCTAGATATTGATGAATTTATAGAAAGAACCACATAATCAGTATGTTATGAAAATATTATTATGTTCTACTATACATATAATCAAATTGTATAATATTGTAACAATCAAAAATAGATTTTTTCTAATGTCTAGTTCTCAAGGATTATAATATACTTGATTCGATACAAACTATCGAGACCTAAAATCCAGTGTCCTAAATCTAGTCCATGTAACCATTATATTAGCATATATACATGAGAATAATTTCCCAACCGACCAAATAGTTTGTTATCCTATGTAAATAAGACAAATAGATGATTTCATATATTAAAAATGAATACAAAATTTACAAAATAATTTTGTTTAAAAAAAATTATTACATCTAGAATATCCTTGATTGTCATTTTGAGTACATTTTAAAGAATCCTTGTGAAATGAAATTAAATAATGGTGAGAGGAAATTTCTAATAAAGATTACATAAAATGTATGATATAGTGATTCAATGATAAGAATTAATATGGAACTAAAAATAAATAAACACTCAAATCATGTAATTAACATGATAATTTGTAATCAATGTAGAATTATAAATAAATCAACACACATGCCATGTAAATTATGTGACAAGTCATAATAAACATGGAAAGGAAAAAAGTTGAAAACACATTCCATGTAAATAATTAGATTATTCATAGTTAATATGTAACGGTAAATAACTGAAATGCATTCCATTTAATCCATAATATGAGAATGGATGAATCAATATATTTTTTCATAGTGAAAATATCATTGATAAAAAATTGAAATCTGATGAAAGATATGATTAATTATTGGATAATATGTTTCCCTAGTTAATCTAAAACATAAAATCAATAGTTTTTAAAAGATTATTTAAAAATGATTGGAATAAACTCATTTATCTATATAAATAAAAATGATTTATCTCATAATACTATTAATGCATCTAAGTGCATACATGCGATAGTCCCCAACCCTAGTGATACTAGTCAAAATAAATCATCATATTTTGAATAATTGATTTAATTCATAAAAAATGTTTCTTATCAAATATGTGTGTTGAGTTAAATATAAAGATTTATTAATTTTTATCAATTTAATAATACAAAATTAATAGTTAACACCATATATAAAAATCATATATGGTTTACAAAATAATTATATATATTATTAATAATGTGGATAATTTGGGGAAATTTACTATCAAATGATCACTGAAATGCGAAAATTTTAAGGGAAAGTTATTGACTCTAAAATAAACAATTTAACTCAATGAAAATAAATTCCTATATAAAAATGATCATGAAAAATAATATATAATAATTAGAATGATATCAATATGATATATATTCATTGATGTAAGAAAAAAGTGTTTTTTATTTACAAATAAATATATATTTAATAAATGTTCGTAAAGAAAATATCCAATTCCTTTTGAAAATAAAAATTTAAAAACAACATTATAAAATATACTTCCATATCATGTAATTTTCTGTAAATAATGTTAAATACATTCATAAAACAACTTGAAAATGTCAAAAATAGTTTTGAAACAATTTTTCAATAACATGGTGTCATATAAAAAGATATTTCTAACTCGTTGAGAAATGAATTCAGGATTTCATTGATAAGTCTTTATAAATATTTTGAATTATCAAAGTGTGTAAAATTATAATATTAGATGAATATAATTATTAATGTCTAGTGGAAATGAAAATTATAACGTTTATGGAAAAATTATCATTTAATGTTCTTTTAAGGGAAATCCAAGTGAAAATAATCAACAATAAAATGATATTATTAAGTAAAACATTTCAAATATCATAATAAATCCCATAATTAAAATATGTGATTTCACATTAATCCATATAGAAATTGGATATGATAAAATATATAATCAAAATTCATTACACATGCACTCTTATAATATTAACGACATCAAGGATGAAATATAACCCAATAAAAACAAATTGGGTTATAAAATTCATTAAAACATGGTAACTTGAAATTAAAAAACCCCAAAAATGAAATAGTCTATTTTGGAAGTAAAGAATAACATGAAAAAATTATTATTTATATTAAATAATTTTTTTAGTATGTAAACAATATATTATAAAAGTGTTTATAAAATTATAATATGCCCCAATGAAATGAAATAGATACTGAATCCATGAATTTTGGATTATTTTTGGATGAATACACATTAACCACAATTATAATTATTTTAATAATGTTGTTAACTTATAATATTACCATAATAATTTAACTTATATCATATATTTTCCTTTTATTACATCTCATCACCCATTTGGTAATAATTATTCACTATTTTCATTGTTTCGTGTGTTAATTTCAATTTTTTACTATTTTTTATTTGTTATTTTTCATGTAATGGAAATCATGATTTCAACATATCCAGAATGTAACCCATTATTTAAATATCATTAATATTTATTATATATTTTCTATTGAAATCCATAATATTTTGTGATTGAAATGAAATTCACAATTCATGGAGATAAGAGGTAGTATATACGCATTAACATTGTTTCCATTTTATTTTCATATTGAATGAATGAAATTTGAATTCTATGATTATATTTTATCATTAAATTTTCATTTTTAGGTTTTATATATAACATATTAATATTAACACCACCCTTAATACATTATATGTAAAGTATGTATGAATCACATCGTTTTCTGAGGCGGAAGTCATCCGTACAATGAACGATATTATCTTATTCCCACAAAAAGAAAATAATGAAGCAATGTGTTGTGTAATAATTAAATAAGAATATATACATTGTAAATATCATATGTATAATATATAAATTTTTTTCCTTAATAATTTCATACATCAATATGTTGTAATAGAGAAATAATCAATATCAGTTATTGTGGAAATAGTATAGTGTACACATGAATGAGAATTTTTTAACCCACATTATCGAAATGTGTCATGTAGTAGGTTCTACCCATAACAGAAAAAAAGATAAGTATATTGGATATTTTTATATTATTATTTAATAATTATTTTTGGGATTTCAGGATGAAATAAAAGAAAAATGTTTATAAACAAATGTTACCTCTTCTTTAGGTATCAGCTTCAAGTATGAATTGAATTACTTCCATTGAGATATTTAATACCAATTTAATTACACTATTAATAGTTATTTGATGTTTTTATGTGAGTTGGTTGGGGTTATGACAATCCAAATGGCTTATTAGTAGTAAATAATTGAGGGGAGTGTCCTTTTAGTGTGGAATGGGAGTGTTATTCTTGTATGTAACGAAATGTAATAATTATTAAGAAGTCTCATTTACTTAATTTGGCTCTAATAATTTCGAAAAATAATATATTAGAGTGTATAATTTCAAAATATTTCCATCCAATGTGTTTTTTACTTGTTTTGGGTTACTTATATTCCTTATTATATTATGTTTAACCACTATGTAAACTAATTTTTATATGAATTTATATAATAAGTATTATCAATTTTTGTTAATTAATTAGTAAAAAATATAAGACTAAATTATTAAAAATAATTAATTATCATTCTTCCAATGAAGTGATACATTTTTACAAATTAAATTCACATATGTTTCCTGATTTAATTTTAAATTAATCCTATAGATAATGTAATAAAGTGGGTTTCTAAAGTGAAAATTTACAAATGTTGGGAATTTTTTTAATAAAAGAATTCATAATGAAATTGATTCAATGAATTAAATATTATAAATATATTTATAATTAATATAAAATTTACAAAAAAGAAATATAATTTATCATTATAAATTATTTATATGAATTTTAAATTTCAAATAAAAATTCATTGTTATTCACTATTAATGAAAAACTGAAATTTATTTCAAAAATATAAAAATTCCCCAAAAATTGCATTGAATTTACAATATCAAAATTTATGTTAATATATTAAAAAAAATTATAAAAATTTAAAAATATAGTATTCAAAGTAGTGATCTACTAAAAGGATGCAAAAGTTTCTTAATAAAAATAATGCAATTTTTGTGTAAAATTGGATTTGTTCTTATAATATGCCCATAAAATATATTGTATTAAGTGTAATGTATATTTATTGAATATATAACATAAAAATTTCATTAATATAATTCATTATTACTAATTAATTATTATAATTCCCCTTTGAAACAAAAAAATAGTTTTTTTTATAAAAACATTACCTTTATATTGAATTAGTTTTTATATTAATTTCTAAATAAATGGTAACGAATCAATCCAAAAATATGTTTTCATAAATTAGATAATTTAATTGAAAAAAATTAATATATAGTAGATATTTTTGAATTTTTACATAATAATATTAATAAAATTATTTAAAATCTAATATAGTGTGTAACATAAGCTACTGAAAACTAATCATTTTTACTTGTAAGACAAGATAACTACGCTTTTCATGCATTTCATTCTATATCATAGATTTAATTTTTTTAAAGTATTTAATACTTTTTAATGTCTCGTGATTTTATATTCCATTATACTTTTGTAGTTTCATGTCATACACACTATTAGATAAAATGATAATCTTTTAATAAAACATGGGTGTAAGAAATTTTTTAATGTGTTTCCTAGGTAAAAAGATAAGTTTTGCATTCCAATCTATTTGAAACAACTACTTTCATTCCATAATAAATCATGTCTAACACTATTATTCATAATAATTCAATTTTATACAAACACTTCAACACAAAATTTAATATCACCAACCTATCATATTTATTCAATGACTCAATAATAATAAAATTAGGCATATATTGGGTTTTTTACATTTTCACCTGAAAAATAATTTCATTTGGTAACGAAAATACACTATTATTTTGAATTTCACTTATTTTGTCTTTATCTTTCTTATGAAATTTATATCTATTAATTTCATACAAAAATCATGTTGTAAATTTTCTCATGGACCACCCACTCACCATCTCAATTATGTTGATGCATCTGATCAACCATGCATGGGCTCATTGAACCATGGAAATAAAAGTTTTCATATATTTATTTAAAATCAATATTTCCTTAATCATTGTATAACCTAAATTTAAGACATTAATACAACATTTTATATAATTTTAACCATCATACATGTAATTCAATATATATAAGTGTACCATATTTACCTATTAAGCTATCAATGCTTCTAACTTCTACCCATGGATCCCATTTCCCAAATAATTGAGTCTTTCATAGAATGCTATAGGAAAACAGATGTGATACAATAAAGATTAATTACTTATACAAAACAATGAAATCTCCTTCAAAATATACATCTCAATATTGTAGGATTGTGGTCGATATAAATTCTTAACAAACCCTTTAAAAACTAGAATATACCATTTAAAAGGATACATTTGACGTAGGTATTTAGGTCCACAAATAATTATTTATTACACTAAATTAACTATAAAATTTATCATGAAAACAAAAAAAATTGTAGTAAAATAATAATCCGATTGAGAATGTTTTCAAAACACCTCATTATCCGAAATTTCCAAATCATTAAGATAATTAACCTTATTAAAAATTTTAATTGATAAAATAACACAGCCTAATTATCGATAGTATAACACAAATGGTAAATATTGTGCTCAGTTTAACCATATGAGTTATTGTTTCATGATCTAACAGTTATTAGATATCAACCCTATCATATTCAAACCATTTAATGATATAATGTTTTCACATTTGAAGAATAACCATGAAAAACATTGTTATCATTGATAAAATTAAAAGGTAAATTTTCTACCTCTTGTATATTGTATTATTTACTAAAGGATGTTATTTTAAAATTCCATAAAGAGTGGAATCCAACTCTAAATTTACTATAATTGAGAGTATGTCCAATATATCACTCAAGTAGTCTATAGTTTTTCCTTTTATATCAAAAATATTTACCATCATGTTATCTTGAATATTCATCACCACATGAAAGAAATCAATGATATGTTTTACATCATTATATATTCAATATGATTGCTCAAATATTTTTGACCATCCATTCTAAATATTTCTATAGATTCCATAATTTTGTGTTATTCCAAATGTCACATAAGTGATTTTGACTATCTTAAAATATATATCATTAGGAAAATGTATTAGAGAAATGAAAAATTCTTATGAGCTTTGGAATGAAATTTTAAATAATTTTTAAGACTTATAGATATACCAAATACTTTTATGACGCTTGTATATTATTTTTATCATAGGTTTTAGTTGATAAAATGAAGTATATTATTTTCAAATTTGAAATGATTTATGCCCCATAACTTTGTATCCATGCACATTTCTATATGTGTGGAAGTTAATTATGGTTAACATAATCACTTTTTATAGTTGAAAATATTACATTATATAATAATAATACACCTTAATTAATTACCCAATAAATGTTCCAAATCATTAATTAATTGTAAAAAACATCTATATCATTATTGGAAAATTTTGGTCAAAAAATCCATACACACAATATCAAATATGTTAGCAACATACTAAATTAAAGACATAAGATGTAAATTGAGAATAAAATAGGTCTTCAGATAAATAGTTCTACTAATACTATAATTTGGATTCATTTCATCTATTAATAATCTAAATCTTCAATTTATAACATCATTTTGAAATTTTGTATATTTTTTATCAAATTTATTCCAATATAGATAATTAGATAGATGACATAATATTAAGTTATATATTCTCTCATATTCCTACAATATAATAATATTATCTTCATTTTTATATTGAAATAAATATTTCAAAAGAAAATGTATATGAAGATACAAATATTCCCTCGTATGAGTCTCTATAACTACTAAATCGCATAGTGATTTTAAATTTAATATATATATTGATATCCCATATTTTAGAAGTTGTGATGTAAATTTACATTCCTTTCTATAATGCACACAATTATTCTGGAAGGATTATATTTTCATACACCCTAATCCCAAGATAAATATTCTTTTCATAACCTTTAATATGTAAGATCATTTACATAAGGAAGAATAAATTCAAAAACATTAGAAACTCTATGAAACTATTTTCATTCCACAAATTTTAAAACATAATGTTAATCAATATTATCACCATTGAAAAAACAGTAATTTTTTTACTACTCTGATAAAATGGTTTTCAACATCAGCATATAGGAAAACTATTCTTGGTTCCTTCTCAATGTCCACTACATCAATATGATGAATACATTAATTTATTGAATATACTTATCAACATATAAATTGTCGACATCTATAGATATGAACTTATCTCCAGTGTCACCATTACAAATAAAAGATATGTAACTGGGAATGATACAATAAAAAATTAAATGATCATTGTTCTATATGCTTTTTAACTTCTTCATATTTTAATTTGTCATCCATCTATATAAAAGCATTACATTAGATAGATCGTTTTGTTTTGAAAATTTTAAAAAAACATCAAAACCATGATCATATTAATAACTCATTTGAAGTACCAATAACCATCATCTACGCATTATTATCTATCAGAAATATCAAAAATAAAAAATAATTATTAATATTTTTTTATATAATTAATTATTTTATTTTTCAAATAACAAAACAAAATAACACAAACTATTTTATAAAATATAATTACAAATAACTTAAATAATTAAATGAGATCATATTAAATATTTATAAAAAAATAACAAATTCACAATATGTAATATAATAATAATTTTTCATAAGTTATGAAATATCTAGGACATGTGAATATGTAGCACCCTGAATTGGTTTCAACTCAATGGTGCTAAAAGACAATGGTGTAAATGACATCTAGTTCATATATCAAAGTGGAAGAGGCTACCAACAAAAATATTGGTCATATGGATTATTCCTGGGATATTATTCCCACTTTGATCAGAGTATGCACAATGGTAAACAATATATACCAAATCATGGAAAAATAATTTTAAATATAAAATAATTGATGTAAAGAAAAAAACCATTTAATATAAATAATTAAATATCAAAATAAAATTTCAATTGTAGTTACAAAAATATGGAAATTATGTCAGGTTTCAATACAGAATATGATTATATCGAACATGGGATATAAGAATATATTGCATGCTAGAAAAAAACAAACTAAATAGAAAATATACCACTACAAGCATCTTGAGCACAAGCTCAGTCTTCTTCCATGTGCCCTATCCCAAGGTAGTAATCAATAGAACACCAAAATAATAATTCTAACATTCTCCCATACATACAATCTTAATGTATAATCTAGCACCAAATGAATCCCAGGCAAGGTGTGAGATATAAATCTCAGTATTCGAGCAACCATAGTGTCTAGAATGATCCATTTTATACAATATATGAATAAAAGTGTGTCAATAAAGTAAACGTGGATAAATAATTAATGTAATTAATAAAAAAATGATCGACGTTTTAACAGAGACACCTGGATGATACCTCATACTTCGGAATAAGTTGTATGTCAAATAATATGTACCTATGATGTTTATAAATGTGTAGAAGGACTATTGAAAATAAAGAAACTAAGGGAGTCATAATCCCAATATTTTTATTTTTATTGGGGTCCCATTTCCATATCATATTACAACCAATAATAATATAATAATAATAATAATATGTATTATTTTTAATATAATGTATTCATATACTATGAATTAACAATCAATAGATATTTTAATTTCCAAATATGGAGTCTTAAGCCCATCCATGGAAATATATACTGAATCCCATGTGTCTCTATAGGTGTATCTGAATAACCCAATACCACTAAGTCAATCCAAGGGAACCCATACAACATCCCTCATATCACTAGAGCATGGTTTCTCTATGTCTGTACCATGTATCACTCACAGGGGAACATGTATCACCATATTTTGAAATTTCGATCTTTTGTAAGGGGTTCCTCTTTTATTTCTTCCCTAGGGAACCATCCTCCGTCATGTGTATAACTAAAACACCCATATAAAATGTACATGGAAATATATTTTATCTCTCAGAAAGAATCATCAAAATCCAACCATGCACAGTGAGTCTTAAATAATCATTAATTCAGGACCCATGTTCTCTCTTGACCCACTGTAGGTGAGGATGGAAATTTAAACACATATCAAAACATAGTGGATCTTTTATATATAAAAATATTCCACCAAATAATCATGTTAATATCATATAATTATTATGTTATCACAACAATAATATAAACAACATGCACAATGGAACAATTATATGTAAAATTCACAAGGCATTACACATGAGAATGTGTCATAGGCTATAAGGAATCATAGGTAATCAATTACATGTTGTCATTTTCATTTCAATTTCACACACTATCAATCTTACCAAGTCATGGAATTCAATATATGCCCAAAATTATGCCCTAAGGCCATACGAAATAAATGAGTCATATAACACAATGAATATGATATCACATAATTTTACGCAATGGATTATATCGTAATAAAAGAGTTTAACAGCCTTTATAGATAATTAAATATAACAAATGTTTCATTCAAAATGAAATATCAAGCATGATAAATTCAAAAATATTATTAGGGGTATGAATATCAAAATAAATCCCCATGGTTTACAATTCATCTTAAACAATCTATTCATTTTAGGCCATAAACAAAGTGAATTGTAGACACACAATGTGGTTTAAAAATATAGGCATCATAAAATAGGAAATGGGAGTTAGGAACACACGACATGGTGGACAATGAACAGAAGAACACCCTATATATGGTTTTATCCACATGTTACCATCTCAGGTGCAATGGAATCCTAATTTAATGAAATAATATATCAAATTTGAGGCATAATCAAAACAATATGGAGATTGGTACAATGTAACATCACTTAAATAAGATCAAGATGATTTCAATGTTCCTATAAACCAAACATCAATGTTGTATCACTAGACTCATCTATTATAATTCCTTGATTTATCCAAAAATATATGAAAAGTTAGGATTTTTCTAAAGTCCCAAAATATGAAAACTGTTTTCTATAATAATAGAGTAATGGATGGAACAAGATACTAGATAAATATGTGCGTGGAAGTATAATTTTGTAAAGGCATTTTCTTTTCATTTGAAGTTAATGTAATAGAACCATAGACAAAGATGATATGTCAAAACCCCTTTGATTGGGGATTATGAAGCTCATGAGTGGATATGGGAGAAGAATACCACTATATTTGAGAGGGAAGAGAGAAGTGAGATTAAAAAATTTCATTAAGGGTAAAATGGGTATTTCACCCACAAAATAAGATTCACACATTTTAACCAAACCATGCATAAACTATGTTTAATTAAACTCAATAAGGGACCCCTCAAACTATCAGGTACTTAGTTAGACTAACCATGTGAAACCAATAAGAAACCTTACGGTCAGAATATTTCTTGTGGTTGCATGGGTGTGTTCCTAAGGTCACATGGTCTTAGTAAAATTGTAAATCCCTCTACACCCCAATATCTGAAAGTGTACAATTTGGGAAAACCATGTGGGTTGGCTGATAAAATTTTCTCTTACTGTGCATCTTGTAACAACTTGAGATTTTATGAGAATTATTCTTTTTAATTTCTTTGATGTCTTTTTTTATATGCTACACCAAGATTATCTTGCGCTATAATCAACACTGTATTAGCTTTCATTATACGCAACACTATTCATGGCTCGTGTTACACACAATTTCAAGTTCGTTTTGTGGAAATTATTTTACACAACATTAAATATATATTTTTCTTAATGTATTAATGAAATAAGTTTTGATTATGTTTTACACAGCATTGAGTGTATTTATATATATATATATATATTCAATGTATAAATGAAATATGGTTGGATTCTTTTATACGCAACTACAAAGGAGTCTTGCACTACACGCAACCTTGACATGGCTTATATTACACGCAATCACGACCTTCCTCGATAGTGTGTGTAGTATGCAATACCAAGTTTCACTAAACGAGATATTATTAAAATATTATATAAACTAGCCGTTATGAATAGTAATACCCACTTTTTAAAATTTTATAAATTTTATCTTTCAAAATGGACTTCATTTTTGGATTCAGAATATAGAAATTAGCCTAGGGTAAATTTTTGGTATTTTTTTGAATATATCAATTTTTTGATGAATAGTGAAAACATTGGGTTAATATTTAAAACCGGACAATTTATTTAAATAATTATTTATTATATATAAATTTATTTTCATTCAAAATTGAAACATAATACCTATATAGGTTTAATGTAATTCATTGGAGTCATTTTATAATGATTTTCTATATATAAAAATTTTATTGAACTTTTCACCGTCTTTTACCTACCTCCTAGTAGCTTTTTTCAATCATACATAAAACATAATTTTACCACTTCTGTATGTGGAATTTCCAAAATCCGAGACACACGGTTAATATCAAGGACTAAAATGTGGTTCAATGAGATTAAAATAATTTTTGGTGAATAGTAACATTTTACTTTTATTTACCACGGTTAAAAGTAAATAGGGTAATTAAGGGTAAAAAAGATATTATTATTACCCAAACACATGTAATAATTCTATTTTATAAGTGTAATTCGACCAAAAACAACCTTAGGAATAAAATATGACCATTTAGGTCCACTTGGATTAGATTAGGACATTTATTATTAATTTATTTAAAGAAGGGTTAAAATATATAAAATCAAAGTATAATAACAAAATCATTTTTAATATAGGGTTATACATAAGATAAATTCTACTGTATATATTCATTAGAAATTTAAAAACATTTCCTACATAATGGTATTTTTTAAAAACAATTTAGACATTAATTAATTTAATTTATTTATGACACAATGATGATGTAGTAATTATCTTATTAATGAAATATTAACATAATTGATATTGTAAATACCCAAATAAATGTAATTTGAGACTTTTTATGAATTTAACTAATTATATGGGTTAACATGACATGTTATTATTGATTTAAATAACTTTATCTAACTAACCATGCTTTTATGATTTTCATAAATAATCAAATACCAAATAGTGTCAAAATTGACATAAAATAGTTTTTAAAACAAATATTATATTAGTAATTGTTATTTTAATCCTAAAAAACTAAGGCTCAGCCAAATGACTTAAAGACGGTTAGATATATTAATATTTAACCACTTGGGGTTTGTTTGGCTTGTTATAGTAATCTTATTAACCATATAGTGTATGAAAACAAGAAGATAGGGTAAAAGTTAAATTATTTAACTTAGAGTTAAATCTAAAAAATAAGCTTAAAATAGTAACCTAAATTTGTCTAAAACCTATTGGTTGAAAGGATTTCGACCCATCCCCACATTAGATACGAAATAAATAAATTTGGAGCTATTAAAAACCAAATATGGCTTTATAATAAAATAATATTTTAAGTTTTTCCAAAGGTTCCCCTCTCCTCCCTTATAAAAAGGGAACCCTTTTCCTCTAAAGAATGGTTTTAGGTAAGAAACCCAAAAAGGGTAAGATATTTATGGGAGATGTAGAAGGTCTTTCACCATGATTAGAAGATTTTTTTCTGAGTTTCCAAAGACACTAAACTAATATGGTCTTTGGGCATCAGTTTTTGTCATGTATTAAGTATTCCGCAAAAGTAATGTAATGTCCATGTACGTCAAGATTTGGGTCTCAACAGCTGGTAACAGAGCCAAAGGAGGTAGGAATGTATCTGATCCATGGGAACTCTCACATGTTAGAGTTGGAGGTAGAGACCTGAAGCTTGACGTACATGGACATTACATTACTTTTGCAGAATACTTAATACATAACAAAAACAGACACACAAGGACCGTAATAGTTTAGTGTCTTTGGAAACTTGGAACGAAATCTTCTAATCGTGGTGAAAGATCATAAACATCTCCCATAATGATCTTTCCATTTTTTTCTTACCTAAAACCTTTCTTTATATCCAGGGGAAAAGAAAACATATAAAGGGTGAACTCAAATGCTCAGTAAGGGTAAGAATGGATAAAATAAAACATACCATATACATCTAAACTTAAAAAGTGAACATAATGTTTAAACATCAAAAGCTTGAGCAATTACATAAAACATGTAAGCACGTAAGGCATAGATCATAAATAAACATTAAGAATGATAAAATAGCATGGGAATAAAACATGTAATTGTGGAAACCATTATGCACATGTTATGATTTCCATAGTTGCCAAGGTATTGCTGCCAAGACCATCTTAGTGGACAAAGTCCCTTTCTGAATCGAGTTCACTCCTCGTTTCAGTCCTGTAATACTCAACCGGATTAACTTACCGTTCTATCCATGTCTATCTCATGAGATATAAATCTTTACCCAATGCATTGGAGGGAGATATAGGTCCCACCCATCTCATAATGAGATCATTCTTACCTGTGCCACAAAATAAACATACATCATTCATAATAACCCAACGAATAAAATAGGTTTCATAAACATCATACCATCATCACATAATCCATATAAAAGAATGGATATTATTTCATAATAAGTAATGTGAATCCATGTAAATCATATAGACATTATACTTGAAACATACACATATGAAATAACATCATCTTAGATGGAAAATGGTTTTGATAAAACACTTGAAATAAATTTTTGAGGAAAATATCTTTTCTTCATCAAAATCAATTTCTTTTCACAAAACATCATGCAATTTTAAAAGAAAAATATTTTGTTAAAAATAGTCATGACATCTTTTGGAGGAAGCTTCATAAAAATAAGGCTTTATAAAACCTTTAAAATCCATTCGTGCCGTATAAGTTAAAAAAACATTCTTCTCATACTTTTTCCAGAAAAGTCAAAAAGTACCTCGTAACATAAACAAATGATATATTCCTTACATACCATGTAGTAAATATAAGGCCCCAGCCTTAAAGCTTACTTAATCTTGAGTTATTACAAGATTACACATTGAGGATCTTTTCGGTTTTAGACTTTTATAGAATTAGATCATAAAACTTGCATTAGATTCCATATATAAACAAAGTGGTTACATAAAGATTGTATTATTCATTCCCATCAATGGAAACATAATTAAAATAAAACATGGATTCTTTCTTGACACTTCCTTGACACTATCATCATATCATTTACCTTTCCCTTGACCTGTGAAAAACATTTCAAAAAAATTTTGGGATGAGCATAAAAAGCTCAGTAAGGGATATGAAAATATGGAAAGGAAATATGGGTACATATATACATAAGAATGAGATCATAATTTACCCATAAAACATAATCACTTTAACATACCTCATAAAATCATGAATAAATCAGAGAAATCATTAGACATAAAGGTAACTTGAGGCATTCATAACATTCTTATGTAGGGAGTAACCCTCTTGGTTACGTTTGGAATACCCATCACAGTATATTCCCTAGATCTCGTCGGAGAAAACTTAACGTTTCACTCATTCGGGTTACCCAATGAATTGGAGAGCTATATCGGGTTCACCCGCCCTTAGTTTATCACGGAACCACACATCTTCATAATAATTCCCAAAACCACAACATAATCGTATCACATAAAACATGCATAAAGGAAACATAAAATTTCCACCTTTCAATCACAATATATCAATACAACACATTGATATAAAAACATTATGAAAACCATTTTCAATACCAGAATAAAAGAAAAGTAAAACATAGTATTTATTTTTCTTTTAAAAAGAAGGTATGGCATGTAGAGGAAGCCGAAACTCAAATAATGGTCACGGCGGCGGAGAAGTCGTTGCCGCCGTATACGTACGACAAAAAAATTCCCTTTTGTCATTTTGTAAAACTATTCGTATAAAAAATATTTCTTTTGGATAAATGTAAAAGTCAAAGGGGTTTATACACCGTATAAAAGAAAGTTGTGTATAAAATAAAATATGCCTCATTGAAAGGAGATTGAGACGAAGTCCCATACCTCGGGTCCGAATTGGCTCGATCATTCTTTAATGTTCGGAATAATAAACTTGCGTTAATTTATACTTTCTTAAGAACCTTTTTTTAAGTTCATTATTCCTTTTATATCACTTATTTCCATGTCATGATACTATGTAATTATTTAAGTTAATAACAGTTTTTTTAACGATCATTGGTTCTTGAGTCAAAAATAAACCCTTTATAATTACAAGTTGTTCATGTATCCATTATATCCAGAATTATAATCATGATGTATATATCATATATATCCAGTATATACATGAATTTATAATATTACATAATCATTTTGAGGTAAGAAATGAAATGCACCGTTCATTGAGACGGTAAGCCGTACGCACGCATGAACACTACTTTCATTTCTATTTCATATTTTATAGAATGGAATCATAATTATATAAAGGTATATCATAATTCCAGTATAATATCATATATAATATCATTGTTCCATCTTTTATACGTCCCACATATGGTATTTATCGAATCAAATCACTTTAAGGGGGCGATAGTCCGCACTTCCTTAAATGAAGATATCTCGGTTAAACATAATGGAAACCATAAAGGTATTCCCAAAATTAAAAATACAGAAGCTTAAAAAAAACATTAACATATTATATATCATATATAAATATATTGAAATCTTAATGGCCACCTTTGAAGGTGTTAAAAGAATGTTGAACTATCATCGTTTCGGGAGGCATAAATTCACCATCAACGGAAACAATATGTCCTTTAACCATTAGATGTAGGTTTATGTAAGTGTATCTCGAATCCTTCTTATAAAAACATCCTAGTATATTGAAGATATTGTAGTTGTTACAAAATAAATGAATAAAAAGTTTTTAGGGGGTTGGAGAAGAAAAATAAAACAACATAACTCAAGTGAAGACATTACCTTAAAATCGGGTAACTCTCTTTAGTTTGAGCTCAAAGGCTTCCTTGGGAAGCCTTCTTCCCAATGTGAGGCTTCAAGGAATAATAGAGTGAAGTGGAGAGATAAAATGAGCAGGGGTTGGCCGAGCCAAAGGATTTGGAAGTGTGGGTAAGGAGGTAGAGGTGGGGGCCTTTTTTAAGAGGAGAGGGGGGCACTCTTGGAAAGTAAAGAAATATTACTTTATTTGAAAATGAGCTTCATATTTAAAAGGTCCCACATTGATATAATTCTAGGATAATGCGATAAGGGTTCTAAATATACCCACCCAATAGGTTTTCGACATGTGTAGGTCATAGATTTTACATTATCTTCTCATTTTATTTAAATCCTTTATTAATGAGGTAATCGCTGCATCATCATGATGTCATAAATAATGTAATTTATTTAAGTCTAAAATTTATAAAAAAATACTATGATGTAGGAAATCTTTTTATCTTTCCAATTAATATTTATAGTCAAAAATATTACTTGTATAACCCCATTTAAAAATTTATTTCGTAAAACATATTATGTTGGTGTCATTTTTACTTTTTCATTAAATAAAAAGTTATTTATGTCATTTCCTAACCAAAGTGGCTCCATGGGGTCCCCAAGTTGTCCCATGGATTTTCTTGGTCGTCCATGACACATAAAATGAGGGTAGAACATGTGTCAAGCTCATATCATACTATTAAAACATTATTTTTACCTTAAACTACACTAATTACCACTAATCGCGATTAAAAACATAAAAGTTACTATTCACAAAAAATTATTTTAATCTCATTGAACCACATTTTACTTCTTAATGACAACCATGTATGTCGGATTTTTGAAATTCAAAACACAAAGGTGGAAAATTTTCATTTAAAGGGAAAATCAGTTTTTATAAGTACCACTTAGTGGTTTCACTATTCATCAAAAATTGATGTTTTTCAGAAAGATACCAAAACTTCACCCTAAGCTATATTTGATATTCTGAATTCAAAAATGATGAATATTTTACAAAATTCATATCATATATGTTACATTAATTAATTTAATAATTAATTCCCGTTGTCATGACAAATAGCATGTTTTTATGAAACAATTAGTATCAAAAGATTGACACCAGTTTAAGTCCAATTTCAATGTGAAATTGATTCCAATGACCACTATTGGATTAAATTGTAAAAATATATTCAGATTACACTTTATGACAGATTAAAAAGATAATCTAGACATATAATTAAATTAAATGAAAAAGAAGTTTTGATATAAAATGCAGTATTTTTCACTATTCATTAAAAAATGAACATTGTCAGAAAAATACCAAAAATTCACAGAAAGTAAATTTTGATGCCCCAATCATAAAGAATAAGTTTATTTTGAAAAAAATAGCTTATAAAATTGTCAGAATATATATTTAAAAAAGGGTTTGCCATCAAAAGGCAGTAAAACAATCTTTTAAGAATATTAGTGTATTCCATGCTTAAGATTGGATTTATTTTCATTTTAAGCCTCTAAAACACTATCTAATTCATTGATAGACATAGATAAAAATATCTATTATTCATTACTTTCTTGGTATGTTACATCCTTCCCCCCTTTAGAAAAGTGCATCCCCGTAATTTATTTACTTATCAAATAAATGGGGGTACTTATCCTTAATTGCATTTTTAGATTCCCATGTTTCCTCTTCTATCATGTGGTTTTTCTACAAAACCTTTACCTGATTAATCACCTTATTTTGTAACACTTGCTCCCTGTGGTCAAGAATCTGGACCGGTTGTTCCTCATAAGATAGATTCTCTTCCAGCTAAACTACCTCTGGACTCAAAACATTAGATGGATCTGACATATACTTTCTCAGCATCGAAACATGAAAAACATTGTGTACCTGAGATAAACTCGGAGTTAAAGCCACTCGGTAAGCAACTGATCCAACTCTCTCTAGAATTTCATATGGTCCAATGACCCTTGGACTCAGCTTTCCTTTCTTAACAAATCGCAACACACTTTTAAATGGTGAGACTTTGAGAAAAACATCATCACCTACCTCAAAAGAGAGATCCTTCCTCCTGTTGTCCGCATAACTCTTCTACCTACTCTGAGCTGTTCTCATGTGTTTCTGTATCAGTTGAACTTTTTCTGCCAACTCTTCTACCAATTCTTGTCCCATCAACTTTCTTTCACCCACTTTGTCCCAGAAAGCTGGAGTTCGACACCGCTTCCCATATAATGCCTGAAATGGTGCCACCTGTATACTAGAAAGAAAACTGTTATTATATGAAAATTCAACCAAAGAAAGATGTTGGTCCCATCTTCCCTGATAATCCATCGAACAAGCTCGTAGCATATCCTCCAAGGTCTGAATTGTTCATTCCGACTGCCTATCTGATTGAGGATGAAAAGTTATACTAAAATTAAATTCAGTACCCAACGACTTCTAAAGGCCCTTCCAAAAGTTAGAAGTAAACCTGGGATCACGGTCAGATACAATGGAAAGGGGAACTCCATGTAACCTGACTATCTCTTTAAGATACAAACAAGAAAGTTGATCTACAGATAAAGTATCTCGTATAGAAAGGAAATGAGCAGATTTGGTCAAGCGATCAACAATAACCCAGATTGCATTATTATCTCGAGATGTCTTCGGTAATCCCACAGCAAAGTCCATGGATATATTCCCCCATTTCCACTCTGGCACTGGTAATGGCTGAAGCATCCCTTTCGGTAACTACTGCTCTTCTTTAACCTGCTGACAAGTCAAACTCTTCACAGTAAAATCAGCATTATCTCTTTTCATTCCATCCCACTAGTTATACTCCCTAAGATCTCTATACATCTTAGTACTGCCTGGATGAACTGAAAACGGAGAACTATGAGCTTTACATAACAACTCTCTCTTCAACTGTGAATCACAAGGCACACACAATCTCTTCCCAAATCTCAAAACGCAATCATTATCAATGTTGAACTCAGGAAACTTACCATTCTGAACCAGCTCTACCTTTTTCTGCAACTCACTGTATTGCTTCTGTGCTTACTTGATTCTATCTGATAGAGATGATCTCACTGAAACCTGAAACAAAACAGAAGAACTTCCTGCACCAACAACTTCTATGCCAGAGTTCATCAAATCCTTAACCAAAGTATCACGTTCCAAATGCAACATTTCTAATGAAGCATTAATTTTTCTACTCAAAGCATCAACCACTTTATTTTCTTTTCCTAGATGGTAATGAATTGTACAATCGTAATCCTTGATTAATTCCAGCCATCTCCTCTGTCTCATGTTTAACTCTTTATGAGTGAATATATACTTTAAACTTTTGTGATCAGTATATATTTCACACTTTACTCCATACAAATGATGCCTCCAAATTTTTAAAGAGAAAACAACAGCAGCTAATTCCAAATCATGTGTAGGGTAATTTACCTCATGAGTTTTCAACTGACGTGAAGCATTAACAATTACCTGATCATTCTACATTAGGACACAACCAAGTCTTTTCAATGAAGCATCACTGTATATAAGAAACTCACCATTCCTGGAAGGATGTGCCAAAACTGGAGCATTCACCAATCTTTTTTTCAACTCCGAAAAACAATCATCACATTCTTTTGTCCAGATAAACTTAACACCCTTCCGAGTTATCTTATTCATTGAACTAGATAACCGTGAAAAATTTCTAACAAACCTTCAGTAATATCCTGCCAAACCAAGGAAACTACGAATCTCTGTTACATTTTTGGGTCTTGGAAATTTTCAACAACCTTTGTTTTTGCAGGATCAACAGTTATCCCATCTTTTGAAACAATGTGACCAAGGAAAGAAATTTTTTGCAACCAAAACTCGCACTTGCTGAATTTACCATACAATTTCTTTTCATTCAAGGATTTCAAAATGACCCTTAAATGTCTTTCATGATATTCATTACTTTTAGAAAACACCAAAATATCATCAATGAAATCCACCATAATCTTATCCAAGAACTCATGGAAAATTCTATTCATTAAGTCCATGAATACAGCAGGTGCATTGGTTAGCCCAAAAGGCATTACTACAAATTCATAATGGTCATATCTTGTATGAAATGCAGTCTACAGAACATCTTATTCCTTTACCTTCAGCTGATGGTACCCCGATCTTAGGTCAATCTTTGAAAAATACTAAGCTCCCTGGAGATGATCAAACAAATCATCGATATGAGGCAAAGGATATTTGTTCATAATAGTGATGTTATTCAGGGCTCTATAATCAATGCAAGGTCTCATAGAACCATCTTTCTTTTTAACAAATAAAACAGGAGCACCCCATGGTGATGTGCTAGGTCGAATGAAACCCTTCTCTAACAAATCTTGCAATTGCTCCTTCAACTCTAAAAGTTAAATTTGAGCCATTCAATAAAGGGGTTTCGAAATTGGCTTAGCATCAGGAACTATGTCAACAGTAAATTCAACTTTCCGATCTGGTATTATTCCAGGAAACTTATCAGGAAAAACATCAGGATACTCATTTACCACTGTCACATCATTAATCTGCACAATTCCTTTATTTTCCACGTTGTGTGTAAGGTAACATTCATTCCCATCTTTTACAAGTTTCTTGGCCTCTTGATAAGTTATCAACAGTTAGAGTTCATTCTTCTACACAAACTGAAAGTCTTTCTGAAAAGAAACATCTTTAGCTCTACATTCAATCTTAGCATGGTAAATAGAGAGCCAATCCATACCCAGGATAACATCAAACTCTACTAGAGGTAGAACAATAAGGTTTGCAAGTAGGCTCTTTCCACAGATAAGGATAGGAAGATTCTTATAAATTATTTTTGCCTCAACATTTCCCCCGGATGTTTTTACCACAAGTTCAGGAGTCATTTCTTGAGATGGTATTCACATTTTACTAGAAAAGTTTTCAGAGATGAAAGAATTTGTAGACCCCGAATCAAACAACACACTGGCATAATCTGAAAAAACAAAAAAATTACCTGATACAACTTCATTAGATGGCCCGACATCTTCTAAAGTAGTTTCAAAGGATTTCACCACCCCTTTCTACTTGTATTCTAACTACTTCACATCACTCAAGCTCTTTGTCGGACACTCGTTTTCATAGTGACCCATCTAATTGCACTTATAACATTTCACTAACTGTAAATCAAATTTGGTATTACCTTCACCTTGATCTTTTTCAGTGCAATCACGAGCCTTATGTCCCATCTTACCACATCTGTAGCACTTTACAGAATTCAGAAGACATTCCCCAGTATGCCTTTTCCCACATTTATCACAAACTGTAAACCTAGTTTTCTTACCATCAGACCTTTTTGAAGAATTCTTACATTTCTCATGCCACCTTGGTCTCTTTTTCTGTTGGTTGTTATAGAACACTTGATCATCGGCAAACTCCATTTCCACCTTCTCAGCACATCGAACACACATTTCATAAAATTTAAACTCACGAGAAGCTAATGACCTTCGATATTTTGGCTTTAATCCTGAGTAAAAACGATTGATTTTTCTATCAAGGTCTTGGATAAAATTTGGAGCATACCGTGACAATCGATTGAACCTTTTTTCATAGGAATCCACTGAGTCTTCCTCTTGCCTCAATTCCAAGAATTTCTTTTCCATACTCAGTCGAACAGCCTTAGGAAAATACTTCTCAAGAAACATACCTTTGAATTCATCCCAGTCGAGAGCATCAATCTCATCAGCATCCCTGATTTTCTTAACCATCGACCACCACTGATCTGCTTCACCCTCCAAACGATAAATAGCATGACTAACATTTTGATTGTCTGAACACCCCATGACATCGAAAATCTTCTCCAGTGCTTTAATCCACCCTTCAGCTAGCACAGGGTCAGATGATCCTCTGAATGATGGGGGATGTTGCCTCATGAAATGTTCCACCACTGAGATGTTCCTCTGCGGTTGGTCTGGCTGATCTCGTGCATGGATACCACTTCCATTTATCACTTGAGTCAACTGCTCCATTACTACAACAAACTGTTTAGTTCCAATTCAGACCATCTCAGGATGCTGATTCGGAAGGTTATATCCTTTTGTATGCCTTCCTAGTACTGCTTCCATGTTTCCTTTGCGGAAAACCATTCTAAACAAACATGTCTTAGATGAAGCAACATTGTAATATTCAAATGCTATATCATTTCAAAAAAAATATGGATAATAATTTAATAAAATTATAACTCATAATGTTATCTAAACTGACCTTTGATACCAACTATAAGGCCCCAACCTTAAACCTTACTTAATCCTGAGTTATTACAAAATTACACATTGAGGCTCTTTTCGGGTTTAGAGTTTTAGATAATTAGATCATAAAACATGCATTACATTCCACATATAAACAAAGTGGTTACATAAAGATATCATTCTTTATTCCCATAAATGGAAACATTTTTAAAATAAAACATGGATTCTTTCTAGACACTTCCTTGACACTATCATCATATCGTGTACCTTTCTCTTGACCTGTGAAAAACATTTAAAAAAACTTGGGATGAGCATAAAAAGCTTAGTAAGGGATATAAAAATATAGAAAGGAAACCTGGGTACATATATACATAAGAATGAGATCATACTTTACCCATAAAACATAAGAACTTTAACATACCTCATCATATCATGAATAAATCATAGAAATCATAAGACATAAAGGTAACATGAGGCATTCATAACATTCTTACATAGGGAGTAACCCTCTTGGTTACGTTTGGAATACCCATCACAGTATATTCCCTAGATCTCTTCAGAGAAACCTTAACGTTTCACTCCTTCGCGTTACCCAATGCATTGGAGAGCTATATCGGGCTCACCCGCCCTTATTTTAACACGGAACCACCCGTCTTCATAATAATTCCCAAGAACCACAACATAATCGTATCACATAAAACATGCACAAAGGAAACATAAAATTTACACCTTTCAATCATAAGATATCAATACAACACATTGATATAAAAACATTATGAAAACCATTTTAAATACCAAAATAAAAGAAAAGTAAAACATGAAATTTTTTTTCTTTTAAAAAGAAGGTATGGCTTGTTGAAGAAGCCGAAACTCAAATAATGGTCATGGCAGCGGAGAAGCCGTTGTCGCCGCATACGTACAACAAAAACATTCCCTTTTGTCATTTTGTAAAACGCTTCGTATAAAAAAGATTTCTTTTGGATAAACATAAAATTCAAAGGGGTTTATACAATTTATAAAAGAAAGTTGTGTATAAAATAAAATATGCCTCAACGAAAGGAGATTGAGACGAAGTCCCATACCTCGGGTCAGAATTGACTTGATCGTTCTTTAATGTCCAGAATAATAAACTTGAGTTAATTTATACTTTCTTAAGAACCTTTTTTAAGTTCATTATTCTTTTTATATCACTTATTTCCATGTCATGAACACTATGTAATTATTTAAGTTAATAACGGTTGTTATTGGTACTTGATTAAAAAATAAACCCTTTATAATTACAAGTTGTTCATGTATCCATTATATCTAGAATTATAATCATGATGTATATATCATATATATCCAGTATATACATGCATTTATAATATTACATAATCATTTAGAGGTAAGAAATGAAATGCACCATTCATGGAGACGGTAAGTCGTACGTACGCATGAATGCTACTTGCATTTCTATTTCGTATTTTATAGAATGGAATCATACTTATATAAAGGTATATTATAATTCCAGTATAATATCATATATAATATCATAGTTCCATCCTTTATACGTCCCACATATGGTATTTAACGAATCAAATCACTTTCAGGAGGCGGTAGTCCGCACTTCCTTAAATGAAGATATCCCGTTTACCCATAATGGAAACCATAAAGGTATTCCCAAAATGAAAAATACAGAAGCTTAAGGAAAACATAAAAATATTATATATCATATATAAATATAGTGACATCTTAATGGCCACCTTTGAAGGTGTTAAAATAATGTTGAACAATCATCGTTTCGGGAGGCATAAATTCACCATCCACGGAAACAGTATGTCCTTTAACCATTAGATGTAGCTGTGTGTAAGTGTAGCTCGAATCCTTCTTATAAAAACATCCTAGTATGTTTAAGATACTGTATTTGTTACAAAATAAATGAATAAAAAGTATTTTTGGGGTTGGAGAAGCAAAATAAAACAAAAGGACTCAAGTGAAGACATTACCTTAAAATCGGGTAACTCCCTTTGATTTGAGCTCAAAGGCTTCCTTGGGAAGACTTCTGCCCAATGTGAGGCTCCAAGGAGTAATAGAGGGAAGTGGAAAGATAAAATGGGCTGGGGTTGGCCGAGCCAAAGGCTTTGGATGTGTGGGTAAGGAGGTAGAGGTGGGGGGCCTTTTATAAGAGGAGAGGGGGGCACTCTTGGAAAGTATGGAAATATTACTTTATTTGAAAATGAGTTTCGGATTTAAAAGGTCCTACATTGATATAATTCTAGGATAAGATGATAAGGGTTCAAAATATACCCACCCAATAGGTTTTTTACATGTGTAGGTCATAGATTTTACATTATCTTCTTATTTTATTTAAATCCATTATTAATGAAGAAATAACTGCATCATCATGATGTCATAAATAATTTAATTTATTTAAAGTCTAAAAATTATAAAAAAATACTATGATGTAGGAAATCGTTTTATATTTCCAATGAATATTTATAGTCAAAATTCTGACTTGTATAACCCCATTTAAATTTTTTTTTTCGTAAAACATATTATGTTTGTGTCATTTTTACTTTTTAATTAAATAAAAATTTATTTATGTCATTTCCCAACCAAAGTGTCTCCATGGGGTCCCCAAGTTGACCCATGTATTGTCTTGGTCGGCCATGACTCATCCAATGATGGTAGGACATGTTTCAAGCTCATCTCATACTATTAAAACATAATTTTTACCTTAAACTACACTAATTACCACTAATCGCGATTAAAAACATAAAAGTCACTATTCACCAAAAAATTATTTTAATCTCATTGAACAAAATTTTACTTCTTAATTACAACCATGTATTTAGTATTATTGAAATTCAAAACACAAAGGTGGAAAAATTTCATTTAAATGGAAAATCACTTTTTATAAGTACCAATTAGTGGTTTCACTATTCATCAAAAATTGAAGTTTTTTAGAAAGATACCAAAACATCACCCTAAGCTATATTTTATACTATGAATTCAAAAATGATGTCAATTTTAAAAATTCAAATCATATAAGTTACATTAATTCATTTAATAATTAATTCTGGCTGTCATGACAAATAGCGTGTTTTTATGAAACAATAAGTATCAAAAGATTGACACCAGTTTATGTCCAATTTCAATGTGAAATTGATTCCAATGACCACTATTGGATTAAATGGTAAAAATATATTTATATTACACTTTAAGGCAAATTAAAAAGATAATCTAACCATATAATTAAATTAAATGAAAAAGCAGTTTTGATGTAAAATGCAGTATTTTTCATTATTCATTAAAAAATGAACATAGTCAGAAAAATACCAAATATTCACACAAAGTAAATTTTGATGTCCCAGTCATAAAGAATAAGTTTATTTTGAAAAACATATCTTATAAAATTGTCAAAAGATAGATTTAAAAAAGGGTTTGCCATCAAAAGGCAGTAAAACAATCTTTTAAGAATATTAGTGTATTCCATGCTTAAGATTGGATTTATTTTCATTTTAAGCCTCTAAAACGCTGTCAAATTCATTAATAGACATAGATAAAAATATCTATTATTTATTACATACCTGGGATGTTACAGTAAAAGTCAAAAATGGGTAATAAGAATTTTAAACATACATGAAAACACATTTATAAAACATGGACATGGATGATAGAAATAACCCCAGTAAGTACTTATGAATAAACAATCTCAGATAAAAACGAGATTAAAAAAGTTATCCCTTACCATAGGTTGGATATGCTTTGTATGGATACAAACATCCTGTATAATGATTTAAATAATGTCATTGACTTATTAAATAATCAGAGTCATAATTACGATATCATATATGTTTCAATTATGACTTTATATTACCCGTTCTTTTGTAAATTCCATGTTAAAGTAGCGTTTTGGGTAAAATCATTTCATTTATCATATGTGTTTCGACTTTTCATTCTTGATATTATTACTTATATCCTGATTTACATAATTCCATAATGTAAAACATGATTTATATATAATATATATTCAGCATATACATACATATTATAGATTGATAAAAAGAATGAAATACAACGTTCATGGAGACGGTAGGTCGTACGTACGCATGAACGCTGTTTTCGTTTCCTTATTGAATTGAATGAAACTAAATATATGACATACATATATATAAACATAAATCTAGTAGAATTATTATTTCATATATTTCATTATTATTCACTATATAAACTTTATGATCATTCATTTATGGTTAACATGGAGAATGAATCTCATCGCATTGTGAAGATGGTAGTCCGTACGTAGGCACGAGCGATGATATCATTTCCATAATTATTGAATAGATTTGGAGAGAATGATACAATATATCAGAATCATAATGATTTTATAATAACTATGTGTAGTAATTCTTTACACCATTATACACATCCAAGTAAGGTGGTGTTGGAAAAACATATTACACCACGGCGTGGAGACGGTATTCCGTACGTACGTACGTGCGGTGATTTCATTTTCCGTAGGATGGATAGATGGTGAAATAGAGTTGTTTCATACCTATAATAACATATCATTATATGAGTCATATTTATGTTATTAATTCATAATTAAACAACTAAATAAGAAGAAGTGGAAGAAGAAATAAAGTTGAAAGAATCGGTAACAGACATTACCTCTTCTTTGAAGTGCCTCTTTGTGACCGCCTTTTAGGGCACTAAAATTGGACTTTGAAAAATCCCATGAACACTAGGATGTTTCTAGGGAAGTGGATAAGATAATTTTTCAGGGTTTTTCTAATATTGAATTCTCAATGTTGTGTGAGGAAGAGAGGGAGGATGTGCCCTTTTATAATGGAGGAGAAGGGCACCTTTGGAAATCTTAAATATATTAATTTATAATAAATCTAACCCCACATAAAATCATCCACAAATTACTCATATTCTAATATTAGATGTTATAGGGTTGTGATATCATCAACCAATAAAATTTAGACACGTTAGGAATTTATTTTAAACATTATCAACTTGATTTATCCTTATTTAATCAATTTAATTTTATTTGTGGTAATAACATTCTAAATTTTAAATTATAACAAATAATTACTTATTTGTTGTGAATTTTGAATAATTGGATACTTTATTAACTTTTATACCATATAAATTTAAATATATAAATTTTAAATATTTTTTGTGATTTTTAAACAATTTTATAATATGTTATTTTTAAAAATAACAATAGTTTCAATTTTTACACTATTCATTTATTTGAATTTAAATAAAATACATACAGAGGATATGTTCAAACTAAAAGATTTAATAGATTAATAAATGGTCATAGGTATCTAGAAAATTAGTGGATAAAATTAAATAGTACATATAATATTTATTTAATTATTTTTAAAACCATTTATTTGGTTTATCTCTTAATAAAATAATTACTACATTATTTTTGTATAATTATTTAATATACTTATTTGTTGCATAAAAATTAAAAATAAAATCCTATTATAAAAATAAATCTATTAACGTTCACAATAATACTTTTACTAGAATTTATCATCTTAAAATAACAATATTTAAATTGTTATATTTATTAAATTAAGAAGGTGACAACTTTGGCATCATTTAAAATAAAATAATATAAGTGTCATAATCACTTCTATAAGACTCCAAACGGTAATATATTAGGTAGTTGGATTATTATGGTATATATATACACTACCAATAAGTTTTGGTCAGATTTTTGGGCCTTTAAATGGGTATTATTATTTCAATAAAAACTATATTACTGATTTTTCAATTAATAAATAATTTCTGCATCATTAATGTATCACCATTAATGACAATTATTTTATCCCTAAAAGTTATAAATAAATTATCATAATGTAGATAATTTTATTATCTTTTTGGAGACTATTCATTTTGGAAGTTTTATGATGTTTATCACTAAATTAAAATTATTATACTTATATGATTTAAGAGAGTGACATGTTGTCAATTTATTTGGTTTTAATAATAATTAAATTATTTTCATGGTTAAAAGTACATAAAATTAATCTAATCCGACCCTTAGGTGATATGGGTCTAATTTTAGCCATCCAATATAATTTTGGCATGTGTTGGGGTAATTTTATAATATTATATTTACCCTTAATTACTTGATTTACCTTTGACTATGGTAAATAAAATTTACGGTAGTTACAATGCATAATTACCAAAAATAAAAAGTAGTCTATTAACATAATTTGGACTCACTGATTCCAAATATGGAATCCATTTTTTTAAATTCAATACACAGAAGTTGCAGAAATTAAATTAAAATTAATCTCGTTGTCGAATGAAAACGGGGTTTTGTTTTAAAACATTGCAGAAGATTGAATTGATTTAACCTACGAATTCAATGTAAAATCATTGATAATGACATAAATTATATTAAATAGTAATAATTTATTCTATTTATACTTTAAAACCATTCAATATTATACTTTAACCACATAAGTTATTACGATGAAAAAAAAAATTTAATTGAAATATAGAGTGTTTTTACTAATACAATATGAAAGTTATCAGAATAATATGAAAAAATTATCCAAGGTAAAATTTTATATCCTGATTCCAAAGAATAATTTTATTTTGTAAAATTGAAATTATAAACATTTCAAAAACTATATTTAATGTGGGGGTGCCATCAAGAGGCGGCAAAACTGCATTTTTAGAAAAATACTTATTTTACCCAAAAAATTTATTTTGTTCTTATACCATGTTCTAGAAAATGTGTAAGATGAATAATAATGTTATAAAATTAAAAATTTAGTTAATACTATTCATAATGGATAGTTCATAGTAATATTATAATAATATATCGTTGTTTAGTAAAACCCAATATTGCGTACAACACACGCTATCGAGGAAGGTCGTGATTGCGTGTAATACAAGCCAGGTTAGGGTTGCCTATAGTGAACGACTCCTTTGTTGTTGGATATAAAAAAATACATTGAATATATATATATATATATACTCAATGTTTTTTAAAATAACTACTATAAAACAAACATGAAATTGTGTGTAACACGATCCAAGAATAGTGTGGCGTATACTGCAAGATAATACGGTATTGCGTATAGCGCAAGATAATCTTGGTGTAGAGTACAACAGAAGATATGAAAGAAATTAAAACAAATATATCTTATAAAATCTCAGGTTGTTACATTCTACCCTCTTTAAAATGAATTTCGCCACTGAAATTCGTCGGGGTTATAAATTGTTTAATATTCATAGAAACCCACATCGTAAAACGGTAAACTAAAACTTCATTTTAAAAAGTGAAGTATGAAACATATTGGTTACCCAAATTAACTCATCACTGGGTTTCCACGTAAGAGAACATAGGTGAAAATATATATATGGAAGAAAAATCTAACCATCAAGTTCTGATGGAGAGTGGTAGAGAACATGGCTATGAAAAAGCCATCAATCACAAAGCCATAAATTTGTGATGATCTAAGGTACCATCTAATTCATCAGATACAAGAGAACTAGGACAACATTTTTGGTTTTCAATATCATTTCCCTAAAGTTGAAAATTTTGAATTTGAAGAAATACTTACTTGATTTAGGTACAATCTCACTGTTGTTTGTGGTTTGAACAATTTCCACTTCATTTCTTAAAGAAATGAAGATGAATTTGTTATTCATGAAGTGTTAACAGATCATGTGATAGAATGATGGGTCATTCCATTTGTTTCAAAGAAAAGGTTATAAAAAATTATCAAATATACAAAAGTCCATCTATGGTGAGTTTAATCGTATACGATTCCAAAAATGAACGTATACTTCATCTATCATGCCTCTTAATAAAATAAAACTAGTTTCTACTAACTAGGGACTTCCTGTAGGGAAATGGTATGCGATAAAATCTAGTCGCACTTCGGGTGTGGGTTTGACTCCCACAACCTTGTTCGACACGACGGGTTGTCGCTCGTCCTATAGGTTGTCCTTTTTCAAAAACTACATTACTATAACATCCTATCAATAATATTGAAAAAGGTTCTATCCTTAAATAATACTAACTTATGTTCAACATAATCCATTCCAATCTTTAGGCTTATCCATTATATTGCAGTCCATTGTCATATTATAGTGAAAACGATTACCAGAGATTTCATATAACAAACACGTTAATACCATCGTTGATACCCATATATCATAAGATATGTCTTGTTGGTCACATTCCCAACGTTCGAAGGCCTTAATCATGTATTCTCTTGAAAATTGAATCCCCATTGAATCTTAGTGAAAACATGAGTGTTGTAAAAAGTTAACTCTTTCCACATACCAAAACCCCAAAATTCTATATACTCAAACCATGATATCACTTAGTCTTTATATCAATCATGAGCTCATGAATATTGTCAAACATTTTATTTTCTCTTTATCCCTTCATTATGCAAATATCATCTCCTTTTCAAGAATATCTCAATCACTTTCCATGGTTACCGATGCCATGTTCTTATGGAAACACACAATGGATATAGGTATTCCAATATACCATAAAAGTACCACAACAACATTATTTTTGAATACCAATACATAAACACTTCAAACCACCCTCTTCAATGATTGTCATGTAATAAGTCCTTCCTTGATTTAGATGTAACCTCTTAGGTCAGGCCATTGAGTTGGGTAATGCGCATGTTCTCCACAGATAAGACATTGAACTCCATAACAGTCTATCACTCTATGACCCTATTCTCCACACAGATAACATCTTTCACTCCATTTGAGGTATTCCTCAAGATTCTTTTTCCCTTATTTAGAAATATCAATCTTCTTTTATTTATGCTCCTCACTTTGCAAAAATGCATAAAATTCCATCTTTCTCTTATTTGATGACTTAGGAATACCACTAAATTTCACATTGTTAATCATATATCGCGATGACTGATTCGACATAATCAAAATATCTTTCTCTCCAAGAATTACACAATTTCGTTTCTCATAGTCACCAATTTGTCCATTGGATTCAATGTTAACCGAATTCCTTCTGGTTCCCTCCATTGACTAAAACATAAAAAGAATTCTGTGAGTGGAAAAAATCCTGCTATGAAAAAAACATAGTAAAGGGGGTGTACCCTCAAAATCTATCATCATAGGTTAAATTCTAAGAACGTTACCTTAGTTCTAGGACTATATCATATATGTATGCTTATCCTTAGGGACATCCCTAGACATACCTTAGAAATATCTCTAGTGATCTCACTAACATTTTCACATCCTAGTTTCCAAAGGTTGACTAAACCTTTCCTCTGATACCAACTGTAGAGACCTAAATCTTGACGTACATGGACATTACATTAGTTTTGCAGAATACTTAATACACAACAAAAACAGACACACAAGGACCGTAATAGTTTAGTGTCTTTGGAAACGTGGAACGAAATATTCTAATCGTGTTGAAAGATCTTCAACATCTCCCATAAAGATCTTCCCCTTTTTTCATACCTAAAACCTTTATTTATATCTTGGGGAATAGAAAACATAAAAAGGGTGAGCTCAAATTCTTAGTAAGGGTAAGCATGGATAAAATAAAACATACCATATACATTTGAACTTAAAAACACGAGCATAATGTTTAAACATCAAAAGCTTGAGCAATGACATAAAACATGGAATCACGTAAGGAATAGATCATAAAGAAACATTAAGAATGATAAAATAGCATGGGAATAAAACATGTAATTGTGGAAACCATTAATAACATGTTATGATTTCCATAGTAGCCAATGCATTGCTGCCAAGACCATCTTAGTGGACAAAGTCCCTTTCTGAATCGAGTTCACTCCTCGTTTCAGTCCTGTAATACTGAACCGGATTAACATACAGTTCCAGCCATGTCTATCTCATGAGATATAAATCTTTACCCAATGCATTGGAGGGAGATATAGGTCCCACCCATCTCATAATTAAATCATTCTTACTTGTGCCACAAAATAAACCTACATCATTCATAATAACCCAACGAATAAAATGGGTTTCATAAACATCATCCCATAATCACATAATCCATATAAAAGAAATGGAAATCATTTCATAATAAGTAAATTGAATCCATTTAAATCATATAGACTTTATACATGAAACATACACATGTGAAATAACGTCATCTTAGATGGAAAATGGTTTTGATAAAACACTTGAAATGAATTCTTGAGGAAAATATCCTTTCTTATTCAAAATCAATTTCTTTTCACAAAAAATCATGAAATTTTAAAAGAAAAATACTTTGATGGAAATAGTCATGAAATCTTTTGGAGTAATCTTCATGAAAATAAGGATTTACAAAACAGTAAAAATCTGTTCGTTCCGTATAAGTTAAAAAAAACATTTTTCTCATACTTTTGCCGGAAAAGTCCAAAAGTACCTCGTAACGTAAACAAATGAAATATTCCTTACATACCATGTAGTAAAGTTAAAAAATGGGTAAAAATAACATTAAACATACATGAAAACACTTTTATAAAACATGGACATGGATGATAGAAATAACCCCAGTAAATACTTACGAATAAACAATCTCGTATAAAAACGAGATTGGAAAAGTTATCACTTACCTTAGGTCCGATATGATTCGTATGGATCCGAAACTCCTGTATAATCATTTAAATATTTTCATTGACTTATTACATAATCATATTCATTTGTACGACATCATATCTGTTTCAATTATGACTTTATATTACCCGATCTTTTGTAAATTCCAAGTAAACGCTACATTTTGGGTAAAATCATTTCATTTATCGTATGTGTTTCGACTTGTCATTCTTGATATTATTACTTATATCCTGATTTACATAATTCAAGAATGTAAAACATGATTTATATATAATATATATTCATCATATACATATATATTATAGATCGATAAAAGGAATGAAATACACCGTTCATGGAGACGGTAGGCCGTACGTACACTTAAACGTTGTTATCGTTTCATTATTGAATTGAATGAAACTAAATAGATGACATGTATATATATATATACATAAATCCAGTATCATTATTATTTCATAAATTTCATTATTATTCATTATATAAAATTTATGATCATTCATTTATGGTTAACATGGAGAATGAATCTCATCGCGTCATGGAGACGGTAGTCCGTACGTACGCACGAGCGATGATATCATTCCCATAATTGTTGAATAGAATTGGAGATGATGATAAAATATATCAGAATAATAATGATTTTATAATAACTATGTATAGATATTCTTTACACCATTATACCCATCCACGTAAGGTGGTGTTGGAAAAACAGATTACACCACGGCGTGGAGACTGTATTCTGTACGCATGAACTTTCGGTGATTTCGTTTTCCGTAGGATGGATAGATGGTTAAATAGGGTTGTTTTATACTTATAATAACATATCAGTATATTTGTGACACTGATGTTATTACTTCATAATGAAACAACTAAATAAGAAGAAGTGGAAGAGGAAATAAAGTTGAAAGAATCGGTAATGGACATTACCTCTTCTTTGAAGTGCCTCTTTGAGACCTCATTTTAGGGCACTGAAATTGCCTTTGAAGAATACCAGGACCTCTAGGATGTCTCTAGGGAAGTGGATAAGAGAATTTTTTAGGGTTTGGCTGAGTTTGAAGGCTCAAAGTGGTGAGAGGAAGAGAGGGAGGAGGTTCCCTTTTATAAGGGAGGAGAGGGGCACCTTTGGAAATCTTAAAAATATTAATTTATAATAAATCTAACCCCACATAAAAACATCCAAAAATGACTCATATTAAAATCTTAGATGATATAGGGTTGTAATCGCATTAACCAATAAAATTTAGACATGTTAAGAATTTATTTTAAACATTATCAACTTGATTTATCTTTATTTAATAAATTTAATTTTATTTGTGGTAATAACATTCTAAATTTTAAATTATAAGAAATAATTACTTATTTGTTGTGAATTTTCCATAATTGTATACTATAGAACATTATATACCATATAAATTTTAATTTTTAATTTTTAAATATTTTTGTGATTTTTAAACAATTTTATAATATATTATTTTTATAAAATAACAACAGTGTAAATTTTGACACTATTCATTTATTTGAATTTAAATAAAATATATACAGAAGATATGTTAAAAATAAATGATTTAATAGATTAATAAAAGGTCATATGTATCTAGAAAATTAGTGAATAACATTAAATAGTTCATATTTTGTTTATTTTATTATTTTTAAAACCATTTATTTGGTTTTTCTCTTTATAAAATAATTACAACATCATTTTTGTATAATTTTTTAAAATACTTATTTGTTGCAGAAAAATTAAAAATAAAATCCTATGATACCATTAAATATATTAACTTTCAAAATAATACTTTCACTTGAATTTAACATCTTAAAATATCAATATTTAAATTGTTATATTTATTAAAATATGAAGGTGGCAACTTTGGAATCATTTAAAGTAAAATAATATAAGTGTAATAATCACTTTTATAAAACTCCAAACGGTTATAAATTAGGTCATTAGATGATTATGGTATATATATACGCTACCAATATGTTTTGGTCAGGTTTTTGGGCATTTTAAGGGGTATTATTATTTCAACAAAAACTATATTACTGATTTTTCACTTAATAAATAATTTCTGCATCATTAATGAATCACCATTAATGATAATTATTTAATCCATAAAAATTCTAAATATATTATCATGATTTAGATAATTTTATTATCGTTCTGGATATTATTCATGTTCGATGTTTTATGATGATTATCACTAAATTAAAATTATTATACGTATGTGATTTAAGAAAGTGATATCTTGTCACTTTCTTTGGTTTTAATAATAATTAAATTATTTTCATTGTCTAAAGTCCATAAAATGAATCTAATCTGACCCTTAGGTGATATGGGTCTACGTTTATCCATCCAATAAAATTTTGTAATGTGTTAGGGTAATTTTATAATATTATATTTACCCTTAATTACCCGATTTACCTTTAACTATGGTAAATAAAATTTACCATAGTTACTATTCATAATTCTGAAAAATAAAAATTAGCCTATTAACATAATTTGGACTCACTGATTCCAAATATGGAATCCATTTTTTAAAATTAAATACACAGAAGTTTCAGAAATTAAATTAAAATTAATCCCGTTGTCGAATGAAAACGAGTTTTTGTTTTAAAACATTGTAAAATATTGAATTGATTTAACCTACGAATTCAATGTAAAAGCAATGATAATAGCATACATTATATTAAATGGTAAAAATATATTATACTTATACTTTAAAACCATTCAATATTATAATTTATCCACCTAAGTTATTACGATGAAAAAAGTTGTTTTTAATTAAAATATAGCATGTTTTTACTATTAAAATATGAAAGTTATTAGAACAATATGAAAATTTTATCCAAGGTAAAATTTTATATCCTTATTCCAAAGAATAATTTTATTTTGTAAAATTGAACTTATAAACATGTCAAAAACTTGATTTAACGTGGGTGCACCATCAAAAGGTGGCAAAACTACATTTTTTGAAAAATATTTATTTTACCCAAAATATTTATTTTGTTCTTATACCATGTTCTAGAAAATGTGTAAGATGAATAATAATGTTATAAAATTAAAAATTTAGTTAATACTTTTCATAATGGCTAGTTCATAAAAATATTATAATAATATATTGTTGTTTAGTAAAACCTGGTATTGCGTTCAACACACGCTATTGAGGAAGGTCATGATTGCGTGTAATGTAAGCCAAGTTAGGGTTGCGTGTGGTGAATGAATCCTTTGTTGTTGCGTATAACAAAATACATTGAATATATATATATATACTCAATGTTTCCTGGAATAACAACTATCAAACAAACATGAAATTGTGTGTATCACGATCCAAGAATAATGTTGCGTATACTGCAAGATAATACAGTGTTGTGTATAGCGCAAGATAATCATTGTGTAACGTACAACAGAAGATATGAAAGAAATTAAAATGAATATATATTATAAAATCTCGGGTTGTTACATTGGTCGAAACATGGCTCTCTGCCCAAGGGCTTCATGAGGAAATGGCTGCCACTGGGGATGGTTGTGTGTCCCACCCAGGGGGTGTAGCCACCCATAGAGTTCCCTGATAGGTATCAATTATATTCAACTGGAAGTAATTCCAGACCGCTACAATTGATATCAGTGGAATGGTTTAGTTAACATTTGGAAACTCGGATTTGAAAACTTTTGTGAAATCCGTAGATATATTTCTAATGTATGTCTAGGGATGTCCCTAAGGATAAGTATACGTATAGGTTATATTCCAAGAATTACAGTAATGATATTATAATTTAACCTAAGATGTTAGACAATGACGGTACTCCCCCTTTATTATTTTGTTTTCCCTAGCATGATTTTTTCCTCTCACACTATTATTTTTGGGTTTTAGAAAATGGCAGGAAATAGGAAGATTCATGATAATGAAGGATATGATAGACAATGTAATGATATTCTTCATGAGAAACCGAATGAAATTGGATCTGGTGGTCCATATATCGTTATTATGCCTAATCATCAATCTCATAATATGAACAATAGTCTCAACTTTTGTAAGTTTCCCAACTCAGCTAATAAGAGATAGATAGAGTTTTATGATGATCATAGAGGAAGGAAAGTTCAATTTCCATAATGTAAATCAGGTGGTAAGAGGCATCAAGGAGAATGTTTCAAAGGAACTGGAAGATGCTTTGGGTGCGGAAAAAAGGACACAAATCTAGTAAGTGCAAAGGAAAAGGTTCAGTTAAAACCAATGATAAGGATAATGGTATTACTATGACATCAACAACGATTAGATGTTTTAAATGTGGAATGCATGGGCATTATAAAAACCAATGCCTCATGAAGAGAATCAACCTGGTCATATGGGTATTATTTATGTGGATGATGATGAGGAGACTAAAAATGATATATGATATGAAAGAAGTGTTGAAGCTTGGTCAATGGTTTAAGAAGATAGTGAAATGATTTATGTTTATCAAGAGATATGTTGTATATGTAATGGTTCTATGGAATAAAGAAACATTTAAGGATTGTTACACTATTGTTTATCCTAATGTATTTGAATATATATGTTGAATGGTACTAGTAACCATGAAAGGTTGTTAAGATATTTTTGGAAAGAGGATGATATGCGCATAATGAAGGGATAAGGAGATAATGGGATGTTTGATATTATTAACGAGCTCATTGCTTATATATGGACAAAGCGATATCATGGATTGAGTATATAGAAATTTTGGGATTTTGGTATGTGGATGGAGTTAACTTTTGATTGCATTCATGTTTTCATTAAGGTTCAATGGGTATTTATTTTTCAAGAGAATACATGATTAAGGTATTCATATGTTTGGAATGTGACCAACAAGATATATCGTATGATATATGTGGGGTAAATGATGGTATTCACATACTCGGTAAATGACTTTTCTAGTAATTCTTTTCTTTATACTATGATCTTGGACAAAAGTATTTTAGATAAGATTAAAGATTGGAATGTATTATGTTGGACATAAGGTAGTATTGTTTAAGGATATAAACTTTTGATATTATTTATAGAATGTTATAATAGTATAGTTTTAGAAAAAAGAAAAATCGTAGGACGGGCGACAACCCGTCACGTCAGACAAGGCTGTGGGAATCGAACCCACAACTGAAGTGTGACAGGCCTTTATTGCATACCACTGGACTATAGGAAGTATCTGGTTAGTATAAACTATTTTTATTGTATTAAGTACTATGATAGATAAAGTATAAGTCCATTTTTGGAACCATATACGATTAATCTCACTATAAGATGGACTTATAACTTTTGCTAACCTTTTGTTTGAGACATATGGAATGACCCATCATTCTATCACATGATCTGATAACAATTCAAGAATGAAAAATTCAACATCATTTCTTTACGAAATGAAGTGGAAATTGTACAAGGCACGAACAACGGTGAGATTGTACCGAAATAAAGTAAGAATTTCTTCTAATTCTTCAAATATAGGGAAATGATCTTGAAAACCAAAAATTGTGTCCTAGTGTCCTCATATTCGATGAATCAGATGGTACCTTAGATCATCAAAAAATTATGGCTTTGTGATTATTGGCTTATTCATATCCATGTTCTCTACAACACTCCATCAGAACTTGATGGTTAGATTTCTCTTCCATCTCCATATTTTCACCTATGTTCTCCTATGTGGAATCCCAGTGATTAGTTAATTTGGGTAACCATTACGTTTCATACTTTTGTTCTTAATGTTGAGTTTTGTTATTCCATTTGATGACGTGGGTTTCAATTAAAGAAAATTTCAACTAGAAAACCATTTATAACAACGATGAATTTCTAGAGCGAAATTCCTTTTTAAGGAGGGTAGAATGTAACAACCCGAGATTTTATGAGAATTATTATTTTTAATTTCATTGATGTGTTTTGTTGTATTCTACACAAAGATTATCTTGCGCTATACACAACACCGTATTGTCTTGCAGTATACGCAACACTATTCATGGCTCGTGTTATAAACAATTTCAAGTTCGTTTTGAGGAAATTATTTTACGCTACATTAAGTATAGATTTTGTTTAATGTATAAATGAAATAAGTTTTGATTATGTTATACACAACATTGAGTGTATATATATATATTCAATGTATAAATGAAATATGGTTGGATTCTGTTATACGAAACAACAAAGGATTCTTACACTACACGCAACCCTGACTTGGCTTACATTAAACGTAATCGCGTCCTTCCTCGATAGCGTGTGTTATACACAATACCGAGTTTCACTAAACGAGATATTATAAAAATATTATATAAACTAGCCGTTATGAATAGTAATACCCACTTTTTGAAATTTTATAAATTTTATATTTTAAAACGGACAACATTTTTGGATTCGGAATATCGAAATTAGCCTAGGGTGAATTTGTGTTATTTTTCTGAAAACATTCAATTTTTTATGAATAGTGAAAACACAGGATTACTATTTAGAAACAAAATTTTTAAATAAATAAATATTTATTTTATTTAAATTTATTTTCAGTAAAAAATGATATATAATACATATATATGTTTAATTTAATTCATTGGAGTTATTTTATAATAATGTTCAATATATAAAAATTTTGTTGAACTTTTGACCGTCTTTTACCTACCTCCTAGGAGCTTTTTGCAAACTTACATAAAACATAATTTTATCACTTCTGTGAGTCAAATTTTGAAAATCCGATAGACAAGGTTAATATCAAGGACTAAAATGTGGTTCAATGAGATGAAAATAATTTTTGGTGAATAGTACCTTTTTACTTTTATTTACCACAGTTAAAAGTAAATAGGGTAATTAAGATTAAAAAAGATATTATTATTACCCTATCACATGTACTAATTCTATTGGATAAGTCTAATTAGACCAAAAACAACATTAGGAATAAAATATGACCATTTAGGTCCACTTGGATTTGAATTAGACAATTATTATTAATTTATTTAAAGAAGGGTTAAAATAGTTAAAATCAAAATAATTTTTAATATAGGGTTATACATAAGATAAACTCGACTATAAATATTCATTAGAAATATAAAAAAATTTCACATATAATTTTATTTTATTTATATTTTTTAGACATTAATTAATTTATATTATTTATGACACAATGATGATGTAGTAATTATCTTATTAATGAAATATTAACAAAATTGATATTATAAATACCCAAATAAATGTAATTTGAGACTTTTTCTGAATTAAACTCATTTTATAGGTTAATATGACATGTTATTATTGATTTAATCAATATTTTTCGAACTAACCATTCTGTTATGATTTTCACAAAAAATCAAATACCAAATAGTGTCAAAATTGACATAAAATAGTTTTTAAAACAAATATTATATTATTAATTATTATTTTAATACTAAAAATCTAAGGCTAGGACAAATGAAATAAATAAGGTTATATATATTAATTAATGAACCAATTGGGGTTCTTTTGGATTGTTATAGTAATCTTATTAACCATATAGTGTAAGAAAACAAGAAGACACGGTAAAAGTTAAATTATTTAACTTAGAGTTATATCTAAAAGATAAGGTTACAATAGTAACCTAAACATGTCTAAAACCTATTGGATGAAATTATTTCGACCCATACCCACCTTAGATTCGAAATAAATCAATTTGGTGCTATTTAAAAGAGAATTTGACTTTATAATAAAATAATATTTTATGTTTTTCCAAAGGTGCCCCACTCTTCCCTTATAAAAAGGGCACCATTTCCCTCTTCCCTTCACACCCTTTTGAGACTTGAAGCTCAGAAAAACCCCGAAAATTTCCCTTCTAATCTTCCTTAAAACATTCTTAAGGTTCTGGTCTTCTCAAAAGACCTACTCTAGTGCCCTAAGAAGAAGCTTAAAAGAGGTGCGTCAAAGAAGAGGTAATCTCTTCTTTCGATTATCTCAAGTTTCTTTCTTCTTCAACTTCTTCTTATTTTGTTGTTTCATTGTTAAATAATAACATCAGTATAACTCATATAAATATATGTTATTATGAATATTAAACAACCCTATTTTACCATCTATCCATCCTACGGAAAATGAAATCCCCACGCGTGCGTACGTACGGAATATCATCTCCACGTCGTGGTGTAATCAGTTTTTCCACCACCAACTTACATGGATGGGTATAATGGTGTAAATAAATAACTATATATGGTTATTGTAAAGTGATATTGATTCTGTCATATTATACATGAACTTAAATACAATTCCACTATCATGGGAATGATATCATTGCTCGTGTGTACGTACGGACTACCGTCTCCACGAACGCGATGAGATTCATTTTCCGTGATTAACCATTCAAGAATGATTCTAAAGTATATACAATGAATAATAATGAAATATATGACATAATAAAGCAACTGGATTTATGTATACACATATATATATTTCATCTACTTACTTCCATTCAAGTCAATAAGGAAAAGAAAACAGCGTTCATGCGTACGTACGGCCTATCGTCTCCATGAACGGTGTATTTCATTTCATTTATCTATATACTATATATATATATATACTGAATATATATGATATATATATCATGATTTAAATTCTGGAAGTAATTAAATCATGATATAAGTAGTAATAATATCAAGAACAATAAGTCCAAACACGTACGACAAATAAAACGTTTTAAAAAAATGCTTCTTTAACATTAAATTTACAAAAGAACGGGTAATATAAAGTCATAAATGAACCATATAAGATATCATATCAAAGAATATGATTTATGGAAATTTCAATGAATTTATTTAAATCATTATACAGGAGGTTCAGATATGTAAAAAGCATATCAGACCTAAGGTAAGGGATAATTATTCCAATCTCATTCTTATCTGAGATTGTTTATTTGTAAGTATTTACTGGGGTTATGTTTATCATCTTTGTCCATGTTTTATATAAATGTTTTCAAAAAATGTATATTATTCTTCCATGTATGTTTATTGTCATTTTTAACCTTTTATGACTTTTACCACAAGGTTTGGATGGAATATTTTTTTTACCATATGAGTTGCTTTTTGACTTTTCTGGCAAAAGTACGAGAAGAATGTTTATTTACTTATATGGCATGAACATATTTTTATGATTGCATAACACCTAATTCTCATGAAGCGTACTCTATAAGATTTAATGAATATTTTCATCCAAATCCTTTTCTTTTATAATTTAATGGCATTTTGTGAAAAGAAAATGATTCTTAAAAAATATAGGATATTTTCCTCAAAAATTAATTTCAAGTGTTTTATCAAAACCATATTCCATATAAGGTGAAATTTTTTCATATGTGTATGTTTAAAGTATAATGTCTCTATGATTTACATGGTTTCACTTTTTTTATGATGAAATGATATCCATTATTTTATATGGATTATGTTATGATGGAATGATGTTTATGAAACCCAATTTATTCTTTGGGTTATGATGAATGATTTATGATTATTTTGTGGCACACGAAAGAATGATTTCAATATGAGATGGGTGGGACCTATAACTCCCTACAATAAGTTGGGTAAAGATTTATATCTCATGAGATATACATGGCTGGAACGGTAAGTTAATCTGGTTCAGTAATACATGACTAGAATGAGGAGTGAACTCGATTCAGAAAGGGACTTTGTCCACTAATATGGTCTTGGCAGCAATGTCTTGGCTACTATAGAAATCATATCATGTGATTAATGGTTGACACAATCACATGTTTTATTCCCATGCTATTTTATCCTAATTGATGATCCTTTATGATATATGCCTTAAATACTTCCAAGATTTATGTCTTTGCTCAAGATTTTGATGTTTAGATTTTATGTTCAATTTTTTTGCATTCAAATGATTATGGATTGTTCAATATTATCTATGTTTACCCTTACTGAGCATTTGAGCTCACCCTTTATATGTTTTCTTTTCCACATGATATAATGAAAGGTTTTAGGTAAGAAAACCAAAAAGGGGAGGATCTTTATGGTAGATGTTGAAGATCTCTCACCATGATTAGAAGATTTTGTTCCTAGTTTCCAAAGACACTAAACTAATACGGTCTTTTGGCATCTGTTTTTGTCATGTATTAAGTATTCCGCAAAAGTAATGCAATGTCCATGTATGTCAGGATTTGGGTCTCTATAGTTGGTATCAAGGCCAAAGGAGGTAGGAATGTATCCTATCCTTGGGAACTCTCACATTTGAGCGTTGGACGAAGCATGGCTCTCTTCCCAAGGGCCTCATGAGGAAATGACTGCCACTGGGGATGGTGGTGTGTCCCACCTAGGGGGTGTAGCCGCCCATGGAGTGCCCTGATATGTATCAATTATAGTCCAATAGAAGTAATTTCAGACCACTACAGTTGGTATCGGAGAATGGTTTAGTTAACTTTTGGAAACTCGGATGCGAAAACTTTAGTGAAATCCCTAGATATATTTCTAAGGCATGTCTAGGGATGTCCTTAAGGATAAGTATACGTATAGGTTATAGTCCTAGAATTACGGTAACAATATTATAATTTAACCTAAGATGTTAGATAATGATGGTACTCCCCCTTTATAATGTTGTTTTCTCTAGCATGATTTTTTCCTCTCACACTATTCTTTTTGGGTTTTAGAAAATGGCTGGAAACAGGAAGATTCACGATAATGGAGGATATGATAGACGATGGATTGATATTTTTCAGGAGCAACCGATCGAAATTGGATCTGGAGGTCCATATATAGTTATTATTCGTAATCAACAATCTCATAATATGATCAATAATCTCAACATTGGTAAGTTTCCTGACTCATCTAATAAGAGAAAGATGGAGTTTCATAATGATCATAGAGGAAGGATAGTTCAATTTCCATCATGTAAACTAGGTGGTAAGAGGCATCAAGGATAATGTTTCAAAGGAACTGGAAGATTCGTTGGGTGGGGAAAAGAAGGACACAAATCTAGTAAGTGCAAAGGAAAAGGTTCGGTTAACACCACGGATAAGGATAATGTTAATGCTACGACATCAACAATGATTAGATGTTTTAAATGTGGAATGTATGGGCATTATGAAAACCAATTCCCTAGGGGAAATTCTCCTGAAGAGAATCATCATGGTCATATGGGTAGTATTTATGTGGATGATGATGAGGAGACTACAAATAATATATGAGATGAAAGAAGTGTTGAAGCTTGGTCATTGGTTTAAGAAGTTAGTGGACGGATTTATGTTTATCAAGAGTTATGTTGTATAGGTAATGGTACTATGGTATAAAAAACATCTAAGGGTTGTTACACTATTGGTTTTCCTAATGTATTTGAATGTATATGTTTAATGGTACCAGTAATCATGAAAGGTTATTTAGATATTTTTGGAAAGAAGATGATATGCACATAATGAAGGGATAGGGAGATAATGTGATGTTTGATATTATTAATGAGATCATTGCTTATATAAGGACAAATTGATATCATGGTTTGAGTATATTGAAATATTGGGATTCTGGTATGTGGAAAGAGTTAACTTTTGACAGTATTCATGTTTTCACTATGGTTCAATGGGTATTCATTTTTCAAGAGAATTCTTGATTAAGGTATTCACATGTTTGGAATGTGACCAACAAGATATATCGTATGATATATGGGGGATAAATGATGGTATTCACATGCTCGGTATGTGAAATTTCTAGTAATTATTATCATTATACTATGATCTTGGACAAAAGTATTTTAGATAAGCTTAATGATTGGAATGGATTATGTTGGACATAAGTTAGTATTTTTTAAGGCTATAACTTTTTGATATTATTTATGGAATGGTATAATAGTATAGTTTTAAAAAAAGGACAACCCGTAGCATGGTCGAAAACCTGTCGCGTCAGACAAGGCTGTGGGAATCAAACCCACAACCAAAGTGCGACATGACATTATTGCATACCACTGGCCTAAAAAAAGTCCCTAGATAGTAGAAACTGGTTTTATTTTATTAAGAACTATTATAGATAAAGTATAAGTCCATTTTTGGAACCACATACGATTAATCTCACCATAAGATGGACTTAAAACTTTTGCTAACCTTTTTTTTAGACAGATGGGATGACCCATCATTCTATCACATGATCTGCTAACACTTCAAGAATGTCAAATTAAACTTCATTTACTTTAAGAGATGAAGTGGAAATTGTACAAGGCACGAACAATGGTGAGAATGTACCAAAATAAAGAAAGTATTTCTTCTAATTATTCAAATATAGGGAAATAGTTTGAAAACCAAAAATGTTGTCCAAGTGTCCTCATATACGATGAATCAGATGGTACCTTAGATCATCACAAATTTATGACTTTGTGATTATTGTCTTTTTCATAGCCATGTTCTCTATAACTCTCCATCAGAACATGATGGTAAGATTTCTCTTCCATCTCCATATTTTCACCTATATTATCCTATGTGGAAACCAAGTGATTGGTTAATTTGGGTAACAGTTACGTTTCATACTTTTGTTCTTAAAGTTATGTTTTGGTATTCCATTTTACAACGTGGGTTCTAATTAAAGAACTTTCAAGTAGAAAATCATTTATAACCTCGATGAATTTCGATTGAGAAATTCCTTTTTAAGGGCCGTAGAATGTAGCAACCTGAGATTTTATGAGAATTATTCTTTTTAATTTCTTTGATATCTTTTTTTGTACGCTACACCATGATTATCTTGCACTATACGGAACACCATATTAGCTTGCAGTATACGCAAAATCATTATTGTCTCGTGCTATACACAATTTCGAGTTCGTTTTGTGGAATTTATTTTACACTACATTAAATATAGATTTTTTAATGTATAAATGAAATAATTTTTGATTATGTTATACACAACATTGAGTGTATATATATATATTAAATGTATAAATGAAATATGGTTGGATTATGTTATATGCAACAACATAGGATTCTTGCACTACACGCAACCCTGACATGGATTACATTACACGCAATCGCGTCCTTTCTCGATAGCGTGTGTAGTACACAATACCGAGTTTCACTAAACAAGATATTATAAAAATATTATATAAACTAGCCGTTATGAATAGTAATACCCAATTTTTGAAATTTTATAAATTTTATCTTTAATAAAAGACTTCATTTTTGGATTTGGAATATCAAAATTAGCCTAGGGTGAGTTTTTGGTATTTTTCTGAAAACATTCAATTTTTGATGAATAGTGAAAACACTAGGTTAGTATTTAAAAACCGAATTTTTATTTAAATAATTATTTTTTTATTTAAATTTATTTTCAGTCAAAATTGACACATAACACCTATATATGTCTAATGTAATTAATTGAATTCATTTTATAATAATTTTCGATATATAAAAATTTTATTGAAAATTTGACCGCCTTTTACCTACCTCATAGGAGCTTTTTGCAAACATACATAAAACATAATTTTATCGCTTATGTGAGTGAAATTTTTAAAATCTGAGAGACATGGTTAATATTAAGGACTAAAATGTAATTCAATAAGACGAAAATAAGTTTTGGTGAATAGTAACTTTTTACTGTTATTTACCACAGTTAAAAGTAGATAGGGTAATTAAGGGTAAAAAGGTATTATTATTACCCTAACACATGTCCTAATTCTATTGGATAAGTGTAATTCGACCAAAAACAACATTAAAAATAAAATATGGCCATTTAGGTCCACTTGGATTAGAATAGGACATTTATTATTAATTTATTTAAAGAAGAGTTAAAATAGTTACAATCAAAGTATAATAACATAATAATTTTTATATAGGGTTATAAATAAGATAAATTTGACTCTAAATATTCATTAAAAATATAAAAACATTTCAAACATAATTTTATTTTATTTATATTTTTTAGACATTAATTAATTTAATTTATTTATGACAGAATGATGATGTAGTAATTATCTTATTAATGAAATATTAACAAAATTGATATTATAAATACCCAAATAAATGAAATTTGAGACTTTTTATGAATTAAAATAAATTACTAGGTTAATATAACATGTTATTATTTATTTAGTCAACTTATTTCTAACTAAACATGCTTTTCGGATTTTCACAAAAAATCAAATACCAAATAGTGTCAAAATTGACATAAAATAGTTTTTAAAACAAATATTATATTATTAATTGTTATTTTAATCCTAAAAATCAAAGGCTCAGAAAAATGAATTAAATAAGGTTATATATATTAATAATGTACCACTTGGGGTTCTTTTGGACTGTAATAGTAAGTTTATTAACAATATAGTGTATGAAAACAACAAGACACGGTAAAAGTTAAATTATTTAACTTGGAGTTAAATCTAAAGGATAAGGTTAAAATAGTAGGATAAAATTGTCTAAAACCTATTGGTTGAAATTATTTCGACCCATCCCCACATTATATTATAAATAAAAAATTTGGAGCTATTAAAAACTGAATATGACTTTATAATAAAATAATATTTTAAGTTTTCCAAAGGTGCCCCTCTCCTCCATTATAAAAAGGGCACCCTTTACCTCTTCTTTTCACACCCTTTTGAGCCTTGATGTTCGGCCAAACCCTAAAAATATCTCTTCTACACTTCCTTATAAGCATTCTTAAGGTTTTGGTCTTCTCAAAAGACCAACTCTAGTGCCCTAAGAGGAAGCTTAAAGGAGGTGCGTCGAAGAAGAGGTAATCTCTTCGTTCGATTCTCTCAAGTTTCTTTCTTCTTCATATTCTTCTTATTTTGTTGTTTCATTATAATGTAATTACATCAGTATCACTCATATAATGATATATTATTATGAATATGAAACAACCCTATTTTACCTTCTATCTATCCTATGGAAAATGAAATCACCACGCGTGCATACGTACGGAATACCGTCTCCACGCCGTGGTGTAATCAGTTTTTCCACCACCACCTTACATGGATGGGTATACTTGTGTAAATAAATAACTATATATGGTTATTGTAAAGTGATAATGATTCTGTAATATTATACATACACCTAAATACATTTCCAAGATCATGGCAATGATATCATCGCTCATGCGTACGTACAGACTACCATCTCCATGAACGCGATGAGATTCATTTTCCGTGATTAACCATTAAAGAATGAATATAAAGTATATACAATGAATAAAAATCAAATATTTGACATAATTAATCTACTGGATTTATATATACACATATATATATTTCATCTACTTACTTCCATTCAAGTCAATAAGGAAAAGAAAGGAGCGTTCATGCATACGTACGGCCTACCGTCTCCATGAACGGTGTATTTCATTTCATTTATCTATAATATATATATATATATATATATTGAATATATATGATATATATATCATGATTTACATTCTATAAGTAATTAAATCATGATATAAGTATTAATTATATTTAGAACAACAAGTCCAAACACGTACGATAAATAAAATGTTCTACCAAAAACGCTGCTTTAACATGAAATTTACAAAGGAACGAGAAATATAATGTCATAAGTGAACCATATATGATATCATAACAATGAATATGATTCCTTAATAAGTCAATGAAATTATTTAAATCATTATAAATGAGGTTTAGATATGTACGAAGCATATCAGACCTAAGGTAAGGGATAATTATTTCAATCTCAATCTTATCCGAGATTGTTTATTTGTAAGTATTTACGGGGGTTATGTTTATCATCCATGTCCATGTATTATAAAAATGTTTTCAAAAAATGATTAGTATTATTAAATGTATTTTTATTGTCATTTTTTCCCTTTTATGACTTTTACCACAATGTTTGGAAGGAATCTTTTTTTTACCATACGAGGTACTTTTTGACTTTTTCGACGAAAGTACGAGAAGACTGTTTTTTTACTTATATGGAAGGAACAGATTTTTACGATTTCATAACACCTAATTCTCATGATTCTTACTCTACAAGATTTCATGATTATTTTCAACCGAATTCTTTTCTTTTAAAATTGAATGGAATTTTGTGAAAAGAAAATTATTTTTAAATAATATAGGATATTTTCCTCAAGAATTCATTTCTAGTGTTTTATCAAAACCATTTTCCATCTAAGGTGACATTATTTCACATGTGTATGTTTCAAGAATAATCTCTCTATGATTTTCATGGTTTCACTTTTCTTATGATGAAATTATATCCAATTTTTTATATAGATTATGTTATGATGGAATGATGTTTATGAAACCCAATTTATTATTTGGGTTATGATGAATGATTTATGATTATTTTTGGGCACACGTAAGAATGATTTCAATATGAGATGGGTGGGACCTATAAATACCTCCAATAAATTGGGTAAAGATTTATATCTCATGAGGTAGACATGGCTAGAACGGTAAGTTAATCCGGTTCAGTAATACAGGACTGGAACGAGAAGTGAACTCGATTTAGAAAGAGACTTTGTCCACTAAGACGGTCTTGGATGAAATGTCTTGGCTACTATGGAAATCATATCATGTGCTTAATGGTTGACACAATAACATGTTTTATTCCCATGCTATTTTATCCTGATTGATGTTCCTTTATGATATATTCCTTACATACTTCCAAGATTTATGTATTTTATCAATAATTTGATGTTTAGATTTTATGTTCAAGTTTTTGCATTCAAATGATTAGGTATTATTCAATGTTTTCTATGTTTACGGTTAATGATCATTTGAGCTCACCCTTTATATGTTTTATTTTCCCCAGGATATAATGAAAGGTTTTAGGTAAGAAAACCAAAAAGGGGAAGATCATTATGGGAGATGTTGTAGATCTTTCACCATGATTATAGGATTTCGTTCCGAGTTTCCAAAGACACTAAACTAATACGGTCTTTGGGAATCTGTTTTTGTCATGTATTAAGTATTTTGAAAAAGTAATTTAATGTCTATGTATGTCAAGATTTGGGTCTCTACAGTTGGTATCAGGTCCAAATGAGGTAGGAATGTATGTGATCCTTGGGAAATCTCACATGTGAGCGTTGGACGAAGCATGACTCTCCGCCCAAAGGGTTCATGAGGAAATGGCTGCCACTGGGGATGGTAGTGTGTCCCACCCAGGGGGTGTAGCTGCCTATGGAGTGCCCTAATAGGTATCAATTATAGTCTACTAGAAGTAATTCCAGACCGCTAGAGTTGTTATTAGAAGAAAGGTTTAGTTAACCGTTGGAAACTCAGATGCGAAAACTTTAGTGAAATCCATATATATATTTCTAAGGTATTTCTAGGGATTCCCCTAAGGATAAGTATACGTATAGGTTATAGTACTAGAATTATGGTATCGATATTATAATTTAACCTAAGTTGTTAGATAATTACGTTACTCCCCCTTTATTATGTTGTTTTCCCTAACATGATTTTTTCTTCTAACACTATTCTTTTTGGGTTTAAGAAAATGGCTGGAAATAGGAAGATTCATGATAATGGAGGATATGATAGACAATGGAATGATATTATACATGAGAAACCGAATGAAATTCGATCTTGAAGTCCATATATCGTTGTTATGCCTAATCAGCAATCTCATAACATGACCAATAATCTAAATTGTGGTATGTTTCCCGACTCAGCTAATAAGAGCAAGATGGAGTTTCATGATGATCATAGAGGAAGTAAAGTTCAATTTCCATCATGTAAATCAGGAGGTAAGAGGCATCAAGGAGAATTTTTCAAAGGAACTAGAAGATTCTTTGGGTGCGGAAAAGAAGGACACAAATATAGTAAGTGCAAAGGAAAAGGTTCAGTTAACACCATGGATATGGATAATGGTATTTCAATGACATCAACAATAATTAGATGTTTTAAATTTGGAATGTATGGACATTATGAAAACCAATACCCTAAGGTAAATTCTCATGAAGAGAATCAGCATGGTCATATGGGTAGTTTTTATGTGGATGATGATGAGGAGATTACAAATGATAAATGAGATGAAAGAAGTGTTGAAGCTTGGTAAATGGTTTAAGAAGTTAGTGGAATGATTTATGTTTATCAAGAGTTATGTTGTATAGGTAATGCTACTATAGAATAAAAACACATCTAAGGATTGTTACACTATTGTTTTTCCTAATGTATTTGAATGTATATGTTGAATGATACCAGTAACCATGAAAGGTTATTCAGATATTTTTGGAAAGAAGATGATATGCACATAATGAAGGGATAAGGAGATAATGGGATGTTTGATATTATTAATTTGCTCATTTCTTATATAAGGGCAAAGTGATATCATGGTTTGAGTAGATAGAAAATTTGGGATTTTGGTATGTAGAAAGAGTTAACTTTTGACAGTATTCATGTTTTCACTAAGGTTCAATGGGTATTCATTTTTTAAGAGAATTCATGACTAAGGTATTCACATGTTTGGAATGTGACCAACAAGATATATCGTATAATATATGGGGGATAAATTATGGTATTAACATGCTCGTTAAATGAAATTTCTAGTAATTCTTTTCTTTATACTATGATCTTGGATAGAAGTATTTTAGAAAAGATTAAAGATTGGGATGGATTATGATGGACATAAGTTAGTATTGTTTAAGGCTAGAACTTTTTGATATTATTTATGGAATGTTATAATAGTATAGCTTTAGAAAAAGAACAACCCGTAGGACGGGCAACAACCCGTCACGTCAGACAAGGCTGTGGGAATCGAACCCACAACCGAAGTGCGACAGGCCTTTATTGCATACCACTGGCCTACAGGAAGTCCCTGGTTAGTAGAAACTAGTTTTATTTTAATAAGCTCTATGATAGATAAGGTATAAGTCCATTTTTGGAACTATATACAATTAATCTCACCATAAGATGGGCTAATAGCTTTTTCTAACCTTTTTTTTGAGACAGATGGAATGGCCCATCATTTTATCACATGATCTGCTAACACTTCAAGAATGACAAATTCAACTTCATTTCTTTAAGAGATGAAGTGGAAATTGTACAAGGAAATAAAACGGTGAGATTGTACCGAAATAAAGTAAGTATTTCTTCTAATTCTTCAAATATAGGGAAATGATCTTGAAAACCAAAAATGTTGTCCTAGTGTCCTCATATATGATGAATCAGATGGTACCTTAGATCATCACAAATTTATGGCTTTGTGATTATTGGATTTTTCATAGCCATGTTCTCTACAACTCTCCATCAGAATTTGATGGTTATATTTCTCTTCCATCTCCATATTTTCACCTATGTTCTCCTATGTGGAAACCCAGTGATTAGTTAATTTGGGTAACCATTACGTTTCATACTTTTTTTCTTATAGTTAATTTTTGGTATTAAATTTTACGACGTGGGTTTCAATTAAATAAACTTTTAAGTAGAAACCCATTTATAACGTCGACGAATTTCGATTGTGAAATTCCTTTTTAAGGGGGTAGAATGTAACAAACCGAGATTTTATGAGAATTATTCTTTTTAATTTCTTTGATGTATTTTGTTGTGTGCTACACCAAGATTATCATGCGCTATACACAACACCGTATTAGCTAGCAGTATACGCAATACTATTCTTGGCTCGTGTTACACACAATTTTATGTTGGTTTTGTGGAAATTATTTTACGCTACATTAAGTATATATTTTGTTTAATGTATAAATGAAAAATGTTTTGATTATGTTATACACAACATTGAGTGTATATATATATATATTCAATGTATAAATGAAATATGGTTGGATTCTATTATATTCAACAACAAATGATTCATGCACTACATGAAACCTGGACTTGGCTTACATTACACGTAATCACGTCCTTCCTCGATAGCGTGTGTAGTACACAATATCGAGTTTCACTAAATGAGATATTATAAAAATATTATATAAACTAGCCGTTATGAAAAGTAATACCCATATTTTTTAAATTTTATAAATTTTATCTTTCAAAATGGACTTCATTTTTTGATTCGAAATATCAAAATTATCCTCGGGTGAATTTTTGGTATTTTTCTGAAAACATTTAATTTTTGATGCATAGTGAAAACACTGGGTTACTATTTAAAAACCGAAGTTCTATTTAAATAATTGTTTATTTTATTTAAACTTATTTTTAGTCAAAATTGATACATAATACCTATATAATATTAATGTAATTCATTGGAGTCGTTTTATAATAATTTTCGATATATAAAAAGTTTATTGAACTTTTGACCGTCTTTTACCTACCTCTTAGGAGCTTTTTGGAAACTTACATAAAACTTAATTTTATCGCTTCTGTGAGTAATATTTTAAAAATCCGAGAGACACGGTTAATAACAAGTACTAAAATGTGGTTCAATGATATGAAAATATTTTTTTATGAATAGTAACTTTTGTACTTTTATTTACCACAGTTAAATGTAAATAGGGTAATTAAGGGTAAAAAAGATATTATTATTTTCCTAAAACATGTCCTAATTCTATTGGATAAGTGTAATTCTACCAAAAACAACATTAGGAATAAAATTTTACCATTTCGGTCCACTTGGATTTGAATAGGACATTTATTATTAATATATTTAAAGAAGGGTTAAAATAGTTAAAACCAAAGTATAATAACTAAATAATTTTTAATATAGGGTTATATAAAACATAAATTCAACTATAAATATTAATTAAAAAGATAAGAACATTTCAAGAATAATTTTACTTTATTTATATTTTTTAGACATTAATTAATTTAATTTATTTAGGACACAATTATGATGCAGTAATTATCTTATTAATGAAATATTAACAAAATTGATATTATAAATACCCAAATAAATGTAATTTGAGACTTTTTATGAATTAAATTAATTTTATAGGTTAATATGACATGTATTTATTGATTTAATTAACTTTGTTTTAACTAACCATGCTGTTATGATTTTCACAAAAAATCAAATACCAAATAGTGATAAAATTGACATAAAATAGTTTTGAAATCAAATATTATATTATTAATTGTTATTTTCATTCTAAAAATCAAAGCCTTGGAAAATGACTTAAATAAGGTTATATATATTAATAATAAACCACTTGGGGTTTTTTTGGATTATTATAGTAAGCTTATTAACCATATAGTGTATGAAAACAAGAAGACACGGTAAAAGTTAAATTATTTAACTTAGAATTAAATATAAAAGATAATGTTAAAATAGTAACCTAAACTTGTCTAAAACCTATTGAATGAAATTATTTCGACCCATACCCACCTTATCTTCGAAATAAATCAATTTGGAGCTATTAAAAACCGAATATGACTTTATAATAAAATAATATTTTAAGTTTTTCCAAAGGTGCCCCTCTCCTCCCTTATAAAAAGGGAACCCTTTCCCTCTTCTCTTCACACCCTTTTGAGCCTTTAAGCTCGTCCAAACCCTGAAAATTTCTCTTCTACACTTCCCTAGAAACCTTATGAGGGTTCTGGTCTTCTCAAAAGGCCAACTATGGTGCCCTAAGAAGAACCTTAAAGGTGGTGCGTCGAAGAAGAGGTAATCTCTTCTTTTGATTCTCTTAAGTTTCTTTCTTCTTCAACTTCTTCTTATTTTTTTGTTTCTTTATAAAGAAATAACACAAGTATTACTCATATACGGATATGTCATTATTAATATGAATCAAACCTATTTCACCTTCTATCCATCCTACAAAAAATGAAATCACCATGCGTGCGTATGTACCGAATACCGTCTCCACGTCGTGATGTAATCAGTTTTTCCACCACCACCTTACATGGATGGGTATAATTGTGTAAATAAATAACTATATATGGTTATTTTAAAGTGATATTGATTCTATAATATTATACATACACATAAATACAATTCCACGATCATGGGAATGATATCATCGCTCGTGGGTACGTACGGACTACCATCTCCACAAATGCGATGAGATTCATTTTTCGTGATTAACCATTCAAGAATGATGATAAACTATATACAATGAATAATAATTAAATATATGACATAATTAAGATACTGTATTTATTTATAAACATATAAATATATTTTATCTACTTACATCCATTCAAGTCAATAAGGAAAAGAAAACAATGTTCATGTGTACGTACTGCCTACCATCTCCATAAACGGTGTATTTCATTTCATTTATCTATATACTATATATATATATAATGAATATATATGATATATATATATCATGATTTACATTCTGGAAGTAATTAAATCATGATATTAGTATTAATAATATCACGAACAACAAGTCCAAACATGTACGATAAATAAAACGTTTTACCCAAAACGCTGATTTAACATGAAATTTACCAAAGAACGGGTAATATAAAGTCATAAGTGAACCATATATAATACTATAACACTGAATATGATTCTGTAATATGTCAATGAAATTATTTAAATCATTATACAAGAGGTTCAGATACGTACGAAGCATATTGGACCTAAGGTAAGGGATAATTATTCCAATCTCATTCTTATCCGAGATTGTTTATTTGTAAGTATTTACTGGGATTATGTTTATCATCCTTGTCCATGTTTTCTAAAAAGGTTTTAAAAAAATGTTTACTATTCTTACATGTATGTTTATTGTCATTTTTACCCTTTTATGACTTTTACCACAAGGTTTGGAAGGAATATTGTTTTACCATAGAAGGAACTTTTTGAATTTTCCGGCGAAAGTACGAGAAGAATGTTTTTTTACTTATATGGCATGAACGGATTTGTACGATTTCATAACACATAATTCTCATGAAGCTTACTCTACAAGATTTCATGATTATTTTCAACCAAATAATTTTCTTTTAAAATTGAATGGCATTTTGTGAAAAGAAATTGATTTTAAAAAAAGATATGATATTTTCCTCAAGAATTCATTTCAAGTGTTTTATCAAAACCATTTTCCATCTAAGGTGACATTATTTCATATGTGTATGTTTCAAGTATAATGTCTCTATTATTTACATGGTTTCACTTTTCTTATGATGAAATGATATCCATTTTTTTATATGGATTATGTTATGATGTAATGATGTTTATAAAACCCAATTTATTCTTTAGGTTATGATGATTGATTTATGATTGTTTTGTGACACATGTAAGAATGATTTCAATACGATATGGGTGGGACCTATATCTCTCTCAAATGCATTGGGTAAGGATTTATATCTCATGAGATAGACATTCCTGGAAGGGTAAGTTAATTTGGTTAAGTAATACAGGACTGGAACGAGGAGTGAACTCGATTCAGAAAGGGACTTTGTCCAATAAGGTGGTCATGGAAGCAATGACTTGGCTACTGTGGAAATCATATCATCTGCTTAATGGTTTCCACAATAACATGTTTTATTCCCGTGATATTTTATCATGATAAATTTCCTTTATGATATATTCCTTACATACTTCCAAGATTTATGTCTTTTCTCATGATTTTGATGATTAGATTTTATGTTCAAGTTTTTTCATTCAAATGATTATGGATTGTTCAATGTTATCTATGTTCACCCATACTAAGCATTTGAGCTCACCCTTTATATGTTTTATTTTCCATAAGATATAAATAATGGTTTTAGGTAAGAAATCCAAAAAGGGGAAGATCACTATGGGATATGTTGAAGATCGTTCACTATGATTAGAATATTTTGTATCAAGTTTCCATAGACACTAAACTCATACGGTCTTTGGGCATCTGTTTTTTTTTCATGTATTAAGTATTCCTAAAAAGTAAGGCAATGTCATTGTACGTCAATCATTGTGTCTCTATATTTTTCTATTTTAATTTTCATGGCTCTAAAATCTAAAGAACCATTTCATACCACTGAGACCCCCAATAATATTTATTTATCATTATTAAGTCCTTTTAAGGATTTTAATCCTCATAATTAATAGTCTATACCTTTGGATACTATTAAGAAATTAGAGATTAATTGTAACTACTAATATAAATAGAGGAGATAAATGTGATGTAGATGAAAAATTGGGACACAAAATAAAAAGGAATTTACATTGGATTGAAAAAATAAATAAAATCAATAATAATAGAATATAAAAATATATTTGAACTTAGATTACTGAGAAGGGGAAACCAATGGTAAGAAGTCATATGTGTCATCTGATGATGGGTTATGGTGTATGGTTGTAATGAATTAAAATTTAATGAACAAGATAAATCAATAGGAAATTGAAAGTAATAATTAAAACAAAAATAACATGGAATCTTGAAAAACCATAAAGATGAAAATAGATAATTTGATATTATAATTGGGATGAATTAGATGTTTATACCATGAGAAGAAGTCAATAGAAACTTATAAGGATGGATAATGGTGGTGGATTCCAAAACAATGATACTATAACATCAAATAAAAATTGTGATCACAACAAAAATATCATAAATGCATTGAAAATAAAAACATTAAATATTTATTGTAACTAAAAATGGGAACATCCATGAGTTTGACCAATTCGATGAAGAACGTGAAATATTCTATGATGAGTGATCGTCTATGGTAGTTGTAGATAAAAAATTATTGATATTAAAATTGAAGGATTTACAAATTATGATATTTGATACTATAGATCAAATAATGAATATATTCATGGCCAGAATTCAAATATTTGTGGGTTTGGGCTTGCTTCATGAGAAATAAAGAGAGATTTCAGACTAAAAATGAAACAATAATGACTTCTCATGACCACTAATTAAAATCATAATGTAGTAAAATTTTATTTATTCAATAAAAAAGATGAAATTATGAATTTTCACATCATTTTGTAATTAACTGATGGATGGATTTCGACCAATCTTTTTTGTTATTGAACTAAATTTGTGAAAAATAGTCTTCCATTATGGTTATTGAAAATGTGTTGTAAAAAATATTATTTTTTATTTTCCCATTTCATATAGATAACACTTGTGAAATAGTGATGGGAAAATATATTTCATACTAGTTCCACATCTCTCAGCTATTATAGATCCACATAAACATGACTTTTTTATATATAGAGGATGTTTTATAGAAACAACTCACCCTATCATTCAGAAAAATTCTAGTACATTTTTTCATAACATTACTTATGAATAGACATAATCCTATGTATCCTACAAATTATTTTTTTATCATATTTTAAAATGGGATTATAATCCATGGATCAGATACCAACTATAAAGACACACTATTTTTTACAAAGAAATTATATCTTAATTGTTTAATATTAAATAAATTTCACATATAAACACCTAATGAATGGAATGGTTTAATGTATTTATAGGCTAGTAAAACAATATCCTTGTGACATGATAAATTGCCAATATCCCTCATAATGATATTCCAATTTAGTATTATTCATTGAAATTCCCTAATTAATCATTTCTAAATTACATGGTAGAAGGAAACTTATGAACTGATACAATCAAAAGATCAGTAAGAGATAACCATAGAAAATTTGTATTTATTATCACATGTAATAATTATACATGAATAATTTTATGAGGTAATAAATATAGAATAAAAATTTCCTAACCAATCTATCATGGATCATAATCATCATACAATGCCTTAAAAATTAGCAATTAAAAATATATAAAAAATTAAATTTATTAACCATCATAAATAAAAAATGACCATATGTTCATGTCATATAACTATGGCAAGAGCATATATAAATAGTCTGTTTCATTTTTCAAGGATAACAAATTATGTAATTAAATCATAATAGATCATGCTAAAAAACATATTTACCCTTCAATAATGGATCATATTATCAAATAATTCCCATAGTGGATCTTTCAAATATTCCTGTTTCCTATAGCATATTAAGCCTATAGACTTCTTTATTATCAATATCCCCTAAAATATTAATCTTCATCGAATGAATAAGAGGGAGATATAGGTTCCTACAATCACATTATTCAATTTTTTTAACAATTACATAAATTAATCATCATGTCATAACCCTAGAAAAAATGGTTTTCAAACACATTTTATACTAGAATAACCCATGGACATGAATTGGATTTCGTCAACTTTTTTCCAACTAATAATACCATAGACCATATAAAAAGAACTATTCCCTTAAACATCTTTCAATGATAATAATAAACATAAACTATTAATATAAATAATATGGATGGGAAAAATAAATCATATTACCATTTGAATTAATGGAATACCAAATGTCATTATCATAAACGAATAAAAATTTCATAAAATATCATTAAAAACACTTAAGGAAAATATATTTTTCATTTTAAATCAGATTATTATATTCAAAATATTTCAATAAAGTTAAGTAAAATATATTATTTATGAAAAACATGTATACTTTTATTGGAATATTCAAAAAAATTAGTGTTCCAAAAAGAGGAATATTTTTTCATGTGATGCACATTAAAATAAACATTTCTTTCATGTTTTTAGGAAATAATAAAACAAATTAACTCAAAAATGAAAATTGGACTAATTTTATAAATTTATTGGATAATTAAATAATGGGTTCATATTTCATTAAATAATAAATAGTGAATAGTAATTCATTATTTAATACATTCATAAAAAAAATTAAATGGAAAACAATTTAATTTCAATAAATTGGGGAATAAATTTTTGGAATTCATTCAAATATATATTCAAATCATGTGTACATAATGAGTTTAAATTGAAGTTAAAACAAAAAATTTCTAGTAATAACTATTTAAAAAAATTGAGGATGTTATATTAGTTTTATTATAAAATTTCTTTATTTGAAGAAAAATTATATACAATCCTGATAAACAATGAAATTATTACGTAAAACCATTACCACTTTGGTATCCTCTAAATAATAAGACCCATGAATGGAATGAAATTAAATGGAAATTAATATAACACAATTTACATGATATGAATCATAATATAATTTCATTGTATGTAGATAAACTATATAATTGTAACAACTATTATATAATGCATATGTCCCATATAAATAAAAGACAAATGAGGATCCCTTACCATAAGTCATGACCTATATCATACTCATCTTTAAATTTTATTTAATAAATATTTATTTTTAAAAACTATTATATATATATATCAAACTATATATGATTTAATTATGACCTTTTATTAATCTTTTATGAACCATTCCTTTTTAAAATTACGTTTTAGATAATTGGTGATTGGGTTTTCATAAAATTTAGTATTGGAATTTTTTGTCCTTTTACATTATAAAATATTATATCATGTCAATATTTTTCTTGGGGATGAGTTAATAATTTATATTAATTATATATTTATATATAGTAATTCATATATTTCAGATATTGGATAATGTTTAAAGAATTCATTACGATGTTAAGTTGTGTGTACAAATAAATGTTGTTTCCATTTCCATGGTGGATGGAATGAAATAATGATAAATAATATGTCACAATTAAAGAGTAATTAACATTTCATATATATGATATGTTTAATTAAATTCATCCTTAGTACATACATAAAATGTATATTTTACATTTTATCATTGAAATCACTCTATACTAAACAATAATACATAATATTTTAAATGATGTCATTCCTATAAATACAACTAATTTTTTAACATCGTGGTTATAATTTATGGTTTTAAATGACCATATTAAAAGTATATATAGATTCTGTAAAATTAAGTGTTTCGTGAAAGACATGATATTGGTGAAATTAAATTTGTTTATCTATATATATGTATATATATTTATATATAATAAAAGTATCACGATGTTATATAAATAATTACGGTTAATTTTTGGGTTCTGAAGGTGTTATAAATATAATAATCATTACATAGTTTCCTATTATATATTTCACATTCAAAACTAAACCCAATTATTAGGTGGAAAAATATATTGAATGATTGTTTGTATGATAATGAAATTTAATCCAAATATATTATAATATATTTATATAAAACTATTAATACTAAGATAATTAAAATCAATACATATGATGTTCATTGAACTCTGCTCGATAATGATATACCACAAGTGTATGATGGGAAATTATGGACTTATCCTCGTGTTTTATTGAAATTTCAAGAAACCAATGTTTCCTTGTTATTTGTATAATCACTTTTATGTAGTGGAAATCACATCATGCATGGACATTTTTTTCCATTCATTTACAATTGATTTTTTTTAATATTTTGGGTTCTTATTTTGAAAAATATTAAACAATTGAATTTATCACCTAATTTGAGTGTTTAATATATAATATTGTTATAAATTTAAATTTCACATGTATTTATGATATTATATAAGGAATATTGGATTCTGATATCGCAATATATAATTAATGAAAAATGGACCAAACTAAATGGATTTCGTAAAATAAGTGTGATATTATATTTTGATAATGAAATATACCCCCTTAAAATTGGGTTGATATTTTCACAAATGGATATGTATAAATATGTAAGACATTTAAATTTATAATAATGAAAAAAAGGCTAGTCCATTTGAATGCCAACAAGAAGTGATCTATTCATTAAACCCAAACTAGTTGAAGTCAACAACATTATATATTTTTTAAGCATATATATCTTTATAATATACTAAACGATTATATAGAGAAATTAAATAGAATGTTGAAAAAATCCAAAATTTAGTATTTGTAAGTGGAATATAGTCTACACCACTAAAATTTAGATAAAATAAATATTGGAAACTTTAGGTCTAAATATATCAAACTACTATTTCAATTAAATACATTACTTTGGAATCTTATTTTAATGATCTCCCAATGAGTATGGTCTTTATATTTTATAGTTATTAGGGGATATTCTCAACATTATTGTGGTAGTAGATATTGATATTATTATATAGGGAACTAAAATGAATACAAAGATCCACTCAAGCTATATTCTCATCCAAACATATATATTATTTTTTGGGGATAATCTTAATGGTTATACATACATGTTAATGATTTAATACACACCAGTAATCATCTGGCTCCTTTATATATTAATTTTATGACAAATTATTCACTTTTATCTTGTAATTAATAATAATTGGAAACATAGTTTTAATGTGAGTGAATGGTGTTATCCATTTATTATAACTAATTATATTGTCACATCGAGTGGATGGATTATATTATTATAGTTTTATAGTAAAATAATCTTTTTCATCCCACATATTTGAGATATTAATTTAATTTGGAATATATTATTACATTAATAAATGATGGATCATCATTAAATGTTTTTTATGTTGGTTTTTTCTACATGAATTAGAATATAGGGTTTCATGATAATCAAGACCATTTTTTATGACCACCTAATATTACATTTCATGAAATGCGTTCTATTTCCAAATTTCCAAATCAAATATTTATATCTTATTGTAGTAATTAACAAAAATTCAAAATGCCACCACTAAAAATTAATTTCGATTAATTATTTATATTTTACATGGATAATTTAATAATTAAACATTCCATGAGTGGTGAACTATGATCTAAAATTAATTATTTTTAATTAATTTAATACCTAATAATTTTAGTGAAATTATTATTTAGTGAGTGAATTAAATTTTTAATATTTTACAATGTTTTTTATTTCATTTGAAGCTTTAAATTTTTTTATATGTTGAGTTATAAAAAGATCTTATATACATCTTTTGTAAGAAGTTTTCTACAACATGGACGAAACTATCCATTGAACATGAATCTGAAAAGATCATCTATCATCATAACTAAAACACATGGCTATAACTATTTATGGAGGAAACAGACCCAATTAAATATATTTAATATCACTTATCTTTTGTAAATAAAATATATAACAACAAATTATTTATTTGAACATGGAGGAAAATAACCATACATTAAATGAATTAACATTACTATATATAGATTATAAACCCAAAAATCTACCATATTTGTGATGCACTATATTTTGAACAAAAATCCAATATAATACATTATCTAACAAATTTCAATGGAAATTCAAGAGAGGATAGAAATAATATAATAAAATTATTTCATAGTATTTTTTCCAATTTTAAAAATGATAGAGCGGTTATGGATCATGTTATATTAAAAGATATTCTATTTTACTTAGAATACTCTACAATGACTTATTTTATTATATGATCACCATATCTAGTTCCTTTGAATAAATGAAATTAATTTTTTAAGGATAAATCCTAGCATCCTCAAACTAGGATATTGCGAAATGGAATTTAGCGAATAATATAATATCATTCTGTAGTAATTCATGAAATTTGGGAACATTTTAGAAGGTTTTGTGATAGATTCTATAATCATAATGTACAAGATATAATTTTAAATTAAATATTAAATTGAAAATTTAGTACATATGTATTTTAGTAACATTTATGAAACTATAAGTGGTGTAATTGATTAAAAGAATTTGATCATGCAAGGGAAACTAATTTTATGAATGGACCAAAATAAACAATACTATTATTATGGGTATTGTGAACCTATAAATGGATTCCATTATGGGTATGTGAATTATATTTAGAATAAAATGGAAATAATTTATGAATAGGAATGTACCATGATCCTACTAATTGAACATTCCCATTGAAAATCTCAACCTCCTCATATTCATTGTATTATATGTGTCATTGATTTCCACAATATTAACTAATGTCCTCAATGGAGATAACCTTGAATGAATTGTGGTAAAAATATGCTCTATATATAGATAAAATAAAATAATAATTTAAATTAATATTATATAATAATTAATAGATGGAAAAATAAAAATAAAATATAGGTGTTGGGTTTACCATTCCAGCCCAATAGTCATGGAGCCACATGAGATCACATAATCATCCTTAAAAAAATAAAAAATAATACATAACATTATATTATTTCAACCTATAAAATCCTTATACAATATATTTATATGCAATAATTTATTATTAAATAAATAGAGACAAACTATCTCCAAATTCAATAAACAACCCAAGCTACGAGAAAAAATCGTTGAGCACAATTTAAATAAAAAGCTAAATTTCAGAGTGAACAGCAATGTAATGGGTTCTAAAAACAAATTCTCCTAGAAAAGTCAATAGAAGAAGATAATTTAAATGTATATTCCTTTAAGATACATAATGATACAAAAAAATCTAAATTAATTATCGATCAGCATCACCAACTCTTAAAGAAACTATAATTCTCTTTAACCAAAAAAACCCAAATGATGATAAATTATTCTCTTTGATGTGTACCACTAATATTAGGGGTGTTTAAATTGATATTTCAAAAAGTACATAGTTGTATATCCACATTCCACAATGTGTATCCATATCAATAAAATTTAATTAAATGTATCCATATAATGAAATAAAGGATAATCAAAAATGTTGAATGTTGGAATCTGCATGATCAATGTTACGGAAGAAATATAATGATATTACACATTCATAGAGGGGATGAGTAACTAGTAATATAATAGTCAATATTATAAATGGGTAATATTTAAAAACAATGTACCAACAACGAATCATCTCTCATTTCTTTAATATTATAATAATTTGGATGATTCTTTAATATATACACTATAGGGGAGTAGCTGTATAATGATTTAATACTTGATTTGGGAGATTAAATTTATGTTATGAGTCGTTCCATTTTCATATAAATATTCTTTTACTTAGATTAATCATTAAATAACATTAGTTAAAAAGGTATACTTATTTATTATCCACCACACTAGTCTTCTAACGGATATTCTTATGAGGGTTAAAAATTTATTATTTTTTATAATTTTTATGTTCTTCAAATAGAATATGATATGATAAATGGAAATTTATTATTCATATTAACTATTAATTTTTGAGAATATCCAAGACCATAGTTAGTTTATATATGGTTCTATAAACCAATAATTAAATATCTTTCCACTATATCGGTTAATTTAATTGAATAAATCATTATACAAGTTGAAATATATATTCATTAAATTTATACGCATTATATTTTCAAACAATTATTATACATGATAAATAGTGATTCATATCATTTAAATTTATATGGTATTTGATAATTTCAAAAAAAATTATTACATTTTTAATTTATCTAAAATGAGTGTATAATTACAAATGATGATTTTGCTCAGATTGTGATAACATAACCATTATTTTGAAATATAATTCTTTAGATGATATATGATATTAGAGAACCGAAACATTATTATTCTTCCAATTAATAAAAAACCCATAAATTGGAACATAACCCATATACTCAAAATTTATAATACCCATTCCTTGACAACGAAGAAGGATACCATTTAAAATTTCTAATTAAATCTATATATATAATTAATTATGATTACATTCCATTTATTTTAGTATAATATTTTATTGGTATTTATATTTAATATCATTATAATTTAATTTATCATAAATATGTATAGATAAAGAACAATTAAATAATGAGATAAACCTGTGTGACAATGTAAACATTTACTAAACCCAATTCTTCTAGATTTCAATAACAAAGTGGAATGGAAAATGCATAATTCTTGAATAATTAATCAATAAAATAAATAAATAATGATTCAATAAAATATTTATACATATAATAAAATTTCAAATAATCATAAAAATAAATATATAGAATTAGAATCATCCCGAGTATAATATAATTGGTTTGTTTGTATACACTAACACATAATATTCTGTCAAACTACTAAAGAATATTTTCTAATTTCATTAATTAGATAAATACTAGATATTTTAGTGAGGTATCACACTTCTATTTCATAGTTATGTATTATTAAAATTATTAATTTAAAATTTCCATCAATAATTATCAAAAGAAAACCTTTATATTCCCTATCAAAGATATTGCATGTAATAAGGTGTTTGTTAATAAATAATAATGATATATTTTATATTAAATGATAAATGGTTTTTAATTTTTTAATTATATATATATTTATATGGATTTATTAATTGTGAATTCCACTCCCTGAGGTTCTTATTTTAATGAATTTTGGAATTCAATGTGTTATCCACTTTTGTATTATTGAAAAAAAAATCCTATTTTAATGCATCAACCCGTGTTCCACAGATTTAGTTCCCTTAGATAGTTGGATACTTGACCTAATGATCACATTACATTATTCTAGAGGTAGCCGACTAGCATCAAGGGAATAATGAAAATATTGGGGGGACTATATAGTCATTACCAAATAAAAATATAAATGAAATATTAATAAATACAAAAACATCCCATACAAAATTCTGATTATGAGGATGTTAAAACTAATCAAATAATTTAACATGTCTTGTGATTATTATATAATGTTACAAATGAAAAAATATAATACACAAAATACAATTTAGAAAAATGGTCAGAACATCTTATATGGTCCTCCCGTCCATGATCCATACTGAATCCAGTATCATACATTTACCAAAAATCCATCTCCCTTATCCTAATTGAAATCCATGAAGTATTGTTATGTACCCAATAGTGGATCAAATTGTGTCTGAATAAGACACATTAGGACACTATCAACAGTCTCTAATGAAACTTATATTCCAATATCAGTTTATGAAGAGGTCTAATAAATAGTAGGAAAATATTCGATTGAAAATGTTTTATTTTTAACAATATTTAAATTAAATTTTTTTTATCAGTTTCATGTGATACCCACACCCATCAAACATGATTCGTCTAATGAGGATTTTTGAAAAATATGTTATAGATTTGTCATGTAAAAAATGGATAATTATTCTATGTTTTCATAATGGGATTAAAAAAGGCCATATCTAAATATCTATAACCATGATTTGGAATTCCATGTCCATTCCTTTTTATTAATTTCAATCAGTCCATCCTCAAATCATAAGATGTGACATGGTCAATATAGTATCATTCAAACCCTTTCAAGGGTGAGGATAGTCCATCTAATATCCCAACTAACCACTACCCAAGGTTGTGTGTTTGTGACCGTTTCTTGAGAAAATACAATACAAGGGATCTATTTCTTTTATCATATCTCAATTATTATTTACATTTAATATGATATAAATTCCAATAGAAACCCAATTTCTCCATTTTAGAACCATTTTAAACATTTTTCAACAATTTCAATACATTTAAGGACAAGAATATGCCGCATTATGAATTTATCACATATATCTATTTATGATGCATAAATCATTTAATTTATAAATTTTAATATATACACCGATTTATTTGATACTAACAACCCCATAAAAATCTATTGTGGTCCCATCCCCCATAACATTTTATAACATCATTTGAAAACTCATTTATTTATTAAAATTAGAGTGGAACACAACATGGGAGACCATTTTCTTTGTATAATGATTGACAATAGACATAATGGGGATTATGAGGGTTCTAACTACTCATTTAAAGATCAAATTCATTATTTACTACCAGTGGATAAAATGATCATCTTAATGTAAAATAATCAAATCCATAATCATATGATATAAAATATCATATGATCAAATCCCTCATGATCATGGATGAATGATCCATGATCATTCATGGATGAATTATCCACCAATCATGGATGAATGATCCACCTACCTCATGATCATGGATGAATGAAACTATTTTCCACCTACCTCATGATCATGGATGAATGATCCATCAATCAAATCCCTTGAATCATGCCCAAAAAAAAACCTAAATGACAAATATGAGATTATTATTGAAAAATAATGTTTTTGGGATTTTGATGGATATAAAACACACAACCATTATTGTTAAAGTAAAATAGAGTGAAAACGACTTCTAGGCATTCCAAAATCATTGATTTGAAATCCATGGTACTTTAAATGCCCATGAATTGATGGAGAATCACCCATAGAATGATTGTGATATCATGGATTGAAACTCAAGATGAATTATGAGTAAATTAGACAAAAATTGGAAAATAAATCTTAATTATTCATGGTATAAATGGTAAAATACAAAAATTTCATGAGAATCATGGTTTGGTGGCATTATTTTAAAAATCATGTTCCAATTTTGTGATATCATCTATCCAAGCGGCAAAAAATCCCCATGGTTTACATGGACCTTCTACACTATTGGAAAATAGTTTCATTGTCATTTTCCCACTTATTTCTAAATGGTCCATGGTCTCTTGGGAAAAGGCTCAAGGAGTACTATGACAATTCACCAACTACAAACCATGTATTTTATAGAAACATTCCTCTATTTTTTGTGCCTTGAACCCCAAAGACATCCTCTTATACTGTCACACCACTGCAATTAATTTCATTAATCATTTAAATTGGAATTTTGAAAAAAATAAACATGAATTACCTCATAAACTGGTTAGGATATTATAACCTCCCACCTTTATAAAATATCATCCTTGTTCTATTCTCCCAATCCTCACTAATACTCCAATGTAAAAAATTATAGACCATCAGGCCCATATATCGATATCTTTCTCTTGTATTTCCCCCAAAACATGGGCACACTTCCACAACACTTAGGTAAAAGGTTCCATCATACCCTAATGTTACTTTTTACTATGATCTACAAAAAAAATATAGATTGATCCTCAATGACAAAATCAACAACAAGCCCCACATCATCATCCCAATAAAATGATATGGGTCTGGGAGATACTTCTAATGATGTGAAACATCATTTTTTTTGCATATAAATACACCACTAGGGAAATCCAATCAATATTCTAGTGGTATGGTCGACTAGTCAATCTCATATATCCCCATTTATATAGTTGCGAAAATTCATTACATTATAATATGTTGATGAACTGATCTCTATGACACTCTAAGGATCACATGGCCACCCACGTAATGTCTATTATTCTGTGAAGTTGACTAGCATATCAAATATGTCTTATTTTGACTATAGATATATACTCAAAATTCAACTAAACCTATTTGGATATATCCTAGCTGATACGTGGTCCAATAAACCCAAGCTCACCTTTCTCTATCAAATACAATGCTAATATACATGGCCTACGAATGATAAATTGAAATGGATCTATCTAAATAGTTGTTAATTAAAAATTATTATAGGTGACATTATAAAGTGACAATTAATTCTAGAAATATCCCACAATTTCTAGTACCATTACAATAATCATTCCCTCTAATACTTCGATACAATGTTAATATATACAATCATTTTGTGAGTGAAAATCCATACACATAAGCACCTGTATCAAAATAAGATTATGAATCTATTTCTTGATATATAGTGTCAAGTGATGGTTATCATCTGCTACTATATTCCATGGATCCACCTTAAATAGTATTATTTCTTGATGATATAAATCTTCTAACTAATTAATATTGAATGTATCCAACATCATTATGAAGTTACCTACCCCTTCCATCTGATCCATGACATCCCAAATCACATCATTCTTCTAGGTAATCCATAGGATATCTACTGAAAAATACATGTCAACATCATCCAATATCCATTATGTAATGAGAAATGATCATAAAATACTCATGGTCCATTGATGCTAATGATATAAACATAGATACTTTAAGATACTCATAATAAACGAGTGATATCTATTTCCAATCATATCAACTAATTTTATTTGTGAAGGTCCCGATATGTATAAGAAAATCCGAGTTCCATCACCCACTAAGAGACATGAATCTCATGTATCTTCTCTCCTACATACATTTTGGCTAAAAACAAAACTGGGAACATAAACAATATCATCCTTATATATTTTTCAATCAGAAGGTGTGTCACAACCGTAAAATATTCTCAAAATTCCATTCATTCTAAATCCTCATACAACATCTTCATAAGGTGGTTCAAAATAAATGGCTCAATGAACAAGGAAATTAATGGCATTATAAAATTAACCTATAAACACAAATATTCATATAAATAAATAAATCCATCATCTTTAACATGGATTTATACTACTATACCACTTGATTTCATGTGTTATATCTCAATACATCTATAACATTGTTATCCTTCCCTACTATATAAGCTATATTATAGTAAAAAAATAATGATTGAATAAAACCATATCCACTAATGAATATATATATATATATATATTACATTAGGAGATGATATATTTTATTCTCTTATAGTAATTGTAAATAATTATTGTATTTGATAGAATATAATGCTACCTATATTTGAAAGAATAATTCAATACGTCATGCTTGGGGTCATGTGTAGGATTGTTATAGTAATGCATACTTAACACTAAGGAACCATAATGTATGATATGTTATCGTTGAATTATCAAAAAACCAATAAAAATTAATTATTAATCTCAATAAAAGGTATACACTTCACCGATATTGGGTAATATAATAATTTCTGTTGTGCTCAAACAATTCATATACTCATGGAAACCATTATCAAACTATTTTGACCCCTCCAAAACCTATCCTCTTATTGGTGAATCCCTATAGTGGTGCATCTGAGACATATAAATGATGAACCTTTAGATGAGACCTGATGAAAATAAAATCTTTTAATATCCAAAACATTTTTTAGACACTCTGAATATACAATCAATTGAAACATTCCTGCGTCCATAATCAGAAATTCCTATGTGATGATACAATAATTAAAATACACATTGTTGATCGAGAATTTTCACTTTTATAGTATTTTAAAATTATTATCTTTCATTTAACTAATGAGGATTTCATGATTTCTTCCATCATTTTCATAATTCTAGGAGTACACTAAGATATCACCAATAAATTCAACTAAAAACTGATATAGTTATGGTTAAATGATTTGGATCATAAAATCGGTATAAATCAAAGACTGTTCATCAATACAAATGACTTTATATTGAACTTATAGTAATTATAATTTCATTAGAAATAATTACATTGTATATAAGAAGGTATCTCCTATTACTAATGATACCATATTATCAAATAAATCCAATAGAACACACTAGAATAGTCTATCAGATCGAATATTTCATCAATTCACAGAATAGAATAACTTTTCTTTAGCATTATCCAATTAAAAATATGATAATAGAAACACAAATTCAATGTTTTATCATCATACTTAGAAAGTAATATATGATAGCCCAATGGTGACATTCTCAGAAGGATTAACATGTTACACTTCAACTCCACTAACATTGTATTAACATGATGAAAATATTCTTGTTACATTATATAATGTGGAGTATAAAAAGCATCAACTCCTAAAATCTCACCAATTGATTAATAAACCTCTCAATCATGTGGAGTCCCTATTATGTATTCTAGAAACAAGACATGTAATTGATCTAATAATGGATGAAAGTGATCGAGATACACCAAGTTATCATCACGAAATGAACTGGAATCATGGTTTTTGAGGTCATACAACCGTTTATGGGAAATACTTGCATATCAGTCCAATATATCTCATTAACCATTCCAAAAATAAATTCTAACCTTAGGAGATGTGATGGTAAATCTCATAGGGTAATAGTCAATGTGATCCTGGTATGTACCAAAAAATTACATTATGTGTATTAATTTAAAACACATAATCTAAATTATTGAAGAGTACAAATCAATATGGTTCATATAAAAATTATCTTAATACTCCTTACATTGACCGATACAATCCAATCACACACAACAAATCATGTAGATTGAAATATCCCCAAAATATTTGACCCCCATCTTCCACAGACTACTTACAAAATTAGGAAATATAATAAAATGAAAGTCACATAATTAAAATAATGTACTATAATTGATAGAATCAAAAGATTCATACCTTAGATAGACTATTTCCCAACCTCACCATTGTTGTATGTTTAATGAAAATCATGCATGTAGTGTTGAATAATAATTATTAAATTATAATTATCCATTCCATTAATTTGTAATTTACTAACGCTTTCTTAAAAAATATCTACTAAGATTTTATGTCTCCAGTATTTTAGTCTATTTTGTTAAAAACATTATCTTTTACCAAACATATAAAAAGATATAATGTATTAAAAATAAACATATCATCCTTCATTACTATAATTATTTTGAGTATCTGTCTGATATATCAGACATACCATTATTTACACTAGGAGGTAGGATTGTTTCTTGACTATATCAGTACATAAAGTTATAGAAATCAGATTGATTATGGTACCAAAATAATCAGACTGATCCTCATAAGTGTTATCATTTTATCAAGTGATACTGAATTCCAACACACTATCCAATGTTTATAATAGACATATATAAGATGAATTTTAATAGTAAGGGACACTTTTAATAGTGTTATGGTGAAAAAACAAAACAATGTCTTATAATCAATTATTTCACAAAATTATGAGAGGTTAAAGAGCCCTATATTTGAGGTAATTTCAACAAATTAAAAAATATAAACATTTATCTTAATCTATAAATAGATGGTCATTTATGAGATTGGATCATATACATCATTCAAATAATTTCATTTAAAGAATTCATAGTGTGAACTAGTAGTTATAAATATTTTTAATTCATTATAGACTTTTAGTTCTATAGAATTTGGCTGAGATTATTTCCTTTATAAAATGTTAATTTACATTCCATGACTGATCATTGTTATGATTAAGGGATTACTAGGATATGAATTAGTGAATATGATCCATCAGTATGATGGATTCTTGGAATAGGATTACAGACACTGATCATCATATTTAGGTCTTCTGAGGATAGGAAGAGAATTTATTCCAGTCATCGTGTTAATTGGTTTTATTGTAAGGAAATACATAAAATATCGTAATTATAAAATCGTTTTTACTATATGACATGGTAGTTAAGTATATAACACTTATGGTTCAAATATATTTTCTCTCTTAATATATCATATATGTATTTGATATATTTACATTATATTGTATTTTTTTGTTCTTTAATGTTTCTAGTCTGTTTTTCATATATTATAATGTTAGTCAACATACATAACATTTAATACTTTTTGACATTAGATTATTTATGAATACGATAATTACATTCTTTGATAAATTGGGACACATGTGATTCCGATTCATCACTCTAATAATTAGATGATGATTGAGTCTAATAAATTTACTTTAATAGTTTTTTTGTTTTAATTTGTTTAAAAATTGAAAACTATGACTTTCCCCCTCATGTAAGTAGAGTTATTTATAAAACTCTTATGATCTTACAATTGTTACCGTTGATTTTTTTTACTACTTATATAACTGATAGTATTTTAAATTAATAATATAATAATTGTTAATTATCATTTGATGTACACATTTATATTATTATTTATTTACATTAATGTGTATTTATAAAGAAGATTTTGTATTGTTTTACGATGGATTGATTGAATGTTGGATTTGTTGATAATTTGAACTGAGTTGAACACCTATATTTAATGGGAAAGACTGGGTTTATTGGAAGGAAAAAATTTAAAATATTTTGATTGAAAATAGATTTTATAACTACACAATGCTTATTGAAAAATAAAAAAATCTTATAAAGATGTTTATGGTTGTACAAATATTCAGAAAAAATAATATAAGTTGAACAAAAATGTAAAAAATAATTTCTATTACTCTATGATGAGGAATATATATAGTTATATATCATCATGTGAGGATTCCAATAGAATTTTTAGTAAATTTAATGTTACAAGTTATGGTACATCTAATGATTTGTAAAATAATAAGAGATATTCTAAGAGATCATCACAAATACAATGAATTTCTAAATTTAGAGTTAGTTTACAATAAAAGTCAAGGATTTGTGAATATTATAAATATTTTATAGTATCCTAGAGAAAAGGAATTGATGCTGATATTTTAGATGAAAATACTATTGATGTAATGAAGAAATAGAAGAAATTAGAAATAATATATGTGGGTAAAACATGGAAGATTACTAATAATACTCTCAATTATTTTATTCAGAAATATCGTGTATTATGATTAATGAATTAAATGAATGAAAGAATAAAAAATAAGAAAATTGTTGGTGTTTGTTTTTATACAACACCTAATATACCATATAATGTTCAGGAAGGTGCTAATATTTTAAAACCCATGAGGAAGAATAATTATATTTTTCAGGAAACATCTAGTACATTAGAACATTTAGAGAATCAGTCTCTAACATGGCTATAAGGATAATCAATATGGTTTAAAATAATTATTTTACATATCGATATAATAAATGACATAAGGAAACACAAGATAAAAATATTATGATGTCACCATTTTTCAGTGTAGAGAACTCACATGGGGGGTAGGTAATTGAGTATATATAACAAATTTTGATAAATAGTTCACTTAAGAAGATTAAACAATAAAATGAATGAATGTTAGTTAATCAAGTTAATAGATTTATAATAGATTTACTACTCAAATAACTTCTCAGAATATTGATTAATTCTCAGTAATATCAAATTTATTTGTTGACAAAACTTTTGAAGATACTCTAATAGGGGAAAAATTGTATAACATCTATACAAGAAAATCTTTAAATGTCAAATCTAGTGTTCTGAAAATTTAATTAAAGGAGAGAAAACACAAATTAAAAGACACAATAGATAAAGCAAGTGGTTTAGTCTCAAGACGAGACATAAACCACTCTACTTAGTGATCACCTTCCACCATGAAGTATATATAGATATGAGATTAATCCACACCCCAAATCAGGGTAAAATATTAGTACACAGACTTTCCAGGTTACATGACCTCTATCGCAGTTCTATGTGAAAAATGTGAACAACTAGTTCATGTAAGAACTCTACCATTGTTATGCGTGGGTGAAACAAAGAGTATAGAATTATTGGATTGAGGATATACTCAATCCTCTAGTTTAATGTTGGAGGCAATTTGTGTTTTAATACAGATACACACACTACCCGAAATATAGTAAATGTAGTAAACAAAAATGAAAATATTTTGAGAATGGTTAATAAGTTCTCTGAGTGTTATTCTATATAGATCTGGACTTGTAGGATGTCAGAGATTAAAATTATAAGTTCTCTTGTGAAAAAAGTGTATCAAAATTCACGTTCCCTGGTTTCTAGTTCGAGGAAGTTAGCTATGTAGCTCATGTTCTACAATGATTTGGAACATTGAAGATGATTGAGGCTCTGATCAATGGTATTTCATCCTTATGGGATCGAGTGTGCTTCATGTTTTTTCAGTAGTATATTTTTTCATGAATGAGATTTATTTTAAAATGCTTGCTTATAATTTTTCTTGAGCCACACATGTCTTCATTTTGTTTCAGGGTGCACATGTTGGAGATGACATGATACTTGTATTCTTCACCTCATTCCTCATACTGTCTGGTGACATGTCTACAATGAAACATTAATAATTCCAGTGCTGTTAAATTACTTGAAAATGACCATTAATAATTAAATTGAAAATGGAAAAACCTAATACACAAAAGAATAGCGTACAAGTTTGTCTTGAAATAGTATCACATTAAAATAACCTCTTCTCATTTCCATTTGATTGGTGAGATAGTAACGGTGTCGGAGTTGTGTTGATACCTGGAACCAAGAGCACATATGTGGTTTTAGTATCACCGTGTCTTTTTTGATGTGTTAAGACCATTTTAAAAAAATGGACGGTGTTTGAGTCATGGTATCAAGGTTATAGTGTCAGGGTCATGGTGTCAAATTTATAGTGTCAGGGTCGTGATATTAGAGTTACGTTGTCAGCATTACAGGGTTCGAGACATTTCGTAAATTGGGAACTGGAAGTACACTTACTGCCTCATATACATAGACAAAAATCATTAAACAGTCATAAGGCATAATATTCATAAATTGGATTAAACTTATTTATTCCTATAATAAAACATAATATAACTAGCGTAAGAATAATTTGTGAGATTATGAATTAGAACAAGTAAGCATGGAATCATAAGAAGACCCACAAAATCCAAACCTGATTTAAACATTATACGCATAATTTTCTTGATTGACATGATTTTTTAGCATTTAAAATTGATCAAATAGTAGGAGTACAACACATTTTTATAAATTTAAGAAATATGTACATATCTGATTTAGTACCCCGGTTTCTGAGGACGGCGCACGGTTTGTCTAAACAGTGCGAAAAAACCATGCGAAGTTTGTCTAGGAGGTAGTATCTTTTACACTAGTGGTGCACAGTTTTTCCAACCATGCGGCCAAACCTTGCTTGGAGGGCCTACTGAGGCCGTGGTTTACACATTTTTAGTGCATCGTTTGTCTAACCATGTGATAAAGCCATGCAACCACTTAAAAGAGATCCTATAAAGGTGAACCTCATGCATTTTTTCCTCTAAGTGGATCGTTTTTATTCCTAAGCGGCCCTAACTCGGTATTTTGCTTCTCCTAAGGTTAGAGAAGGTTCTCCCATCATTCTGGAGGTCATCTAAAGGCTTCTCTTGGAGAATCAATGCCAGATTCTTGAGGTATGTGACCATTCTTCATCGGTCATGATTGGTTTCTAAGATCTACTTCTATCTACTTATCCTCTTCTCTCAGTTTGTTTTCTATACCCTAATTTTTGGTAGATCTATGTGTGTGGATGCCAAATAAGATGATATTTTATCTTTATCTTTCTAGGATAATATATCTAAGGCAATTTTGGATGAATCAACCTAGTTTTCTTGTGCATGCTCTGTTTGTTAGGGTTTTCGACCAAACCATTGAGGTACGAGGTTCACTCCCGACTGCTATTGTTTGAATTGATTGGCATAGTCTTAAATTGGATTATTTGAATGGATTTTTTTCTGAAAATAATTAAATAAATATTCTATAGTGATGATTTATGGTCTTGAAGAAATTATAAAAACATGGTGAATTGTTGTGAAAAGTAATTTTCCTTCTTGAATTTAAAATTTTGATTTTAAATTATGATTGATGAAATTTTAAATGGTTTGATGAAGAATGAGTTTTCAATAAAAAGGGAGTTTTATTTAAATGGTTTGGAATTGAAATGGTTCAGCGTCGAAATGGTTTGAATTGGTTGAACACACTTGGTTTTTGACATGATGGTTGTGTGTTTTCAGGGGGATGTGTGAGAGATAAGGGTTAGGAGTCTCCCCCATCTGTGATGGAATGGATAAGGGTTAGGGCTCTCTCCCATCAAACATTCATATTGCATTCAGGGTAGATGACGGTTAGGGGTCTCCCCCATCAGTGTTGGGCTGGATAAGTGTTAGGGCTCTCCCTTGTCATGAATTCAGGTGCATTTGGGTTGGATAAGGGTAAGAAGTCTCCCCCATCATGGTTGGGATAGATAAGGGTTAGGGCTTCCCCCTCTTCTAGGTAGCATTTATTGTTGGTTGCATGGTTTTGTGGAAATCAATGGGTATGACAAAAAGTAATGATTGTGAAATGGTTCTTAAGCTTGATTGGTATTTTTATTGAATAATAACTTTCTGAAGGATTGGTTTCAATTGCTCTTGGAATTCCTTTGGTTATTAATGGTTTTGGAAACTTGTTTATATTTAATTATAAAATTATTTGGAGAAAAAAATTTATATAAACTATTTTTTATATAAATGTGGCTAACTCTTCTATCCTAGTGGAATGAGTATAGAAGTCATTGGGTAAAACATACTAAGTTTTATACTCACCCTTGCTTTGTCACTTTGGTTCGTTTATAGATTTCATATTATGAGACACTGGTAAAGTTAAAGCATCTTATTGCTAGTGGCTCGCGGGGATGCTTGGGAGATGTTGTAGATCTTGGAGATTGTGGAGTAGAGAGTCATGATATCTTTGGAGATTCTTGAGTCATTCATATGATATGTACCTTGATGCTTAGTTTGGTCTTCTACTGTTGTGTACTTGATGTGGTTTGACATAATGATGTTGTTCAGTGGCCTTTCTTTTGTTTATGCTTCATAAATTAAATGTTTGGTTATTCTAGGTTAGTTTATGGATTATTTCATAAAGGGTAAATACTACTCCAAAATATATTTGAAACCCTAATGAATTTATTACCAGACTCTACCATCCTAGGGATGTGGATTAAGGCCCAGTAATGACTCGTTGTACTTCCAATCCAATGCGAATTGGCGGGTCATTACAAATGGTATCATCTTGTTCGGTCATTTCCTAACAAGTATTCATCGATGTTCTTAGTCTTGGAGTTGAAATTCATTCATTTCTATTCCATGGGTTGAAATATTTGACAAGATTAGGATTGTCAGAACATGGAATGTATAGCATAAAAGGGCATAGCTAACCCATTTATGATGAACTTCATGTTACCAGGGTGTTGGGTACATAAGTGTTTTGGATACACTTCTAGAATGTTGGGAAATCTCATTGTCATGGGTTTAGCCAATGAGACGAGCAAGACATGAATTGTAGAGGAATGATTTCCCACTAGGATTTCATATCCCATTGTGAGGAATGAGTTAGGTTTTTGTGAAAGGTGAGAATTTTTGACAAATGCTGAAATTGTTTTCAAGTAAAAGATTTTGAAAACAGTGTATTTTGTCTATATTGAAAATGGGCTGATTTTTAAAAGGCATAAGGAATATTTTGAAACATGTTCGAACATGGGAAAAAGGTTGTTTTGAAAAAAAGAATGTTGTGATGGATGATGTTATAGCATTTGAAATGCTAATCTATCGGTTTCTAGAGTGTGAGATTGACAGAGTTTGTTGTTGGTTTAGAAAATGGAACCTGGTAGGCATCGTCGAAACCAACCCGAAGAGGCTGCAGAGAATGTGGTTTCACCAGAACCACGTGTGAACCAGAATCTCGTTCAAAGTATTGTCCAAGCTTTTCATGATGTGGATATAGGGAATAGGAGGAGTGAACCAAGGCATTTGGATCAAACCATCCAGTTCATGAAGCAGAATCCATCGAAATTGCAGGGTGATGCTGAACCCGAGAAGGCAGAGGTGTGGATAAGTAGGATGAATCGTATAGTTTATTTCATCGGCACACCATCAGATATCAAGTTGAAGTTGGTGATGTATATGCTCGAGGATCATGCAGTCAATGGTGGGATTTAGCGGTGCATGATAAATTGTATGAACCCATTACATAGGAGGATTATGAAGAATTGTTCAAAAAACCATTCTATCCTCAAAAATTCAAGATCCAGAAAATAATGTAATTCTTCATCTTGAAGCAAGATAGCCTCTCTTTCACAGAGTATGTGTCAAAGTTGATGAATTTAGTCCATTTTTCACTAGAGGTTTTGGCAAGTGCATCGTTGAAGGAACGCATCTTCGATTCAGGGCTAAGGCAGGAGACTCAATCGATGATTGCAGTGCTCTTTATTATAGATTATAAAGAGACGCTGAATAGATGGACTATTGATGAACTTGATATCTTTGGATCGATAGGAGGAGGTATGTTGATACCTATAGGAAATTGTGGGTACTCAAACATTGGGAACAAGAAGAAAAGGGACACTTATTTCCATGGTGCATGTGGAAATAAATATCAGACAGCGGGATCAGTGAACCTTCCTCCATGACCCCAAAGAAAAGCAAGTTGTATTCAATGTGGTTCGCTTGACCACAAATGGCTAGATTGTACGGCAAAACCTAGAGCATGTAGCAATTGCAAGAAGATAGGGTATCTACAACTTTATTGCAGGAATGCACCGAGGTTGGGTGTGCGTGACACTCCTCATATGTCGCAAGCATCATATGCTTCGACATGACATGGAAAAAAGAATCAGTCTCATCATCATAACAATGCTATCAATGATGATTCATGAAATACCACGAATCTTAAACTAGGTAAATCTCAGCAAGGAACCATGGAGAACAGTGTAGCGACAAAGCAATAGTTTGGAGCTGATCTGATGATGTTCAATGATCAGGCTAGACCATCTAGGTGAGAGGTACGATTCTTTTGAATTATACCCTTGTGAATGTTCTCTTTGATACTGGTGCATCACATTCCTTCATTTCTTCTCGTGCGGTTGACATGCTATGTTTAAAACTATAAATTATGCTTTTTGTTTTGAAACTGAAAACTCTTATTGGTCAATTAAAATGTCAAGCCTTTGTGTGTAGAGAATGTTCTATAACTATTGATGGAGCTGAGTTAAAATGTAACTTCTTGATGATGGACCTGGATGTCTATGACATAATCTTGGGTATGGATTGGTTGAAAATGTTTAATGCTCAAATCAACTGTTATAGGACAAATATTTGTTTCAGAACCGAGGATGGCATCGACCATCTCTTCAGAGGAGATAGGATGGATAAGAAGGTGAAAATAGATTTTTGTCACCAATGGTGGGAACAATCTCTTACCAATTGGAAGCATTGACTTTGGAATCCACAGAAGATATCGAGAGATATAGTTTTCTAGCTTTGATGGATCAATTTTCAGATGTCTTTCCCAAGAACTTCTCAAGGTTACCACCACTAAGTGAAGTGGAGTATAAAATTGATCTCCTTCTGGGGACTAGTCCTATTTATATTCCATCTTATAGGATTGAACCAAAAGAGTTATAGTAATTGAAAGTACAATTAGAGGAGTTATAAATCAAGGGTATCACTCAACCAAGTACATCTTTGTGGGCAGCACTGGTTTGTTTGTGAAGAAGGAATATAGAACTCTTTGGTTGTGTGTTGATTGTCGAATGCTTAACCAAGTTATGATATAGAATAGATATCTACTTCCACGCATTGATGATCTGATTGATCAATTAAGGGGAGCTCGGTGGTTCTCCAAGATTGACTTGTGATCAGGATATCACCAATTGCGAGTTTGGAAAGAGGATATTCCAAAGACAGCTTTCAGAAGTAGATATGGCCACTACAAATATATAGTCATGCATTTTGGTCTAACGAATTCACCAGAGGTCTTTATGGATTTGATGAATCAGATATTTCAGCGATATCTGGATTCTTCTGTTGTCATGTTTATGGATGATATTTTGGTCTATTAAAACACAAGGGTTGATCATGAGGTGCACCTAGAAAATAGTGTTACAAATATTGAGAGATCATCATTTGTATGACAAATTATTAAAGTGTGATTTTTGGAAATGGGAAGTATGCTTCCTTGGCAATGTCGTTTCTGAGAAACACATTTCTTTTGATCCAGAAATGATAGAAGCCGTTATCTCTTAGAAACCACCGAAGAATGTGTACGATATATGCACTTTTCTTGGTCTATCTGGTTACTACCGAAGCTTTGTGCATGATTTCTCATGAATAGCTTTACCAATGATTGCTCTGATTAATAATAACACTCTCTTAGAATGGATGGAAGAATGTGAGAAAGACTTTAAGGAACAAAAATTTTGTCTTACATCAGCACCTATCTTGATCTTCCCAGAATCAGTATAGGGGTACATGGTGTATTATGATGCTTCAGGATCAGGGTTGGGTTGTGTTATCATGCAACGATATCATGTGGTTGCTTATGGTTCATGGAGGTTGGGGGTGCATGAGAAAACTTTCCCATCACATGATTTGGAGTAAGTTGCAGTCGTCCATGCTGCGAAAACCTGGAGACATTAACTCTTTGGTGAGAAATTTACTGTGTTTACAGATCAAAAAATCTTGAAAAACATTTTCTCATCGCATGATTTAAACCTGAGGCAATGGAGGTTGATGGAGTATCTCCAAATGTATGACTTTGAATTGATTTAAACACCCGGGAAATGAAATTCAGTGGCAGATACATTGAGTAGAAAGTCATATGCTCAGTTAGCGAAAGAAGCTTCAAATGAATGGCAGTTGATGTCGGTCATAGCCAACATGCATGTGGAATGTGAAGACTGAGGTGATGTTTCTGTTTTCTTTTCAGCTAATCATGTGCTTAATTTAGTAAATATGATCAAAGAAGCACAAACACATGATGCAGAATGTCTGGTTGTATGTTCAAAACTCAACGATGGGGAGACCATTGATGGTTGGAAACTTGATGGGGGTTCATTTTTGTGTTTCAGAGATCGGCTGGTTGCACCTATGGTTTTTCAAGAACAACTCCTCTATGCATAACACCATTCAAGAAGAGCTTTACACCCTGGTACACAAAAGATGTATAAGGCGTTGAAGGCACTGTTTTGGTGGAGCAGAATGAAAAGGAAGGTGTCTGAGTTCATCTCACGATGCTTAACTTGTTAGCATTTTAAAGTAGAGCATCAAAGACCAGCTGGTATGTTACAATCTTTTTCCATCCAAGTGTGAAAATGGGATTAGATAACAATGTATTTTGTTATATGTCCTTCTAGAATGGTCTAGAAATATGATGTCATTTGGGTGATAATGGATCCACTAACCAAGTCAGCCCATTTCATCCCTATTCATTAAACCCATATGGTGGGAGATCATTCAAAAATCAATATATGAGAAGTGTTAAAGTGGTATGGAGTGCTAGTTACTATAGTCTCAGATAGAGATCTGAGGTTCACATCTCGTTTCTGGAAATCATTACAGGAAGCCCTCAGAACTCAGTTGACTGTGAGCACAACATATCAACCTTAGACAGATGGGAATTCTGATCGGACGATACAAGCATTGGAAGAAATGTTGTGGGCTTGTGTAGTGGATTTTCATGACTCATGGGAGGATCATATAACCTTAGTAGAGTTCTCATACAATAATAGTTATCAAGCCTCGATACGCAAGGCTCCGTTTGAAGCGTTGTATGGGCGTCCTTGAAATTATCCACTATGATGGGTGAAAACTGGTGAAACATCACTAGTCGGACCTAGCCTCGTCTATGAAACAATATAAAAGATCTAGTTGATTAGAAAGAGGATGGAGACGGCTCAGAGTCGTCAGAAATCTTATGCAGATCACTGTAAAAGACCGTTGTTGTTCGTTGTGGGTGATCATGTCTTCTTGAGGATCTCTACAAGGCTTGGAAATTGTCGTTTCGGGAAGCAGAGAAAGTTATCCCCTAGATACATTATCCCTTTTAAGATACTGGAATGGGTTAGATAGGTGGCATATCAGTTGGCCTTACCACCACGGTTCAGTTTCATGCATAATATATTCCATGTATCTTAGTTGAAAATGTATCAGCCCAATTATAACAATGTGATCAGATGGGATCACATTGACCTATAGTCGGATGATTCGTTGATACATATCCATGTTTGGATTGTGGATAGGCTAGTGAAAGTCTTGTGGGGAAAAAACATCGGTCTAGTGTGGGTTTTATGGCATCATGGTCAGATTTGGGAAGAGACTTTCTAACGTGAGAAGGAAATGAAAGAGTAGTGGCCAGAACTCTTTCAGTTGGGTGAAGGATTTCTAATTTATGAGGACAGAAAGAAAAATGGTGGGTAGAATATCGTACCCCCGATTTATGATGAGGGTGCACGGTTTGTCTAAATTGTGGTGAAAAACTATGTGTAGTTGGTCTTGGAGGCAGTAGCTTCCACACGGATGGTGCTTGGTTTTCTTAACCGTGCGGCCAAACAATGTGTGGAGGGCCTGCCGAGGCAGTGGATAACGCACAGTTAGTGCACGGTTTGTCTAACAATGCGAGAAAACGGAGTGGGCACATAAAAAAGATCCTATAAAGGTGGATCTCATGTGTTTTTGATTATAAGTGGATCTTTTCTCCTCATAAGCACCCTTAACTCAGGATTTTTCTTCTCTTAAGGTCATAGAAGGTGCTCCCATCATTCCGAAGGTGATCTGATGGCTTCACTTGGAAAATCAAAGTCAGATTCTTGATGTATGTGACCATTTTGTATCATTCTTGATTGTTTTCTTAGATCTACTTAGCTCTAATTCTCCTCTTATCTCGGTTTCTCAGATCTACGCCCATTATGGGTAGATCTAAGTGTATGGATGCCAAATATTATGAGACCTGGTCTTGATCTTTCTAGGAGAAGAGAGCTAAGGCGATTTTTGAAGAATCTACCCGGTTTTCTTGTGCATTCCATATTTGTTAGGGTTTTCATCAAAACCATTGTGGTATACTTCACTATCAACTCCTCTTGTTAGAATTGATTTTCTTAGTCTCAAATTGGTTTATTTGAATGGATTTGTTTGTGAAAAGCATGAAATAAATTTTCTTTAGTGATGGTTTATGTTTTTGATGAAATTGTAAAATCATAGTGAATTGTTGTGCAAAGTGATTTGGCTTCTTGAATTTAAAATGTTATTTTGAAATTATGATTTCTGAAATTATAAATGGTTCAATGAAAATGGGTTTTCAAAAAAAATGTTGTTTTATTAAAATGGTTGAATATTGAAATGACATTGATGGATTTGGTTTTCAATAAAAAGGGTATCTTATTGAAATGGTTTGGAATTAAAATGTTTATGAATTGAAATGGTGTGGATTGGTTGAACACACATGGTTTATGACATGTTGGTTGTGTTTGTTCACAGGCATGTGGGACCGATAAGGGTTAGGAGTATCTCCCATCAGTGTTGGGATAGATAAGATTTAGGGGTCTCCCCCATCAAACATTCAAATTGCATTAGGGACCGATAAGGGTTAGGGGTCTCTCAAATCAGTGTTAGGATGGATAAGGGTTAAGGCTCTTCCCCATCAATCCTTCATGTGCATTTGTTTTAGATTAGGGTATGAAGTCTCCCCCATCATGGATGGGATGGATAATGGTTAGGGCCTCTCCCCTCTTCCAGGTAGCATGCATGGTTGGTTGCATTGGTTTTTGTAAATGGTTGGGTATTACAAAAAGAAATGTTTGTGAAATGGTTCTTAAGCATGTATGGTTATTTTTCTGAAAAAAATTACTTGTTATATAATTGGTTTCAATTGCTCGTGGAATTCCTTTGGTTATGTATGGTTTTGGAAACTTTTTTATATTTAGTTATAAACAGCTTTTGAGAAAATGTTTTATATAAACTGTTTTTTATATAAATGTTGCTAACTCTTCTATCCTAGTGACATGAGTAGGGATGTCATTGGGGAAAACCTACTGAGTTTTATACTCATCCATGATTTGGTACTTTGGTGCTTTTTTAGATGTTGTATTCTGAGACACAGGTAAAGGTAAAGCATCTTTTTTTAGTGGCTCGGGGTGATGCTTGGGAGATGTTTTGGAGGATGAGGCTTGTGGAGCACATAGTCATGGTGTCTTTTGAGTGTCTTGTTTCATTCATATTTTATTTACCTTGACACATAGTTTGGTCTTCCACTATTGTGTACTTGACATGGTTTGACATAATGAAGCTATTTAGTGGTCTTTCTTTTGGTCATGCATCATATAGTGATTTTTTGGTTATGTTGGGTTGTTTTATGGATTCTTTCATAAAGGGTAAATCTTCCCCAAATATATATTTGAAACCCTTTGGCAATTATGTCAAGCCTTTATCATCTTGGGGATGTCTCTTAAGGCTTAGTAATGACTCGTCGTACTCTCAAGCCAATGCGAATTGGTGGCTCGTTACATAAGACATGATTTTACAAAGAGAAAAATGAAGGTAAAGAAGAAAGAGAATTAAAAAATACGAAATACTATAATTCCAAATGAAATAGTGTTTTCAAATATTTTGAATCATTTAGTGATAGTGATGGATATTATTCTAAAATTTAGTCTAATAATGAATATTCTATAGAGATAATCAATATTATTTTTGTTAAAGTAATCATGTATAATCAATGTATAATTGAAAAGGTACATACAACAAAATATCTTATTAATATTTCATTGAATTTATATTATCTTGTTGATAAAATTATACATCACCTGATGATAAAGCATCCATATAATATGACAATAATTTACCCAGTTATGATGAAGCTTTCAAATTTGAAAAACTGTAAAAAAATGAAGATGGTAATATTTGAAAAAAACATGATTATGAAAAAGATAAATATTCTATGAAATATTAATGAATAATTATTTTATTTAATGAAATTTAATATTTTTCTAATGAAATTGGTAAAACTATTTCTAAAAAATATATAATTTCAAAATAATTAGAAAAAGTAACTTCAGAGAAAAATTGACTTACAATGAAAACATTGTTCTAAAACTAATACTGATGTTGTTAAAAATTTAGTTATCAAACTAAAATGATAAATTTATATTTTTATGAGTCTTTTATAAATGTATACCACATGTAATAAAACCATTAAATAGATGTATAATAAAATTATTCCTCATTGTAATAATAGTATAATGGTTTTTAGAAAAAAAACTATTTTTAGTAGTAATTATTTTTCTCTAAATGTTTTAATGAGTAAACTTTTTAGTTTTACCTATTTTATGAAATTCCTAAAAGTGAACATTTCATTACTAAGTTCCAATATTTTTGGAATTGGATGATTTTTTTATTTGAATAGGGTATAATAATTTTTTCTCAAAAGGCTTAGTTTTCGTATGAAATTACATTTTCCCCAAATAAAAAGGCCGAAAAATGTTGTTTCTTAAAATTTTGTTTTCTAATGACACCGAACCCAAGATAAATTGGGTTTAAAAAATATTTTTGATTTCTACAAAATAAAGAACGATCAAATAAATAAAATTCTATATTGATAGAGGATGTTCTATTAAAATTACCAGAAAAGTAATTCTATGACCTGTCCTAGTGGGTTATATGTTGTTACTACCCTAAGACCCCATCAAATAGGTCAGGGGTTAGTGACTAGCACTGAGTAGGAATATCCCAAAAATGGTAGGTATTAAACTGATGTCACTATTCTCACATAAACATCTCCATGTCCCAAGTTGAAGGAACGTAAGAAATCCATTATGTAAAAATTCATTCATACATCCATGATCCCTCAATATAGTGAAGCAGTAATTGTACAAGAAATTAAACAATTCCAGATACAATTCCACCACATTGATTTTGTAACAGAAGTCTAACCTGAATGTAATGGTATGGGGACTACATCTAGATAGCTTCTGGAACGCACCTTAGTTTATCTAGTCTCCCTATGCATTGTCTAGTCGTAGTCCGCCAAAGGCTCCATCAAAAGGTCGATCATCTACAGAAGACATGACACATACACGTGTAGCCCATGTAGAAGTGAGTGAAACAATACTCAGTAGGACACCCTAAAACCAAAAATCAATACAACAATGAATGAACAATCAAATATACACAAGTATATTTCTACTGAAAAAATAACAGTACTATCCAGATATACTCAAGAGAGAAACCATGAAAATAGGTGGCCATAACCAAATACCATCCACAACACACTTTTCAAAGCATGCTTATTTTTGGGGAACTCACTCCTTAAGCCAGGATATAATCAAAGACACTCAATGAAAAGCTATAGCGCGTTTGGGCCATGCCCAAAGAGAATTCCATATTAATGGATGATAATGATACACTGAAATGGTGTCCCACCTAGATTTGACCAATGGACACTACAGATCATTCCCAGAACTTACTAGGGGTTACCATGTACCAAATATAGATCAATCCTCTTCATATTGGATCATGCCCCGACCCTCTAGGGAATTCAATGAACCCTTCAAATATGGACCACTCTATGGAGGATCAATACCATGTTCACGGAGGTTACATGATTCCACCGACTCCACTAGGGGTGATAGAGGATGTAAATCCAGTCGTAGGGAGGGGTCCCATACTCTATCTGAGACATGACGTCTAGATGGGATTACAATCAATTGATGTGGACGTCATGACCTATTGAACCCTCAATGAAAGGAATAAGGTACTGATATCTTCTTATATTATATAAACTAAAATGTCGCCACTTGAATCAAATTATATTTATCAACATTAGCTTCTCAACGTAGTAGACAAATCAATGTTTGGACAATCCGTTTAGTATATATAAAATATTGAGAGTAATCGACCATAATCATGTCATTGTTTGTGGAGCTACAACCACAGTAGGTACAACTACCACTACTACTGGTATACCGACCACTATGATAGAATATTTCCTTTTACCACCTTGGTTAACCAACTTTTCGTGCTTCCCCACTGCACAATCACTACACCTGCGGTTGACCGCAACTAGGCTCCATCCTGGTTGCCCTGGATCTGACCCTAGTAGAACTAGGTCCGTAATGGACCACTGTCAAATCCCACTCCACATACCCGACCCGAACATCCCACCTAACCCAATTCGTTGGCCCAGACCACTCTGCATCTTATTTCATATCCATTCTTGTCATGTTCTGCCGCTGCATCCCATGACCACATGCTACTATCTTTGTGATCTCTCGGTCGCCGCCTCCCATACGCATTTCACCATCGCACACCACTTTTCATTGATGGGTTCATAATGGTGGTCCCTTCTATGCTCCAATAATCATCCTCATATGACTGAGAAACCAAACGGTCATTGGTCCAAGCTCTTTGGGTCCTGATATAAATAGATCTGGCCTTAGTTGTTGATTATCCTCGAATACGGCAGTCCAAACGTGTTTAGAACCACCTTGATATGTCTATCCCTGAACTGTGGGGTTCCAAAGGTTTTAAACTAGAAGAATATGTGGGGGATAAAATAGAAATTGGAAAGCGTAAGGAATGAACCTCAGTCATTGTTGGTGTCAACCTCAACTATTTTCTATTAGAACGATAAACGAAGAATGGAAAATCAACAATACAATAATAAATCTATCATTTTTTTATCTATCAATGATTCACATATAAATTATTATTTATTGAACTTATCTTCATTCATATATAAATAATATTAGGATAAAAATCACATGAAACTAATCCTACCTTGATACAATTTGATTACTGGTGAAGAACATTGCGTCGTTTTAATCATTGGCATATACCATTGAATATGAGGTTGTTTCAATCGATTGATCAATGATCTGTCATCATCCACTTGAGAGGATTCTACAAATTTCATTATACAATTTGTATTGTAACTCCATGGGTTGGCATATATCCATGGGATATCTGTATAAGGATACTTTTAATGGAAAAAGTTGTTGTGTCGACAAAATAATTTTTTTATAAATTATGTTATTTATTTTAAACCCTTGACAGATTTCTCCACAAATGACATACACCAACTAATGTTATTTCATGGTTATGGGAAATATACTATTTTTAACTCAATGGTTCCCTTATATTTCTTATTTGGGAAACCTTTTAAAAGTTAAATCACCATTTCAGGAAAATTATGTGCACGTGCTACTAAATATTTTTTATATTCTTAAATGATTTGTTCCAATCACACCGAGTGTTGAAATTGAATTTCGTCTCATTTTGTAGTCTATTAATCATTGAATATATCATCCAAAATATTACACTGAAATTTTTTGATGTTACATGATTTTAAAAATTTCAGAGGTTGAAAAAAATGGAGAGTGATTCTTCAAGAAAAGAACTGAACGTGAATCCCATAGACCATAATCCTTGAGTTGTTTCATGTTCATTGATTCTCTTGAAGCATGGTCTGTGGATAATAGAATATTTTGACCCATAATGTGAACAATATATAAAAAATGGTGGCTCTAAAGAACATGGGATGAAATCCCTATATGAGGAGAACTCATACTGAACCCTTCAAGATAGATATAAAGGGATTTAATTCCTTCATGCTCTTAATGATATGGATTTACAAAAATCAAATACCCTTAACCCCCCCCCCCCATTTTATGAAACATAATGATTGTGGATTCTTAAGGGAGGCTGATCCCGACACCCTGGAACAATGCGCACAAATGTGAAAATATTCTATCACTTAGAGTATCTCTTATCTAAAATGTGACCATCCTTTCCTATTGCTTGAATTGAATCCTGATATTGTATACTTCTAGGGTATCATGTATTCGCAACTGGTACCAATAGGTCGATGCTATTTTTATATAATTTTTTAATCAAAGGAGGACCTCAATATTGTGTGGAAGACTGGAAATATTAATCCTAAACTGGGTTTCCTTATATTATTGGATTGGGACTATGATTTTAACTCCCACACTCATAGGAACATCATGGAACAAATATGTGTTAAATTGCATGGTCTGAATTGGTATGATTGGAATCCAAAAATCATAAATGACATTCTTTCTTGTGTTGGATCACCTCTTAATATTGATCTAAGATCAATAAATACTGATTTTTGTTTCATTTCCAATGTTATGGTTGATGTTAATTTTGATAAAAAGTTTTCTAATATTATCTTCTTGAATGGTAATTTCTATAAAACCAAAACCAGAATTGAGTATGAGAGAAAACATCCCTCATATTATCTTTGTAATATCATTGGGCACACAATTTCAAATTTTAGGGTGGTTTGGAAATTAGTTAAATAAAAAATTCTAAATGAAAGGAATGTATTGAGAAAGATTAAGAAATAAATAGCCCCCATTGTTCACATTACTGAACTATCTAAGAAGAAGAATGAAATTTGGGGAAAAAGAATATAATTCGAATCACTTAGAGGATAATTCGGGTAAATCCTGGGGTGATATAGATAAACAAGAAGAATATTTTATTTAGGAACACTGTCATTTTAATGAAATAGAATATCTTGCCATGAATGAAACTAAACAATCCCATCAATATCTGTAAATTTATGTAGATGATATTTTCAAATACACTATGAGACCTAATAGGAAGTGGTCAGGATCAATTATTGACAATTATAATGAATCAAATTACATGGATGAAGGCCATGTCATACTCATTGAACGTACTATAGGTGAATAGAATGATGAGGTTCTAGTCACTAAATAGAATTCCACCACACAATTGGTTCTATTAAATGTCACGAGGAAGGTTAATTCTATTATGAATGCTCATGTAACACTAAATGTGGTCGATGGCCTGAAGAGAATCACCAATTTCATCACACCTTCAGTTTTGGTCAATGTCTAATGATTTTTTCTATTATAGAGACCAAATTTAATTTTTCCTCTAAGTACTCTAATTTGTGTTAGTAAGTTTATTCTTTTACTTGTATGATAAATGACTACTCATATTTTTAATCCTAACAGGTCTCCTCAAACTTGTTTTAGGGAATGTTAATGTTTAACATTTTTCGGAGCATGTTTTTAAATGTGAAATTTTTACAGATGGATCAAATTTATAAATTACTTCTTCTTATTAAATGAATAGATACAATAATATGAAGCCTCTTTTGAATGAACTGACCTATTTTGCTACTAATATTTATATACCTTGGATTGTAATTGGGGACTTTAAGAAAAGTCATTCTTCATATGAGAAAATTGGCCCATTTCATTATTTATTTCAATGAGAAAATTTAAGACTTTTATTGAATAAAAAAAACTTGTGGAAATTAACATTTCTGGTGTGAAATATACTTTTTATATAAGTTATTATAATAGGGTGGCATACAACAATTTAAATAAAGCCTTCACAAATGACCTTGCTTTAGTTAAATAGGACACCATATATTTCACCAGCCATCACAATCATAACTCTAATCAACATCATATTATTTTCAATATATCTACCAAAAGCATGACACTATACCTCTCCATTAGGTTTTACATTGTGTCATTCATAAACACAAAATTTACATGAATCATCAAAACTTTCTGGCCTTCTATGACCAACAACAATGATTCCATTTCTAGTTATGTTAAACTAAAATACCTTAAGTAGAATCTCAAATGATGGTGTAGATATAAATCCTAACACATTTATAATGACATCCTTCTTCTTGAGGGTAAACATAACCAACATCAAAATAATAAAACTAGATCTGATTTTACCATTGTTCCAAATCATGAAATCATCATTTTTGTAATGATCAACTCTTTCCTCGCCATTAAGGATAACATGAGGGAAATATATTTCAAAGTCAAATTTTTATCATATGTTGACTATAATACTATGTTATATATATCTCTACAATGTGTTAGGAAATCTTGAAGACCATTATCCATTTTAAAAGATAGGGACAACCTTTTAGACAATGAGGATGATATTTCCAATCATATTGTCTCTTACTTTGAAACAATTTTCAATGTACCTGAAACTAAAAAAGCCCTCTTACATGAGGTTATTCCAATGGTAAATGAGGAAGATAACCCCTTAATTTTATTAATTCATATAGATCATGTGATTAAAGACAATGTCATTGGTTTGAATCATGATAGTTCTCCGAGTCATGATGGAATTAACAATTGGTTCAGTCAGCGGTATTAAGACGTCGTCTGATTTGTTGTTTGAAAACTTATAAAATATTTCTTTTCCAATGGTGTCCTACCCCACGAACTAAATTCCCAATTTATTTTCTTGATTCCCAATGTCAGAAATGGCTTTTCAGATTCATCACATTAGGCCCATTTCTCTCACTAACACCGTTTATAAAATCATCACTATAGTCATTTCTAACAGGAATTGAACTTTCAAAGAAAAAACAGTCTCCTGGAACCAATTTCAGTTTTTCAATGGTAAATCCATTGAGGACTACATTTTTCTTCTCTCTGAGTGCCTCAACACCAGAAAATAAGCTAACATAATAGGTAATAATTCGAATAAGGTTGACATTAGAAATTCATTAGATTCAATTGACTTTATTTTTTTTAATGTTCATCAATGTTTCTATTTTAATGAATTTTTTAACACTAAAACCAAAACCCTGATCAACTCGGCCAGTATTTACATTTTGGTTAATAGATCTCCCATGGGATATTTAAAATTCACCTATGGTGTTATTCAATGTGACCCCCTATCTGCCATTCTTTTTTCAATTATGGAAGATTATCTTTGTCTCTTTCTCACTCATCTTATTGACTAGAAAAGGCTTACTCTTGTACATGTTTCAAGCAATAAGAATGCTCCCACACACCTATTATATGTATATGACATTATCCATTACATTCTAGGTGACAAAAGGAGCTTGTGATTAATATGTTTCGGGTCAGGACATTAGTTTGAAAAAATATCTATTTTTTTTGGGAGAAACAATACTCTTATTAAAAAAATTAATATTACGAGTGATTTATGAATTAATTAAGGCCTTTTTCTGTTTACCTATGTTGGTGTTCTATTTGTTTGGGGACAACCAATGTATTGATACTATTCTACAATAGTTGACCATGTTATTAACAAATATATTCTTAGCAAGTTAAATATCTCTTTATGGAAGGTATAATCTGTCTTGTCAAATTTACTATAATTTCTAAAAAAAATTATTCTATACTAGTCTATAAATGGACCACTTGTCTTATAAAAAATAATACATAATTTTCTGGATAGTTAGAACTCTATAATGGAAACATGTGACCATCCCTTGTTTGACATGTTGCAATCCTATCGATAAAGGTTGTATTTGAATTAAAATATTATGTTTTTTATAAGGCCATTCAAGCCAGAATCATTCTAGAATCTTCCCTATAAGGAATCTGACTCTATAGATTTTCTAGAAAATATTTTTTATAAAATAACAAATGGAAACCCAAATTTCATGTTCTTATTTATCTAGAAATACATTAATAAATCATACTCAGTTATTATGACCAACTCTACATATATGGTTTCTAGAGATCCTGACATAAATTTCTGGTTGGATAACTAGATCGGTATTCCCTTTCTATATTTGATTCCTTCTGATCAATTTCTAGAGTTAAGTAATTATGAAATTATAAATATTCAAAATTATCATATCCCTAATAGTGTTATATATTTCATTGACAACTACCAAATTTTTACAACAAATTTCATTTTATTCTTGGATCTTGCTGACAATGGTATGATTAATTCATGAAAAATTTATGAAAATTATTTTTGTAACCCTGAACATTATTTTGGTTGGATAATGTTTTATGACAATACCTGGAAAAAGACTTAAATACTCACACTTATTTGGTGTCTTTCTCACAACAGGGTTCCCACATACATGTGACTAAAATGATTTAGAATTCAACTCTACTCTAAATGTCACATCTGTAATCAACACAACTATGATTATTATTAACTCTTCATTTCATGTGCAATTTATTATGATCATTGGAACTGTATTTTGGAAATTTTTGATGTAAGATGGTAGATTACTGACACTATCAATTCTCAACTAATGTGATGTGTGTATATGGAAAAATATAAACAAATTCAGAAATATTTTCTTTCAATTGTTGATGAGCTTCATCATTTTATCTGTTATTATAGAAACTATATTCTTCATAATAATTTCCCATTAATCATTAATTAAAGTCATATTTTTATCATTATTCCCATACATGATGTTGTATCATTGCCAAAGGGCCATTTTAGAAACATTGTAAATAACATTGGGACTCTACGGTGTCTTCATATTTATGTAATTTTTTCCAACCCTGACGCACATTTGAGGTGTTTTGGAGAAATTAATTTTATTGTTGGATTAATTTAGAATTCATGGTACCAACAAAGACAATCCGGGCCTCAAAGGTTGTGTCGCTATCTTTATGAGTCATCTTGGTCAGATCCTCATAGGATTTTGGAAGTTGTGGAATCATCACTTGTCTGGAGACCAAAATGATGAGTTTGAATAATTTTGTTTCTATCACAAAATACTATGGTTGTAACAATAATTAATTTGAATGTGATTCTTCTACCATTGAGAATGAGAATCGGAATGGTGTGACTCATCTTGAATGACTAATTTCTACTCATTAGACGGATTTCCTACATTCACTTATATACATCAACTACATCATCAAACATATTTTTCGTGATGAAAACATAGTTTTGGATGGCCTCTCTGATAAGGGGAAAATAAAAACATTACATGGATGGTTGATCTCACCACTAATTTACATCCTCTTCACAATAAGGGTTGTAATATGGATTTGTCATTTAGACTCATATAACAACTTCTCTTTTTATAATAAATGTTTTCTGGTCATTTAACAGAGAACAAACTTCTTTAAAAAAAACTATTGATGTCACATTCTCTCCAACATGGTGATTTATGTCACTGAAAAGACAAAATATGTGCTACTCAAACATATGAGGGTACTGAGCACGAATTTGAGCCTCTGACTCCCATGTGATCTATAGAATACTCACTTGTTGCCACTGTACACAAACTAATGTAATTGATCTCCACTAAAGGATCCTATCTGATCGATCATCAATGTGTACTGGGTACAAAATAGTGGTAACTCCATCTTCAATTTCCAACTCTCTCTAGAAAATGATGTATGATAAGTCAAGCATTTTATTCTTTAGCTACCACTTGTGGATATTTTTTGCATACCTGATCACACTACAGCGGTAGACCCAAGTGGTACACCACCTATCCAACTCTAAAATGTATCTGGAAATTATAGATGAACAATAGATATATCATACTTCCCCATCCAAATCATCATAATCCACATAATGGTGAATCCTAAAGAAACACATTGTCTCTTAAATCGAACTCCAAAGAAATCTATTTTCTTTCAGTATAAGACTTGTGAATTCTATATGTATTTTTCATCCAATATTCGATGATATTCACCTTTTTTATAGTAGTTATCACCAACTATGTGCCCATGAGTGATTGATCTTTTGGTCAGTCCAGTAAATTGCTGATTTGGAGGGTTTCCCATAAAATGTATCAACTAGTTTCATAAAAATAATGGAATGGTAGATATTTCTGGATGAATACTCCACTAGTGGTAGGTGATCCTCCCAATAATGGTGAAACACTAAATTAAATAGACATATGATGTTCTCAAAATCTTAAATGGTATTCTTAGTTTATTTTTACATCTATGGAGGATATTATTTTCTCATGTGTAGCTGAGTCCCAAATTCCACATGTAACCCCTCCACAAATGATATTCATATCTAAAATCATGGAACGAAAATATCATCAATTGGAATCCAGGCAGTAGAACTAAATCATGCACATAGAGGCTTCCAAATCTCTCTAATGGACTCTTCTCTAACATATCTAGTAAGAGGGATGACTTGATGAGTCAGTAAATGATCACCTAGATGACATTATGTCTCATAGACATACATGTTAATCTGACCCTAATGTATATCAATATTCCCTCTGAAATGTATCCTCAATGGCTTGAACTAAAACCATTAGAACCTCGTGTATAGCCTTCACTATCTCAGTTGTAAATCATCAAGAAACAAACTATGCAACTCCTTTCCTTATCTGTGGCCCCAAAACTATCATCCGGGTTTATAGTACATCATTATCATGCTAGGATGGACCACCAATGGGAATTTATGAATCTCCCTTAGTACCTCCTCCCACAACACCACTGGTACAACCATGCATAATCTGAAATGAATGACATGCTCCACAAATTTTCGATATCAATCAAGAGTACACCCTGTGGACATGTGTGAACATACAGTCTCAATGTTGGAATCCCCAGGCTATGAATCCCAAACTCGAAGTAAGAGTTTATGTGTGTAAACAATTCACGTTATATAAGATGTTATAAATTCATCGACAATGGATAAATAAAATGTGGCCAACTACTCTGATGCCTCATTCAACAACTACAAACTAGATCTAATACATATAGAATATTCCACCATGTCCCCCTTCCCATGAGTATAGATAATCATAAAGTCATATACCTTGAGGAACTTGAGCTGATGCCTCTATACCATGTTTAGATCCTTCTAAGAGAATTTATACTTGAGACTCTTTTGATAAATATAGATGATACCCAACTCTCCCATAATGTAGTGTCTCCAAATATATTATACGAAGAACAAAACAACTAATTCAAGGTCATGGGTTGTGTAATTATGCACATGTAGTCTGAACTGCAGAGAACCATAAGAAATCATTATCTTACTATGCCACAAAATTAAACCATCCCCGGTCCCTAGTGTATTGCAGAACACCATGTACTCGACACCTTCCTAATCTATCATTTAAATGTGAGATGTTTTCAAACTCTTCTATAGATCCTAAAAGAACTACTGGATCTTTTCGGTCCCCATTAAATGCTACCCCTTTCCTGTCAATTTTGTAAAGGGTTATACCACTCAATAAAATCAGGTTCAAACCTCAGATTGTACCTTACAAATCCAAGGAAATTAAGCACCTTTGTAAAACTCTTGGGTGGATCTCATGTAAGTTCTACATCAAGATTTATAATATCCATTGAAACTCCAGCCTATGAGATGACGTTTCCAAGAAAATTGTCCTATTAAATCCAAATATGTTACTTTTAGGGATTCATGTAATGTTGGGTCTCTTGAAGTGTGTTAAAGACCATACAAAAGTGACTCACATGATCATCCTTTGATGTCGAGTACACTAGGATGTCATTTATGAATACCCCCATGAACTGGTCTAAGTAATGTTGAAGGATCTTGTTCATGAGTCCCATAAATACTTTTTAGGTATTCATTATGACATAAGGCATCACCACATACTCGTACTGATCATACCGACATCTGATGGCCATCATTGGTATATCCTTATCTCAATCATGATGTTTTGCGAGAACCATTCTATATGCAGGTGTAGTTATTTATTTCTCCCTGGGGTGTAGATCAATGTAGAAGTACATATCCCACTGGGGGGGTTATCTTGGGACATATTTAAGGAATGAATCTTCATAATTTTCACCGACATCTAGAAACTGAGGACTCATATCATCCACTACACCGATGGTGAAGCTAGGAAATTATGATTAATCAGTCGTACCCTCGTATGCATGACTCCAACCTACACTGCCTCTATTTCCATTTTATAAATAACGAAAAACCTGATTCATTCACTACAAAAACACAACAAATTGTTCCTAAAATAGTCAATTTGAACATGAACTATAGATAAATTTTTCATACCATGAATGAAGTTGTAAGGCCTCAATGCTACTACCAAAAGATCCTAATCAAAAAATTCACCTCCAAGAGTAATGTCACATTATCAGCACTAGTGTTTGATCATAGAGTACCCTCCTATAGGAGTCTCCATGCATAAGGGTCGAGTAAACAGTTCAACTGGAATCTCGAATCCTCAAACATGGTTTTTGGAAAAAATTAAATGACAAAGACTTGTGTCTACCAATACTATAGCCAAGGGGTAAAAGTCACAAATCATACCTTGTATCATCCATGGATATTTGGTCTCATAATCCCCCATAGAATTCATCTGGAATCATCTATTACATCCATCTCCTTGATCCTTGTCTAGACCACCATGGGGTGGAGGTGGTAATAGTTTAATCCTATGACCACCTCCTACTTCCATGCCTTCCCCTGTTACACATTGACATCCCTGTGGACCACCCTTCTTCGATTTCCATCTCTGCATCAGTGCTACCTTGATCATCTCTCAATCAACTATATGATGGTTTGTGGAATCTGGTGCTATATTTCCCCAACCATAACATGTGTAATGCCATCTGTTCATGGGATTAATTGTTCCACCATGGAAGCCATGTCCCACTAACTCTGAGTCCTGGGATTTTACGCCAATGTGTCTCACCCGCTTGGAACCCTATGAATGTCATCAGATACATACTATTATGGTCTCATATACCCTATGACCACTTCTATCTCATACTAATAATGTCTAAATGGATGGAATACTCTCCATTATTAGGGCCCTCTAAAGTACCCCAACATAAGTACAAACGCTAAGGGATACCACGGAGGCCCTGATGTCATGGTATAATACCTTCTCGAAGGTCAGAGCTCTGAAGAACAAAGCTCGAACCATGTTCATGGGGTAGCATGAAATATAATTCGACATCACTGTATATTTTTACACTGTCATACTACCTTGTTGATGATGAACAATCATTGGTTTGTGTACTGATCACAATGCAGATAGATAGAACATTTCTCTAAAGACATTATTCATTGATGTCTAAGATAGATCTATCTTCTCGTGTTATTGATTCACCAAGCTCCACCACTGCCCCGTGGAATCTTGATAAATACTCAAATCGAGGACTTCCCTATTCTTGGATGGAATTTCCACATGGTGGAAGACACAACTGCCTACCTCAATCCAATCCTCGACCAACAGGGGGTTTTTCTCACCTCAATCGATGAGAGTTATCTACCACTGAAAGTTTTATAATTTAAATAGACTATGAGCATTATAATTTAGTATTTTTGGTTATAGATATTGTGTGATTGGTGGTGTTATATCATGTAAACCACTCATAGGATTTTTATATGGTACATGTCCTTATTATGATGTTGTGTCACTAGGTGGGACACCCTCTTGTTCACGTACTAGAATCCTGAATGGATTTCTAAGTTGAGTCATTTTTAACTGAATAATGATGTACCACATTCAATATAGTATATCTATGGATCTTACTCAATAAGGACATTGAATACAAAACCATTCATATATGATTCATGTGTCATTGTTTTGCTTACAACCTATTTTTTCTTGTACCTTGTCAAAAATTATGTAATCAGTGTCCTAGTGTTTGGATACATCAACCGCCTCACCAATGCTGGGGTCCTTGGCATAAATTTGGAACTCGAAACATTAAACACTATTTAACCAAACCAACCTCATAGAATCATGGTCCTAAATTAGAACCCACCACATTTGATACCACACTTTCATGACCCATCTTAGAGCAGTCCATGTTGTGACTACCCCAAGGCCAACTCCTACAGGCGAGAGGATGGTGACAAACACTGAGTGGGAACATCCCAAAATTTGGAGGAATTAGCCAAAGTGCATGTACATAAATATACTTCTCCAAGCCAAAAAAATGATTAAATGTAGAAACCTGTAATTAAAAAATGTGTTCATACAACTCACTTTTCACAACCGAGTACGATAGTGAATGTACATTAATGTATACATGGAAAAAAACAATCCCATGAAAAAGAGTTTGTAACACAAGTCTAATATGGAAGTAAAGGCGCTGGAATTTCATTCTGAATTCCACAAGAACAAAACTTAATATATCCAATCTCAATAATCCTTATCTGGTCCAGGTTATCCTAGTTGTCCCTAAAAAAATCGATCATCTTCACATGACACTACATGTGTGGAAAAATATAATGAAAGGGCGAGTATAATATTACTCATTAGGAAACCATAAAACAACAATTAAATACCACAAAGGAATACCATAATGGAATACCACAATGAAATACCACAAATATAAACCACAATGAGAAGTACAATAAACTATAAATAGGTGAATGTATACAATATAAATAATAAGAACATACATATATACTCAAGAGAGATCCCACTCCATTAGGATGTCAAAACGAACTATCTACCTCATGAATATGCTCAATGTGTGATCATTCTAAGAGAACACACTCGTATTGTCATGATATCATCAGATAAAATAAGGATGTGGTATAAATTATTTTGGAACTACCCAAAGAGAACATATTGGCCAAAGAATATTATGATCACATATAATATTTTGTGAACAAAATTAATTTTTAGACACCATTGATCACACATTGACACATTGGGTGATACAAAATTCCCAATATGGATCATCCTGGTAAATATGGGATAACACTAAGACGCACTTGGAGATACCACTGAACCTAATATTGTAGCATGATCGATTGAGAATCAGAACCCTGGTCAAGTTGGTTATGTGATTCCTCAGTTTCCAATATGGGTGATATAGGATCAAACTCCAACCTTTGTGAGGGATACAAAACTCTATCTGAGACATAACCTATAGTGGGGATTATAATCCAATGATGTGGATGTAATACTGTACCGAACCCTCTTGGAAATCACTACAGTGATGTTGTAAATATATATTGTAATAAAATAAAATATCACCACCTATACAAAAATGAACATCTCAGCATAAGGATCTCAATGTTGTTGAAGAATATTCAATTGGATGAATCGTTTAGGTGATATGATAATTTGAGAAAGACTGCTTGCAAGACAACCGGGGCATACACACCAACTGCCATTGTGGGTCCAACCAACTTCTATAGTTAAAATACAAACCATGCGGTCATACCCATAGTTGTTGTACCCATGTTCGACCATCAGGATCAGCACTCATAGTCAATCAGCACCAGTCTCTTCCCCGCTTTCCTTGGATTCAGCCCTAGTCTGACCTAGATCTGCTTCACTTGGCTCGACCCACCATCCCAACCCAACCGGAACGGTTCCATCACCACAAAATACTGCATGCCTCACCAACACATCTCACATAGACTTATAACATATCAACCTCTATCATCCCATAGTTTCCTCTATGTCCTACACTCATAGGATCAACACCATTGCATCCCTGTCACGGTTTCAATATAATGTGGTCGTTGTTGGCTGCTGCCACAGCCCGTAGGTCTAGTGCCCACAGGCTACCCCTACCACCATTGGTGGTTAGTTATGCAATGGTGGTCCCTAAATCAGACCACCACACCTTCTACGAGTCATCAAAATAAAAATGGATCCAGCTCCAAGAACTTTGTCTCCAATCAATACAGATTCATCCTCAGTTGTTGATTCACATGAATTACATGGGACTGATCGTGTTCGGAACCACAAAAAATGTAGATCTATGAATTATGGGATTCTAATATAAAATAATTGGAAGAAAATGGGGATAATAGAACATTGATAAAGGTTTAATATTATTGTAAAAGAATTCGTGACAAATGATTCTAATCAGGGAATTTGGGTTTGAATAATAGAATAAATAAATTAAAATATCCCAAAAATGAAACCACCCAAAATATATGACATAACGATGGATATATATGTTAATTTATTAGTATAAGTTCATCATGGAATTCATGAACGTTGAATGCTAATTAATATAACATGAAATACATCAGTTCGAATTACTCACTAATGAAGAATGGTCACTATGTCGTTGTCATGGGCATGGTCCTTTGAACTCGAGGTACTTCGATCAATGATTTATCATCATTGCATGATATAGAATCCTAAATTACCTCCCCAATGGTTCACCAAAGATTCCTTGGTTATGAATTTTACCCTGAAAATTATCATTATCATTCTTTTTAAATATTTTTAGTCGTTTCATCACAAAAATAAATTTTTTAAATTATTTTATTCATGTTATGTCTCGTTACAACTTTTTCACAAATGACCCTCCCCAACTAAAGATAAGTCATGCCTTAGGTAATTTATCCTTTTAAAGCTCAACAGTTCCCTCATATGTTTGTTCCAAAAACTATTTTAAGTTTTATTTCATTTTTTCATGATATCTTCACATTGGTGCTATTAAAATTTTAATATTTTTCCAATATTTATTACAGGAACACATGGACAAAGAATCTAATGTTTTATCAGCTCCAGGTATAGAAATTATTCCATATAATATACAAAAATAATACATTGAAAATCTGAGATGATACATTATTGGAATAGGTAACATCATTCTTCTTGAAAATGATATTATTTAAATTTCATTATTTGTTGTAGGACATTTAAACATCCTTATTTGAATTATTTATTTATGTGATGAAGGATTCCTTTTGAGCATTAGGAATGATAGGTGCCAAATAAATATTTTCAAGGAGGAATTTATTTGTTCCACCAACCAACATGAGTGTTTTTACACAATAATTATAGAAGACATTATGGTCTATGACTTACATTGTCTTAGTGAAAAGGAAGATCAATCCTAGTTGTGACATAGGAGGTTTGTACACTTTAATCATATAAACAAATCTTCATTGACTAAAAAGGACTTCATAAAGATATATCAGAAAAATAGGTTTGGGAATTCTAAATCATGTGAAATTATTCAACAAAAACATAAGTGTTGTTTTAAATATATTTGTGATGTATCAACTTCAGATAATTTATATGTAGTTTCATACACTTATTTGGTCTTACAAAAACTATACAAATTTATAGAAAAATATATGTATATGTATTTTTGGATAATTACACTATATATACTTGGGTATACTTTTCCAAAATGAACTAAATTTTTTTATTCATTTTAAAAAATTTGTATCCATAGAAAAAATGAGAAAAACCACTCTTTCATAACTATTCATACTGATCCTGGTGGATATGTTGAATATTCTGATTTTTAAAAATTTGTCTTATGAATTTTATTTAACATAATTCTTCCAAACCATTATAATCCTATAAAATTGGTAAAGTAGAATGATTAAATAGAATTATTTAGTATATTTATAGATCCATGGTTTGTGAATAATAATATTCTAAATGCTTATTTTGAATGATGTGGTTAGTATTATGTGATACACTATAAATCTAATTTTAATATAACTTTTCTTATAAAAAATCTTACTATTTATGGACATGTATAAATTTTTTTTTCATAAATATATGTTTTTTATTGAAAGGTATTCATTTTCAATACTAAAGTAAATCTACCTGAGATTTCATAAAAATATAAGGAAGGTATGTTTTTATTTTATTCCACTTCTTAAAAGGATTATAGTTTCTTTTTAAAATTTCTTGTACTATTGAGGAATTTATGAAAGTTATATTTTATCAAATAAGTCCCTTTTTTTATAATCTCATTCAATATCCATGGATATTATTTAGAAAGCTAATTTTCATACACTGTAATAATTTTTTTCTAATAAGGAAATAACTGATAAATTAATTCTGGATGTTATTCCTTGAGATTCTTTTACACCAATTTTTGAAGAATGAACTATTGAAAACCCCATAAGTCATTTTTTTATTAGTAGTAATCCTAGTAAATGTATCATTGGTGATTTAAATCAACTTATTAGAGGTAGAAGTTCCTTATGTAATGAAATTTAATTTGTAGATTTCTTATAACAATTTCCACAAAAGAATCATGATTAGTCATTAGGCGATGAGGATAACATTAAGTTTATTTAAGACGAACTCAGTGAGTTTGAAAGGGAAAAAATTATAGAAATTAGTTTAATGAACTAATGAAATGTCTATTATTAGAATAAAATGGATTTTTTATAACAAATGTGATGAATTTGGAGTAGTACTTATAAATAAGGAAACATTTTTTAGAAAGGTTATAATAAACATGGGGTAAATTATTATGAAGAATATTATGCTCTGGTAGCCACCCATGAACCTATTAAAATTATTATATCCAATGTAGTAGAATTTAATTTAAAACTATTTCTAATTTATATTATGTTTTATTTTCATAACAGTTATGTTTATGATGATGTTTATGTTAATAATCCACGATGTTTTGAAAATTAAAAACATCCTGAAATTTTATATAATCATACGAACGATTTTTTAGGATTGAAACAATCCTTTAGAGCCTAGAAAAATATGTTAACAAGATTTTTGTTACTAAAAATTTTATAGGGGATATGTGGATCCAAAACTCATTATAAAAAAGGTTAAAAAAACTTTTGAATGTTGAAATTTATTTTAATGATATTATATTTGCTTTAACTTGAATATAATTTATAGATTCTGTTGCATATATTCTAAATTATTCTTTTGAAATTAGTATGATGGGTGAGTTAGTATATTTAATTTTCATTAATATTCCCAAAAAATGAAAGAATCTTATATCACAACATAGGTAGATAAAATATATTTTTTAAAAAATTGATTTTGAGTGAAGCTAATTTTGTAGTATTCCTATTTGTACATACAATACAGTAGAAAGTGAAGAGGGTGTGAAATCTATTTATTTGGACACATTTTGTTGTATGGTAGGATGTTTAGTTCACATAATAGTTGGATATGAATATTGGATGTTTTCAATAAGCTTACATTCATGATTTTAAAAAATAAAAAAACAGCCCCATCATAATGATGTGAAATGAAGTTATTGTTATCTTAAGGAAACAATGGAATTTGGATTATTCTATTCATCCGAAAAAAATTTTAAATAATGTTTTTATATGATGAATGTGGTGGATATATAATGGATAGTAAAATTACATCTAGAAATTTTCATTTTATTTGAGATTCTTTAGTTTCTTCGTCATATAAGTAACAATATTTAGTATCACTTTCCACTATAGAAGATGAATATGTGGTAACTAGATGTTTATGTGACCATGTTATTTGGATAAAACAAAAACACACAAGATATGGAATGAGATTTATTAAAACTAAAATAAATTGTGATTACACAATATCCACGAATTTATGTAAGAACCCCAAAAAATATCTCAATTTCGATGTACATATATATAAGACATGATTTCATCAATATTACATGCTTAAAAGAGATATAATTTTTCAAATAATCGGAATATAAGAACCAATTTCTATTAATTTTACAAATCCACATAGATAGAATAAAATTTATTCATTAATAATGAGGTAGGACTGATCAATGAAATGTGATCACTCAATGATTTTTTTGACTCATACCCTTACATTAATACACTCAATTTTTATGTATTGTCCTATGTTTTTGAATTTATAATTTTTTTATTAAATACTTTATTTTTCACAATTAATAGTTTCATTAGAAAATTTATTATAATGCCTTTTTCATACTATGATTTTATTTAAAATAAAATTTGTGTCCTAATTCATAAATTATTATCCAGACACATAAATTGAGATAAAATTTTAATACCATATTTTGGAACATATTGATTTAAATTTAATAAACTATATTGTTCATTTTTCTATAAAAACTATCAAAATAATTTTCTATACAGAATAATAAATAAGTAAAAATTATTTCAAAACAATAATAATCTATTTATTTTAAAAAAAACCCCGACTAAGTGGTTATTCATACATAAAAAATTAACAATTAAAGGCTCACTTCTATTCTTATTGTTTTTTTTATTATTTCGCTAGATATGTTTATAAATTTTGTTGCTATAAAAAATTATTATATAATTATTATTTTTTAATATATATATATATATATTCATAGTTGGAATGAAAATCACTCAGACACTAATTTGAAACCATTGGGAGTTCAAATAATACATAAAAGCATTTTTTGATTGAATCTCAGCAGTTATATCAAAATGGGTTTCGATCACAACTATGAGTTATATCTAGATGTTGAATCATCACCCAATAGTCTATATAAGGTTTTTTCACTCCATTGAACCAAATATATCTGCAGAGTCTTCACACCTGAGGTCTTTCACCCTTTAAAGTTTCCAGTCTATTTTTCCTTTTTTATGTTTGTTCATCATTCTCATATCTAGTTACGATGGAATCCAAATATGACTGTTGGACTCATCCATGGAAATATTTATTGAAGGATATTGATTTTGAAAGTATTACTCCACATTCAATAGTATTATTTCTCTCTATGTATGGGTTTCAGTTTGTGTTGAGATGTTGAAGGATTATTTTTATTTATACTATCATAAGGTAGTTTGAGAATTTTATTCCTCCATTCAATTTGTTAAAAAAGATTCTATGGAAAAGTTTAATTTAAATTTTTAGGTAAAAGTTATAATAATTCTTATTAATTGGTATTAGAGTTTTTTGGTGTCTACTACAATGGATAAGTGTATTTACCTTCTTAAAATAAACCTAATAGACTAGAAACCTTTGATAAGAATAAAGTAGAATATATAATATTTTATTTATATGTGAATATATTGAAGAATTCTCATAAAAATATAAGAAATGAATTAATTTACATCAATTTTAATGTATGATTAATCCCTATAGAAGGATACATAGATATTCTAAAGGTTTTATATGGTTTCTTCTTGATTCTTTTCTGAATGTGTGGAAGGATGATTTTGTGAAATTTTACATCATTATGGTGGAAAAAGTAAAAATTCTTACATAAAGTAAATGATTATATTGTTTCCACAATTCATTAGTATGTTGTTTTTCATGTGTATGGTTGTTTTTAAGGTGACAACAATTTGCGTCTTGTTATACAGATAATTATTATTTTTAGTAGAATAAACAATGTGATGAATGAATTTTGCTGTTCATTCTAAAACAAATATGTTTTTAGAAAAATATTATGGGTCTCATACAAATTCCCATCAATCAAAGAAAGATGAAGATGATTATAAGATGAATAATAAGAAAATTTATGATGTTTTTCTTCTTATTAAACAAAATGAATAAATAAAAATTACTAATGATATTTTTGAGAAGTCAATGGCTCATAATGATTATATGAATTCAAGGGATAAAGAACTCAGACATGGTCATGTTTATGTAATGACCATAATGATACGGACATCAGAACATTTGGTGGAATACAAGAATCTAAATATGAAATAAAACTATTTTTTGATGAGAATTTAATGAAATTATTTTTTAAAGGATTTGATATGGATTCTATGAATCTTTTATTCACAACAATAGATAGTGATAAAGTAATTCAGAATTCTCAATTATCATATGATGAAAATTAGTTTTTTCATACAGATGTCTATTTGTTGGAAGATAGGGAAATGAGAATTTATTTTTTATGAGGAATCAGTTCTTATCAATCCAATAAAACAATTAGATCCATATTTTTCTTTAAATAGTTGATTTAATATAGTACAAAAGTTATAGAATGAGCTTCATTTGGAAGAATTTGAAAAATAAAATTATGGAGAAGAAGGAATATATTATATATAAAATGATGTAAAAGAAGAAAAATATCAATATGAAGATTAAATTGAAGGGGGAGCAATAGAAGAAAAATTTTAAGAAGAAGAGGAATAAGATATAGATGAAGATAAAGAAGAGAATGATAGTGACGATATTAAATCAGATAATAAATATTCAGAATCCTCATCTTAATATATAATTCCTTCCCAATATCACAAGGATGATAAATCATAATCTAATAGGAATTGAAATATTTGTCAAAAATATTTTTAAGTGTAATTTACAATGAATTATTATTATGATTTATATACATAAAACATTAATGTAAAATATGAAACATATAAGGATGTAGATGGTTTTAAACCATTAGATGAAAATATTGTTTCCAATAAAGGTGAAAATAATACTTCCATGAAATATGAAATGAACGAAAAAGAAGTTGAAACCATGAATAACTAAAATAAACCTCAGAAACCTTCTATAGTGTCATCATATTTTAAGGATTAAATTTCTTAGAAAGAGTTATATTTTATTTTTCAAACCATAAAGAGGATGGAAGAATAAATATCATAATTTTCTAACACTATAGCTATTTGTTTTCTTATTTAGAATAGTATCATTGAAAATTTAAAGACATTGATATTTTTAAAATAATAAATTACTCATATTAAAAAATGTTTAATTATTTTTCATAAAAATTAATATATTCAAAACAGGTAATGAAATGATTAGGCGAAGTGGTCCAACCAAGTGGATTCCGATATTTGTATATGCGATGATTAGTTTGTTGATGTAAAATAAATATTTTTGAGAATCAGATAATTCTTTCAACGTGTTATCCTCAACTATGAATTATATAGGTTTTTTTTAATAATTTGGAGATGATACTAATTAATGAATTCAAAATGTAAATTTCATGATAAAAAGATATGAGATATAAAGTTAGAGATGATAATACTTGGATATTATGATAACATGATGATCATTTGGAGTGAATAGAATAAAGAGTTATATATGGATGTGAAATGGTTGAAAACTGAAGACCAAATGCATGGAAAAATAAATAAAAATATTGAGAAATTGTGGTATGAGTTCATGAATATGAATGATTAAGTGATGAATTAGATGAAGAATTATTGATTTCTTTTTCCTCAAAATATAGATAACATTTTGGTAAGACATTTTATGGTTTATAATGAAATAAATTCCATCAAATTACATTGTTCATTGATTTTTTTGAATTTTTATGTATAATATGATACATTATATATTTCAGAGAATTAGTTAGTTTAGTATTTCTTCATAGGATATTTTTCATATATTTCAAGAAACTTTAGATTCATTCCCATTCCTTTATAAAAAATACTGGGGATATTATTTTATTCAAGATGCGATTTTTTTTATAATGGGGTAAAAGTTTTTCTATGTGGGTTATGTTATACTAAGGTGGAATGTTTCTTTATGTAATATTTAATCTAATAGTTTCTGTCACATTCATACAAGATATTAATTCAATGGGAGTTAAGTTGTAAAGAATATCTTCTAGTTCTAAAAAACTATAGGACTATATGTTTTACATGTTATTTATCATTTATTTATTATTTTTTTATTCCATCCTGGGGGTATTTTTTATTCATAATAATTAATTCATACTTTTTAATTCCTTTAGTTTTGATATTAAGAACACATTCTTAATACTTGTTTACAAACTTTTTATGACCCAATTGATTTAGTATTGTTTGGTAGAATACATTATCATTACCTATGAATATATTTTTAATAAAAATTTATGAATATAAAAATATAATTTTTCATTAGGATCATTTTATTGAGTGTGTAATTGATATATTAGACATACCTTCTGTTAGAGTAGGAGTTTGAATTTGGTCTTGTTTATTATATTAAGAAAATTCAGGACCACAAAACTAACTGTGGGACCAAAAAAATATTAATGATCCTCATAAATATTATCATATTCAAAAAAAATTAGGTTGAACATAAGAAAATACCTTGACTATAATAATAATATATAATATTTATTTCTATTGTATAAAATACTTTTAGTGTTGTAATACTGTTAAATTAAAATTACACTGTATATTCCGTGTTTCCAGAACATTTTCAGTTGTTAATGTGTCAAATGTCATGGGACAAAGAAAAAACACACAATATTACCGTTGGATCATAACATAAAAATTGAAGTTTCATTTTGATAGATTAACTGTGTCATATTTCAAATCTAATGTCTTTCCATGTTTATTAGTGTGACCAACTTATACATATTCATTGTAATTATATGGTGAGTTATAGTAGAAATGAATACATGTTAGGTTATATCCTTTAGATGTTTTAAAATTTTTATCCTTGTATGATCATTATTACAATTGATGGATTCTAGGGATAAGAATATGTTGAATTTAATCCATAATATTGATAACTTCATGGAACATGATTACATACGTCGATCATAGTATTGAGGGTTTCTGGGGATAGAAATACATAGCTATTATGGTCATTGTATCAAATTATTTCCTCATAATAAATAATATACTATATAAATAGTATAAAATGGTGAATATCATATATATAGTTTATTTAATTCTTTACTCAATAGGATAAAATATTTAATTCTTTTAATATTGCTTATAATCCATTATAAAATTTACTAGTTATTGTATTTATTGTATTTACAATTTTCTATTTCATTGTAGTTTTAATATAATGATATTATTCATTATTAAATTTCTATATTGGTTTTTAATCATTATATTCTTAAATATGATAAAAATTTATTATTAAATATGATCGATCATAATTTCAATTCATTAGATTGATAATATGACAGATTCATAGTAAAGTAAATTAACATTAAGAGGACATGTGTTTTGATTAGTTTCAACTATTTAAACTATAATTATACCCTTGTTAAAAGAATATTTATATAATATATTCATAAAATCATATAATTATTATCATAAATGGTTTATTCTTCTTATTTACATTATAAATTTTTATTTTCATTCATTATTGAAATTTCATTATTTTTTTAAATGAAAAATTATTTTATAAAACATTATTACAATAACATTAATATATATAAATTTTTTGAAATATTTATGTTGGAAGGTATGAATGTTGTATATATTGATAATATGAATCATATTCAGTGACATGTCTTTAATTTGAATGACTATGAATACAGGATAAATAGAATTATTTTTTTAACAACACTAGAGTTGATATGTTATTAATAATTTCTATGAAATACACAATTTCTGATAATGATGTTTATTATTTAATGAATAATGAGAAAAAAGAACATTAGTTTTACTAAAAATTATGAAATATATTATTGTGTTATATGACAAGGAATATGTATAATCATATATTATATTATGAATCAATCAATAGAAACTTGAGTAGATTTAATGTTATACATTTTGGTTCATCCAATGTTATGGAAATAAGAAGAGTTGTTCCTAGAGATGATTACCACGCCATTATCATTATTCATGGAGAGTCAGTTTCAATGACGAATCAAAGATGCATGAATATAAGAAATATTTTAATGTCTCTTGGAGAAAGAGGTATTTATCAAGATATTTTTGTTGGAAATATTAATGATCCAATTCCCAATTAGTGGGAATAAAAAATAAAAGATTTGGTTGTTTTATGGTATATATAAATTATTACTCATTATGATTTGATTTGAAATGTCATCGTTATGAGGTAATAATTAAAGGTGATGATGGGAAATAAAATAAGAAAAATGGTTGTGTTTTTTTCTATAATATCTATTATACCTTCTAGTTTCTGGTATGTTGATAATGTTGAGGAATATTTTATGAAGAACATATTTTTTGTTTAGACTAATTATATTAAAACAAAACATTCATGGAATGTTTTATCAACATGTCTCAAAATATGAATATGATATTTGGATAGAAAGATATCTAATACTATTATAAGAAATTTTATAATGGTAAAAGTAACAAAAATGATTTTGTAGTCAGATGTTATAAATTCAATAAATTTTGACATATCCCACATGATTTTCCTAAATATAAAATAATTAAATGAAAGAACTAAATTAACAAATAAAATCCACAAAAAAACAAAAAGTCAATTGGTTATATGATTTATTAACATTATGACACATCGAGTTGATGTGTGGGAGATTCGTCAAAAATTTCTTTTAATAATGAATATTATAGAGAAGGAAACATTAGCCTTTTTCTAAATGAACCCATCGTAAATCTAATTGTAATTGAAAATTAACATAATGTAAAATATATGGCTTATATATATATATTATAATTCACCCAATGAGAAAAAAATATACATCTTCTGAGGATGAATCTTCTAAAACATAAGACAATAAATAACCCGGTTTAAGTGAAGTTTTTTGATTTTTAAATCAAATAGAAAATGAAAATTGTATGATTTGTGAAAAACCTAATAATGTGAATTATAAAATTTTAAATGTAAATTCAAGAATAACAGTTATCAATAAAAAATATCATTTAATTATAATGATTGTAAAAAATTATCTATAAAAAATTTAATTTCAAATTATATTGAAAGTTGTATTTATAAGAAAATTGTGACACCAATATTTTTTTATCATAATCAAATAATGTTGTTGATAAAAATTTAGTTATCAAAATAAAATAAAAATGTTATTCATTTTAGAAACATTTACCATTCTTTACAAATTAAATTTATTTCATTCACATGATTGAAAAACATTATACTTCATTGTAATAGTTATAAGATAGGTTATAAAAATGAAAAACCTATTTTTGGACATAATTATGTTTCCTTAAAAGTGACCTATTTTACACTATGAGCCAAAGCGGTGGGAACTTGATGAAAATTTGTTCATTGAATAGGGTGAAATAATTTTTTTAAGGATAATATTTTTATAGATATGTTTTCACAAAAAAAACCAAATCGGACCAACATGGTTAGATAATAATTTATGTTCTATCAATATCAGGATGAAAATTGTTTGGAATCAAAAGAAATAATTTTCTTATTTCCATTAAAATAATGTACCATAAAAGAAAAAAATTGGTTACATTGGGGGTGGTTTTTTTAGTAACATATCTTGAAATAACTATTTCATCATGATGAATATCAATATGAAATATTGAACATAAATTTTATAGATAATTCTCAAGAAGAGATTATTGGAATAGGTAACATTGAAAATATTGTAAAATTATTAATTTAAAATGATTTATTTGTTGATGTATATAATAACCACATTACAATATTTTGTAAATAATGTGATGAATGTTTCATTGGGTTCTTTAGGAATGGTGTGTGGGAAATAAATAGTTCCATGGATGAACATATGGATTCTGCTAACCAGCATGAGAAATCTTACACACAAAACATATATTACATTAGCTTAAAATATATTCCTTTCCAAGTGAAATGGAAGATCAATATTGGTTATGAATTGAAAATTTTGTACTTTAAATCCTTAGGAACAGTTCTAAATTATCTGAAAAATTACTTGTAAAAGTTATACTATAACATAAGATCGACGATTTAATATATAGTTACCCTTTTCAATGTTTTTAGAAACATAAATAATATTTAAAACCTATTAATGAAGTCTCAAATTCTACATTTTTAGATTTACTACACATGGACTTATATTTTCTTCCAAAAACAAGAATTAAGGGTTAAAAAATAAATGTACATGTCTTAGTTTATGATTAGACTCTATAAACGTGGGTCAATTATCTCTAAAAAAATATGAAAAAAGTAGTTATTTTAAATATTTTCAATACATAGATAAAAAAGCCTCTCCATTATATATATTCATAGTGATCACAGTGGGGAATTTTGAAACTCTCGTTTTGTTTCTTTTTTAGGAAGAAATGTGTTGAAGCTAAATTTTCAGTACCTAGAACACTTCAGAAAAATTAGGTAGTTGAATGAATAAATTAAATTATAAATAAGAATACGTTAAAAATTAAATTTGGATAATATATTTCTAAATTTACTTTTACTAAAGTTGTTTGTACGTCATATAATACTCCAAATCAAGTTATAATTAGACAATTTCATTAAAAACCCCATTTCAAATATAAAAACGATGAAGACCAAAATATTAATAGTTCAAAGTATTGGGTTGAAAATTATTCATTCTAAATACAAGATATAATTATTTAAAAAAATTCACCAAAATTTGTTGAATGATCATTTTTAGATTAGTCAACTACTTCTAAGTCATATAGTGTTTTTTATAAAAACTATTATACTATTGAGGAAATAGTTCATGTTATGTTTGATGAAATTTATCATTTTGTTATCAAAAAACCCTTTAATATACATTCTCAGATTCTATTTGTAAAATTGATTTCCAAAATTTCATATATTGATAATCTTATAAGGAAATAACTCAAGAATTTTTTCTATATTTATTCCTTATGATGACTTTCATCCAATTATTGAAGAACAGTATTTTGAAAACCCAATAAGTTATTTATTTCATATGAATTATACTATTGAAATTATTAATTTTGATGTAGATCAACCGGTTTTTATTATAAATTTTCTAAGAAATATGATTAAACATATATATCACATATCCTTGTTTGGACCTAAGAATATTTATGAGTCTTTTGGTGATTAGGATTGGATCTCATCAATTCAAGTTGAAATCAACAAGTTTGAACGGAAAATTTTCTCAACATAAGTATAATGTCCTATATATTCATCATTAATTATAGTAAAATATTTTTTATTAAATGTGAATAAAATGCCATAATAGTGATAAAAAAGAAACATTGGTTGTCAAATGATATAATCAACAAGAGGGAATGAATTAAAAACGTACTTATGCTCTAGTATAATGAATTCATACTTTTAGAAAAAATCTATCCTTTGTAGAATTAATTAATTTAAAAATATATCAAATAGATTTATTCATTGATATTCATAATATATATGTATAGAAGGGAGATAATTTTGAAAAATATCACTGTTTTGGAACTAAATAATATTAACAGTATGTTTATAAATATACCAATGTAGTTTTCAGACATTATAAATAACCAATATATTTGTACGATATTTCCAATAGATTTTGTTTACAAAATACCTTTTTATTAGAGTTGGGGATCAAAAAATAATAATAAATTTTAAGAAAAATATTATGAATACTAAAATATATGTTTTTCATATAATATTTGGTTTAAATCAAATTTTTTGCTAATTTCATTTCAAATAATTTGATGTCTTTTATTGAAACTTGTATGATGGATGAGTTAAAATATACCCTTTATTTCAAAATTTCACATAAAATTGAAAAAAACTATATTTCCCAAAAATTTAATAAAATATATTATTAATAAAATTTTACATTACAATAATAAAAGTATTAGAACTCTTATTGGTACCTGTAAAACTTGTTAGCTTAATGAGAATAGGAAACCATTTGATCAAAGGTCTTTTAGAGTTATGCTAGGAAGTTACCATAAATTAATACATTGACATGTTTATTTACTATTTATAATATGTAAAGAGCCAGAATTTCCATGTAATTTTGTTTAAATATATGAGAATTTTTTTATTCTAAAAAAATTGAGAGTGCGTGATTCCGAGGCCCAGAGTGATGGGAATGAATTTCTGAACTTTTCTTCAGGAACATTCATTAAACGTAACCTCAGGTATTTATAACTTTTGAACCGGTGCTTGGAATTGAAGTATTAGGGAACCGTTGAACTCGCAGAACCAGTATTCTCTTAAAGATACTTTCACCTCGATAGCAGTTGGTCGAAAGTGAAATTAGTTTTTTGGTTTTTCGTGAAAGAATAAAATAAAAAAATTGTGTAAAAATTTATTTTTATTTGAAACACCCATGTTAATGTTGGGTGGGTGGGACCACTAGAACTAAACCAACCTTTGAAATTTATGAGGTGGGGTCCACAAGAACTAAACCTCCCTTGTGATGTTATGGTAGGGGGGACCACCCGAGTCTAAACCCCCAATTTGAATTTTAGAGGTAGGGAACACCCAACCCCTCTTAATGGGGAGAAACCTCCAAACTCCCCAATATTACACCACTCCCATTAAATTTAGACATTAAAATTTTCTAATTAATTGAGATAATTAATTATGCCAATGCGGTACAATAATTAAGCCAACTTGGTTGTGCCAACATAATTTATCCTTTAATATAATTATATTGGAACCTCTATCAATTTTTGGTGGAATTGTGAGTGGAAAACCCTCAGATATTACACATCATCCACGAAGAACGTTCCTCCAATGAAGAACACCAACTTCGACATCTTCCTCAGGACACCCTCCAATGAAGAACATCTTAGAAAACGACGCATCAGGGACCGGACTAGGATGTATCCTGATGTAGGAGCGAGCAGTGATCGCATATGGTTCTCGACAGCTGAGACAACATGAGCAGAACTACGATACCCATGACCTGGAGTTAGTAGCAATGGTATTTTCTTTGAAGATGTGGAGAAACTATCTGATGGGTGAACATTTTATAGTCTACCCTGATATGGGTCATGACAAATTTGTATCAGAGGTGTAATTCCCTACAAATTTTATTGCATTACCTTTATAACCTATAAACAAACAACCAAGTGAACCACATGATATGAACTCAAGTAAACTGAAAAGTTAACATAGTTAGTACAGTAAATAGAAGGATCCAAAATACAAGCCCAACTATAAATTACAAGGAAAACTGAAAGGTGCAGGATGGATGATAGGTGAAAAGCATCTCCTGGATCATACACCTTGATTCCTACATGAATGGTAGGTACAAATCACCTACTCAACACTCTATGTCCACCTATCTCCTCTACGAGCTGACATGATGTATGGTCCACCCATGAGAATCATCCACTCCTGGTACCCTCATCCTTAGTTCGTGTTGTTCGTCATCTGCATCCAACACAACAAGGAGTAGTCATAGCCCGTGCAGGGGTGAGTATAACGATACTCAATAGGGACTTCGAGACCCTTAAGGTCTCTCAATATCCATTAAGGATAAACCACAGAGTATGAAATCAACAGATAACCCTACACATGTATATTCCCATACATATAATAAGTTATCAAGTAATCCATCTCAATTATAAGGAAACACAGAGGTATTAGCTCAGCTCAGACCAGGTATATCTTTAGGTAAAGAAGTACATATTATTAGATATAACTACTAAATCATCTTACTCCGTTAAGAGGATCTACTACTAACCTTAATAGAGTCACTAAGAGATGACCCACGCAAGATCGCTAGAGCTGACCCCCACTAGATCGCTAGGAGATGACCCACTCGGGATTTCTAGGAGTTAACACACACAAGATCCCTAGGAGATGACCCCCACAGGATCGCTGGAGATGATGGACACAAGATTGCTCAGAGATGACCCACAAAAAATTTCAAGGAGCTGACCCACACAATATCATTGGTGGTTACCCACATAGGATCATTAGGTGCTGGATCACACAGGATCTCTAAGATCTGACCCACACTAGATCGCTTGGAACTAACCCACAAAGGATCGCTAGAGCTGACCCAAATAGGATCCATCGAGCTGAATCACACAAGATCGTTAGAATATTACCTGAACAGGATAGCTAGGAGGACTCTTCTCATCACAACCAGCTACTGGGTTTCCGCACTAGGCATTCTTGTCTCTAGGAGAGTCCTCTCTCCAAACCACTAGTCAATTATCCAACTACCATGATGTCCCGTGAAAAAGTCTCTCAATGGATCGCTACGTCATAGGGGTCTCAATGCAACAGACGATGCATCAATCGGACACCCAGTCTGGGAGTTATTTTCCCTTTAGTCCTAGGGGACCAATTGGATTCGTGATCGATCCATCCCAATCATACATCTACAATACAAAAAAACAATAGAGGGGTATACTGAAAAGGATATTTTCTCTCCTATTTCTCTCAACCATTCCCCAAGGTCCCATGTCATTACTACCACAAGCCCATCTTCATTAGGCCTGAGGCCGGCGACTAGAACCAAAGGCGTAATTCCCATGAAATGGGAAGGAATTGCCTTTATAACCTATAAACACACAACAAAGCATACAATAAGGTATGATCTCAAGTAAACTAAAAAGTAAACAGAGTGAGTACATTATGTAAAAGGGGCCAAGAATAAAATCCCCACTAGAAAGTACAAGGAAAACTAAAAGGTACTAGATGACTGATAGGTCAAAAGAAGCTCATGGATCATCCACCTCGATTCCTACCTGAAAGGTAGGTACAGATCGCCTCCCAAGAACTCTATGTCCACTAGTCTCTGCCACAAACCGAACAACCATATGGTCCCCCTCCGAGCAACGTCCAGTCTCGGTACCCTCATCCTCAGTCAGTGATGTCCAACGTCTAAATCCAACACAAACAAGGTGCGGGCATATCCCAGGTAGGGGTGAGTATAAAAATACTCATTAGGGTCCCAGAGAGCCCCATGGACTCTCAAAATCGACCAAGGATAAACCAGAAAGTATGAAATCAATAGATAACATACTTAGGTATATTCTCATACATATACCTATTTCATCATGTAATCCATCTCAATCATTAGGAAACACAGAGTTATTGACTCATCTCACACCAGGTATATCTTTAGGTATTATATTAGAGATGATTAGATGTAACTACTAAATCATCTTAATCCGTTAAGAGGCTCTGCTACTAACCTGCACAGAATTGCAAGGAGCTGACCCGCGCTGGATTGATGCAGCTGACCCACAAATGATCGCTAGGAGCTGACCCACACAGGATCATCTAGAGCTAACCCACACAAGATCGTTAGGAGATGAACCAAAAAATATTGATGGAGCTGACCCACACAAGATCGCTAGGAGCTGACCCACAAAGGATCACTAGGAGCTGTCCCACACAAGATCTCTAGGTGTTTTCCCACATAGGACCACTGGAGCTGATCCACAAAGGATCACTGGGAGATGACCCACATAGGATCACTGGGAGCTGACCCGCACATGATAGCTAGGACCACACTTCTAATCAAAACCAGCTACTAGATTTTTGTACTAGGCTTGGTCGTCTTCGGGAGAGTCTGCTCTCCAAGCCACTGGTAGATTCTCAAATTTACATGATGTCCAATGAATATGTATCTCAAAGGATCTCCACATCATAGGGGTCTCAATGCAACAAAAATCGCATCTATCGGATGCCCAGTCTGTGAGTTATTAGCCTTTTAGTCCCAGGGGCCCAGTTAGATTCATGCTCGATCTAACTCGACCATAAATAAAATTTACCCAAATATACAGTGGGGTATACTCAAAGGAACTTTCTGGGTCCATGATTTCCATCACCACTGACGGTTCTTCAAATGGACGTTTTGTGCCAAAGTTATGGCCAAAAGAGCGTAAATGGGTCATAGTGGGCCCGGGCCCGGACTCGGATGTGTCCTATTGCAGGAGCGAGCAGTGATCGCATATGGTTCTCGATAGCTAAGTATACATGATCAGAACTATTCTACCCATGACCTAGATTTATCAGTAGTGGTATTCTCCTTGAATATGTGTTGACACTATCTGATGGGCTAATGTTTTACAGTCTACTATGACCATAAGAGTATCCGGTTTATCTTCTCTTAGAAGGACCTGAATGTGAGACAACGACGTTGGCATGAGTTTCTCTAGGAATATGACATATAGGTAGTCTATACTCTTAGGAAGGGAAATTTTGCAGCAGATGCACTATGTAAGAGGTCTGGTATATAGCTGCTAGGTGAGGCGACAGAGCAGCTGGCTGCTTTGTAGATATCCTTTGTGGAACATGATTGAGCAGTTTTCCTTTAGTCTCTTACAGTCACTCCCCCACTTATTCAGTGAGTTAGGGAGGCACAGCATTGGTGGCACTAACTATGAGGTACAACGTGCTCAGATATCCACAACATAGGCACCTAATGGTTTTCCTCAAGGTGGGGTGCACATCATCCACTTTAGAGGACGTACCATGTTACCTGTGTCGCTTCTGGATGAAGTGTTGAGGGAGTTCCACACATCGCCTCTAGCGGTACATCTACGAGTTGTGAATATGTACCAGGATCTCTGATGACAACACTGGTGTCCAAGAATGAAGAAAGAAGTTGCAGATTTTGTTTCTCAGTTCATTACATGTCAGCAAGTGAAGAAGGAGAATCAGGTACCAACAAGCTTGGTTCATCTTTTATTTTTCCTAGAGTAGAAGTGGGATAAGATATCAATGAACATCGTGACAAGAATTTAACGTACATCCAGGGTTCATGACTTAATTTGGGTGATCGTTGACCAACTCCCCATGTCGGCCCACGTCCCACCAAATAGAGATTAGGGTTCAATAGAGAACCCGGGATGCCTCTATGTGCAGGAGATAGTGCGGTTACATGGAGTACCTTCGACGATTGTCTCCAATGATGATGCATGTTTTACTCACCATCTATAGAAGGGGTTGGAGGAGGCTTTCGGGATGCAGATTCATTTGAGAACTGCCTTCCATCCTCATATAGATGACCAGACTGAGCATACCATTTAGACCCTCGAGGACATGTTGCATGATTGTGTCATCGACATCAGTCACAGTTGCGATGATCACTATCCTTTTGTGGAGTTGGGAAACAACAACACATATCACTCTACTATTTGGATGACATGTTTTGTGTCATTGTACGGGTGACCTTGTGGATCATCTTTTTGCAGAAATGACCCAGGGGATTTAGAACTAGAGGGACCAAAGATAGTATAGGCTACCACAGAAATGGTGTAGATCATCTAGGAGCAGATGAAGACTACACATAGCATGAAAAATAAATATGCCGATAAGAGACTGAGACCTCTATAGTTCGAGGATGGAGACCACGTATTTCTATGGGTCTCACCCAGATGAGGTTTATGGATATTTGGATAAGGTGGCAAGTTATATCCAAGATTCATTGGACCCTTCCATGTCCTTAGTAGATTTGGTGAGGTGGCTTACCACTTAACTCTTCCACATCAGTGGCACAGGGTGCACGAAGTCTTCCACGTATCCCAGCTGAGGAGATACGTGCATTACCCTTCCCACATCTTCGACCATGATGAGCTGGACATCTACAATGGGGATACTTTTATAGAGGTTCCAGTAGATATTGCGGATCTAAAAGAGTGGTTTATTCATGGACGATCGATACCTCTGGTGCGCATTCACTGGCAGCACAGGAACCTCCAGAAAATCACATAGTAGCGGGATGCTCATATGCGTGCTCAGTACCCCCACTTGTGCCCTTAGTTTGAGTTTTGGCTTATGGGGACGTAATGCCCTGAGGTGGGGAGAATCTAAACACCCAAAATTTCCAATTAATATTTTTACCCAGCAGCTATCTTTATTTTTACTCCGGTTTACATGTACTTTCATTTTGTTGTACTTTCCAGTTGGTCTTGTATTCTGGCCCCTTTTACATACAATACTCAATCTCTTTATTGTTCAGTTTACTTGATTTCGTATCTTGTTGTGTGCTTGGTTTTGTTTTTACAGGTTATAAAGGAAATGCCTTCCCAGTTCTTGGGAATTATTCCCATTGTGCTAGTCACTAGCCCCTGTCATAAGGAAGGCGGGTTTCGGGTATTCAAGTCACAGGCCCCAAGGGATGGTTCATGAAGAATTGGTATCAGAGGAGTCGGTTCTACCATAGAACATATGACTCTGGCCATTCTTTTTAATAAAAATAGTGTTATGTGTAGTGAGTGTGGTTATCATTTTAGGGAATCTAGTGTTGGTGTAGTGGCCGAAGTATCCATATACTAGGACCCTGACTTCTGATTTCTGACTCAGTACACAAAAAAACTAATTGCCTGTGTATTTTGAAATGTTTTCATTGTGATTATTTGAGTCAGCTCACCAGTTATAACTTATTGACTATGAAACACCTGTTTTTTTCAGGATGCCTCCACGTATACAGCCATCTTGGGTTTCAAGAGTTGAATTCAATGATATCCCCCCCAAGCGAAGAGGCCTCAGTGCAGGGCCCTTTTCCAGTAGAGGTACGAGAGGAGGCACCAGTGGTACCATTTCCCATTGGGACACCGATTCCACCAGCCCCAACAGCAGAGGGTGAATGCTTCTTGAGCGTGTTTCATGAGTTCCAATGCCAGAGGCTGCCCAAGTTTAGGTGAGAGATGGACCCATAGGCATCTGATTATTGGTTGGAGGCTGTAGTGAGAGTACTCCGACTAGTAGGGACACCAGTATATCTTATAGTGATCCTTGCCATCATCCTTCTATAGGTAGTAGAGGGATGATGGTGCAGTGTGATTCTACAGGTTCACGATGAGGTGACGCTTCAATAGGCAGACTTCGTGAGACTATTTCGGGCAAAGTTTTTCTCGGAGTCTCTTCACACAATGCACATATATGAGATTCTTAATCTATATAAGCACAACATGACTATTTCTAAATTCTCAATGAGGTTTACTGACCTCTCACACTACTCCACTAATATGGTCAGAGACCCATTCTTCAGGGCCTGTACTTTTGAGAAGGGGATCAGGCGAGAGATCAGGGCTTTAATGATTTCACTCAGCATCCTGACGCAGGCATGGGTGTTAGAGTGAGCCCTCTTAGTGGAGAGTTTGTTTTTCTAAGAAGTCACCAACAGAGAGATCCACCACTAGTCTTCACATAGTAGATTCTTTTGTAGCTAGCAGTAGACATATGTCACAGAGGTCCAAGGGGACAAGACTTACAGGTGGAAGACTGCATGACTCAGGATCAGTTTTGTAGGGCACCCAAGGCGGAGCCAGTAATACCAGGATCAGGAAGTGTTACACATGCGGCGAGTAGGTTCGCATTGCTTGTGACTATCTGACCTACCATACGGATGATCAATATACGGTTGAGAGACTGCCTAGGTAGTGATAGAGGATTGACCAAGGAGTTCTGCACGGAGAAGGCAGATGTGGCAGAGGATCTGGTCATGCAGCTGGTGGAGGGAGATGATTTAATATTTTACTGCCACCACCACCCGTAGGTCCACCTCGAAAGCAGGGAGCAGGTTTACAGCGGCGAGCTCTGCTCTAGGAACATGATTCCTATGATCACGGTTCTCTGGAGATGAAACAAGCTATGATATGTGTCTACTCCACCTTTGATGCAGGACTTAAACACAGAGGTTCCAGTCATTTTTTATTTCCAATTCCCTCTTTTAGAACATAGAGATTATAATGGATCCATTGTCTTGATTCATATGGCTAGTTTCACCTACAAGAGTGGATTTGATGATTACGCGCTGGTGCTGATTGTGTGAGATTACTCTAGGAGGTGAGAGCTTCGGCTGGGATCTCATAGTAGCAGAGTCGAGGCCTTACGACATCATCTTGAGTATGGACTGGTTATATACATTCCATGCTCGGATTGAATGTATTAGGGACAGAGTGCTATGTGTCCACACGGATGGGACCAGTGTTACCTTCACCGGTAAGAATGGTAAATTTGCAGCACCAGATGAACACAACTAGAGGAGAGTGCAACCAATCACACATCAGTTGGCTAGACTTACCATTTGAGTAGTTGATGTGGAGAGTCTGAATTATCTTGTAGTGGTGGACCAGTACACAGATGTCTTCCTTGTTAATGTTTCGGGTCTACCTATGCGTAAAATGATGGACTTTTACATTGATTTATACCCCTGGATGACACTAATATCTATACTAGCATATTGGATGGCTCCTATGGAGCATCGTGAGATGCAGGTATAGCCAGAGGACTTGCAGGGGATGGGATTAATTCAGCCCAGTAATTCTCCTTGGGCAGCCCTGATTCCATTCTCCAAGAAGGTTGATGGGAGATTCAGGCTTTGTGTTGACTATCGGGGCCTGAACAAGGTGACCGTTAAGAACAATTAAAAACATCTGAGGATTGATGACCTATTTGATCAGCTGAAGGGGAGCACGGTGGTTCTCAACGATATGCCTAAGATCATGCTATCACCAGCTCACAGTATGAGACGACGATGTGTAGAAGACAACCTTCAGATGTCGATACTACTAGTATGAGTTCTTGGTTATGCCATTCGGGGTAACCAACACTACAGTTGTATTCATGGGACTCGTGAATAGGATCTTTCAGCCATACCTTGATCGCTTTGTAGTAGTCTTCATTGATGACATTCTGATCTACTCTGCTACCGAGGAGATGGATGTATATCATTTGCAGCTAGTACTGGACACACATTGTGACCACCATATTTATGGTAAACTATCGAAGTGCTAGTTCTAGATTTGAGTGGTTCAATTTCTGAGACATGTCATATCGGAGGTTGGAGTTGCAGTAGATCTAGAAAAGATTGAGGTGGTACTAGCTTGGGATCCACCTAGGAGTGTGACAGAGATTCAGAGTTTCATGGGTTTGGCTGGATACTACTAGAGGTTTCTTCCATACTTCTCGAGAAATGCAGCACCACTATCAGCATTGACGAATAAGGGTCAAAAATTCATTTTGTCAGAGAAATTCCAATGGAGTTTTCAGGATCTAAGGTAGAGGCTGAATAGTACCCCCATCTTGAGGTTTCTAGAGGAGGGTTTAGGGTATGTAGTCTACTGCGACACATTAGGGACCCGACTCAGATGTGTCCTGATACAAGAGAGAGAAGTGATCACATACGGTTTTTGACAGATGAGACAACATGAGCAGAACTATGCTACCCATGAATTGGAGTTAGCAGCAGTGGTATTCGCCTTGAAGATGTGGAGACACTATCTGATTGGAGAATGTTTTACAGTCTACACTTATCACAAGAGTCTCAAGTATATCTTCTCTCAGAATGACCTAAACATGAGACAATAATGTTGGCTTGAGTTCCTCCAGGACTATGACTTCGAGATATTATATACACCTTGCTAAGGGAATGTTGTAGCAAATTCACTCAGTAGGAAGTCTGGTATATAGCTTCTAGGTGAGGTGATAAAGCAGCTATCCACTTTGCAGATATCCTTCGTGGAACGTGATGGAGCAGTTTCCCTTCATTCTCTTACATTCAATCCCCCACTTCTTCAGCAAGTCAGGGAGGCACATCGTGGGGATGCAGACTATGAGGCACAACGTGCTTAGATATCCACAGGACAGGCACCTGATTGATTTTCTAAAGGTGGGGTGTACATAATTTTATTTAGAGGATGTTCCACGGTACCAGTGTCACTTCAGGAAGATTTGTTGAGGGAGTTCCACACATCTACTCGAGTGGTTCATCCTGGAGTGGTGAAGATGTACCAGGATCTCCAACGACACCACTGGTGTCCAAGAATGATGAATGTAGTAGAAGAGTTTGTTTCTTAGTGCCTCACATATCAGTAGGCTAAGCCAGAGCATCAGGTACCCACATGCTTGGTTCAGCCTTTAAAGGTCCCAGACTGGATGTGTGATGGGATATCCATGGAATTCATGAGAGGATTTCCACATACATACATGGGTTATGGCTCGATTTGGGTGATCGTTGACCGACTCACCATGTTGGCCAACATCCCACGGTTCAGAGAGAAGGGTTCAATAGAGAACCTGGGACCCCTCTTCTACATGAGATTGTGTGGCTACAGGGAATACCTTCGATTATTGTCTCCTATAGTGATTCATGTTTTTCTTCCTAGCTATAGAAGGGGTTGCATGAGGATTTCAGGATGCAGCTTCATTTGAGCACCGCCTTCCCTCCTAAGTTGGATGGACAGACCGAACGGACCCTTCAAACCCTTGAGGACCTGATGCATTCTTGTGTCCTCATCTTTGGTCACAGCTTGGAGAATCACCTGATTTTTTTGGATTTTTCATAAAATAACTACTATCACTCTACCATTGAGATGAAACCTTTTGAGGAATTGTACGTGCGACCTTGAAGATCACATTTGTGTTGGACTAGCCAAGGGGAGTCATCCTTAGTGAGACCAAAGATAGAAAAATCTACCACATAAAAGGTGTAGATCATCTAGGAGCATATGAAGACTGCACAATGTAGGAAAAAGACGTATGTCGATAGGAGACCGAGACCTCTAGAGTTTGAGGATGGCAACCATGTCTTTCTACGAGTCTCTCCCCAATGAGGTTTATGGAGATTTGGACGAGGTGGAACGTTATCTCCAAGATTTATTGGACCCTTTCAGGTCCTCAGTAGAGTTGTTGAGGTGGCTTATGGCTTTACTCTTCCACCTCAGTCGCACTTGCTGCATGATGTCTTCCATGCCTCCCAGCTAAAGAGATACATGCAAGACCCTTCCCACATCATCAACCCTAGAGAGGTGGATGTCTTCTATGGGGAATATTTTATAGAGGTTCTAGAAGTGATTGAGGATCAACAAGAGCGGGTCCTTTTTGGATAGTCGATACCTCTGGTGCGTGTTTACTGGCAGTATGATATCCTCTAGGAGAGCACATGGGAGCGGGAGGCTCATATTCATCCTTGTTCTCTTAGTTTGAGTTGTGGATTATGGGGACGTAATGCCCTGAGCTGGAGAGAATGTAAAGTCCCAGAATTTCCATGTAGGTTTTTGTTAAATAAATTGTCATTTTATGAGTCCTTGGAAATTGACAATGCATAATTTCGAGGCCCGAAGTGTGTGGAATAAATTTCTGAACATTATTTCGGGTACATTTAGTAAATGTGAGAGTGGGATTTTCTAAAATTTGAGCCGGTGATCAGAATTTAAATCTGAGGGAATCGTTGAACTTGCAGCACCGGTATTCTCTTATGAATATCTTCACCTCGACCGTAGTAGGTCGAAGGTGGATTTTAGCTTTTCACATAATCGTGAAATAATAAAATAAAAATAAATTTGTGTAGATTTATTTGTATTTTTATTCCATGTGGATGTTGAGAAGTGGGGACCACCATACCTAAACCTCCCATGAGAGGTTATAATGGTGGGGACCACCCGAACTAACCTCCCATGAGAGGTTATGGTAGTGGGGACCACCCGATGTATAAACTCCCTTAAACACCCCTGTAATGGGAAGCCCTCAAACATCCTTTTAAATGTGGAAGAGCCTCTAAAACTCCTCCAAAATTTATTATATCTACTCAATTTAATTAAATTAGGATATTTTGAATTTGTTCCAAAATACTAAATAATAGATATTATGATCTATTATCACAGTCTACCTTTTCTTTTTTGTTGAATTGGAGAAAAGGCTTGTAAAAAGGGAGAATGTTGGAGAACATGGGAGAAATCTCTCCAATGAATAACACCAATGAAGAACACTGACCTCGACCTTGACATTCTTTGTTGGGACATCCTCCAACATGAGACATATTCAATTGAGGATCGTCTTCCCCACCCCAATGATGTAGTCTTCTACCTCGCAAACTCTGTCGATGAATCAAATGAGGTAGGGGTTTTGTTCCCATGTTCTTTCCTTCTATGTTTCCTTTTCGGGATTGGGATTAGTGATTGACCAAGGTTGTGGGGATTGAAGTTCATAAATATCATCCATACACGTTCTTGTTCTTGTTGAGCCACTTACTACCACTCTAACGTGGGGGGTGTGCGAGAAACAAACATGGCCCGACCCCTTAGTCGTTCTTATTGAAATGTGTATCCTTCGCGATGGAAGAAGGTGACTTTGGTGATGGAGACTAGTGTAGGCGGTCGGAACTAGTGGAACTCAAGAACCGACGATGAAGGCACGATTCCCCACCACCCTATAGCCTCCACGCCCCACGGAGCTCCACCACCTGCAGCCCTTGTCACCCTATTGCCATTGCAGCCCTGTGACTTCTGCTACTCCACGCCATCCGTAGCCCAGCCGACCCTAGTCGTCGCCTCTGGGCCAAGCTGCATCCATCATCCGAGTCGGCGCTACTGGGCCGAGCTTCTGCCGCAGTCCAGGCTGAGTCTTCCCCGCCATCTGAGTTGTAGCTATCGTCCGGACCAAGCTGCAGTCGAGCCGCCAGCGCCGGGTTGAGCCTTCGTCTGAGCTGTCGCTACACTCCAGGCTGAGCTGATGCCCGAGCTCCAGCCTCCCTTTTGACTGAACCACCCCGGCCGAGCCGCCCCATGGCATTGGGCCATTGTGACACCCTCTGCGGCCTCACGGCAACCAGAGGTCCTCTGTTGCCCCTTGCGGGCTTCCGTGCAGGACCCAGCGGGCTGGGCCGAACCCAATGGGCCGGAACTAGTGTGTCCGGCTATGAAACCCAAACCGAGTCAACCCAGGCCGGGTAGGGCGGCGTCAGTTCAACCAGTTCGAACCAGACCGGCGACCACTACGACCCATTTAGATTCTTTTGACCATAACTTTGGCACCATGTGTCTGTTTGGAAAACCATAAACGATGCTATAAATAATGGAGTGAGATGGTCCCTTTGAGTATACCCCACTGGGGTTTTGGATTATGATGGGGTACGATCAGGCTGGATCGAGCACGAATACAATTGGGCTACTTGGACTAACAGTCTTATAACTCACAAACCTGCTGTCTGATTGAGACATCGTCTGTTGCATTGAGACCCCTATGATGTAGAGAACCTTTGAGAAAATTTTTCATGGTACATTATAATAGTTTTAAAATAAACTAGTGGGTTGGGGAATATAATCTCCTAGAGATGAGTAAGAATATTGAGGAAACCTATAAATTGTCTTCCTTTTTTCTCCAGTTTACTTGTACTTTCAGTTTCATGTACTTTCTAGTTCAGCATGTATTTTGGCCCATTTTACATACTATACTCACTCTGATTACTAATAATTTTTCATTAGTTCATATCTAGTTGTGTTCTTGGTTGTGTGTTTATAGGTTATAAAGGAAATGCCTTCCCAGTTCTTAGGAATTATGCCTTTGGGGCTATTAGCATGCCCCTGGCCTAAGGAAGGTGAGCATGGGGTAGTCACTGAACGGGCCCCAGGGGATGGGTCATGACAAATTGGTATCAGAGGCAGGGTGTATGTACTATTACCAGGACCCAGTTGTTACAATTGGTATCATAGGAGTCAGTTCTACCACAGAACAAAGGACCCCGATCTTTCTTTTTTAATGAAAATAATGTTAAGTGTAGTGAGTGAGGTTATCAGTTTATGGGATCCCGTGTTGGTGTGGCCGCTGATTTATCCATAAACTAGGACCCTGACTTCTAATTTCCTACTTAGTGTACGAAAACACTAATTGCGTATGTTTTTGGAAGAGTTTTATTTCTGATCAATTCAGTCAGCTCCCTTGGTATACGTTATTAATCAGGGAACACCTATTTATTTTCAGGATTCCTCCACGTAGACAGCCTTCTAGGGTTCCAAGAGTCGTACGCACTGATAGACCACCATGCAATGAGGCCTCGGTGCAGGTCCCTCTTCTAGTAGAGTCAACAGCAGAGGCACCAGCAGTACCATTACCCATCGGGCCACTGATGCCATTAGACCAAACATTAGAGTGTACACGCCACATGAGCACATTTCATGAGTTCCAGTGCCAGAGACAACCCATGTTCTGTAGAGAGATGGACCCACATGCGGCTAAGGAATGGTTGGAGGCCATGATGAGTGTTTTTTGTCCAGTATGGACACCATCTGATCTTAGGGTGATCCTTGCTACCAGTCTTCTACATGGAGCTGCGGGCAGATGGTGGAGCTTGATGCTCCAGGTTCACGATGAGGTGAAAGTACTCTAGGAAGACATTGAGACCCTATTTCGGGAAGATTTTGTCAATGCGACTCTTCACGCAGTGTGCATACAAGATCTTCTTCATCTATAGTGGGGCAGCATGACTCTATCTTAGTACTCAATGTGTTTCACTAACCTGTCAAGCTACTCCAGAGATATGGTGTGAGACCCTTTATTTAAGGACCAAACCTTCGAGCAGGGACTCATACGAGAGATCATGACTTCGATGATCTCACTCACCATTCCGACGCAGATGGAGGTGCAAGGGAAATCCCAATTAGTGGAGAGTTTCCTTACTGACCAGCACAAGTAGCAAGACCCACCAATGGTCATCACGTAGCAGAGTCCTCTCTAGTAGGCATTAGATAGATGATGTAGAGGTCTAAGAGGACTAGACCAATAGGTGGATGACATCATGGCTCAGGATCGGTTGTGTGGGGAACTCGAGGAAGAGCCATTCATACCAGGAGATGGCATTGTTATAGATGCAGTGGAAAGGTTCACATTTCTTATGACTATCCGACCCACCATACGGATGACCAGAAGATGGTTGAGGGACTTCACAGCCAAAGATAGAGGTTCAACCGAGGAGGTCCGCAGGGAGTAGGTGAGCGTGTCAGAGGAGCTGTTCTTGTAGCTGGTGGTGGGAGATGATTTGAGATGTTACCGCCACCAACACTAGGAGGTCCACCACAACAGCAAGGAGTAGCTGGACATGGGTGAGCTCCGCTCCAGGAAGCCGAGGGTTACAATCACGGCGCTCGGTAGATGATACGATATACGATTTGTGTCTACTCCACCTTAGCTGCAGTACTTATAGACATAGGTTCCAGTCATTCTTTTATTTCCACTACCATCTTTTGGAACATGTAGATTTTGACGGAGCAGATTGGTCGATCCTTACAGCTAGAGACTCCTACGGGTGCATATTCGATGATTACGCACTGGTGCCGGCAATGCGATATTATTCTAGGAGGCGAGATCGTCAGCTGGGATCTCTTAGTAGCAACGACGAGGCCTTACGACGTCATTTTGGGTATGGAATAGTTATCTATAGTCCATTATATGATTGAATGTATTAGGTGCAATGTGCGGTGAGTCCGCACGGATGGGACAATTTTTACATTCACCAGTGAGAATGGTGCCTTTTCTGCATATGATGGACTTAACCGAAGGAGAGAGCAACCGATCTCTAATCAGTTGGATAGCCTTACCCTTAGAGTAGTCGATGTGGAGAGTCTGAATACTCCTCTTGTGGTAGACTAGTACACGAATGAATTCCATGATGATGTCTCGGGTTAACCTCTTCTTAGAGAGGTAGAAATTTACATTGACTTGTACCCTAGGATGAAACCAATATAAACACAAGTGTACCGAATGGCTCCCGCGGAGCATCGTGAGCTGTGGGTACAGCTGGGGGACTTACATGGGAAAGGGTTCATTCAGCCCAGTGTTTGTCCTTGGGCAGGCCTGATACTATTCCCCAAGAAGGTGGATGGGTGCTTGTGGCTTTGTGATGACTATCGGTGCATGAACTAGGTTACCGTGAATAATAAGTGCTTAGTTATGAGGATTGACGACCTCTTTGATCAGCTGAATAGAACACGGTGGTTCTCAATGATAGCCCTCAGATCAGGCTATCCCCACTTCAGAGTACGAGATGAGCATGTGAATAAGATGGATTTCAAATGTCAGTACGACCACTACGAGTTCTTGGTTATGCCATTCAGTGTAACCAATGCTCCAGCAGTTTTCATGGGACTCATAAACAAGATCTTTTAGCCATACATTGATTTCTATGTAGTAGTCTTCATTGATGACAATCTGATCTACTCGGCTATAGAGGAGGATCATGCATATCATTTGTGGGTAGTACTAGACACACTCTGAGAGCACCAGCTTTATGGTAAGCTCTCAAATTGCCAGTTCTGGATCTGAGATGTTCAGTTTTAGGTTAATGTCATGTCGGAGGCTGGATTTTCAGTACATCCGACAAAGATTGAGGTGGTACATTCTTGGGAGCCACCCAGGAGTGTGACAGAGGTACGAAGTTTCTTGGGTTTGGCTGTATACTACCTGAGATTTCTAAGAGATTTCTCTAGAATTACAGCACCGTTATCAGGATTTAAAAATAAGGGGAATCACTTTAGGTGGTCGTAGAGATGCCAATAGAGTTTTCAAGAGCTGAGGAAGAGGCTGACTAGTGCCCCCATCATGAGGCTCCCAGAGGAATGCATAGTGTTCGTAGTCTACTGTGACACATCAGGGACCGGACTCAGATGTGTCATGATATAGGAGAAAGCAGTTATTGTATATGGTTCTCTACAGATGAGACAACATGAGAAGAACTATGTTACCCATGAACTGGGGTTAGCAGTAGTGGTCTTCGACTTGAAGATTTGGCGACACTATCTGATGGGAGTACGTCATACAGTCTACTCTGATCACAAGAGTCTCAGGTATATCTTCTCTCAGAAGGACATGAACCTGAGGCAGGACTGTTGGATTGATTTCCTCCATGACTATGACTTCGAGATAGTCTATACCCATAGGAAAAGGAAAATTGTTGCAGATGCACTTAGCAGGAGGTCTGGTATATAGCTGCTATGTGAGGAGATAGTGTAGCTTGCTGCTTTGCAGATATCAATTGTGGATAGATATGGTGTATCTATCCATCAGTCTCTTATAGTCACTCCCCCACTTCTTCAGTGGGACCGAGTGGAGTAGTGTGGGGATGCAGACTACGAGGCTAGAAATGCTCATATATCCATAGGGCAGACACCTAATGGATTTTATGATGGTGGGAAGCACGTTATCCTCTTCAGAGGATATACCATGGAACTATTGTCACTTTAGGAGGAAGTGTTGGGGGAGTTACAGACATCCCCTATAGTGGTTCATACAAGTGTGGCAAAGATGTACCAGGATCTATGAAAATAGCACTAGTGGCCGAGAATGAAGAAAGTCCTTGTAGAGTTTTTCTCTCAGTGCCTTACATTCCACTATGTGAATGTGGAGAATCAGATACCAGCTGGCTTTGTTCAACCGTTGGAGGTCCTAGAGTGGAAGTGGGATGGGATATCCATGGAATTTTATATACGAATTCCACATACATCCAAGGGCCATGAATCAATTTGGGTGATCGTCGACCAACACACCATGTCATCCCACTTACTATCAATTAGAGAGTAGGGTTCCGTAGAGAGATTGGGATGCCTCTATGTGCAAGAGATTGTACAACTACATGGAGTTACCTCAATGATTGTCTCTAATTGAGAAGCACATTTTACAACCCGAATATGGAAGGGGTTGTAGTAGGCTTTTGGGAAACAACATCATTTGAGCACCACCTTCCATCCTTAGATGGATGTCCAGACTAAGTGGACCATTCGGACCCTCAAGGAAATGTTGAATGATTGGGTCCTCGACTTTGATCACAGCAGGGAGGATCACTTGCCTTTGGTGAAGTTTGCGTACAAAAACATATATCACTCGACAATTGGGATGGCGCCTTTCAAGGAATTGTACAAGCGACCATGAAGATCATCACTGTGATGGACTGACCCAGGGGAGTCAGCACTTGTGGGACTGGAGATGGTACGAGCTACCACATAGAAATTTAAAATCATCTAGGAGCAGATGAAGAATGCACAGAGTAGATAGAAGTTGTATACCAATAGGATACAGAGACCTCTAGAGTCCAAGGATGGTGACCACATCTTTATTTGAGTCTCACCGTGATGAGGTTTGGTGGGATTTGGCTGAGGCAGAATGTTATATCAAAGGACCGTCAATCCATTTCAGTTCCTCAGCAGAATTTGCAAGGTGGCATACAGCTTAGCTCTTCCATATCAGTTTCACCGGGTGGATGACATTTACCACATATCCTTGCTAAAGACATATGTGCATGACCCTTCTCACGTCATCGACCATGTCGAGTTGGACGTCAATGATGGGGATACGTTTTATAAGGTTCTAGTTGAGATTGAGGATAAATAGAATATGGTCCTTCATGGTCGTTCGATACCTCTTGTGCGTGTTCCTTGGCAGCACGTGAACCTCTAGTAGAACATATGGGAGTGGGTGGCTTAGAATTGTGCTTAGTACCCCCACTTGTTCCCTTAGGTAGAGTTGTGGATTATGGAGACATAAATCCCTAAGGTGGGGACAATGTAAAGACCCCTATTTCCATGGATTTTTTTAAATATATCGGAATTTTATGATTCCATGAATATTGACGCCCCCTAATTCTGAGGCTTGGAGAGCCCAGAATGAATTTCTGAACATTTCTTCGGGTACGTTCTATAAACGCATGAGCAGGTTTTTATAAATTATTAACCGATGCTAAGAATTGAAATATGATGGCACCATTGTACTCGCAACACCGATATTCTCTTAAAGAGACATTCACCTCAATGACAGTTAGTCGAAAGTGAAAGTTAGTTTTTTGGTTTTTCGTGAAAGAATAAACTAAAAATAAGATTGTGTAACAATTTAATTTTATTTGAAACACCCACGTGGATGTTGGGAGGTGGGGACCAATAGAAGTAAACAACCCTTTGAATGTTAAGAGGTGGGGTCCACAAGAACTAAACCTCCCCTGTGAGGTTATGGTAGTGGGGACCACCTAAGCCTAAAACCCGAATTTTATTTTTAGAGGCAGCAACCACTTGACCCCTCTTAATGGGGAGAAGCCTATGTACTCTCGAATATTATACCCCACCCATTAAATTGTCCCATTAAATTAGGCCAATTAATTGAGCTGATTAATTTTTCCAATGTGGTACTTTAATTATACCAACTTGGTTTTTCCCACATAATTAATCCTTTAAGATAATTATATTGGAACCTCTTACATTTTTGGGTGGAATTGTGAGAGTAGAACCCTTGTATGATTACACTTATTCCACAAAGAACGCTCCTCCAACAAAAAATCCAACATCGACTTCTTCCTCAGGACGCCCTCCAATGAGAAATGTCTTCGGTTATGACGAACTGACACACAAGCCTCAGAAAGGAGGTGTGTGGTGGACGAGACGAATGTCGAAAACTTCAACACCCTTCTCATTCCAACTCCCACAAACAATCGACGATTGGGGTTTATTCTTATATGATTGTCACTTCCCATGTTCTCCCCTTCAAATTCGTTTGCAGGATTAAAATAGAGATTGATAAGGGTTTTGGGGATTGATGTTTTTAAATATCATTATACACATTCATGATTCAATTTTATGAACCACTTTATACTGCTATTACAAGGAGGGTGTGGGCCAAACAAACATGTCCTAACCCCTCTATCGATCTACTTCTTTGGTTTATTCTACGCAATGGATAAGGTGACTAAGGCAATGAAGGAAACGACGCTCCACTGCCCGTAAACACTGTCGCCCGCAGCCTCCGCACCCTATGGATCTCCACCACCCGCGGCCTCGCCATGCTACCTCATGGAACATGCGGCCTCCGCCACTCCGCATCATCTACAGCAAAGCCGCCCGAGCTGCCGCCGCTTTCTGAGTCGCGCCGTCGTCCGAGCCGAGCCCCCAAGATGAGACGTCGCCGCCACCGAGCGGTGTCACCAAGTCGAGCAGCTGATGCCGCCGCCATGCAGGACGAGCCGCCGATCAAGCCACCTCTGCCATCCATGCAGCTGCCGCCATCCAGGGCAAGCCGCTGCTCGAGCCACCACCACCAGGCCAAGAAACTATTTGATCCACCGTCCGAGGTGCCGCCGCTATCCGGGTCGGGCCGCCGCCACCCTTCCAGCCAAACTACCCAGGCCCAGCCTCTCAGTGGCCCCGTGCCCTCCACAACCCTCCGCGACCTCATGGCCACCTGCAGACCTCTGCGCCCCCTCGTGGCCTGCCAGACCATCCAGTGGGTTGGGCCGCCCATCGCGGGATGAGTCGGTCCAACCGGACCCAGACCCACTACGACCCATTTACACTCTTTTGGAAATTACTTTGTCACGAGACATCAGTTTGACGAACCATCAACGACGTTGGAAATATTGAAGAGAGATAGTCCCTTTGAGTATACCCAACTAATGTTTTTGGTAAATTTGAGGTACTGTTAGGTTGGATCGAGCACAAATCCATCCTCTCCCTCAGGACTAAAAGGCTAATATCTCACATGCCATGTGTCTTATTGAAGTGATGTCTATTTAGTTGAGACCCCAATGATGTGGTGGACCTTCGAGATACTACATCGTGGGATATCATGGTTGTTGGAAAATAGACAAGTGGCTTAGGTAACAACCTCTCCTAGAGATGTGAAACCCTAGTGTGTAAACCCCGTAGCTGCCTATGATGAGAAGAGTCCTCCATGTGATCCTGTGTGGGTATGCTTCGAGCGATCCTATGTGGGTCAGCTCTAGTGATCCTATGTGTGTCATCTCTAAGAAATCATATGTGGGTTAGATCCAAGAGATCATGTTTGTGTCAATTCTAGTGATCCTTTGTGGTTAAGATCCTTGCAATCCGCTGTGAGTTAGATCCTAGCGATCCTGTGTGGGTCAGCTCCAAGAGATCCCATGTGGATCATCTCCATCAATCTTGTGTTGGTCATCTACTAGAGATTCTGTGAAGGTTAGTATCAGATCCTCTTATTGAAATAAGATGATTCAGTATTTAGAACTAATCACCTCTTTTAACAAACCGAATGGTATAACTGGTGTGAGATGAGTTAGTCCCAATGTGTTTCCCTCAAGATTGATATGTATTACTTGAAAACTCAGGTATATGTATGGGCATATACCTAAGTAGGGTTATCTGGTGATTTCATAATTTTTGGTTTATACTTGGTGGATTTTGTGAGGCCATGAGTGTATTGGTATCCCTACTAAGTATCATTATACTCAACCCTGCAAGGGCTATGCCAGCACATTGTTGTGTTGGATGCAGATGAGAGACATCACTGACTAAGGAAGAGGGTTCCAAGACTGGACGGTGCTCGGAGGTGAACCATATGGTGTGTTGGATCGCGGAGGAGATGGGTGGACATGGAGTGCAGAGGAGGTGATCTGTACCTACCCTTTAGGTAGTAATCGAGGTGGACGTTCCAGGAGCTTCTTTTTAACTATCAGCCATCTTGTACCTTTCAGTTTTCCTTGTACCTTCCAGTTGAGATTGTATTCTGGCCCCTTTTACTTACTCTACTCACTCTATTTAATTTTTAGTTTACTGGAGTTTGTATCATGCAATGTTCTTGGTTGTGTGATTATAGGTTATATAGGTAATGACTTCCCAGTTCTAGGGAATTACACCTTTGGAGTAAGTCGCCAGCCCCTGGCCTAAGGAAGGCTGGCTTGGGGTAGTCACAGCACGGGCCCAGGGGACGGGTCAGGACGTAGTATTATTATAGGAAATCAATCCAATCTAAAATAATCAAATCATAATACTATAAAAGTAATTTTCTATTATATTAGGGTAACTATGGATTTATTTCAATTTTAATCTTCTAGAAATGTTTTGAACAAAATTATACTTTTTTAGATGCCTGAATTTGTGGATGTAAATTAGATTAGAAAAGTACATCCAAAAAACTCTATTTATTATTATATTATTATATTTCTTGTCAATATTAGAAACAAAACTCAGTAGCACTTTCCACTACTAAAGAGTTATATGTGTCAGTAGGAGTTTTATTGCTCAAGTTCTATAGATGTACCACACCCCCACTGGCAAGAAAATGTGTTTTTGAAGATAAAAAAAACTTATCAACAACACAAGACACATTTGTTTAGGTAAAATCCAACAAATTCACTCACATTTTAAGCAAATATATATAATACACCATTTTCGTTGAGATCACAGACATAAAAGTGATATAATTTTGCAATTTAAAAAAATTCTTGAAGAAATTGATTCTATTTTTACAGAACCATGTAGTTCGAATTGAATTTTATATATTAATAAGAATCAAGGAATGATTAATGTTAAGTGATCATCTATATCTACTTATTTGATTCATCTCCTTAAAATAATACAGTCATTATCTTAATGGGACAAGAATTGTTTGGGATATTAAATAAAAATTTGTAAAATGTTTTATTTTTATAATTTACTATATTCTCTATATTATTTATCGTAATGAGTTTTTCAAACTCAATTTTCAATTAATATATTCAGATTCATAATTATTAAAATGTTTTCGAAACCCAATAGTTTATATAAATTTTTTAAAATTATATATTCTCCCTATTTTTCAATTGGTGTTACTATTATATTCAATTTTTTTAATATAGAATCATAATATGTTTTCATAATGAAAATATCATAATTAAACATTATTTGAAGACTATAATAATATTTTTAACTAAAAAAATATAAGAATATGGATTTCATACTAACAAAATTCAAATATGAATGGTGCTATTCTATTATTTTAGGTTTTTCAATATTTGATTACATTATATTACAATTTTTGTTGTTAAGGATATTTTTTAAATAAACATAAATTTTATTTCAATAAATTTTAATATGGTTATCTTAATTTAAATTATATTCACATTGATAAATGTTTTAAAACATTGAATTTTCAAATAAATATTTAGAAACAGTCATTTATTGATTATATACTGTCATATGCAAATGAGTTTTAATCTCAATTATAATTTCTATAATGGATGACTAATTGTATCTCTAAAGACTATATATGGGTGGGTGATACTATCATCTATCATATTTCTATGGTGTTTTCGCATTAGATATTATATACCCTTCAAAGAAGCTAGTCCATTTTTTCATCTTTATATCTTTTCATGATTCTCAGATACATTTATGATGGATACCAAATAGGACTGTTCTAAGTAATTTTTTCAATAAATACTAATGGAAATATTATAGTATGAAATCTATGATTCCATAGTCAATTATATTATTTAATTCTAATTATGAGTGTCAGTTTATGTTGAGAATTCTGAAAATGATTTCGATTTATACTATCCTTATGTAGTTTCTGAATTCTATGCTTCTATTAAATCTGTTAAGAAAGGTGGTAAGGAAAATGATTCCTTTATAATATCTGAAAAAATGAATAATATTTCATATAAATGGGTATTATACTTGGTTGGTTTCCCCTATGAATGGAAATAAAATTTATCATCTCATTATCTTTCTATCAAACTAAGAACCTTTGGAAAAAATAATGCTGGAGATTCATTTATTCAAGGAGAATTTAAGGATGTCATCTCGTACAAATATGGGCAATAGGGTCATTTACATATGGATTGACGTATATTTAATCTCCAGAAATAGAGATAGATCAATTATGATGGTTTCATAAGTATATGGTCATGAATATTTGGGTAATATAAAGCAGATTTGTATTGTGAAATTCATCTTCATTATGGAGGAAAATGAATAAAAAATATTCCATTAAATGAGTGAATATAATGTTTCCAGAATTCAATGCTATGTTTTTATCCATGTTTATAGTAATTTCTATGGTATAAAAGATTAATATAATTTTTGAAAAAATATTTCAATTTTATGTGAAGATATGATGTGATGAATGAAGTTCAGGGGTTGATTCTAAAACATAAATGATTTTAGAAATAGTTGAGGGTAATACTTCTAATTCCTATCCCATATGGAAACCATGGTAATATGATACGAATAATTTTACTATAAAGGATGAAACATCACATAATTCTATACAAAATAAACTAAAAATAATTCCTTATGACGTTTTTGAGAATATGATGGCTCCTATGGCTCCTCAAAATCAATGGGAGATAGAATTTATAGTTGGTCAATAGATGAAATGACCCTGAAAAATAAATAGGAACATATTTAGTAAGAATATTATGGAAAAAAGAAAATAAAAATCATGAATAAACAAAATACTATTGAAACATTTTTGAATAAATATTTCATAGATCATCCGAATCTAGTACTCCTAACATCCCATATAGGTCAAAATAATTTTGAAATCTATATTAGAATTTGAAGAAAAATATGTTGTTGATATTGATATCCCCTTAGTGGAATATAGATTAAAAAGAAATTTTCTTGTTGAATAATGAATTCCAAACATTCATGGAAGACAATCATATGATTATTTAGCTGGAAAAGGTGGTTTTTTAGTAATGTTGTAGTTATAGAGTGGGAAAGAAAAGGGAGTGGAAGGAGAATAAAAATAAGGTGACTAAGAAAAATGAGAAGAATAAAATGACAGATATGAAGAATAAGAAGTTCAAGATAAAAAATAATTTTATATGGATTAAATAGAAGAATAATTAGAAGATGAATATTAATAGGAAGAGGAAGAGGAATATACAAACAATAATTATAAAGAATAAATAAAATCCACAAATGAATCATCAGAATAATACACATCATTTTATTTTCCTTCTCAATATAATAAGGATGATAAATCGGAACATACTCATGAACTAAAAACAACAGAAGAAAATTGATAAGACACATCTTCAAATGAATAACAATAATAACAACAACAAAAGTTATAAAAAAGATGAAATATATAAGGATTTTTATATTTATGTTATATTAGATGAAATTAATAATTCAATGAAATTTAAAAATAATGGTTCAAAAAATATGAATGGAATGAAAAATATGTTGATAATGGAACCTAAAAAATTAATACCCACAATACTTCCTGAGGCACATTAGATTCAGTTGTAACAACATCTCAAAAAGGATTTTATATTCTTTTTTAATCCATAATTAGGGTGGATGAAATAATTTCATCCTTTCAAAGAATTGAATATAGATTTCTTCTCATTTAGAATAGTATTAATAAAGAATTGGAGTCAATAAACGTTTAAATTGAATAAGTGATTCAGACTGAAGAAGTGTAAAATACATGTCAATAAAATTTTAATACTCACAAAATATCATGAAATCAGATGGTTAAGGGTCCAACAAACTGAATTTTGATTTTCATGTACATGATGATCAATTTTATGAATAAAAAACTCTTGTTAGAAGAAGATGAACTTGTTAACATGTTATCCTAATGAATAGATAATATAGTTATGTTTTTTTGATGAATTTGGAAATTCAATTGATGAATGAACTCAGGAATTATATTTCAAGAAACAATATATTCGAGATATGGAGTTAGAGATGTGAAGACTTTGATCTTTTAAAAATTAGTTATTCATTATGAGAGAAGAAAAAAAGTGTTATCCAAGGAAGAAAATTGTCTCAAAACTAAAGATCAAGTTCATTAAAAATGTATTAAAACTATTGAAAAAAATTTGTTTATGTTCAACATGATGAAGAACTTTATAAATAATCCTATGAATAAATAATGATTTAATTTTCATTAAACACTCGATATATTTTTTTAATTTTTTTTCTTATAATGAATTTCCTTTCACCTAGTTACATTATTATTGAATTATATGCAAGTATTATATGTAATATGTTAATTCGTATATTCATGGATGGTTAACTAGTTTATTTTATCTAAATGTTTTATTTTCATAACAGTTTTGTAAACATTATACTCCATCACATTAGATTCTAAAAAACACAATGGGATATTTTTTTATTAAGGGGGGGTAATATTTTATATTGGGGGAAATGTTTTATAAAGGGGGAGCTATTATAATAATGTGTAGAAGTTTAAATTAAGAAATATTCATTATAATAACTTCTATAATATTCATAAGTGTTGCAATATTTTAGGGAGTTGCATTCTAAATATTTTCATTTCAGTTATTAAAAGAACAAATAGTTGAATTTTTTTCTATGGTATTTTTCTGTTATGATTTGTGGTTTGTGAATTCCAGAAAAGGGGATATTTTTTATTAATGTGTATAACTACTTATTAATCCATTCCATTTGTTTTGAAAATCAAAAATAACATTCTTGAATCTTTTTTAATGTCATTTTTTGTCCAATATATTTTAATATGTTTTTGTACAAAACAAAATAATTTACCATATATAGAAAAAGTTATTTTCTTGTCTGAATATAAACCTATAATTATTAATTTTTACTATCAAATTTTGTATCTCTACAATATATTGGAATTTCCTTCAGTCAATCCAAGAGTAAGACTTTTTTCATTCCCATCATACTGAAAAAAACATGAACATTAGACTAATTTAGAACCAAAAAAATTTGACTAGTCAAAATAAGGATTATGGAGTTGGAAAAATATAATTATGTCAATTCGATAATACTATAATTATAAAATGAATATATATGATTTATTTTTATTTTATGGACTAATTTTTCATTTAAATGATACTAAAAAATTTCAATGGAAATTTAGTTTTCCATGAAAATGTGGTTCTGTAAAATAACATAATGTCTTTGGCCATTACAAAAAACATGGAAATATGACCATTAGAGATTATCCTATAAATAGCTGGAGTGTTTATGATTTAATAGATGAATCATTTCACAATTATAGACTTATGAATATTTCTTAGCCAGACCTACACACTCTTAGTCAGATTATTTCTTTAGAGAGTTTTTGTTAAAAGAATCACTGTGAGGTTGTTTCCATAGTATTAATTTTAATTTTTTATTTTGTGTATATTTATTATAATTATTGATTACTTATGAGGATAGGTATATGGTGAATCTAATCAATTGGATTGAGGGATTGTATGGATAAGAATACTTATTTTGATCATCATTTTGAGGGATTTCGGGTATAGGAAGATAAATATATTTTTATCATCATATTGAGGGTTTCTAGGTAAATAAATACTGTCAATATACAATGTATAAAATCAGGGAAACCATAAGTCGAGGTTATTTACTAGATTAATCATAAGGATAATAGAGTTAAATAACAAAACGTATATTGTAAGTCATTATTACTTCTACAATCTACTGCATTTCTTATTTCTACAATTTTATATTCAATTGTGCATGTAATAAAACATTATCCTTAATATATAACTATATATACTATTTGTTTAATCATTATGTTTATAAATACGATAAAAAATAATTTGATAAATTATGTCCACTATAATTTAGATACATAACTATGATAATATAGCAATGTTTGAGCCTAATAATATTCAGTTTAAAAGGAGTTTTGTTTTTTAGTTTTGGATTATCAAACTATAATTCACCACCCTCTTATAGCTATAGAATTGTAAGACACTCTTATGATCCTAAAACAATATTGTGTCTATTCTCTATATTAATGTGTGAGTTCCCTTCAATGCAATCCCCAACTAATATAGTTGATCATTTCCCAATGATCTACTTCCACATCCCAAACTAATAATGAAGTGTAACTCTAAAAGGCCAACTGATTTTGGGAATCTAATCCCCTATAGGTAATCTACCCCATAATAGATCCTTCCTAACATCACGTCAGATGAGTATTCTTACAGATCCATTAAACATGTCTTATAAAACTGCAAGCTCATAATTCCATTACTAATCATGGAGATTTAGAATCCATTGTTTGGGAACCACACTGATATTATAGAACCCAATCTTTCTCTTTGCGATTTATCCACTCCCATGGCTACTCTATTCTACACAATACTAGAAAAAGTTATTATTTAAATGATTCATACTTTATAAAAGCATAATTATAGATCACCCACCTACAACTATCATCCCACAAATATTATCAACTTATATATTCCCCTTTGATATGATAGTCTTAATGATGACATCAAAAAACATCATCAAATGATATATTATTTCCGAGGAAATTCTCTCACGTCTATTTCCATGATGAAAATGCCTCATCATATCTATATCATCTCAGGTGAATATCAATGAAAAAAATATTATTACATGTTGTGTCCATCTTAATCCATCATAATAATAGTTCCTTGTGTCAATCACAAACTCTTCATAATTCATTTTCCTTCTCTTCTCATGCTATAATTTATCATGGAAGATCTCTTAGATGTTATTCAAATCAAGGACATCAAAATACTCATTATTTTTCTAATCATTCAACAATATCTTAATTGTTTCTTTTACTAAGTATAAATCCAATATAACTCTATTTTCTTGATGAGTCTTTATTTTATCTAGATTCATCTTGATAGTCTCGATCAATATTTTTCATGTTCTATGTACACCTTCTCCAATAAATTTTTGAGGGTTCTTAAATTGAAGCTCACTCAATATATAGAATATAATCTTTATTTTCTACCATTGTCCCAAATCAATTATCATAAAAATATTAATGATCTTCTCATGGAACTGATCTTCCCCCATTTACCAGTAATCAAAAGGGTTTTTGTCCCATTAATAGAGGGTTATTACTAGAAATTTATTCATGTCTTCTATCCTGTAAATGTCTTCATTATGGAATATATCCACATTACTAAACACACATCTCATGACACATAAAACAATGTTTCCATTTGTTTAGGAAAACATGGATCCTTACTATCCATAAATAACCCAATCTTGATAAACTATCACAAATGACATCATCACATCTCATTTACAACATAACTATCCCTATATTGGGTAATTATTTACATAGGGTAAACATATTTCAATTTACATCCTCTTGTTTTAAACCTTTTTTCATATATAACATATAATATTATTAGACAATCCACATTAGTGACTATTTTTACCTTTTCAATTTATCACATTTCAACAAAATCGATTTCTAAACAACATTATTCATTACTATTCACTGAAAACCCTAAGTAAATAAAATATAACTTTTATTTCCATTAACCCTTTATAAAATTAAATTCTATGAGTTCAAAATATGATGAATGACATATAAATATTGAATGAAAAAATGATGCGTTCATATAAAACTATATTCTCATTATAATCCAAAACAAAAAGATCAGAAAAAATAAAATCACAAATCCTTTGTATCATCTAAGGTGAAATAACATCCAATTGTATATAACATATCATCAATAACCGCAATACCACATTGGGAACATGGGATTACCCCATACATGGGTTTCTACTTTGGGAAATGAGGAAATTTTTGGGGCCCCAAACATCATATTCTACAGTATAACACTCACAATTAGTAATGAAACATAATAAAACATTTCTGATACTGATTTTTATATCATTGGTATGGGTGAAACTAAATTGTTTTACAAATATGGTTCTCTACATAAAATTAATCATGCCTCCTCAAATTTTAGTGGATACTGACTAGTATATAGGGTATAATGGGACATGTGGGTAGACTATAAAAACTCTTTCAAAGTAAAAACATCATAAATAAAGAAAAAATTATTCATAAAAAATTTATAATGACTAAAAAATCTTATTCAACATTCCAAATTATAGGATGTTCATTCACACATAATCAATCAACATGACATCCCATGATAGTACAAAGTACCGAAAAAATAGAAAATTAAACATTAAATGAAATTCTAAAAAATGTTCTTCACCCCATTTCTAGTCTCATCAACTTTTCCCCATATTGACTCATATATTATCCATCTATCATTGGTCCTTATTTCTGAATGCGTCATGAAACCAGGACATATACATAGGTACACATTATTGGTCAGAGTAGGGTGTGAGTTAAAATCATTGGGCCACCAACTACTATGTCTAATAAAATATTCAATCTAATAAAAGTGTATGTATATTTTCAATATAAAATAAAATTAATAAATAAAAGAGATATCATTACGTAAAAAATTAATTTTTTTTAAAAAATAATTTTTTTTCAGTGTTATAATCATACCCATCATATGTTCTTCAGGCCATGCTAGCTGTATGAACTATATGTCATAGGGGGTTTATGTAAACATATATGTAGAATTATTCCAAGAATTAAAAATATTATTTAGAATTCATTGTTCATAAATCCCAAAATGTGATATGGAATTCCATTTCTATATACTTTGATTTTTGATCATTAGTTTATCTCCCATTCAATATGATGCTTTACTATTTTGGGATAAACAATCTTTCCCAATCAAATGTGAGGGGCACCAATAATACATCTAAAACAACAATTAGTCACATGTATAGGGTTAAACACTAATTACCTATTTTACCAAAACTACATTGATTTGAATTTTCATTTGTCACATTCCCATGGTTCATTAAATTAATCATGTATTTGATTCCCATTCCTAGAACATATCACCATTTAATCGCAAAAATTAAAATTTGACCACATATTCATTACACTTGAAAAATTTATCCTAGTTCCCAATTAAAATATATAATCGATCCAACTTATTAATGTAAATAAAATTATCCCTTTATACAATAATGAAAATACAAAAACAATTTATAATGTTCTCATCCAACAAACCCTTTAAAACACTATTTAATAATCATTACTCTACTACATAGGGAGTGGAACACCCTAAGGTTGACTATAATATTAGAATTATCATCTTTAATATTTTTAATAGTGATCACGAGGGGTCCAATAATCCGTAAAACACCCAACTCAACATTTAAAATCCTTGATTAAAATGAGAATAATAATAGAATATAAATAAAACAACATATATATGAAGAAGAAATCAATTGACTGGGAATAAATTATTGAACATATAATTGATACTCTTAAGTAAATCATTATAAAAAAATATCCATTTATTTAATCACACACAATCCTCAAATATAAATGTAATATTTAAATAAAAAGGAAAGAGTTTATGGATTAATAAGGATTGAAAACAATATACACTTATTCTTTATGAAAATAAAATGATGAGTACTTTAGAACCACATAGAGCTTTGATACACAAATAATGGTTATTCAAACCACTGAGGATAAAAAGAGAATCATCCACGAAGATAATTGGAGCTCTTTTATTATATCCATCAATTTGAAATAAGAAATAGAAGGTAAATTGGGTAAGTAAACCTAATTCTATAAAGGAGAAATTTTAAATTCTCCAATTTTAAGATGTTTCAAATTTGGCCAAATTATCTACTAAACTATAGAAAACTAGAAATTTTATATAAATATTTATCATTTTTTATATTAATAGTATTAAATTACACAAAAAATCACATGAGGATCAAAACTATATGATTCAATTAGAAATATAATGATATAAACAATGGATTTATAATATCTCTTCATCATTTTCCACTTAATTTATCGTAACTATAAACCCACTAAGAGAAATAACAGATAATTACTATCATCATAGAATAATGGAAATAATAATAAGAAAGGGTGTGATTAAATTATCAATAATGGTAAAAAGGGTAAATAAATAAACATAACATTAGAATGAGGGTAACATAACCTAAATATAAAATTATTAAACTAAACAATCCATATAAAATATCAAAATCCAGAGTCATGGAATAAATATTGGTATATCATAAGACATAAATAAAATGGAAATAAAATAATATGATCTATGAGAGCATATTATTAAAATTTTACATTGAATTATGACATTAAAATAAGATTATATTATCATTTTCATAGTATTTAAGTATTATTTACATGGCTCTCATAGTGGAATGGGTTCACTCCCCAAATCATCATATAGTCGAGTTATAATCCCTGGACAATAATAGTAGAGAATCTCAATTACAAAACCAGTTTAACTACACATTTAATTAATATTTATATAAATATATATTAATAATTATCAAATTTATTTGAGAGGAAGTGATACGTCATAGTAGACACATTTTGAAAAAAAACATATGTGTTCCAGAACATCAAAAAACATACATCATATCAAATCCCACGAAATGAAATGATCTTCATAAATCATTGATTATAACATAACCAAGGATAGTAAATTTGATTTATTAATAACTTCATTAATTCATAACTCATTTATTAGAAATGTGTTTCATTTACATTTTTATCATAAATATAAAACTATTCGAAAATTAATATAAATTATATTATTGGTTTAAAATATTAGTAAAGCATAGGTTACATTAAAATATTTCATAATAGATGTAAAATTATTTGGTATTTTCACATAGAAATATTCATAAGGAAACATTCCTTACCACATTAAAAAATAGTTTTTTAGATAGAAAACATTTTCAAAATCCTTTTATAAAAAACTAATTTCTATTCTTATATCAAAATCATTAAAGATAATTTCATGTATTTTTTATGAAATTATCCATCCCACATTGATCTTTTTAATACATAGAAAATTTTATAAATGGTTTTCTATGAAAATAACATTAGTAACTAGTAATGTACATGTTAAATCATTATATACTCATGAAGGTAGAAACATATTTTCAGTTCATACAAGTTAATGTAATGATTCAATTAATATTTATTATAGAATACAAAGAAGAATTATTTGTTAAAAATCACCTAAAAATCATGTGAAAACATTTTCTGATGATTAAATCAATTTTATAAATCAATTTTAAAAATATTTATATAATAGTAATAAATTTTTCTCAATAATTTTTTTAATACATCAACAGAGAACAAAAATGTTTTCTGAACTAAGAGTGAAATAATGCCAACATTAGTAAAAAAATCATTCTTTTATAATAATGAGTAAGAAATGAGGTTAAAATGAAGGAAATGTATTCTATCAGGACATAACCAAAGGGAAATAAAATCATAGACATCCATGAAATATAGATCAAAATATTTTTTCATCGGAATAATAAACAAAAATAAAAAAAATGTGATTGTATCCCAAATCACTTACCATTATAGTAACATTAAATCATACAAACCATGAAATAATAAATTTATATGTGTCTTATACTATAATGAGACTAATTAAAGTAATGATAAATCATTTAAAGGGGATTTTTATACACATAATAATATAATATAGGTTTGAAACCAAACATATTTCCACATAAGAAGAATTGAGGAAACAATACATTTCATTAAGTATCATATTCATTTGTACATGTTAAATCCCCCTATATAATAAATACATGAAAGTTATATATCTATAAAATTATAATTATATTTTTTTCCATAAAATATATGATTGAGTAATGAACTTTTATTACCCTTTTATCAATATTTCATTATTACAACCATGTTTCGAGTAATAAATTATTTTCCATTGTTGAATTTTTTTGTTTGGTATTTTTTTCTTTAACCATTTATCATACATCCATAATCTATAAAAAAATGAAATTGATAAAAAAAATATTATTTATATATAATATTTTTCTTATATTAATGCATTAATTTTTATATTAAAAATGAGTTATATCAGTCATAGACACTATAAGTTGTCCGTACACATAAATATTTTTTCCAATTTCCTAAACGATCATCATATATTAAGGTATGTAATATAAGATGATTATAATTTAATTATTATGTCATATATACCACATATATTAATTAAATATTTCATAATTTCCTTTAATGTAAAACGACACTGAAAATTAATCACATCGCTTCGTATTGAGGGAGTCCTCAGTATACATGAGTGATGTTTTCATATCCCCATTGAATGGTCAGTATAAAGGATTATTAGAAAAAAAAACCTTTTTAAGTATAATAATATCAAAAATATCATATATAAAAAATATATTTATCATTATATCCATTCATGATATGTGGTGATGGAAAATTAATAACACCGGTTCATGTGGTTGTAGTCTGTTGTATACATTATCATTTGTTTCATTTCTCATTTGAGGGAATAAGATAATCCTATATGTAATGAAAGTTACACATAAAAATTTAATTATATGTAATATAATCAGTTTTTTATATTTTTATGGTCTAACAGTATTTTATAGAGGTATATGCAGAAATAATATGAAAACATATGTTCAATAATTTTACATCTTCTTCGGAGAGCCCCATTTGGTTTTATCTAAATTCATATTTAGAGGGGTTCTTACTTAAAACATAGACACTATAATCATCTTATAGAATTTAATAATGTTATTTGGAAGTAAGTTTTCTTTGAAAGTGGTTTTTTGTGCCTCAAAAAGAGAGGAGAGGGGGTTTCCCTTTTAAATGGGTGAGAGGACACAAATAGTTGGCATTAATAGGATAAAAGGTAACGATTTTTTTACATGAAAAGAAGATAATATATGTTTCATAATTTAACCTTATATGTGATTAAGTTGATATAAGTCCAATAAAATTATTTTTTAAATTCTTATATGTCATTTTAAAACATATAATTTTTTTTGATCATCCTTGTAATCCCATTTCAACCAAAATCGTAGTAATTAGTTTTTTCTGTAACTAAATGTAATTATTGTCAAAAATTAATTTATAATTATTTGATAATATTAAATATAATGATTAAAAATATGGAATGCAATTAATAAAATTAAATTTACATTCATGGATTAATTTAATTTAAAAATATGTATTCATATGCATTGAAAGTGTGTTTTTACCATGTGAAAATTCTCCAATGAGTAAAATGTTTTCAATTGTAAATTAATTATAAAATTATTTGAAATGACCCACATTGGATTAATAATTATATTTTTTATTGAATTTTATTTTTAAAAAAATTTGAAAAAAAATTAGCATTATAAATTCATTAATAGAAAAGGATTTATTCTATATAAGTGTGTATATTCACTATTCATCGAAATATTAACCGACTAAAAAAATTCCCAAAATAATATTATTACATATTTATTAAAAAATATAGTTTTTTCAAACATATTTTATAATATATTGGAATAATAACTTTATAATTTGTTCAAAAAATTCATTTTTTGAGAAAATAGAATTTTCAAAACATATAATGACTTTCCCAAAAATTAAGTAATTTTTTCAATATTTCATTCTTATATAAAACAATTATCAATTATTATTTAAATGAGGTTATTACTATTCATTTCTCTAATTATAGGGTATAGTTCATAGATTCCATATTAAACAGTAATATAAATAAAATATTTTGGTTTGGTAGAACTCGTCTTTTCATTTAGCACAAGCTATAAAAGAGATTATACCTGTTAAAAAATTCATTAAATATTGGTAAGATAAATTACGACCCATATAAAATTAATTTAACCCACAAAATTCATAATTATAATGCCATAAAATTAATATACAGGTTCTTCATTATATAATTAATTTCTCTTGTATCTTCCACAATGTAGTGGTTTCACTAAAAAAATTGACTAAATGAGTGGTTTTGTTTCACATTATATTTTTTCAATGATCCAGGATCTCCAAAAATTGTTCAATATAAGAATGATATTTCTACATTGGTAATAACTACATGTTTTTTACATGTGTAGTGTTAGCTTTGTAAATCATCATGAGAAATACATTAAACAAATTGTGGACATGGTAAGGATTTTATGGAAGCACCAACTGATATGATTCCATCCTGATATAAAAAAAGGTAAGGGGCTGATATATCTATGCCTTAGTTTTCCATTTATTGAAAACATTATTATATTATGTCATTAAAAAATTATAAGAATCATACTCTCACCAACATTATATTCTATATCACATCAATGATTATAATAATATGTGATCTTCTGACTTTGTTACACAGATATCTATTGTTAAATTGATCAAACCTTCTCTTCCATTTTATTATCTATCATAGTTTCAAATAGATTTATTTCTTTAAATTCTATCCAAAACAATGGTTATATATATTTTATTTCATAGAGGGATTCATAGGGATACAACTGAATTGAAATATAAAACTACTATTGTATGATAACTATGCTAGAGGACAGAATTGTACCATCCACCATTGAAATACATAAAATAATATATATACACATCCTTTAAATATTGTAACGTTCTATCAGACTGACCATTTATCCAAGGATGATACATACCAATAAATCTCAATATTTTATCCTGATCTTAGTGTAGAATTCACCAAAAATGTGATTTTAACATTTTATCCTAACGACACACTATGGATTGGGGTGCTTATGGAAAAGTTTACACTTTCATAATTATATCATGGAAAGATGATCCTTAGAGGATAATTTCTTATGAGTGATGAAGTAAGCAAACTATTTAAGGAGATTTTATAAAATCAATAAAGAATTATTCCATTAATATTATATTTGTTTTCTATAGATACAATCAGTGGTTATTAGTTCCCATTACCATTCAGTAATGGGTAATTTATGTAACATACCAATAGAAATTTTTCTTATATCCTCAAACCTCTTGTGTATTAAAAATCGAAATAAAATCTATGTGGTATCATTTTTAATAAAATCACACATGATATAATATTTTAAATATATATTGACATTAATAATTATAGGATAAGTAAATAAGAAATAACTATGAGCCTAATCTATAAATCCTTCTTCTATTGTTTCCTGGATAGAATGAATTAAATGTTCTTGAACTGAATAATTCAACCACAATCAAGGTTAATTTGGTGATCATTTAACACCTAATTCTACATCACTATATCATCCTTTTTATCCCCTTTAATCATCACACTTGTATATGGATGAATTTTTTTTTGGGAAATGTAATTCTTTTCCCACTCATTCATGATTTATTGATTCATAATTCTAATATTTTCAAATTATGGGAATGTTTTAATTAGTATTGGCGATAAGATATGGGGATACTTCATACAAAATGAATCATAAACCTTATAATCATTTATTAGGTGAAAATGTATTAAATAATGAAAACATTTAATATTAGTTAACCATATAATATATTACATGTTCACCTCGATTTTTGGAAAATATAATATGTTCTTTTATGATCGATATATTTATAAAAACCCTTGTGGTATATAATTCATCCATATATTTATTAGAAATGATAATCATACTTACACTAAATCATTTTTTGGGTAATATTTCCCTTGATAAATCATTTTTTGTGAGGCATGTGCTATAACCATTTAATTTATTATAAGAACACATAATAATCCAATAATGGATGATTCATTAAATATTAATATTCCTTATCTAATATTGTGTCATGAAATAATATGTGTTCTTGATAATATTCTCCTCATATCCATTACATTTTCCCTGCATTCATTTGTCAAAAGTATCGTGGGTTTATTCTATGTTAACATTTTGAGTTTATTAGATAGTCATGATAATTTCTCCCACAAACTATTGATAATATATATAAAAATACAGAGGTCATCATATCTCAATCACATGGGTTATTCTGGGAAAATATTCAGTAGCCTCCGTCTTTTATGGATAAACTAATATACCCTCTTTTCGCCATATATATCTAAAAAATAAAAAATGAAGGAAAGAATTTTTTTTACCCAAAATATCTTTCCCTGAAATCATCGGTACCCTTATCAAGTGATATTCATTCTCATATTCTATATTTTAAAAACAACTACAAGTTCCACCATAATCTAGTCATGTTAATCTCTAAAAACAATATTAAATAAATAAATCGAAAATTTGGGTAATTAAAAATACCAAATCTCACCACTATAAAATCATAATCACCATACCTTGTAAAAAAATTATATTGTTATATTCCCATTGTCTTCCTTAATTTATGATATATTGAATGAATATAAATCAAATAAAATTATTATGATCTTAAAAATTGATCAATCATGTAATCAATTAGTGTATATTATTCATTTTCCGGGTTATTTATCTTTTTAAACTAAAGATAATCAATAAAATGACACATTGATCCATCATTAGTTTTTAAAAATTGAGCGAGTGATCCACTTAGGGACACACATGAAAAAATTAATCTTTTTTTTGGATTCCCTGGGTGTTTCTTAGTCTATTTTTTCTGGTCAACTGAAGAAATTCAATAGGTTTTCTTCTAAATTGGTTTATAACAACATATGATTTCTATTAAAAACTCTACATCATGATTTTAATTAATAATAGGAAACTAATTTTGAAAAATCATAAACAATCTCTTTCATAATAGTTATATCATTGTTGATGAGTTTTTCACAAGCCATCGAAGTTAAAAAAACCTTTTGAGTATGAACTAATATCCAATCAAGGGATGTGATTTCCATTGGATGTTCATATTTTTCAGCATAATTATATATGTTCCTAGAAAACCTTGGAATATAAAATGCAACTTCACTTACATGATAATTGATTTTGGACTTATATAATGAATTCTAGTTTATTTCTGAGAGAACATAAAATTCATCAATAGGAAAATGACATGATGTTCAGGAAAGACACAACTGAATATGTCAACTAAACCAGATTAATATAATATGGGTTTTATCATTTTAAAATTAGGGGTTATAATTTCTTATTATACATATAACATTGTAGGTTGAATCTTGATACCTTTTTAATAATCATAAAATATAAAATAATGGTTAGATTACTAATAAAATATGGCATTATCAATTCTATCATGGTTGTTAACTATACATTTCACCATATAATTGTTGAAGACCTAATCATAAATAGTGGTCGCATGATATTTCCCATGTCCATTATCTTAAGAGGTTGGTGACGTATAACACCGTCATTATCCTTCAGATTTGGGAACATGTAAGAATAACGCCCATACTCAAGGAATTTTAACACTAGAGTGTGGATAGTGCATTGAATAGATATTTCCCAGTATTCAAATCATTAGTTAACTTCCTTCCATGACTTAGATTATCCTCCAGATAGACATACATTCTACACACTATACATTTATCAATCATCAAAATGATTTTTCCTCTATGTTTCTTCCCCCCATTGAGCATGATTTAATGTTCATATTCTTCTCTATGATGTTGTTATTTATTCAATTAAACTCCATATTTCTATTATGATCAAAACCATGTAATTCATAGGTAACTATATTCTCTATTTCCACCTTGAAAATACATCAATATATTTCATCATTTTTAATGAAGACTATTTTTTCTAATAACCATGGTACCCATGGTTTTAATCCACTAAAAATGGTTCACTCATTCGTCTTGGTTAGATGGTAATTCCATAAACATACCACATAAATAATGAAAAATATTCTTCATAGGTACCATACAAATCCCTATCCTTATAATTTATCTCAGGAAATTCCATATCTATTTCAATATGGACATTTTAATGTATTTATTTGTTGAAAAAATTCTAAAAACTTAATACCACTCTATGAGATTTAATTTATACTTATATTATTGTATTCTTGATAAGATTAAACGATTGATCCCCTTATATATCCAAACATTACAAAATCGAAATATAATTTTAATGATCCAAACATAGGACAATGGTAAAAATATTTTCATTTTTAAGGATCCATTTCTATAAAACTATTTGATCTATGGATACATTAAAATATGTTCTAAGATTCCTTAACAAGACACAAAAGACATACATTCCATACTATTATTATTATATATTTTATCAGGATTAATAGATATATAATATATAGTTACAAAAAATATGGTTTTTAGTTCTACAATATATAAGGTTTCCTCACTAAAGAGGACAATACAATAACTATTCAATGAATTAAAAGTTATAATGTTTTTTTCAGGTTTAATCCATCGAGTAAAACCAAAAGATATTGGGGTAAAAATAATATTAATAATGTGAAAAAATATATTCATGAGATATCAATTATAGGATGTATAAATCAAGACACCTCATTTAAAATCCCCAACACATATAGTTTAACCTAATTTATTGATTTTCATCATCAATTTGAATCATTCATGATTGTTCATGAAATAATGTTAATTAACCAATGCATATACCCCATGAGTGTCAATCCAGGTCTATAGTACGTTCAATTATCATTTACCATGTAACTCTCGAGTAAATATTAACATTCATTTTTTAGATTTATTTCCCCAATATAACATTTTTCAAAAATAAAAGTCAAATTATAGTATCCATGATGGAATTATTCTCTACCAGGAAATCTAAGTCAAAGGAAGACCTCTGACTATTTATTAAAAGAAAAGAAAAGTGCAGTAAAAAAGCAAAACACGCCTTAAAAAACAATTATACATCAGAAAACATCATACCTGTCACCATATTCATGATAAACTGCTTCATCTAGAGAAGATGATTCCCACTCTGTGCTATTGTAGTGATTCTGAATATTGGCATACTTTTTTCTCAAATTCAACTTTTCCAATGAAATACAATCCTTAAAAGATTGCATTACCATATTAGGATTAGGGACAACCCCGGGAAAATTATTCCTCTTGAAGGATGATCTCGTAGACATCATATTCGGTATATAAGAGTAATATTTCCTCAGTCTTCTCCTTGGTGTAGCAGTTATACCGCCGTACTTGCAGACACCTTATTTTTTCCACCTTGCAGAATATCACTATAAGTCTTTTTGGAGACAGCATTAGTATTTACATTATCACTGCCAGAGATATTTTCCCATCATCCATTATTGTGCACATAATCCCGCATTTAACATCCATCGGTTCCTCTAATAAAATTACCCTCTAGTGCAAGTAGACATCCTCTTCATGGCTATCGCGCTTCCCTGTTAGTGTCAATTGGAGTGAGACATTGAAGTGGAACCTCATTGCCAAGACCATAAAATGTCTTCTTCCCCATTTTATCCTCAATCACTATAGGCTGATAATATGAATCAAGCGGATACTTATCTAGATCAGTCTCTTGTGGGCCTTCTTCTTTGGGGTAACCATTCTCAATATCTAATCCCTCGAACAGATTATAATTAGGAACATTATCCATCTTAATAAGGGTATGTGAAAAATATCATAACAGATGGAAACTAAATACATCATATCAATTAACAAAATCATGATTCATGAAATAAATATTGAACATTTAAATTAAATAAATCATATAGAAATAACTAAACAAGATCCTTGGAAAAATAACATCAGTATAAGATATCAAATATTAGAATACAAATCAGCAAAGAAAATAATTTCAATAGTAGTCACGTGTAATTTAAATTAATATTATAATGGAATTGATTGACAACCCAAAATAATGTAATAGTCTATGTTAACTCCAATAGATATCATATGAGACAATGTACAATACGAAATGAGTTTCACACCCCATTTCAATCCAATTTTTCTCATGATATATCAATCGTCTACCCATTGTATTGGTGGATGACATAGATCCACCCGTCACCTAATGAAAACTATTATTACATGTAATATAATATTATAAAACATTCATCATATAAGAACCCATTAAATGAAATTTTCTATATAAATAATTCATCATATCAATGATGATCAAATGAAATGATATTAATAAAAAATTTCATCATGGATTTTCCTATTAAAATGTTATGGGAATCATAAAAAATATTATATATATAAATAATCCATCTATAGAATTAATAATTATTTTATCATTGGAATATATCACCACTAAATAATAAATTCTATCAAAGGATGTAATCCATTATGGAAAATTATTTCAAAATAATTCTTAAGATATTTTATTTCAAAAATATGCTTTATATTCTGGAAAATAATTTTTAAAGAAAAAAACAAATTAAAAATACATTACCTCAGAAATAACACTGGAATATTCTAAAAGAATCATTAAAGACCAATTTGAACATTTTAGGGGAGAATATTTCTTAAAATGGGAAAAACATAAAACAAAAAATATTCAACATTTGTCTCTTTTAAAATATTCATGGAAATATGATATTGATGAAGTAAACAAATTATTTTTCATGATAGTGGAAAATTATTTCCAACCCGTATAAGTAAATGTAATGATTCCATTCAATTTATCATTAAATTAAAAAAGGGAATTGCATATGAATGATACAGAAATTATCATTTTAAAATTTCTATTAAAAATTGAATCATAGTTGAGGAAGAAATTTAAAAATAATTATAAAGTAATAAAATGTTTCTTTAATATAATATTTTAAAAATAATCTTTGTAAAAAATGGGTTTCTGCGCAAAGAGTGAAATAACATAGGTTTTCGTAAAAATTCATTAGATTAAAATCCTATGTTTAATATAAAAAAATTATTTATGGGAAAGAATTTATTCTCAAGAAATATTTATATGTTAATGAATGTAAATAATTTATTGAGATAGTTATAATTATATTTCCTCATTGTAATCATCATAAAATAATCCCGACAAATAATGGGATTTTATCATAACAACCACACCACATTAGTGAATTTGAATAATAATAACCATTAGATAACATCATTAAATTTGACATATTATTTCATGGAAATAAATAATTTTATTAATTATCATTTAAATGAGGAATTTTACACCTCAATTAAAATAAAGAGGGTGACATATATATCTTAAAAGGAAAATTGAAAAAAATCCCTCAATCTAAATATTCACATTGTCCGTACATGTTTAAAACTATTTTTTTAAAATTATAAGTTTATAATTGATATATTATAGAACCATTATAATTTTTATTATAACACTTATGATTTAAATTTTAAATTTTATTAAAATTTATCAATAATTCCATTTTAGTTTCAAATTTCAGGCAATAACTACTTCATTTTTTGTATCTTATATTTTTTTATTTTTACCTATAAATTTGATCATTGTTAAATAAAATATAAATGTGAAAATAAATATAAATATCATAAATAATTATTATATGTGTATTTATTGTAATCTATTAAAGTTAGTTATAGAGAATGAGTTATATTATCCATGGAGATAGTAAGTCATACATACACTTGAACATTGTTTTCATTTTCATTATGGATTAAAATAAGTTAATCCATTTAATATATGAAAATTATATTGTAAATTTTATGTCATATATTTCACATATATTCAGTAAATTTATCAATTTCTTTATTCCTATAATGCATTAGTCAAAAATGAATCACATCACCCAGTTAAGTGGTGGTCTGACGTACACATGGACAACATTATATTGTTCCCAATGAAAATAATGTAAGAATTAATATCAAATATTATGATTATTATAGAATTATAAAATAAAATATATCCTTTATAAAAAATAAATCCTTCATTGTGTCTACCATAATAGGTTTTGATGGAAAATTAATAACATTGGTTTGTGAGACGGTAGTTTGGTGTAAAAATGGCCGATAATATTATTTACCATTTGAGGGAGAGTGAAAAAAACGTAGGTAATTACATAAAAGATAACTTCTAATATAATGGGAATTACAATCTTGTTATATTATCATGTTCTAATATTATTTTACTTAGATATAGGATGAAATAAAAAACCGATTTTTACCTATTCCTCATAGAGAATTTTTATGTCTATACCTAACTAGTACCTCGCCCATTCATACGCATGGTGCTATAATTAATATCTAATTATAAAAAGTGTTTTAATAGTTAGAGTAGTTAAAAATTAAAATTACTTAAAATATGATAAACTTACAACTTTAGTGATAAATAATAATAAAAATAAATGAAAAATAAGAACATGTATTCGAAAATATATATGAAAATGATAGAAAAGGAAACAACATGATGTAAATGGATACAGAAAATCATTACATATAATTTTGATTTTTATGTGTGGTATTTAAAAGGTATTTTAGTAGAGATTTCATATTTTTAATATGTAATCATCATATTTAAAGGTCATGTTATGATATGAGAGTAGGGAGAAATTGAAAGGAAAAAAAGGGAAAAAAGGAATGATTGTAAGATATAATTGAAGTGATGAATAGTGGCCCTTAAACTATATTGGAGGAGCGGTAGAGGTAGAGGCAAATGTGTAAAAGGAGGCAGAGGTGGAGGAAGAGGCTGAGTCGAAGGCCAATATAGAGGAAGAGGTGGAGGCCGATGAGGAGTATGTGCATGGGGAGGAGGATTATCGATATAACATTCAATTCATAAAGAGTTTACTGACCACTCAACAAAAATATATTTTTTTGTACCGAAGACATCTCAAGATAGAAAAAATATTTCATAAATTATAGAAAATAGTCTGAATAAAATAATTTAAATAAATCAATCTACATCTATTTCAATGGAAATCAACTTTCAGACTACTTTTTATGAATCTACATTTTATGGATTAAACCACAAATAGACTAAACTATAACACTAACATATAAAATTTCTATAATAGAGACTCCATTTTACCAACAGTATTCTACTTGTTTACTTTTAGTAAGATAAATCCATTGTAATGAATTTTTCAAATCCACTGCAATGAATACTTCAATGCTAAGATATTGAGTTTTGTCCCATGCACAAACAATCCAATGAATCTATAAAAATGTAATACAATTCATTAAATGAGCACTAAAAGGTAGCATCAATGTGGTGGTCACTACAACACTTCCGGCTGTTATTAGAACCACTAGATGTTTATATGAGCCTTCATACAAAGAAGAAATAAAATAAAAAAACTTTTTTATTATAAAATAATATTATTAAATGAAAATGTTTATATTGATGGAAAAAAAATTCACAGATCAATCTGCCAAATTATATTACTTCCCCCATGTAAAATGGAAAAACTTATTTTTTCTATTAATATAATATAAATTGAAAATCCAAAATTTGGATTTTGAGTCCGTAAATGAAGATACAATGTATGGGAAATTATAACATCACTTATTTTTCCTTATATTATCTTTAGTTAACCTATTGAATTGTTCATCTTTTTCAGTGTGGGGTAAGAAAAATGGATTGATTTTGTTTTGTGATATTGAGCCTCTTCCTTCCTCGCCATTCACCAGAATGGCTCGAGATGACTGTATCATTGATCTATTTTGGTGGTATGCCCTACTTTTCATACCCAATATTAGAGGGGAAGCTGGTTTGGAATTTTGATATGCATATTCATCAGCTGCTACATGCGGGAAGAACACATCCAGGCTTCTAATGGATTCCAAAACTCCTTCAAAAAAAGCAATGGAATATAAAATGTACATGCCATTAGTCTCTTGTTGATCATAAATCCTTGAAAACTCAGCATGGTTTTCATCTTGCATAAAAGTATTTAAATAAGTATATGTGCATAAGAATTGAAAAAATGTAAATAGATAAAATAGAATGGGGATGTGAAAAAATATTAATGTATTAGAATAATATTTTCATACCATTGGTTAAACTGGATGAAATGATATATTTTTGAATCTTTTTATGTTGAAATTTTCATTAGAATAGATAGATGTTATGGAATAAATTAAAGAACTAAGAAACTCCAACTTAATGCAAACATTCCACAGTTATTCTAGTAAACGTCTAGATAAATTGGATAGAGAATGTGAAAAATGAAAAACACCTTATTCATATAACTACTTTATGACATGTAATTAAATGAATTAAATTAAATTAAATGACATCACACATGTATTTTAAGGAAGAATAAATTAGTATACAATATACTGAAAGTGCACAGTTGATCACATTAGTATACATCATACTAAAATATTTCTGTATGTTATATACTAATATGTTTTGAATGAAATGATCCATGAAATCATGATGGGTGTAATTAATTTCTCTTAGTATTGAAAATACCCAAAAATGACTTTACTGAAAATAAACTTAAAACATCAAATGGTTTTGTTTTCCTTAGTCAGGACTGTACACATCCTTAGTGTTTGGGTTTGAAAATTCTCTATCATTCGAAATATGAGTGTATCGTAGACTCAGATCAATACATTAAGAATTAAATAGTTAGAGTTCTTCATGTCTACTCTCTATATGGTTTAAAACATTTTTCTCAATTCCACTAACCTATCACTAATTTTTTGATAATAAATTTATTATATCAATAATATATGTGTCTTAATGATAAATATGTGTCTTTTTAATGTCACCAAAATATCAAATTTTAGTAGAAAAAATAATCAATTTTTAAGTGGTATGTATAATCATTAATAGGTACCTTAGAAGATTAGGATACTAAGAAAGAATCTGTACTTATTTGCTACTAAAAATACATACTAAATGGATTCAAATATGTAAATGAATAATCCATGATTACCTTTTTGAGGAGGCATGTCTTCAATCCAATAGATTGTTTTCATCAGTCACAATAGCTATAGAAATTATCGGGGAATATGTTAGATGGCGAATAGCATGGTTGCACAACCTAAATTTGGTAAGAATAGTACAATGAAATAATACATACAAAATGAAAGTGAAGATTTCCCAAAGTCCATTCATTTATTTCGCTTATTTAATCGTACAAAAATTCTTGTTCAAGATGCAAATTGTGGAGGCACTTTAGAAAAATAAGTTAGAAATGACTAATTATCATATTCATATGTTTTTAGTGCATAAAAAACAATATATTGTGGATTCTATAGTTATAAAAATTACCTACAGTCATATATAGGAATGAAGGGAGGTTGACTCCATGATTTATGACAAATTTCCTGCATTTATATAGTGTGTACTTGCAACTACAAAATGATGGATAGAAGGGAGGTTAATTCTAGAATTTTAGGAAAACATACCTATTGCAGAGATCCGGATATATAGGATATATGATGAAGGTTTATAGTGCATAAAAAACCATATATAGTGGATGCTAATAGACATCCAGGTGATGCTAGTAGAGCAGATGTATCTAATGGATCCAGTAGGCTAAATAAAGTGAAACATGATGTTATATTCAACCAATTATTATAATAATACCATAAAAGGATAATATTACCAGTTATGAATTCCTAAAGCTAAGAAGATATCCATCCCAATTTTCAAAACATGTAAATATTGATTAAATCCATCACATTGAGAGATGAAACGACTCAAATAGTTAATCACTTGTTAAAATTTAATAAGCTTACATATAATTCAGTATAGGATATCTTGGTTCCAAATTCAACGGAATGATCACTTTTTCCATGAAAAAATGATTTCTTCAATGTGAACCCATATCCTAAAATGTTTTGAATTCACACATCAAAAACCACTGAAAGAAAAAAGCACCAGTAAGCCTTCATTAAACAATAAACGAATAAAAAATAATATTCATTTACACATAAAAATAGTAATAATGTGAAACAATTTGTGATAGTACCATCAAAATCGGGTACGAACTTCATCAGGATTAACATCATACCAAGAAAAAAAATTATTATTTAATGCGAAAAAATCTCCTGAAATTAATATAAGAAGCACATAACAAACAATTAAATGAAAATAAAACTGTTATTTTACATGAGATAAAAAACCTGTTAATGTGCCCCCACATGAATAACCCTTTTGAACCATTGAAACCCCTCCCATTAAGATGTTTGATTATCATAATAAAACAAAAATATTGTAATGTTTTTTCATAAATACATATAAAGTCTCTATAATCATACATACAATATATATATAAAAAATTTAAGACAAGACATTGGTAATAGCATTGACCTTTTTAACTATTTCATCAACATTATAATCATAAGGTAATTCTCGATTTTATGCATCAAAATATTGAATTAGAAAAAATTCATCCAAAGTAATTGTATAATCATATAAAGAAAAGGTTTATGGATACAGAAACCTCTTGAAATACCACATAATATGGTTCAAAAAATTAATATAAAACAACCATATTATTGAGAAAATAATTATATATTATTGTTTGAAATAGTAAAATATTAAATGTTTCTTACCATTTTATTTGTTTATGTTCACTCACATGAATAACCCTTTGAGAACACAAACACTCATCTCATTTAGATTTTAGCTTATCATAATGTAGGATAAAAGGATTTAGGTTTTAGAATAGGTAATTAATTTCATACATGATCTGTGAATAGGAGATGCATCAACTAAGCTGAGAAGATATGATCACATAACTAAAACTAAGAATAGTGGACGTTTTTTATTTTAAAATAGAATATGAAAATTCATAAAAATAAATTTTCACCTGATGTATTATGTGAAATGATATGAAAAAATAAAAATCAATGGGTTAGGTTTTGGAAGAAAAAATTAATCTCATACCTGAACTACGAAGCTGAGGTCAAAGGGAATATGAAATGCAATGTATAGTTAGAGTAAGCAAGATGAGAAGAGATAATCACAAACCTAAACTGCAAAAATTATGTGGGATGGAATAGGTGTTTTGATTCATAGTCGGAGGTGGTGATCCGATAATAAATGACTGTATTCCCAATGTTTGAAGTAGATGAAGAATGAAATCGGGATTGCAATGAATAAAGATATCTAGAAATATCTATGTATTACTAATCAAAAAACCATTGCATATAAAGAAAATGAGAAAATACTCTAATGAATAGATGAAAAAATAGTTTTAAAATAGTGTTTTGTTTTTTAGGTTAAACAAAAGAAGACAAACCTGAATCCATCCTTCATCCGTCATAATCTTTTTCTTCTAAAAACATCAAGACCTCAATATATCTGGTTCCCAACAGAAATCCAGTGTGTATAAATCCAATCCCTGAAAAGAAGAATATTAATGAATGAATGATTTATATGGAAAACATTTAAAATAATAAAATTTACTATTATCACATGACACGTGTTCATTTATAATCCCTTTCCCATGTGCCTTGGGGATTCATAGATGAAACACTTATGGGAATGCTGCCAAAAACATGAGAAACTGTTGTATAATATCAAGGTATTGAGATGAAGACCAATCTTTTTTAAAAAATAATGGTTGTATAAACGGTTAAATCCAAAAAAATTATGCATGAAAAGAATTAACTAATTGAAACTAAATGAATTTATAAAATTCAACAATAATGTGATGGTATGTGCAATCAGTGAAGTGATTATGTGTTGAACTGAGCATGTATGATTATAGCAGTAAAAAATTCAAGTGGGATCGATGCATTGATATAGAATACCTAAATAAGGTCATATAGTTTCTACAAATTAGTGTATAACAACTAGAATAAGTTTGGAATCCACTACAACCCTTTTCTAAGGCACATTACAATGTCGTTGTCAATATTAATGTTAGTGATGCTTGACCTGAAATCATAAATCAAATTATTAAAATTATAACAACACAAAATGGATCATTAATGACAAAAGAAAACATATTAATTTTAATATTGAAAATAAAATGATATCACAATTTCACAGTTTTTAATGCCATTGATATTGGAAGATGGAGCAACACAAGCTAAACTAGAGATTCCACACCAACATTGAAAACATTAAACAACCAAACATGAATCCATGTCATATTATGGAAATATGAGCAAGGGGAATGAGTAGCTACTTATATAACAGGCATGTTCCAAGAATGAAATGAAAATTGCATTACTTTCCACTTAAAATTTGGGTTTTTATAATTTATTATCCTCTATCAAAGACAAATAAAAGTCATTGAACAAGATCATTTTTATCCTGGTTAATCGAGAATAGAAGGGAACAACATAAAACATGATATTTTCATTGATTAAACATGAATCATCAGAGAATATAATCATAGGAACTAGAAAACAAAACTTGTATAAAATATTAAAGAATGCAGCATAATCATATTTCCCACAAGCACACAAGAAATAGAAAAACACAAAATAAAAAGGATGATATTTATAATCTGGTATTTTAAGGGGAAATGGTGAGATTAGTGGCCTGGGTTAAATTATAGGAAACAAATGCTTGAATTATAAGAAAAAATTGTATTGGGACCCGACACCTACCAGTTGTTAAGGGATAATTGGGAAGGCCTTATCAGAAACCATGTTTTCTGCTCTATTTCAGTCATTTAGGACATGAAGAAATACCGAATGTGTTAAAATATTATCACATTATGAATTGAATAAAATTATTAAATTAAAAGAAGAGAATAATGGTGAGTAGAAGTTATGAAGAGAAAATTACCATCTGTTGGATTATTCTGGAGGTGGAGAAGGTAGAAGAGAAGAATGGTGAGGCAGAGGAGGCTATGGAAGTGTAGCAGGAGGCAGATTAGGTAGAGATGGAGTAACACAAGTAGCTAATGGTAGAGAAGAAAGAGTCTGATCCAACTGAGCTGGAGGATTTTGAGGCAATGGATTATTAGGTGGAGGAGCCTGATGTAGAGGATCACAAGGATGAGGTTCCTGAGGAAGAGGAGTCAGGTGTAGAGGAGCTGAATGGCGAGTAACCAAGAGTGGAGGATTCAGGCGAGTAGTAGCCAGAAAGAAGAGTGACTGCTCGTTGTTGGGGGAAGAGGTGGAGGAAGGGTAGGAGACGATGGAGGAGGCGTAGGCATGGGCATAACTGGAGAGGATATTCAAGGAGGGGAGTGGGAGTGGGGAGTCAGGGAGGGTAGCGGGAGAGTGGAGCTGAGGGGAGATGGGAAGGGAAGGAGTCGGGGAGGATAAAAGATCTGAGGAGCAGGGGAAGAGGCAGGAAACCCTAGATGGAGGTGCTAATAGTTTGTGGTGGTAGGGTTTAGGAATAGAGGGGGAAGTAATGAGGGTAGTTATATGGCTGAAGGTGAGAGTGTTTATGTGGATGAAGGTAAGGGTGACATGTAATGAAGAAAAATAGTAGGATTAATATATATAATAGATTCCATCATATGAGGGTTTCCTAATAAAATTGAGGAAAATAGGATGAAATGTAGGAGTTATGGAATTTAATTTTCCAATTGTTGATAAAAATGTTTTTTGGATGTGTGAAGAGAAGAGGATAGGTAGATTCCTTTTATATGTTGGGGAGTGGATATATGGGATACTTTTTAAATTAATAAATTGTAAATATGATTTTCACATGAACATTTGATACAAAATGGGTTATTATGTAATTTTTTTTGTTATGATGTATATATATGGAAATCCAATTAGATTTGGGTATTTTAATAGGTTATTTTTGCACTTATATTTATAGTTTGACCCCTTGGAAACCCCATTACATCCTTATCCACTATAATTAATTTTTATTATTTTCTAAATTAATAATTGTTAAAAATTAATTTGATCTTTTTAAATAATTTTGAATATAATTATTAAAAATATGGAAATCCTTTTTCCCAAAATATAATATATGTTTCCTTAAATATTTTTAAACTAATCATGTAAACTTGATGAAAATGCTAATTTTTTAAGAGACATTTTTTAGAATTCCTTAATTTTTTATACAAAATTTAATTAAGAAATGTATTTCAATGAAGTATAATAAATTAAATAATATATAACTACACTAATTCTAATTTTATATCTATTTTTATAGAATATATAACAATATAAATTCTTTAAACAAAAATGAAGTTTTCAATAAGAACCAGTATTTTATATTTTCATCAATTTTTTTTAGAAAAATAACATAAATTTAACATATTATAATTTTTAAAGGATGATTGAAAAAATTAATTTCCTTTTCTGAAATATGTCTCTAAACATTTCATTATTTTCAGTGATTTTTTTCATAAAAAAGTAAATAATTTTTTATTAAATATTAACTTTTAAAAAATATAATGAATAAAAAAAAGTAATTTTTAATCAATATGTTTTCCTTATATTAAAAAATTATAATTAATCACTAAAATATCATTTTTATTATTCGTACCACATTTTATTAAAGATACTTCTTAATGCCCATGTTAAATAATCACCAAAATAGTATATTTTGGTTTTTTAGAACTTGGTGTTGTATATACCACAATCTATCAAAGATATTTATTTTTTTAAAAAGTAGCATTATTAATTTTGATTTTAGAAATGTCACAATCTATCTATTCAAAAAAATTTACCCAACAGTGTTCTGACCCTCAAAGTTTCTTAGTACATCCAAACCATTTGAAAAATCATGCGGGGGATGTGTGATTTCCTATATCAAATGGAGTTTGGCTGCATATTAACCTAAGAAATTTTGAATAGTGAACCCAAAAAATAGGCATACATTTTACTAGGAAGTAGATGTCAACATTTAACCCTTTATATGTTCTAATCCTTTGGGAAACCTCCTAGTCCACTACTTAAGTTATGAAATATTACATTGAATTTTAAAAATTGAATTTATCCCAAATTTAATCATGGAATACCTCGTATGATGGTCATGATAAAATAAAGTAATAAATAAAATGAAATGAATATTCATAGTATGTAATGTATAATACAAGTACACTTTATTTTTTTAGATGACATGACTTTTGATAAATAAATTTTTTTAGTTATTTCTTCCATAATATTCATAATAAATGTTTAGGATTTTTTATTTCTTATTTCATGATGGATTTTATCATCATTCCGTTCATTAATTTCTCTAGCACACCCTTCTCTAATATTTATAACAAAAATAAAAATAATAATACAGATTACTTAAAATATTCATGAAGGTTATGATAAAACTAAAAATATGCACACCACATTCCCTATAACACAACCATTATAGAGATATTTATCTTTTGATATTGTGAGTGAAACATAAAAATATACAATTTGGGTATCCATCATTACATTTCCATCTTGATCCGCATGTCCTTTAATCTTTTTCATATAAAATAAACTATGCAAAGGAAAAATATATCACAGATAATAAATAATTGTTTCCTATAGTTATTTACAAGGGTAAATTCTAGTTATAAATTTTAGTATACAATTTAATTGAGAATTATTATCATATATCCCCATAGTATCATAATTATAAATTAAAATCCAATACAAATATCCTTAATTGTGTTCTCCCCCATTAAGAATTCAATTAAAAAATTTATGATTGAAAAAAAATAAAATGTGGTGGCTAACCATATCAGTACAATCCTTTAATACACATATATTGACTTATCCCCATGTAATAACATAAATTTTTTCTTTCTAGTGATAAATAATATATTTTTCAACTAGTTACTATTTGTTTTTCTAACATTGAAATCCGTAGGAAAAATATTATGTTATTGATAATTTGAATAAAAAATAAAATTTCATTTGGAATAGGTATCTTGTAAGTAATTTTTTTTATAAAAACTATTTTTGTGCATATTTTTTGATTATGTGATAAGGTGTTGAGTTCTTGATAGTGCGATTCGATGAATCCATAAGTATTTTCAAACACATGAATTCAAAGTACACCTCATATTCTTATTGAATTATTGTAACTTAAATTATTTATGATAAATTAGTAATTATTTTTATGATATGCCCCTACTATTTAATTAAATTTTCCACATATTCATAAAACATCGAATGGTTATAAAAGATTTAAAAAAATTCACCAACACATTTTTATTCATAAAAATTATTTTTGATATTACGGACCCATATCTTGATTCCATAGGAATCTTGTACATTATCATTGTAATGGTTTTTTTTAAATAGGTAAATTTTTATACCACATGGTCCATTAATAAAAAGGTATTAGGTTTGTTCTTTATAAACTAAATATTGTATTGGTTTTGATTTCATTAGGTTAAAATATATCAAAAAGGTCCACATTTTTTCAACCATGTAGTGAAAAAACATTTTTTCTACCATCAGGTCATGAATTGATTGTATTGTGTATTTATCCCACTCACTAATGGGAACTTTTTGTATAAATTATATTGATAAAAAACACAGAAAAATAGTTCATCCCAACTAAAAATATTATGTCCTTATAATTAATAATTATTATTGACAATATCATATAAAATTTAAAATTACAATTAGAATTTCATTTTATTATATTGTATTTGGAATATATATAACTACTAGGTTTATAGAGATAAATGGAGATTTTTGTCTATTAAATAATTATATTTGAATCATTACACTATTTTTTGAAATGAAATTATAATTTCCGGAGTCAACATGGGTATAAAGGGAATCAAATGATAATATCAAAATATATAAAGAATAAAGAAAGGATAGGAATTTCCACCTTATTCATCATAAATATTACTATATTATTAATATATTTATCTATTATAACTCAAAACGAATTCAAAACCTTATTATTAATCAATATCATTACCTATGCCCTTATAATATCATATAAAATTATAAATTTGGGTTGTTATAGAAAAAAATGAAGAGACCCAATAGAAAATCATTATTAATGATAAATAATTAAGTCACATCAATTAGACCCATCTGTAGTCCCCATTAGAGTAACTCCAAGATTATGAATCCTTATATCAATGAAATCCTCCAATTTAAATCCTTCCTTCTCATATTCATTTCCAAGTTTGAGGAAACTGTAATTTTTTCATACGGGGGTGGGGGTGGATAAAATATTTAGTGAGTTACGAATTTTGTGTGTGATATATAATTTAATTACACACCTTTTTATTTGCTGTCTATTTTCAACTTGGTGCATTTTTTATGCTTTTTTTATGTATCCACTTTATTCACTATTCATTTCATATAAGATTTTATGTTTATTTTTTACATACTATTATTTCTCACTTTCGTTTTCAATCTATTGTAGAATACATATATTATATAATAATATTATAATTAAATTTATATAAAATTGCATTTTAATTTTCCTATTTTATATAGTTATTCCCTATAAGAAAACGTAATTTAACTTTTTGAATTGTCGTATTAAAAAATATTTTATATTAATGGATTACTTTTTTTAAATATATTAATTTTTAATTGATATTAATTTTTATATCGTTAAAAAATTAATGACATAGTGATACGTATTGTGTGAGTTTATAAAACACCTCTATATTTTAAATGAACAACAATATGATATAAAAAAAGAGGTTGGAGGATGGTTTATTATCTCTGGTTGTTAATCTAGAAAAATATAAAAATTATTAGATATTTAAAAAATCAAATCTTGTAGATGAATCACTATTTTGAAAGTAGATAACCCAAAGATAAATTTAAATATTTAAACCAGAAAAGACATTGATGATAGATAATTAATTTCATGCTAATCCATATTAGATGACAGAACATCCACAATGTCTTAATTCCTAAGTAGGATCCCATAAAATATTATAAGATCAGAAAAATTATTTTAAAAATAGGGTACATAAGTACATAATAAATGGATAAGAACGTCACCCCAATTACTCTATAAAAATCCTCTAGGATGGTTAATATCATATTTTTTATATTTAGTTAGGTGGTCTAGATTCCCAAGATTCTCTATGACAAAAAATTTCATGTGGGTATAGCTATGATAATTGATCAACATGTTGTTGATTGAGAGAATGGTTTCTATTATCCCATTCTCAGGGAACTCAATATTTGGTCCTTGTTTCATGTGTTCATAAATTTTTCTTTTAATGGTAATAAATTGGAAACTATTGATGATTATGAGTGTCGACCACCATTCAATATCAGGGAAAATAATACAGTTTTATCTATTTTTAATTTTATGGTAATTCAATGTCTTCTTAAATTCATAATGAGGATAAACCTATAGATAATAAAATGGTTGTGAAAAACAAGAAGGGGTGTGTTATTACTATTGAATTGTATGATTACATAGTTAAAGATTCAACAAAAATATTATTAATTAAAAATAGTAACACTCATTTTAATGTTCAGGGGATCGTAATGGATTCCATAAAGGATGTGTTGACTCCTATTGTAGTATTGATTTTTTACTATAGAACATATGGATGATGATTCCTTAAGTTTTAATTCCTTATAATATGTAAAAATATCATGTATAATGGTTTTAATTGTGCTAATAACATTTTAAAAAACCAAAATCATGTTTAAAATTCCTTAAATTATTTTATTATAATATTTCCGCCCATTTATTAACAAATATATTTTTATTTTAATTTTTCTAGGTGCATTATTTTTATGCTTTTCAAGGTCTATTTGTTTATGGATTTCTTTTTCAAAATGAAATAATAATCAAAAGGTATAACATATTTATATTTAGGCCATTTTATAAAATTAAATGTGAATTTAAAATTTTGATTATTTGGTTAAAAGGGAAATGAAAAGTTATAATCCATCAAGGCGCTGAATTGATGCACCGCTATTGATGACCTCGTTATATAGGAATAAAATAAGATGATAATAGATTTCACGGTGAATATACCATAAAAAATTACTGCAATATATATGTGACTTGAATGATTTCATGAAACATTGGATAAGAGGTGGGGATATGTTATAAAAGAAAGTTAATTTTAAAAATATAAAGAAAGTAATTTACCTATTGAAAAAACCTCCTTGTGAACTTTATTAAGTCTCTTGGATGTGGTTTTATTATGAAGATAAAATATTTAAAATATGTTATGATATTGTGAGGATGTAATTTGTTAGATTTTTTCTGAACTAGAAAGCCTATGGTTATGAATTTTTTTAATGACAGATGCCCTTTTTATAATTGAGGTGAGGGGTAACTTAAAAATTACTCTATTTATTAAAATAAAAACAAATGTATTATAAGGATTAAGACATAAAAAAGAATAAATTTCATATGATATCCCATTTTCTTTTTAATCATATATTTTTTCTCTTAGTTCATTTTTTTTATTTTTTAAAAATTTAATAAAATATATTATTCATCAAAAAATAAATATGGGAAATTAAAAACTATTCATAATCATTAAATTATACACATCGAAACAAAGTTTCCAATTCGAATTAAAATTTTTATCATATAGTATACATATTATTATTACACATAAAAATTTCCATTTGCAATAAGAATATAAAATTATATTTATTTTAATTTTTTTAAATAATTTACATAATTTATTTATTAAATAAATATTTACTAAATAATAATTGCGCATTCCATTGATGTAAAAATTTCATGCCTACAAATAAAAAAAGTATGAAAATTTTAATTTTATTATATTTTTAAATACTATTACTTTTTCGAAAAAGCTTATGGAGAAACACATATTAAAATATTATACAAATTGAACATTATAGTGCGAACATGTTCTCATTCATTTTAATAAAATAATATACAGGAATAATGTCATCCATATGGTCTCAAAATGTCCCAAATTCAAATATAAATATTATATATGAAGACAATTTATTATCTAAATTGTTTTAGGGACACATTTGGTCATTTAATAATTCTTGTAATGTTAATAAAAATGATTTATCAATTTTTCTTATGTATGTACAAGCATTTAATCTGCATTGAACAAGCCTTATTATTAATTATTTGATATATAAAATACAAAAATAAATTAATATGATAAAAATATAAATTATGTTCTAAATAAAATTATAGATGAATTCATTATTTATATTCACTCGTATACATGTCCAGTTAACATCTTATATTTGTTAATTTACCTTTTTGTTCCCTATGCAAGCATTGCACAAGAATTTATATAAGATTAATGTCACATAATAATGAATTCGAAATTAATACCCAAAAAATTATTTATAAATATTTTATAACTCAAATCATATTTACATGGAACCAAATTTTACATTTCAAATACTGCACGGGAATATGATCTGCAGTGTCAATTATTTTTTTACTAATCATAAAATATGTTTTAAAATACATGTTCGGATATATTTCTATACAATATTACACTTATAAATCATAAATATGTAATTAAATCGTTTTCATAAATTTTACATCATAACTATAGCTTCATGATATCTTGAATATTTTCATATTTAAAAAACAATATTTGTTACTATCTACCAAAAACTATTTTTTTCTGGAATTTTTTCAAAAATTAATACAAAGAAAATTTCAACAATATTAATTCAAAAATTATTTTATTTTTTTTATTATAAACTATATAATATCAAAAACCATATTTTATGTAAACAATCATATGAAAAATTATTTATTTTATCAATTGATTTTTAATTATGGAATTCTAATAAAAAATTTACAATATAAAATCCTGTGTTTTTAAACAATAAGTTGTTTTATATAATATTATTGATAGATCTATAAATAAAATTTATAACGTAAGACTGTCTATGGTATTTGGTGGTTCTATGAAGACCTTGAGAAATAATTTGACAAGAGGAAGAAGAATGAATAGAAATTTGAAGTCGAATTTCGGTTCAAAAGACACCCTTTTTGAAAATAACATGGATTTGAAAACACTAAAATATCTTTGTAAATTTATGAAAATTTTCATGTTCATAATCCCAAAATATTGGGAGTTATTGGCCCAAAAAATACTTTTTAACATGGGTTTTCTTCACTTGATAAGAATTGTATTAGTTTTTGGGTTCTAATTACTTGTGAACATAGGTGGAAGCATTACAGATTATTCTCAAGCCTAAATTTTAATTGTATATACTTTAATTATAGAAGACGATATGATTAAATTAATAACTCAATATGGTAAAAAGAAAATACATTTCTCTTTTATTTATACAATTAATATTTATAAATACATAAGGATTTTATTTCGTAGTATTTGAATATTGAAAGACCACATATGTGATCCATTAATTATTCTTGGATACATTAACATCGTTATGTGTTCTAGTGAGAATATTTGAGTTATCCACTCTTCAATTTCATTAATAAGTTCAAGGAATTATGGATGGAGTGGTGTCTTGTAAGATTAATATTGGGTTCACCAAAGAGAGGAACATGGTAAAATGTGATTCAATATCCCAAATTACACATTATAATAAAAATTCTGATATTCAAACTATATTTGTATGTTTCATGAATAGGGAGATGATATTTGAATTCCCATTTATATTTTACAATGCATGTATTTGTATTGTAGAATGTGAAAAGATTATATATGTGTATTAGAGTAATATATCTAATGGAATATAGGATATTACATAAATTTTTATGATGAGTCTCTTTAATATTCATTGAATATCTAGGGCAAGGACACCTTCATTGGGATTGGCATTAAAATATCATCTTTATAGGCATCTCAACAGTGGTATAGAATTCATCCACTAAGGTAGAATTTAACATGGATAATTACCAAGAAGATGAAAATTAATTGAATTTGAAAGGGTAAGAAATAAATAAAATTTATAAATGCTTTACAATAATCCAAATAGTGAGGAGAGATATTCTATTCAAAAAAATGGATGAATAATCCACTATGATAAGGATATATTTTTAGAGTATATTATTATTATACTTCAATCCATTTTAATGGTAATAGAGTGAAGAGAGAGTTGATATAAGATATTATTCCCAAATTATTCTTCTCTTTACATAATAGCTTGGTTATGAGTATACCTCAAGAAAATAAAGAAATTATATAATTTTCACCCTAAAAATAATTTTTCCACCATGCCCAAATGCTGTTGGAAATTTATTTTTTCAAAATTATTATGATCTTAATGTCGGAATGATTTTAATCTAGTCTAGTAATTTTTTATGTGCAATCAATCCATAGGACCTGAAGACTCAATTTATCAATTTTATTACATGGGTATGAAATTCTTTTGAGATTCATCTCTTGATGATTATTTCTATAGCTAATACAATTTACATAGTGATTTGAAAACAAATCGTTAATATGCATGTAATTATTGCTAATAAAATTATTTATTTCATTCAATTCTGGGTTTCTATGGGATGATGGATTTATGATTTCACATTCACTACTATTTTTTGTGTCTATTGAGATAAAATTTTAAGAAGGTAAGGTAGTATTTATATTATAAAAAATTAAGATGTCTATTGATTCCATGGAATGAAATTTCATATATAATGTGTTAATATCATTTATTTTTTATAGAACCATTTTTGTTTTGAGAATTATCAATTTCAACCGGCGCACATCTTAGTTCTCATTAATTCTTCTATAATTTGGCATTTCAAGTTCTTTAGTTGGGTGTGATAAGGTGAACCCTTAATAACTATTCTTTTTTCTATAGATAAATATTCCCTTCTCAGATTTCATTCTCACAGTGTTAAATAGGGTGGACTCAAACCTATTTAGGCATCCAAGTATACTGTTTTCCCAACAAATTTTCTTTACAATGATGAAATTATTCAATCTATCTAATTTAGTAAAAATAATATCCAATTCCTTAAAAGCATGTTGTACCACTGTGAATATATTTCTATTCAACCCATTAGTTATGAAAAGTCATTTTTTACTATTGGAGCGTACTCCCCCATGTCAATATAATTAATATTTAATCTAAAATGTGTATAATAAATGAATCAGTGCCAATTAAATATCTATGGGTGCGTGTATTATAGGGGATACCTAAGAACTTATATGTCACTTTTTATTTTTGACCAAATCAAAAATAAAAATACATCATAGATTTAATTAATATATTAATGCATAGTATATTATATTTATTCAAATTCACAGTAGTCTGGCTGATGGTTTATCATATTATAGTTTATATATGTCATATGGGATTGATGTAGTATGTACTTTGTGTCAAAAAAAACATCATTTGGTGTTGGATCATTTTAGTCTTTGAAATGGTAAAAATTACTTGAAAAAAACATATAGAAAATAGGTGATTGGGCCTGAAGAACATAAACAATATTCATAGATCCATACTACCAGATTTAACTAGAATATTATCAATAGTAATAAGAATTCTGTGGGATTTATTGGATATATATTCTAAGAAATAATGAGGCATGGAAATAATTATTACATGGATGTTTCCATGTGGCCATCTTTCGTAGCTTATTACACCAATATTATGACATGCTCAACATGAATTTTTTACAATAATTACTCTATAAATGTTCTGAAAAATAATTGTACCCATCATCATCTCTATGATTATTTTCAAACTGAGGACATTTTGTATGATTCTCTAAAATCAATCATAGAGTACTTGAATGCCTTACAACATCAAATTCATAATAAGGACAAGATAATCATAAATGATTTCACCTTTTCAACATGCTCAAATTTTCTAGTTTAGGAACCCATTAGGAATGGGATTCTAATTACATAGATCATAGATCAGTACAGTACTATTGGTTTATATTGTGTCTTTTAGTGGATTACCTATATCATCAACTGTGGGATTAGTCCCACTCAATTTAATCTTATATGGATAAAAGAACATAATAGTATTCACAATGATTCATGTTTATAATTTTTTAGTATTTCAATAAGTTCCATGTTTATAGTAAAAAATAAACTTATGGAAGTTATGTAAAAAAATTATCTATTTTTAAGACTACCTCGTCACTATGGATAGAAATCATTGAGCTCTACGAGTTATTGATACTAGTTGTGGACTCCATAGAGTAATAATTTCATCTTTTCAATGGATTCAAATTAACATCTCAATTATTAAACCTATTATAAATGGTAGTGGGAAAACACATACACATAGAATTTTTTAGGACACAACACTGCTATATATAAAGGAATCATTTTCATTCCATGATCTGTGTTGTTGAAGATTGTTGTTATTGTCAAGGAATAAAATTATTTAATACAATGGTTTTTTTCAAAATAGTGTCTGTGGTTCATGGGTCACATAATAATATGATTTTATTTATATTAAAATTCACCTACTAATATAATTTATGTTTTCTATAATCATTTCATACTAAATTGGATTAAATTCAACTCAAATTGTGTTTTTATGGGAAATCTCATCCACTATGGGTGAGGTGATGTTTTTTTAATATATTGGTGGGATTCATTGTTATTTATATGGATCATGTTCTATATCATCATCATTTGAAGAAAATGTGAATGTTTTTGTTAATTCTATTATCGTCATATGATATAATTATTGGAATAATTTATTCATATGAAGTGACTCCACTACAATTTTGAAATCGATATGGAGTGGTATGTAACATCCTTCTTGGAGACTCAACCCTTACTTGATAGATTATATTGATATAATGATGACACTAAATTTCTTTATTATAGATGTTTACTAAGAGGTAGACATGACATAATATGGTCTTTTCCACAGTGGTTTTGTAGGACATCTCACTTGGTTGAATGAACTTCCATTGAGTTGGTTTCATTTCATGAAAGTGATCACAATAAATTTTTACTATTCAGACTTTTTTCATCACTTTTAATAAATAAATGACATGGATATTCTAGTCAAGGAACATTACCAAACTAAATAACATAACTATGTCTATTTAATGATAAATTCTTATTATAAACTCAATAATATTAAATAAATTTTATATTAAATAATAAATTTCGAATAATTATTTTGGGAGAATATATTATTCTAATTTATGAAATTTTTATATATAGAAATTTATAAAATGAACATTAAATTTTAAATTATCTTCTAAAAAATTACTTAATGTGAACTGTTTTCATTTTTTAAAATATAGTGAATTTTTATTAATTAGTAACCAATATCAATATTTTTAATAATTTCATTCCATTTTAATAAATTATGTAATTTAAATGTGCCATAACTATTTTGATTTGATTTAATTAGAACATAAATATTATTTTGTTTTATGTATTCCAATTAAGTACATTTTATTCATCTCTATGTCATATTTTAGTAAAATTATATTATTGGGCACCAATATATAGTTTTTTACAATAATGGATAAATATAAACATTGTCTCGCAAGATTTTTTTGTTAAAATAAAAAATGATTTCTCATATAAAAAAATTAAATTAAATTTTATACCTTTTTAAATTGAAATTAATATACATTTTTCTACAAGTCATATAACTGATTTGAAATCACTATATCCTTGGAAAATGATCTTTCTGAAACCATGATACTCCTCGAGCATGTAATTTATTATTTTAAATATAAATTTTCAAATTATTTGAATTTAAGTTTAAATAATGGAATGAATACTTTGAATATCAATAATTATTATTATATAATAATTCTATTAAAAACGTTTATCATAATAAATAGTAAAAATTGTAAAATTTTATTTACCATGTTAAGATATTAAAATTGTTATTATAAAAAACCATAGAGCTAAAAAGGATAAAATTTTTAAAATATATTTTTATTCATTGTAGAATGTGTGGATAATCATTATCACTCCTACAATACTTTTATTTTCAATCCATTGGGATTTTATATTGATACTAAATTTAGATTATTGAATAGTAATGAGTATTTACAAGCATTCAACTACACCTCAACTATAAAAAACAACACATACCTTCAATTATTTACATCTATAAAGATATGTGGATCAACCATACCAAACCAAAATTCATACCCATAATACCTATACATGCTCAATTTTTAAAAAATCTAATCCTTAAGGTCTTTAATAGTAGATCCAATGGTGGATCTTCTAAGTGAATGTAATCTTTTTTAACGAGATCCTTCTTTTATCCTCTTATATTACCAAAATAAATTAAATCATTACCATTTCATTACAATAACACCATTATATCCTATATATTATTATATTATTATGATTATAGAATAATATATTTGAATCCCCACTTCTTTTAAACATATTATGAAGCCATCATTTATTTTTACAGTGAACTACCACCTCATGAACCAATGTGTTTTGTTTCCATCATCACATATCATGTATATTATTGATTACCGATTTAATATTTATATTTAATATTCATAATAAATTAATAATTTTATAAAATTAACCATATGATATACCTTAGGACATTATTATCAATTTAACGATGATTACATTGTTCATGCATTTGGTCAATATCCACCTCACGAAGAGAAGTGATAATGTTTTTAATTAATTCATTTAATTTATTAGTTAATAAATTTTAATTAAATTAATAATTTTAAATTTATGATATAATGGTGATTATATAATTTTCATATAATATTTATCTTCATTATGTCACTATCAATGAAAAATTGATACATTATGAATCAGTATGTACACCCTACTATCATAATGATTGTAGAATAGTTTAGTTCTCATAACCATCATTCATGCATGGTTTTAAAAGAATAATTGATCTATAAAAAATTAATTAACTCATAAATTTTATTATAGAGTTTATGAAAAAATAATCTCATTGGTCGAATTATAATTATATTCTATATTATTCACAAATTAGTCAACTTTTATCAGAACAGAAAAAATGAAAAAAATAATTAATTAATTGAATATAAAACAATAATAAATTAAATAAATGGAATAATTACTTTTAAAAAGGATTATCACAAAATTATATAATTATCACATGTTAATTATTTTGGAATATATTGAACATAATTGATAATTCAGGGCCAGGGTAAGGTTTTCCATCTCAAAATCAAATTTTTATCACAAATATTCATTTATAGAGAGAGTTTAATTTTATATTTTGTATAAACATCCAATTTACATTTGATATAGTGAATAAATAATAATTACTTTTGTTTTATGATAAAATTTACTTAATTTATTCAAATAATTAATGATTAAATTGTTACTAATGTTTTATGGGTTTATGAATCAATATTATTTAAATCGGTGTTGTTTGTCTGTGAATGTCTATTAAAGGAAATTATTTAATCATTTTCCATTACAAAACTTAATTTTATTATAAAATTTTTACCCATGATAAATTCATGTAATAATATGATTTTCAATGCTCGGGAACTTAAAATTATCATGTAAATGTTTTTAAGGAGAATATAATTAATTTCGTTATTGGATGAAAACGAAAATCTGTTCAATGTCCATTATTAATATAAACACTTTTTATCAAAATCTTAAATATTATTACATTATTTTGTAAAATATTTTTTTTCAATGATTAATTTTTTATAAAAAATTGTTTCAATAGAATATTATTTTTATTTTCCAAAATTTGTACATTTTTAAATTTTAGAGAAATTTTAAATTAATGAATCTTAACATCTATAGAATATAATGAATTATCCAACATCATGAACAATATTTATTTTAAATATTCATTTAGAGATTAATTTTATTTTCAATGAAAAATACTTACACAATATCTAGGGGTATTTTAGATTATAAAATATTATTTAAAAATTTCAATTATTTGTTTAGAAGAGATTATTTTTATTTTAAATGGTTTTTATATTAAACGAAAAAAATAACCATTAATGTAATTTAATGCTTTTCAATTATATATATATTTCTCTAACTTATATATTTAGGAGATTGTACCTTCTTTTATGGATTAATACATTCCTAATAAATCATTTCCAAAATTCCATGTTTAAGAAATCTGTTTTGATTGAGATATGAACCAGTATTTTGATTCTAATTTTCATTCAACATTTTTTTTTCTAATTATTTATTATGATTGATTTTCGTATTTTCACCACATATTATTGTACATTATATTAATTTTATATCTTGTCTTAGAATTATATAGACCTTCAATGCATTGGGTAATGTTTTCATCTCAAGATATGTCATGTAGGGGAATAGGGATTGAACATAATCTATTATGTGATAATGTCCATGAGGTGATATCTAATTAGTTGATATCATTGACTTATCAATAAAACATATTTTATATTTCTTCCACTTTTAATGTAATTCAATGATCATCATATATTTTTTCCCATAGTTTTTCTTCTATGTGATTACTCGTGACACATTTCTTTTAAGATACCATGTTATACCTAGGACTGACATCTTATGTTTCCTTACCTTGTTTATTCTCATAATTGGAAATTTAGATCACCCCATTAATTATGTATATCCCTAGGTAATACAATGTAGTTTTAGGATATTAAATAGATTTATGATATCATTATATATAATAAAATAAGAATTTCATGTTTATTTCTTTTTCGACGTATTATAAAGATGGTCTTCAAAATACACTATTATTAGTGATCCTTAATCTATATTAATGAAATTTTTTTTAAAAAAAATATTAATATGTGTACAATCATTGGGTAATGGTAGTTGGTATCATAGGAATGGTATTTTTTCATTTTTTTAATATATATGAGAATACATTAATGAAAAGCATAAGGATAAGTCTAAGGATAATTCTAGTTATTGTCGAATATTCATGAATTTTGGTAAATCCTAGAGTAATTTTTTTTAAGGTGATTGAATCTATTTTTCTATACTACAAGTGGATGTGGATATGTAATAGTTGTATATAGGGGTAAAATCATTGAAAAGGGGGCATTTAGATTGACTCAATCCTCACCATGTACATTATAGTGGTCCTTGTGGATAATCCAACTTGATGATTCATTGGGATATGGTTTAGAAATTAAAAAACTCATTATGAAGCATTAGTATGAACATGAATAGATGATACACATTTTTAACCAAGGATAAAACTAATGTGTTTTCGGATAGTATGTGTTAGTTTTATTTTTATTTTTTGAAAAATAATTTTTTTTATTATGAAAACACTTTTTGAGGAAAAAGTGAGAAACCACAAGTACCATAAAATGCATCCAAATAAAACCATTAAAGTAGTCAATCCAGATCACGACTACAGGAAATAAACCTCCCTAGAAACTATAACATGATGTCCAGTCTCTACCTTTGCATGTTTCCTCTGCTAGCTATCCCGTGTAAGGTTGCACGGGCCTAGAACCGATGGCAGATTCATACCCCTTCAAACATCAAAATCATAATAACAATTCTCTAGTGAATAATTTCTGCTCTGATCCTCGTATAGAGATAAACCATGTAGTGTAATGATTGATTTCACACACAAAAATTCAATATAAAACCAATTTCCAAAAAAGATCCTAAAATAGAACTCAAACTATAATCCAAAGATAACATGAATGTTTCCAAAATTAAAATTCGAGAAATAAGGGATTTTCGATAAACTGTTATCATCACATCTTCATCCAAACACCCACACATTGCCTTCATTCCAACAAAATAAATTCATCCCAAATTCAGAATTTGGCATTGTACATCAAACTCATCACCGTATTCCGTAACCAATTCCATCATTTATGTAACGTCTAGTCATTATCGAAACAACCCACGATCCAAGCATCCATTTATAGGGGAGCAACACTACAGAAAACTGAGGAGATAAAACCCCAGAAATGGCACAAAACAAAATAGAAACCCCCAAAATGAAAACATTTCCGAAAAAAATTCATCAGAGAACCGACACATTGATAACACCATGGATAGACCTAGGAACGTGAACCATCCGATAGAGAAACAAAACATGGTAGCATCATACCTATCACACCACTACAAGTGACACCCCCAACCCACCAAGAACTAGGTTTCCATCGATGCAAGGAATACGATACAATGCCACTTTGGTCTTGGAATACCGAAACCAAAACCAATGGAAACCACTATTGTCAGATAAAAACAGAGAGAGGGAGAAGGCAAGCCTACCAGGAATCAAGACGTCATGGAAGGGACGACATAGCACGAGACCAAACAAGGAATAAAATCAACGGATGAATGAACAGAAGAAAGAATAAATGGGGAGGCGATGTTGATGAAGCGTACAAGCATCCCCCCTCCAAGCCGCCGCTGAAGGGAAATCCTAGCCATGAGAGTACAGGGTAGCACCGTGAGCTCGGGATCGTGTCCCGGAATGGAAATGTAACTCTATTGGGTTTGACATGCATATTATTAAAAGTAGTTTATTAATTACGAATGTGTTTATATTTTGGGGATATAAATGTAAGGGAATTAGAAATATTTGGTTTATCCTATCATTGATGTTAAGGTAGTATAATTAAATTATGAATATTTGATTTTCAGGGTGTAATAAGATATATATAAAACCATAGTGGTTATAAACTAATTTGATGATTAATTTTATTTTTAATATGCTAAATATATTTTTGGGTCATTATAATAATTATATTAATATAATTTAACAAAATATACATACGGTATGTCATGTGGTAATTCACAATATCTGTCAAGGCCATGTGGATTAAATACTAAACTAAAGGGTGGAAAGTGAACAATGATCACCATAAGAATATATGTGTTTTTAATTAACAATTTTTTTTACATTAATTATTTTGTGGATACATATGATTGTTATTTTTGGAAACATATTTTAAAATCTAATCCTTTTGAATTTTTAGCATTTGTTATGATTGTTGATATTTTTTGATGTATTTTATTGTGCTAATTTATAAATAACCATTATTATTAATCTAAATGATAACATTGGAGGAGTGATATCATGTTTTTATAGAGGATAGTTTAATGTTATGGCATAAAATTTTAGTTTAATTCCTTCTTTATTATTGAGGTTATTTAAGTTATTGTGGATATAGGTTTCTTTAGGATCTTTTTTAAACATATGATTTAATTTTCAAAATTTAGTGATTAAAATATTCATTTTCATTTTCTATATTATGTTTTTTTATTTATCAATTATTGAATAAATAAATATAGGGGGAGTAGAATGTTACTATTTTATCAATATTATGATCCATTAAATATTATCATTTGTGCATCAAGAAAAACAATCATATTGGATATTCCTTCCATGGTTCAAGGAGTGAAGGGGAAAGTGATCGAAGAACATCCAAAGGATGAAAATTTATTTTAAAAATCATTTATGTATATCATCTCGTGATCTATATCACAATAGTAAAATAATCATTTATCTCTTGTAATATAATAATAAAATTGATATCTTATTACATTCATGTATGATAAATCAATGGTCGTATAATTTATTGCAGGTATTTATTTTTGTGGTTATTAATTTTCTCTAGATCATATAGTTTCTTGATTTAAATGATCTCTATCACCACCGAAAAATATTTAATCTTATCATCCATGTCCACATTTTAACTTCCCATTAATTTTTTCATAAATAGAAACGTAGTCACATGTTATTCGAAAAGGCCTTCATATTTCCCTTTCGATATTTTAAGAGGTTTCTTTATTAACAATTTTTAAATTAAGGGTTTTCCAAAAAGGGGATATTCAGTAGTCAAAACTCTAATATTGATAGTATGTTAAAATTGTGACGATCCAATTTATTTAATGTGATTAAAATTTAACACAATAATATTTTAAAATAGTACTTTTTTCGATAAAATATCCAACATGAAACGTTGGGATTATATGATATTTTTTATAATATTATAATACTAATATATAAATCTGTATGATTTTAAATAGATATTAAACTTTTGGGTATGAACAGTATTAACTGATATATTGAATATAAATAAAAACTCTATATAAATATACTTATAAATTTCTAGTAATCTGTTAACTTTTAATAAGTATAGTTTATTCTTTATAAGTTATTTTTCCATAAAATTTTTTTTGTTGAATTTCGTGACAAAATAATATAAAATAATTATGGATATTTTAAATATTTTTTTCTTAAAATAAATATATTTTTAAGAATAATCATATCACAAATATTTTTGGACTATATTATTTGTTTTTCCTATAAATATTGATTTTTATATGATTAGTGAAAAATAATGATTTTTAATGATATCATTTATTTTTGATTAATTATTTAATTTAATAGACAAATTATTAATTCATATTTTAATTCACTGTAATTTATTTGATACTTATATATATTTAATTAGATCAATTAAATTTTAGTCATCTTTATACAGTATTTCTATATAATATTATTTATAGGAATACAAATACATTTTTTAGAAATATTTTTTAAAGTTTATAATGTTTCTCCATTGTAATTAATTTAAATAAAACCTTCTAAGTAATTATTAATATTAAATAATTATATTATACCTTTATGAATTTAAAATTATATAATTATGATTTATTGTCATCGATTTAATGTCAACATGTCCCTTCTATAAAATATAAATTTTTTGTAAAATATATTTTCGTAGAACTTATGGGTAATATTTTGAATTAAATCTTCAAATTCTATTATATTATTTAAATGGAATAAAAAATGGATTGAAAATAGTTTATATTATATAATAAGTTCAAAATAAACATAAGTAAAAATTAATAGCAAAAACTAAAAAATAATAGTTAAAATGGTATAAAATTAAAATGGATTCAGTGAGTAAACATATTTGTAATGATGATTACTTTATAAAAATATGATTTTTCAAGAGTGGAATGTGTAAAATAGCTTTATACATACCCCATTCCATTATGATTTAATTTTAATGAGACTTGGAATGATGGTAACTCCCCATTATTGTATTTTTTTAGGAATTAATAGTAATTCCACTCCTCAAATATAAATTGCCACAAACTTCCTTCACTTATTCACCATCTGGAACCAATTTTCCTTACCAAACCTACCCTAACTATCTTCCTAAATTATTTATACACACTCTATAACATCTTTTATTAAAAAATTACCAAAAATTTGGTTATTAATATGAGACCTATATAAGGAAATTCTATGTGAAGGAAATCAACTTCAATGAGGTCCTCTTTTTCTAGTTCATATTTTTCCATCGAAAATGTATTTCATAAAATTATATTATAATAAATAAAATTATATAATATAATCCATGATGTTTTATTTTAATGAATAATATTTATCCATTTTATCTACCATAAGATGGGATAAAAACCCCTTATTCTTATGTAAAGAGGACTACCTCATCATAAACCGATAAATTTTTTTTTCCAATAGTACCTATCATGGATGTTAATGATAACCAATTTATAATTAATTTATGATTTAAATGAGATATTATTTATTTTGTTAATGTAACATATCATACACAATCTTACCTTAACAACCATTGATGAATTTTAACACCATTCTTGTGTACGTTGGTCTATAACCTCGTATAGTGATGTGATTTTTTATTTTGTTACATTATCACATGGATTGTATCTCAGAGTGTTTCTAATTTTATACTATGATATTTATGTTGTAATGGTTAGTATTTGAATATATGATAATACTTACCCTCTATAATTTATGATCTCTAGATCATTGAAATGTTTCCCATCTATACTTATGGCCAAACATCCCCACGATCCAAACATAGATAATTATTCATGACCTAATTTTATGATTAGTTTTAAAAGAATATATATTTATAAAAATTAATATTATTTCATGGTTATTAATCTGGATATTTTTTAAATAATCTATTAGATCATAGTCAACATACAAAGTGTTTATTGATGTTTGAGTTATAAGGACCCTAGCTCTAGTATCCCGGAGCCTATGGATTTCTTTATTACATATAAATATATACAAAATGAAATCTCAAATGGATGAATGTTTATTAGTCTTAATGAACTAGATACCTAAATAGAACCCTAATTACATTTTTAATTAATAATAAAACACAATGAGGGGATGTAATTTAAATTCTTGAAATCATTCAAACATTTTATCTCCATAACATAGTGAAAATATAACAAATAAAATGGTTTTCATAGATTTCTCATAAGAGTTTCATATAAGAAGAATATATCTTAATTTTTTTAGCATAATCGGCATAGTATGGATGATAACGGAACACAATTTCCATTTAATCAATAAAATGATTATGAAATTAATCCATATATTTTTTAATAGTGAAAATCATATGGATGATTATAATTAAATTCTAAAATATGGCGATGTTTATTATTGGACATCAGTAATCTGGAACATGAACCACTATCATCATGATCATTAAAAAGATGGTTTAATCATCAAGGGTAAACCTAATTTAATTTGGACACATTTTTTTCTCATGTGATTAATAATTCATTGATGAACAGGTTTATATTTTGTCCCCATTTTTTTTATGTAAAAAAATTAATTATATATATTGAATAATTTTTTAATCAATAAGAATTATCAAAAAATATTTCTGTTGTGTTTAAAATATGATTTTATCATTTTATATCAGTTAGTCAAATAACATTCAAACTAACTACCATAAAAATGGTATATAACATAAGAAATTATATAATCCATGATATAAAAAAATATTTATATTAAATATCAAATATATTTCCAATAAATTATGATCATAAATAAAACAAATGGGAAGTGTATAAAATAAATAAAATAAATTATGTGGATAATATTAAAATAGTCCCCAAAGAAGTGAAATTGATGTGTAGTCCCTTACAAGGATCATATCATGAATTAATCAAATTGATTATGTTTATTAGAACTAAATCCAGCAAAAAAGTGTAAATAAAACATGAGATAATGAAAATACATTTCACGCATAACATTTTCATTACATAATCAATAAAATAATTAATGAATGAAAATTACGTTTTGAAATCCATTACCACTTATAATCATTTGAATCATATACCAATAAAATTAATAATTATCAAATGAAACATTTAATGCAACTTATATAATTATATTATTGATATTAAATATCAAATTGATGTATATATACACCACACAATAGAAATAAGTGGTAAATTTTTCATATATCTCATAAAAGTAAAAGTGAGATGAGAAAAACCTTTACCTCGGGCTCAAATTTAGTGTAGTAATATTTAATATCTTGTATAATGTTTTGAGGAATGTTACCAACACATTAAAAAATTTATATTATAATTTATAAAAATATAAGATGAATTTATAAGAAATCATGGCCCATTCATTAATAATATTTCATTAGTTTAATGGGTGAAAGTACATTTATTTCCCAGTTTCAGGATCAGTTCATTTGTGTAAAATTATGGTTGTTCTTTTAAAATGGGAATAAATCTTATCACGAACCACCTTCACCAAGATGATGGATGTGACAGTAGATTTTATAACCTTTCCTTCCTCATGTTGAAGGAGAGATAATGACCCCTAATACTCGCCTTTAATAGGCCCCAGAGTTTCCACTAGCCTCAAAGGTATAGAATCAGATGTAATATGGAAGGAAATTCTGTTTTTATTTAATAGGATTGCTAGAGAAGACAGTAATTCCCAAACAACACCAAAATTGGATGTAAAAGTAAATTAAAAACAATCCATTCCCATAAGCATGTTCCAATAATAAGTGCTACAAAAATATATAAAAATACAAAAGGAAGTACCAAAAGAAAAGAAAATAAATTTCAATGGTCCCGGCATTTGAGATAATAGGTTCCAACATGGTGCTCAATGTACTCCTGGAATCCTGGAAGGAGTTTTATATTCGTAGCATGAGTATGCAGGTATACCTTTTAGGGAAAACCAAAATATCTCGTGCACAAGTGTGGATGCATTTTAATGCCCCATGAGAAAAGGGGAAAACCAAACCACATAGTAATGAAAAGATCAACCCAAACCACCCCAAGGAACACTACCCAAATAATGCCAGTCATGTAAACTAATTTTAATAACACATCAATGCTTGGGTACCCTGCACCACTTTCCCACTGGTTATTAAAGACATCCTACACGTCAGACCACTCCTGCCATTCTAACAGCAGTCCCAATGCCACCCCAACAACAACCATTTAGGACACCATAAGCAAAAATACTCCCACAAACACTTGGGCCACCAAAATCACTTGTAACAACACCTGTAGACACCTGGGCCTGAACAACTACTGCCACTCCCAAATACATTAGGGCCTCATACTGAAGACACTTGGGAAACAACCTACCTGCACACACTGGGGCCATCCACCACAACACACACTGCCAGATAAATATAGGACTAAAATGGATCTCAGGCCATCACAACCTACCCGAGGAGTCTAGGGATACTCAGGAAAGGGAGAAAAAGGATCTAATAACCATCCACTCATACGAGTATTGGAAAAAACACCATCCCCCAGGAAATGGGGGTGTTCTCTATAAAGCGATCATCTTGGGTGGTACGCAAATAAGAAACATAAGAACTAAATTATACATATTGGTGAGAAATAACTCATCACAACCTAGGGTTCCAAAAACATTACCATATACAAACATCATCACTAGACTTCATTCTTAAAACAAGAACTACAACCACAACCAAGTCACAACTCATTCCTGAAAAACAATTCCCCATTAAACACATTCATTTAATCTCATTCAAGTGGTTCCATTTATATAATTACCCCGTACCTAGAAAATAACATGAATTTCCACATGACAAAGAATAAAAGACAGTCAGGAATCAAACTAAGCATTCACACTCAATTCTCTTGTAATGTCACAATGAAAAAATAGATTCGTGAGATCCCTCGAAGTGCTGGATCCAAACCAAGCCCTAACATATGACCCAAAATCCACAAACTAACAAGTTCACTATATGGAATCCCATCCCCATCCATGTCACCTCACAAACATATAGGAGTATAACCATACACATTTCCTGAACATAGTAAGGGATTTTTCATAATTATCCACACCAATAATTTAGTTCTGTATTTCTGTTTGGTTAGCTAGGGTGACCACGCAAGTATTTTTATTCATTGTGAACCCGTTTAAATCAAATGAGTTTACCTGATTAATCATTTCCATGTAACAACCATTCAATCACTGAAATATCCTAAGAAACATATGTTCATTAATTCTCATGAATGGACCACCAACAGCCACGATTTTTGGTGGACATAAACTCATACAACTCACAACATATAAGCAATGATAAATGAGTACAACAACATCATTAAAGACACCAATTCATTCCATAAAACCCATTAATAATATTCATTAAGGTTTTGTTTCATCCATTTCTAAAGGAACATCACCATACCAACCCTACATGATACACAATAAAGTGAGGCGAGGGAAAACCCATACCTGGATGATCAATGATCGATGTTTTTCTCTACTCAGCAAGAACTGGGGATGCGTGACATGTAGGGGAGGAACTACGAGGACTCCAAAACTGAACAGTAATGGCTCCAACATAGGTGAACCAATTGTTTTGGGAAGGGGGACTCCAATTGAACCAAGGAAAGAAAAAGATACAAGCAAAGAATAAGAATGAATTCACATGCGATAAAAGGTGAGATCATGGAGTTATGAGATTTGAATTTTGATTGTATTTAATGGAGGATTGTGGTTTAACCACATGTTTGTAAGGTTACTCACGACATAATTAAATTTTATTTAATTATTATCATTATAGAGGTTTCCATAATAGTTGTGCGATAAAGGACTTCATTTTAATAGAGGATAACGGGTTTGTTGAGGGTCACCCCACAGTTAAGGGATTTCAAACATTGTTTATTGGCCTAAAAACGTTCTAGAAACACTTCATAAATGTTTAAAGTTTTAATGATGGTGCTTTGGGAGAACTGGGGAAGGAAAACCCTAAAACCCCCTGTGGCATTGATAGGGTGTCTCGCTGATTGGTGATTCACCGATCTAGGAAAGACCGATGGGTGACACAGCAATAAGAGACTTATCGATGGGTGAAACAACTATCATTGACTAACTGATTGGGGACACACCTATCGGTGACACACCAATTGGTGAAACACTAATCAAGGACACACCGATCGGTTTCACACAGATCAATGACATGGCAATCGGTGACTCACCGATGGGTGAAACCACAGTGATATACTGCCACTGACACATCACCATTCGAACATAATGATGGGGTCCTGGGCGTCCCAAACATTAGAATTGTCAACCTAATGGACCATGAGGGTTTGGTCCCTTACATTAGATACCTATCAACTATTCTAATACTCGAGAATCAAAACTAATCCCGATGTACAGAGTGAGGTCCGAACAACCAACTCAAAATATACATCTCACAACCAAACCACCTAAGACATCTAGGAATGCCTCCCCCTATAGTGTCCACACAAAACATAAGGTTCACACCATCTACTCATATGTATTATGGAGTCCCTTCTCCCATGTCAAAATATTATCCTCCTTGGGTGGCACATACTCGCCTACAAGGGTTTAATCACATCCACTTTAATGTGTGTTGATTATGGATCAGGTCCTCCCCTTTCCATAGTCAGGACTCCTCAAACACACACAGTGAACATGGAAAACAACACATTTCATATATTACAAGGTCAAACACTACATCAAAAACAAATAAAAAACAAAACATAACAAAACTCAAAATAGCACTGGGTAATGGGCGGGCATCTTTGCTTCTCATTCCCAGGTTCTCTCTTCAAAGACACCATGCCTCCACAATAAATGAACCAAGGGAATGTTCTTCCACAAATCACCTTCACTTCATGAAACCTAATCCTAAATGGCTACTCAAAAAATTTCATGTCATCCTCGATATCCAACATTCTTTATTTGAGGACGTGTGAATCATCGTGTAGATACCTAAAATGTTGAGACACATAGAAGATGATATGCACCCTGACTAGCGGCGGTGGTAGCACTAGCTGATAATCTACTTCCCTGACCTACCACAACACCTCGAAGGGTCCCAAAAACAAGTGAGAAAGCATACACCCTGGTCAAACTTCTTTTTCCCACGCCAAGGGGATACCTTGAAGAACACATTGTCCCTGACCTAGAACTCCAAGGGTCTCCTCAATTGATCGACATCCAGCTTCTTCCAGTCCTAAGCTGCCTTTATCCTCTCCTATATAAGCTAAACCTTCACAGTCATTCTCTGCACTAACTATGGGCCCAGAAAACGTACATCCCTGACCTCTACCCAACATATGAGTGTGTCGGACAGCCTCCCGTTTAATGCTTCTAATGAAGTAATGACAATGGTAGGGTGATTGATATTTTTGTAGGAAAACTCTACCATAAGAAATTGAAATACTCATGATCCCCCAAAGACCAAAACACATGCCCATAGCATATCCTCCAATATCTGGATGGTGTGCTCTGTCTACACATTTTTCTAGGGGTGGAAGGAAGTGATGAGGAATATCTGGGTGCCAAAAGAATGATGAAATCCTCTCTAGACCAGTGAGGCAAACCAGGTATCCCGATCAGAGACTATGGACCTAAAACATTTATGAAACTACACCACCCCATTCATGTACCTATGTGATAAGGCATCCACTGCAATAAACTCCTGGATTTCTAAGAAGTGAACTAATTTCGTCAGCTGGTATACTACTACCCATATAGCATCACAGCCTCCTTGATCCCTCGGTTGTCCTATAATGAAATATTTCAATATGTCATCCCACTTCCATTATGGGTCATCTAAAGGATGAAATAAACCTAATAGGACGCGGTGTTCATCCTTTACCTACTTACACACCATGAACCATGCCACAAACATTTCTGCAGCCTGCTTCCCCCTGGGCCACCAAAACTGAACCTCAAACTCTGGTACATCTTGGAAACTCTTAGGGGCACCACCAGGGCTGAGTTGTAAAACTCACCCTAAACACTCTCATGTATTTCTATAGAGGCAAACAACTTTCCATAAAACAAAATATGTTTCCGGCCATCCTATGACCATCCTTTTGGAGAATTTCCTTGGCTAACATGATCGTGTATCAATTTTGCGTCTATGTCCCCCACTAAGACTCATACACCTGCTACAACAGAGAGGATTGCTCTGTCATATGCAACAGACAGCCTCTACCATACCTCACCCTTGCACCTAGTTGTAGGGAAACCAACTCCTCCATCACCTTCGAAGAAATTACTGATTCTCGAACCCCATCCTACTTCATATTCATTCTCAAGTCATCGACCACCTCATTATCCTTTTATGAGGTCTAGTAAATTTCATTTTCATAGTACTGAAGAAACACCATCCAGCTCTGCTACCACAAGTTCAGGTCTCATTGAGAGTAGATATACCTCAAGCTCTTGGGATCCGTGAAGACCACAATGCACTCCCCAATGTGGTAGTGCCTCCACAACTTTAGTGCAAACACAACTTCTGGGAGCTCTATGTAGTGGGTGGAATAGTTACACTCATGAAGATGTAACTGCCTAGACTTATAAGAGATCACCACATGTTGTTCCATCAGCACAGACCCCAAGCCTTAGACTAAAGCATCACAGAACACCTCCACAACTTTAAAATGGTTTTACCATTAAAATACAGAAACCAATCCTTTTATAAAATTATACATTTTATGCATAAAATATTATTTATTTTTAAAATAAAACTATCGAATTTATTCGATGAATTTAAAATAATTTTATTGAGTATATTCCATATAAATCTCATTAATATAATTCACTAATCTTTATTACATTATTTTTTTACTATAATTGTTTTATGGGAATAAAAACAGTTTTTTAGTAAAAACTCATCATTTATATTCAATTAGTATTTCTTTTTTCATTTCAAATTAATTGGTAAAAATTAAACTCATTTATTAACATCTAAAAACTATATTTTCATAATATTGTTAATATTAGTAACATCATCCAATTTAATGCATATTTTATAATATTTATGTTGAATGAATAATATTTAATAATATATCACAATTCTCGTATGCTCAGTGTTCTGTGAAACATATAGATTCGATGAAACTGAATTTGTTTGAGAAGATTCAAATTATAAAATCATGGGGTGGTATATGAGATGAACGCCTTTAAGATGTCCAAAATGAAGCTAAATGATGATGTAATTTAGAATGAAATATTAATAAAGAAAATTATTAACCTGAAATTATTTTTGAGAAATTTAGTAGTTAAGGTAAGTTTTTAAATCAAGTTGATAATGAAAAAACATGACAAGTCTGGCCCGATGTAAGGGTATAGGTTTCAAGACATCCTTCTATGAGACACATGGTCTTTTAAACACCTAATTTATTTTACAAAATGGGTATAAGTCTCTATAACATATTATATCATAAATCCTACATCAGTAATTTTATTTTATGTTATACTTCACCAACATCAATCAGGAGGGTTTTGCATCAGTAATTACCTAGGTGTAAGGATTTATTTTATTTCAACAATTAAGGAAAAATATTTTCATTACCATATTAATTTATTCATTAAAATTCATTTCAAACCCCATTCAAAATTCTGAACATATTTTAAATATTTAGGTTTACCCATTATTTGTTTTTTTACAAAAAATCTAAAATTTAATATTCGTTTCATTTTCCAAATGAGGTGGTTTTTTACATTCTAAAAAATTATGAATGGTGTGTTTTAATATCTTGTACAAAATGTATTAAATTATTGAAAAATAAAATCAATTATTTTTGTTAAATATCTCATTTAATGTTCCAAGGTTATTTTCAATATAAATATTTCCCTGATAAATTTTTAATTTTTTGTTTTTCTATAGTGTTTATAAATGTTGAAAAGTAATTTTTCACATGATTGATTTTAATATTTCTAATATTATTTATATTCATCAAAGAAAAAACCAATTATTTTATATAAATATTACATATTCAACATTTTTACTTCTTAAATGCATATATAACTCACTCTCCCTTCCATTAAAGGGGTAATGAAAGACTTATAAAATTTTCTCAAATTATCTATTTAATAAATCACTAGTGGTTATTAAATGGGGTGACATTATGAAACCCATATTCTCTTAATGGTTATTTATTTTTTATACCTTATCATTAATTTCCACATAAGTCACACATATGTGTTGACATAAAATAATTATAATGGATTTTCCATGATTTATATATCCCTTCATTGCATTAGATAATTTTAATTCTCAATAGACATCATGCATGAGAATTGGGAGTGAACATAATCTAATATAGGATGTTTTCCAACATCTGATGCTGTCTTGGATGATATTCTTGACATATTTTACGGTCATAATTTATGTTACATCACTTTTACTAAGACTCAATGATCATATAATTCTTGTATCATTTTGTTATAATCCAATTTGAAAAATCATGATCCTTTTATTTTATGATAAATATTTATACAAATTACTCAAATTTTATGTTTCTGTAATATTATTATTGTCATGCCAAAATTTTTCGATCACCGATTTCATTATTTATTCATCTTGTATATTCAATAATATTAATGAATATACAATAGATTTATTATATTACTATATAAAAATACAGAAGTCTAGTTTTATTCTAATTTGATGAAAAATGAAAATATTTTCCCAAATACACTAGAACTTATGATCGATGTATTTTATTAATGGATGTTTATGTTAAAAATAATCTATTAGTATGTGTAATTGGATTTTTTATCAATAGTTTATTATGTAAAAAATTTAGCACATAATATTTCCAAATATTATTATACTCAATCATGAAAGGTGAATAATTTATATATAATTACATATATAAGATAGATAATTATAGGTAATTTTTGTGAAATTATAGTAAACATATTTTTATCCTTTATCTAATTAGTTTCATTACACTACATTATTGACCTATTGTATATAATTAATTTTTTAATTAAAATATAATAACAAAAGATAAGAAAAAAATTAAACAATTCAACATAATATTTTGGTCAATACAAAAAAAATCATTATGTATTTATTATGTCAGTTGGTTATGAAATTATATATCAATGGGTGTACCAATTTATTAGTCTAATAATACGAGGTATTCTAAAAAAAATTAAAATCCATGCAATTTATCAACATTGGTTGTTTGAATATATCATGATTTTTAATTCATTTCATTCTTTTTTCCTATGTTTTTAATAGTATTTGTTTAATTTTCCAAAAAATAATTCATATGTACATATAAATATCTCAGGCATCAAATTTACAATAATTTCATAATGTTCAATTTCACATTAGATAATATTTTCATTATAGGAGGAGGAGATTCTAAAATCCCATTTAATGTTTAAATAATGGGAAGTTATTCATTTAATATGATTCATGCATGTGTTGTGATTTTCAAATCCAAAAATATGTTCCAATAAAATTTGGACAATACTTGGTTGATAAGTCAATAGAAATATCAGATGAAAGTATTTACAATAAAAAATGATCTTCCAATTTATGGATGGAATGAAATAATTGTTTATGAAGAACAGATTATCTCAATATAAATATAATAACATTCTCTTCAGTCTATATCTCCCTTTATAGAACTATGGTGACAAAGAAATTGTTCTATGATATCATTAAAAAATGTTTTTTATTAAATGTTCAGATAAGTTAGTTTAAAATTCTCTAATTGAGATATAATTGTATTGATAAATATTTATGGAGAAACTACTACCATACTTGGAATATAAACACATACAATAATTATCTCATTTAGAAAATTTTAAACTAACATATCTGAACATTTAATTAAAAAATTATTTTAATGAATCTTTAATATAATGGAATAAATACTCCACCATTTTAGAGACAATTAGGATTCATCTAAGAACCTTGGAGGTTCTACATCTCTCTAACATCATATTGAGACCTAAAATTAAACATATACATTCATGCATCCTCCTCCTATTGATGTCAAGTAAAATTGTGTGAGTTAATTATGATAGAGATATTATATTTTTAAGGGAGAATTGGAGGAAAAAATTAAAACTATATCGGTTTATATGTGTTTTTGAAAAAATATCAATTATTTTTATCTTAAATTTATTTATATATGTATATATTATTATTATGTCATAAAATAAAATTATATTTTTTCTACAAAATTAGTTTTAAAATTTTAATGATTATATTATATTTTTATAATTATACAACATTGGAAATATTTTCCATTCCATATATTTGATAAATAATAGACTATTTCGCACTTTTATTAAACTCATTCTGAATACAACCTGACTACATGTTTTTTAAAATCATATTTTTGTTCTACATTCATTAATTTAAATGAATACAGGATAAATGGTATCATTATTAATCCATAATGAATAAATTCTAAAAAAATAATAATGATCATGACATATTAATTCTATAACATTAAATGATCACATTATCCAACCTCTTATATAGCCTAAGACTTTTTTAAAAATTTAGAATTTTTTTTATTTCGCATCAAGATGTTCTATAAATCCTCGTCCTTTGAAATTTTTAAATTATTATTTGTAAAACTCATGAATAAAATTTAATACACTCCATGATGAATTTCATATGCTATTCCAAGAAATATGTTTTGTCATCTAAAACATAATTCTTTTTAGGCATCATTATATCATAATGAATTGGTAAATTGAAAAAAATAAAATTTATAATTAGTCTTAGGAGGGGGTTTTCAGTAATCCCTACATATCATATATGAATTGAAATATATCCAAATGTATTAATTTATTTGTGTTATCCATGAAAATTTTACTCATTTTTAGGATGGAATAGAATAAATGTATTCATCGTTAATAAAGAAAAATAAGACACATGTAAATAACTATCATTGTTCTTAATACTGCAATATGATGTGGGATATAGAATATTTTAATACATATTAATGAGATAATGATAATTTGTTTAAATTCAATACATATCATATAATTTCATGTAATAGCTCTCTTTTAGTATTAGATATTAGTTTATTATATATATCTCACTTTTATGCATGAGGAAATTAAATGTTCGGAATAATTTCTCCTAAGGTAGAAGGAATGATTGAATCTAAACTATTTTCTTAAGGTTCTCAATTTAATTGTTAAATTATGTATCGAAAATGGAATTATGTATTGTTCAATGATCCGAGAACAGATAAAAATAATTAATTATATGTGAATTGAAATTTCCACTCACATTGTCTTAGATGTGAGGTCTTCACAGTGATTTGAATTTTGAGAATGATGAAATGAAATAATATGAATAAATTCCATCGTGTGAGGAAAAAGTATTTAGTTAAAAAAAATTTAGAGGTTCTCAATAATAGGTTTAAATTAGGTTTAAAAATGTAGAATTTATCTGCGTGGTTACCTATTTATCACAACATATCATTAGAATAATGGAATCCACACAGACAATTTTATAAATATAATTCAATTTTCATTATCCATGACCATAATTATTGATGGAAACCAGAAATTAATGTCAGATAAATTAACAATGAAATATTCTTCAGTATTGGATCATATATATGAAATATATATAAATAATGATATATAATTTAATTCAATTTATTCATTATACTAGGTGGACTCGATGTCATATAGATTATATTCATGGGATTAGGATTTTTTATATATTCATAAATAATGTTCGTTTTTAGTTTTCATTGATTTCCATGACATAAATAATTAATAACCTATTGTAAGTGGATGAATAGTAGTATCTCTAACAAATATAATTTTTTTATATACACCATTAGGTTAATACTTTTGAAAAACATAAGGTCCTATACATTACCTCTCATCATTCATTATTTTTACACCATATATCATTGGTTTCCTAAGATTTATTAATATATATTGTTAAAAAAATGACCAATGTCATAGAATCTTATGGAATTCATTGGAGATGGTAGTATGGTGAACCTCACAATAATGTCTTCATTCCACTCTCTTCCCATCAAGGAATTTGAATTACATAAAATGAAATTGAAATTTTTCCTATTGTTTTTGTTTATAAATAATTTTCCAAATTGAAGGATGTAAGAATTTTATGGGGAACACATCCATTCATAAATAATATATGGATTGTTCTATTATCTAAGTGGATGTGTTTGTTGTTGTGAGTTAAAACCAAAATTAATTGATAAGTTTAAATTTCCATGATTCTTTATCATCATTCATTTTATTGTCTATCATTTTTATAGTGACTTGTAAAAATCACACTGTTATATACTAGCATAGACATGACAGTGGGAATAGGTTTTACAATGATCCTCTTTCAATTCAAAAATTTTTTGGAACTCGTTTTTATGTAAATTTAATCAATTATTAGGGATAATGGAATGGATAACAACACATATGATAATGAAGTTTGAGTTAAAAAATGTGATGATAATATTCATCTTAATATTCATTTTGTGCACATAAATTAAAACATATAAATAATAGTTGTGTATAGAAAACAATATAATTTAAATTTAAAACTCTCACATAAGTATATGGACACATGAACTACATTCCATAAAAAATATCCGTGAAGACTTTGTGAAATATAGAAGTGGTTGTGAATAGTGATTGATTTTTTTTAATGTGACCTGAATTGATTTTATTTTTGATGTTTATATAGTCATGCATTATAAATTTCTATACTTAGTAATTTTTATTAACATATATGAAGGTCCATATTTATATTGTTTGGGTTCCACATGTTCATGAATGAACATATTTTATGATTTTGATGGTGTCCAATCATTCAATGGACCTATGGAGAAAACTGTTAATGTTATTCATGAATATAACTCATAGGAAATCAGAACATTGAATTATTATTATATAGATACCGCATCTATGTATTTTTTTCTATGGGTTCTTACAAGAATAGTCTCTTATTATAAATAATCGATGATATGAAACATACATGTGACTTCTTGAAAAAAATTTACAAAAGAGGATTTACCTAAGGAATATTTGAGAATATGTTATTAAGATGTTTTACCTCATTACTAAAAAATGGGATTCTATTGAATGATGTCCAACACATGTGAAATTTTCATAGGTTATAGGGGATGGAACGTGAAATCTATAAAATTTTATTGATATCCTTCTATGAATTATCCTTATATGATATATAATATTGGTTGGGAATTGGGAATCAATCATGATTTTTACTCAAGTAGGGATATTAGTTCATCCATAAAAATTGAATTTTATCTATTAAAATTGTCAAGATCCCACTTTATATTATTTATAACATAATTATTATAAAATTATATTAGATTGAATATAAGGTCCCTAATAAATTATTTATACATATTATTCTAATCGGCATAACCCTATTAGAGGATGAATGAGTATGGAATGATTTCAGTTTTATTGGAAATAAGTGTAATACACTAGATGGAGGTATTAAACATTTGTTCATTTATCATAATTATATTATATTTCTAGGGAAACCCTTCAAATTATTCCTCCCGTGATTGGGGATAATCCTTGGTATATATAACTTCATAATCAGGATGGTAGATGTAATGTTTTTCTTCTTATAGTGCTTGGTGGACTTCTAAAACGTCAATGAGTCTATGTCCTTTGATATCATTCTCAAATATAGACTAAAATTAAAAATATTATATAAAAATAATCCATATTTCAAAATACATATTTATAATAGGTAATATATGTATATAACATATAGGATATAGTAGGGACACAAATTGGACCTTTTTTTGATGTTTTCAATCATGTAACCATATTAATATAAATAATATGATGATAAAGGTTTCCTAAAATAGTAAATACATTCTATAACACTTAAATACTATATGGTTTATATATGTTCTTTTATACCCCCATTGTACTTTTTATAATGATGTAAACTAATTGGTCGTTCAAAATCATCTATGTAAAGGAAATGGTTTTTTTTAATATGTGAAATAATGACATGAGGATACGAGATATACTCCATTATGTTATCAAATATTCTTTTTTATTTTTCATATAAGAAAAATTATCATAATATAGATACATAGTATATAATTTTAGATTAAAAAATTATTCATATCTAAATAATTCATAATCAAGATGCATTATATTTAAGATTCATTATATACTCGATAAAAAACAATCTTATTTATGAACAATATTCAATATTTACATAAACTATTATTCTCACGTGATACACTTGTAGATTTTCTAGATTTAATAACATTATTCATTACATTTTAAAATATAAACATAACATGTGGTGAGACCATATGACCAATAAGAGTAAAAAGTTAATATGACACTCTTATATCTTAACTGATAAAAAGATGAACATAAGACTATGAGAAAATGATCATAACATACAAAAACAAGAAAAAAATCCATATACCATTAATAATGAGTAATTTTATAAGGTTATTCACAATAAAGTAATGGGTAATAAGATTGTGGTTATATAGGCCATGTTCTTCGTTGAATGACTTTAAAATAAAGATATATATATTTTTACATCCAGGGGTTATGGAAACATGTGTTTTTGAGACCTAGTGCGACCAAAATAAATTTTAGATTTTTTTTAAATATATTGTATATTTCAATATCATAATTTATAAAATAAAAGAGTATAAATAATAAATTTATTCTTGGAATGAATATTTGATACTACGGTTGAGTCCAGAATGCTAGGTTTACCCAAAGAGAAACCTAAAAGGGGTCTAACACTGAGTGTTCAGATAAAAGAAACTATTAGTCGGGGATTTTATTTAAGTAAATAAATAATCATATTATTTTTCGATATTTACTTGCCTAACATCCAATATAAATTATTTAGTATGGGGGATTTATATTGTTTCTACATAACCCTAGGATTGTTGAGAATAATTTCTTTTATCTTGTGCTGGATAATTAGAATATAATAATGTAATAAATCATGATTCAAGTAGACCGTTATGAAGTGATGGTATTGAGTCCTATCAATGGTTGGAGAGCACATTCATCAACAATGAATAATCAAATAATTAGTTATGACTCATCATTTATTGTTCTATGCCACTATTTATTTAACTAATTTACAAATAGCATTTTTTTTGATATGTGATCAAATTAATACATTTACTGCGATGGTGTACAAGATTAATTTATTTTCATTTTTTTAAAGCTAGATATCCTGCTGTTTGTTTTAAGGCCAAGAAAATTTGAAATATATTTTAGCACCATTGTATTTGTGATTTTATCATACATGTTCTTTGTATTCTTCACCATTGGGTTATGAGGCCATGGATTGACATTGTCAAGAGGGAATAGGTGTGATCAGACCCTCGAATCCAAAAGTGATTCATGTTGGATTAATAGAAAATTGATTTAGGGATTAAATATAATTAGTCATTGGTTTTTTGTGATTTATTTTTTGAAATTATTTCAAAATCATCAAATGTTGATGATTATTTTAGAACAGTGCAAAGGCTATGAAGTGTGTGGGTTCATGCCTAATGTATCAGGATCCGATTTCAAGCCACAAGATTGACGGAGTAACTAGCTGGGGAATGATCAACCATTTTGGGTGGCTCTATGTTGAAAACATAGAAACAACTATAGATCTAGGATTTTCTATGTGGATATGTGAATCAATGAGAAAATCAACTACATGTCATGATGTTTCAAAGAACACAAATTTTATCCCACATAAATCCACGATGGTTGTTATTTCACAAAAATATTAACATCATATGGTGTGTGGGAACCCCACATTCTATGTGACCCCAATATTATTGAACTAACATGTACGTTGGGATTACACATTCATGGGAATGAACAATACCACGGTATATACCAAAGTACACTAACATGGATAGGGTACATGGACACATCATGGGAGTATGGTTATGACCCTATGTGGTTGATGAATGTTGTTTGGTTCCACTACATTCCATAGAGGTCTATATGGGATGAGATAAATGTTCCAATGGTGAAATTTCAAGGAGGTGTATTAGGACCACATGTTGTTTCGGTCCCCCTACATGTTGTGTAACCATTATTTCCTTATAAGTAAATGTCAAAATCTCATATATCATTTTTTATACATAGATTATAGCCATCCAGTTTCATATACTGAGTGTTTTTTCATATATATTACAATAGTGGACTCTATAGTGTCTTTTTTGACATTATGTTAATTTTTTTGGTTTTGATTCTTATTTAGGTAGTTTTGGATGATAGAAGTTATTGGGTAGGATCATAATAATGGTACCCCCTTAGGAATTAGGGTGTTGGTCCATTTTCCTCTAAGTGGAACCCCTATTGATTTAGGGTGTGTGTCCTATATCATTTGAGTGGTACAACCAGTGGTATTTGTTTGTAGGTATCATATCTACTAAGTGGTGTGGCCCTGACCCATGAAATTATTGTACAAGTCAACGACCTTATGAGTTAGACACTACTATGGAATTATGGTGTGGGATTACAATATGGAAACCACTGTCTATTAAGTCATAGGACCATATTATATTGAATATATCTAGGGTGTCAGTTCTCTATTTCTCCAATATATGGTAACCCCCCTGATCAATCAAGGTGTGGGGACTCAACATACTAAGTAATACCACCATCGGATAGAGAGAGACACCTCACTACATAGTGGTGTACCCTCCCTATGGAAGTAGGTTTAGAGTACACTATGCATTGTGTGGTACCACCCAATGAATTAATAAACTGGTCCTCCATCTAAAAATTTTTATACCAAGATCTGATAGGGTGAGACCCCTCTAAACTATATGTTATTACCCCATAGAACACTATAGTGTAATCCAGTTGGATGGAGGTAGTTCTACCTTGACTATGAATCAAAGTGCTGAGTCTTGGCCATACATATTTTAACTTATTTTGAATGACACATGAGATGTTGGGAATTGATCATGGACTTCTATAATTGTTTGAACATATATCTGGTTGGGCATATATTTTTTCCATTTTTTACTTTCTGTTTTAACTATCATACTCCTATAATACCTAGATATTTTTACATGCATTGTTATTCTTTAGATGTTGTGTCGCATTTTTATTATTCCTCATCACATCTGAATTGTGATGGTTGTGTGTGTTTATATATATACATTAGGAAAATCACTCCGATATTATTTATCTATTTCGACTTGTATCGCCACCTGTTAGACTATAGAGTAGAGCTTCAGGTTGATAAAACTCGATCAATATTGGGTTGGGCTATGATATAATTCCATTATAGGATTGTGAATAGTGGGATAATATTTGGAGTTATCTAATTATTATTATTTTTTGGGATTTATGGAAATATTGTCAAAGTGTATTGAGAGAGACTTTCAAGAAAAAGAACTCATTATTGGTTCGGTGGCTGACATATCTAGTTACAATGAACACGACATCCTTCTTTTCAACATAGAATATTGATACATTTGATATAGTAATTAATTGTGACTGAAACGTATTGGATTTATTATATGACTATCCCTCTTTTTTTCATTTCAATGTATATATGATCTATTTTTTGGGTACCTCCTGATTAAATTTCCCATATTCCTCTAGAATGACAGTATAATGCATACTGATTGCAAACCATATTGATGATACGATGTGTGATGAAGATCCGGTTTAGTGTAAAAGTGAAGATATTCTTACTGCATGTGGACATGTAGAAGCACCAACACCTATTGAGATACAAATCATGTGATTAGGATAGGATTATGATAAATGAATTCATAGTGAACTATTTGTGTTCTAGAACTATATGCCATAGTGTATCCATGGAGAACCAGATCTGTCTGTAGTATCAGATTGGATTAATTTAGATTTCTATGATTTTTGGCTTATATTATCACTGATAGATCACGTGGTTGTTCTCTAGGTTATCCTCTTTTATAAAGCAGCTAGACATTTATGTAATCTAGTTACACATATTCATGATTATTTGAGAATTTCATGGACTAACTTATAGTTGTTATTCTATGAGGAGTAATATGCCCACTACTGATGCTCACTTTAGATTCAAGAGCATCTATATCAACATCATGGTGGGATGATAGTGGTCGATTGCACTATAATGTTAAAAGTAATTATGTTGTACTCCGATGAAAAGGTCTTATGAATATGCATATGAGCATTGATGTTTTAGCAGGGTATCCAGAGTGATTTATTGCATTTGTATTGACCTTGTGAATCTAAATATATTCTTCGTGTTGGATAATGTAATTGTGTTTGAGTGATTAATATCATTGAGATTCTAGGAAGAAAGAGATGGATACAGAGATTACCATGTTAAGGTATCTGATGTATCTAGTAGGTTATAGTTTATGGGATCCTAGTGTTAGAGACCTCCCCAAGACCAAGCTCAGGCATGTGGTCATTCGGTACATGGACGATATAGATGAACAGTGAGTTCACAAGAGTGGAAGTTCTCTAAATATTATGGGAAAGGTCAAATGGAATGTTATTTCTTAACCATGCATGATGTATAGGGTTGGAATATTGTGGATTTACCTCCCTGGAAAGAGAATTCCCATTATCAAGGATGTCCCTGGGGGAAGGGATTACCCCAGGAGATAGAGATTAATGAGGTGTTGGTATATGTAAATTATGAAGAATTGTTGTTTTTAGAGGATTCTATTAATTCCTCACAGCTCCACCAACATACATCCCACGTCAGGTTTAGGGGGAAAGAGTTTGGGGTCATGAATAGTTGTCCACTATATAGGTTTATGAGAAATTATAAGATGATATGATTAATGTTATAAACATTTTCTATTCTAATTTTTCTTAAGTATTAGTTTACATATTTTGAAGTCAATCCTTCATCTCTTTATACTTGTTTTGATATTTGGATAACCTAGTTGGGGTGTTAGCCCAACGACTATGACTTGTTGGTCTAATGGTGAATGATTCTTATGTATCTTATATTTTCATAATGTTAAAGCTATGTCATGGTGGAATTATCATCATGTGGGGTATCTCATCCATCATTATGTAACCTTATGACATCATTATGGTGTGGATTAGTTTTCCACGGTCTGATCCCAGATTTACTATTACTCTTGATGAGTCATATTCTATCACTTTGATGGGGTGATATTCTTTTTTTCAGGTGAGAGAAATTTCTTTGAAGGTTGAGTGAATTTTTTTGATCAAGTGGATTCAACCCATCACCTATTAGTTGGGTAGTGTATCCCATGGAGCATAAGTCACTTCAAGAATTTCGATTCCTTCAATCATGGAGGAATTTGTGGATTTCTTCCCCAATGAGGTTATTAGACTTCCTATAAGGGGAGACATATATTTCAATATCAAATTGTGTCCCGTACCACTCGAATAATTTGTTTGGAATATCATATGTACTATATATATCTCTATGATGTGTATTTATAATTAGTGGAACACTAATATATGGTCTTTTTTAGACTAATTGGTTTCCCCTATAAAGATCTTGGGTCTTTTTTTTTTGAAATAATGATTATTGAAGTTAGTGGATTTGTATGGATAATCATCTTATGATATAGGAAAACAAATGTACATGTTTTTTAGGTAGAGGATTTGTGAAATCTATGATCATATTCAAGGATCGATTTGGATCATGAAAATTAGTCTATGAACTGGCTACAACTTGTTTAGAGTATGTGATTATGTAATTTTTATATAATCATTCCAATGTCACAATAAAAAATATGAGTATTTGGTGAATCCATTCGATGCATCAAATTATATTGTGTTCTTATGTATTTGAATAACTGGATTTTATTTCCATGAGTGAACTCATATTCTTATCTTCCTGGAATACATACTCGTATACTATCTGTTAGAGGGGAATCATGTTGATCACATGAGTATGGTCCATCATTTACTTCTATAAAACTATCTATTTGGTATGACCTCAAAGTGTTTTTTCTACAAACATAAGGATCAAATATTGTGGAAAATATTTTCATTGTGGTTTTTGGTCATGTGCCTGGTGAGGATCAATTCAATAATTTTTTAGAATCCACCAAAGATATCGTAAGTGCTGTAGTGTTTTCATAGATTGACAGCGTACTACTGGGGTTTTTTAAGATACCTATATGACTACATCCATATTGACTACCCAAATGTGAAAATGGAATAATTTTACCTATTCATAGTAGTGAAAGAGTGCCTTTAAGGAGTTGAGGTTGGGGATAATTAGTGGTACTATTTTTAGTCTATTGGAGCAGTTCGTCGAGTATGTATTGTATTATGATTCATCCAATGATGGTATTAGTAGTGCATTGATCCAGTAGTTGGTAGTTATCACATATGTTTAGAGGAAACTACGACACCATGAGACAAACTATGGGAATCATAATCTAGATCTAGAAGGGGAGGTACTCCAACTAAGGTTGTATAAACACTATCTTCTGGGATATTTCATTGTTGATTTCGTTGACCATCAAACACATAGGTATCTATTCAACCAATGATACATTTAAATGATACCAAGGATCTTGTTTTGGTTCCTTTAGGACTATAACATTAACATAGTCTATAATTCTAGTAAGATACATGTGATGGAATATTTCCTTAGGTGGATGTCCAATGATCTTTTAGTGCAAGAGGTGTCTTAGATGTTATCTTCCTTATACCTAACCATATATGAATAAGATGGTGTAGATTTTCATCAGCCAATGGTGTTGATTACTTCATGTGTTCACTATGTGAGATAGTCCTTGTAAGTAGATATCAACGACAATGTATTGTGTGAATATATATCTTTTGTATTTTGACAATATAGATATTCATATGGATGTAATCACGTCATCCTTTTCATGGGAGTGATGTTTGTCATGTTCATGATTAATTAGGGGGTAATGATAGGGTTTCACACATCCCATTTGGCTGTATGGTAGGGAGTTTGGAAGATGAAAAAGATTACTTATGTGAAATTATTTGTGGGATTGTATGATATAGAGTGTGGATGAGTTTGTCTCTATATTTCTAACATGTCAAAAGGTGAAGACTGAGTAGTTGGTTTCAGTATGATTTTTTACACCATTGATATCTTGAAGTAAAAATGGGCTGAAATATCCCTTAACATCATGAAATAGATTCATTTGATAGTGGGAGTCCATGAAACCATTCGTGTCATAGTTGAATGATTCACAAATTTATATAATATCTTTAATATCAAAGAGTATAGTTTGGTGGAGATTTTGGTTCAGTTTTATGTTTGGGAGATTATTCTCTTTCGTCGGATAACATTGACTATTGTCTTTTACCATGATTCTCGGTTCACATAATGGTTGTGTATTGGAATTCTGGAGGCATTCGAGACACATATGAGGAATAATAAATCCTTCATCTGATAGTCTTATGGGAAGACTGAGCACAATATCATGTACTTAAAGGATATTCCGAGGGATATCATGATATACATCATCCAACACTTGGAGTATCACATTCCTTCGGTATTGTTTTAGTTTTATAGTATATAACATTCTACTATTTGGATCAAGGAATGTTTGGCCCCATATGGGAGACCATGCATGTCACCATTGTGTTGGAAAAAGATCAGTGACACATCTCTTGTTTAGCCATTGATGGAGCTGGAAATGGTGGAGAAGGTCTAGGATATATGTGAGAAGATGACGATTTCCCATAATAGGAAAAAATATTATGTAGATCAATACCATGACACTAGGAGTAAGATAAGGGATGAAAATTTTTCTTGAGTGTCTCCCAAAATGGGAATTTTTGATATTCAGATGTGGAGGAACGTTATCCCTAAAGATTATCAATATGTTTGAGATCATGAAGAGGGTTGGAAAAGTACCTCAAATCCTTTCCCAAAACAAATATATGGAGTAGGTTCACAACACCTTCCATGTCTCATAGCTGATGATATATGTGAATGAGCCCATACATGTTATTGACAAGGATGATCTAGATATCCAGGAAGGATCCACCATTTTGGATCAGCCAGTATTGATCAAGCATCAGAAGAAGATAATGATACATATATAGGCTATTCTCATGATTCATGTACTCTTGTAACATAGGAGCATGCAGGACTGGTCATTGAAGTAGGATAACCAGACATGGTCTCAATATCATGATATTTTGGTTTTGTTTTTTCTTTTAAAGGATAAAAATATTGATAGAATGAGTAATTTAGATATCATATCTTTCCATGTAATAATATTGAATAAATCAATAAATATTTTAAGATCTATGCGCAATGTTAGAATCTGATTCTGAGGATCATTGTGCTCGTAGTTAATTTTATATAAATATTTTATATATTTTACATTCTTGACACATGATTTCTTAAATAAAATGGGATACGTCAAAAACTATATCTCTGATTAAAAATTTGGACTATGTTTGGGTAAAAAATGTAAGGATTACCCTATGCATGATATAAAATGGGTTTTCATTGGGTTTTCATATAAAATAAAAAATTAATATGAGAATTTAGTAAATTAAATAATTAATGATATTACTTATTTTCATTAAATGACAAAATTGTATCTATAAATTCTATTATATGGAAGTCATCTAGGGTTATCCACAAAACCCTATGATTATTGATTGCAATTTTCTCAACCCATTTTTGGTTAATCGAATTATGAAAATAGAGAAACTCTAGATCCAAGATGATTTATGGACATCAAACACACCAAAAACCCTCTTAATAAGTAGTTAGTGTATTATTCTACAAGGAATGGTCCAATATATGTATATGTCTCCTCAAATTCATTGTTTAAAACAATATTTATAAATTTTAATGAGTATGAACATTTTTCGTTTTTGAGATTCGTTTGAATTGAGCCATTTTATATGGCCATGTGATGGTATAATTCATATATATAGTTTTCTCACCCAGAATATCTCATTTTGTGTTTGTTTGACAATAATTAATGGACAATAATTTTTAAATCTTTATTTTTTTATTATCCCCTACTCTTTATTAATGTTCATCACCAATGGACAATAGTTCCAGAGATTGAAACTTTTGGGATGGATCGATCACTATCAGATGATATGATTTATAGTGGATTAATGTACCATGGATGCAATAAAGAATATATGAATAAATTGGAGGGTTTATGGATTTTGGTTGATTGATTTTTTGAAACAGGATTGGTATGAACAAATATAGTGATGGTTTTGGCATCGAACATGGCATATGAGGCGTGATGGTTCATGCATGATGAATCATGATCCGATTTCTGGCCACCATTTCAATGGAATCACCAGTCAATGAACGATCCTCCATATTTATGTTCCTTATACGTGATATATAAGGAATGATCTATGGATATAGGATCCATTTAAAAGACATATGAATATGTGAAAAAGTTGTCTACATTTCATGTAGTTCATATGAATACACTATGTGTACCATAAAAATCTAAAGTACTAGGGTTTTCAGGGATCTATATGTATCATGATCCATGTAGAACCCCTACACGTCTTCTGAACCTTGTCTTGGTAGCTTGGGGGGTGCTTCAGTAGTATACATGCATGATAACGGGTGGGAACATGTTTTTCTATGTACATGGACATGATTTGGGAACAATATGAGGGTAGAGAGTATGGTAGGACCTCAGGTCGATGAGGGTCACCATGTAATTCTTCTAAATGATGGGTAAGGGTACATGGGATCCATGTTCTGTAATAATGGGGAAACATGTAGGATATTGAGTGGGATTACTTGTTTTCAGGGTCGATTTACACATTATATACCACTTATTTCCTCATGAGAAAACTTGAACCTCTCATATATTTTAAATTCAAACTCAAATATGGGCCCACGAGTATCCTATCCTGAGTGATTTTCCATATAAAACGCAATAGAGTCCATCATTGTGGATTTTATATATGATGACTGATGTTCTAGGAATTAATATTATTTACTTGGTGATCAGAGATGGCAATGATCGCCCATGATCATTATAGTGTTACCTCCAAGGGAATTTGTGTGTGGGTCCTCTATCTAGTATGTGGCGCCCCTATTGAATTATTTTTTGGGTCCCTTATATATTGAGTGGTTTTCTAATATAGAATTAGGTAGTGGGGACTCTATCATCTGAGTTGAATACCTAATATAATTATGGTGTAGGTCTTCTATCTTCTTATTGGTACCCACCATGTGGAACTAGTGTGAATGTCCTCTATCTACTTAGTTATACCCACCAATATAATAGGTAATGGGTCATCACTGTGTTGAGTTGTACCCCACAAGTGAATATCATTGTGGTTACTTTATTTTTTCACTTATTGGTACACTATGATGGATCCATGTGTCTGTATTCTATTTTTTCTATAGTTCCCCTATTATATATGGTCTGGGTCCTCCCTAGGTTGAGTGGTATCCCCTATGAAATTAGGGTTCATGTACTCTATCAAATGAGTGGTAACCCTTATGAAATTAACTATGTGGTCCCCGCTATAAATTTTTTTATGTCTATCAGATAGTGAAGGTGTCTTCCAATCACCGTGGTTCCACCAAACCCTACTCACTAGGAATTGGGTCCTCGACTTTTAGATTATTACCGATGACTGGGAAACATAGTGGAGAGGTGTGGGCCCCAAAATTATTACTCTTTTAGACTAAAATGCACATTTCTAGGGATAAATGATGAACTTCAAGAACTATTGGGACAACATTCTTGGTGGGAATTTAATTTTCTCCATTCTACTTTTACATTGAACTATTGTACTCTTGTACTCCATATATGTTTTTAGATTCATGGTTATTCTATATATGATGATTTGTATTATTTCACAAAAAGTATACATTGAAATGGTTTTCTATGTGAATTAACATACAATTTGATATGTCCTTTCATGTTAGTTAATCTTTTGGGATGTTTTTACCACATCATAGGCTATAGTGGCTGGCTTGGGGTAGATGTGGCTTGATCACTGTGGAGTCCATTTAGGAGGGTCAAATAATAAATAACCTAAATTTGAACCATAATATTGTATCATAAGATTATCAAATATGTTTCATTATTATATATATTTATTAATGTTTTTATAAAACTACCAAAACCATCATTAAAATTTCATAATTTCCACATATTAGAGTAGGTTCACTCAAAATACCATAAACATTGTGTCATGTGTCTCATAGTGAATTGGGTTCACTAACCATTAAATTATATATTTTATAATTTGTTATTCTAATGGATTTCATTAGAAAGATATATAAATTTTTTCCCACTAGTGAAATAATGAAATGTGTGCGTTGGGGTGACACAAGATCAAAAAATCATTAATCATTTCCTTGAGAATTAATTTTTAAATAATAAATAAATGAGTTTTCAGAAAGCCAATTTAAAACATCATCATCATATATTTTCTATGTATATAAATTGGATGGTATCATATGATCACAACTCAAGTAATGCATAAAAATATTTTTGTATGTTACTTTATATAAAAAATCATAATAAAAAATTCTAAATATTCATTGTAAAACAATATTGAAAATTTTTTACATTTGATAAATTTGAATTTTAAGCAATAAAATAATAATAGAAATATTATTTTATTTTATAAAAACATTAGAACATGTAATGTAATAATAAATATTATAACATCATTCGTGTATGTGTGGAATACTTCTTTCACGAAGTGATGTGACACCCTCTTCATCATGAAACCACATGAACTATATATATATAATAATTAATATATTATTTGAGATATTATGATAAATATGTAAATATAAAATATGTAATACCTATATTCCATAGTGATCGTTGAAAAATGGAAATGATTCCCATGTGTACATACATCCAATCGTCTCCATAATTGAATTGTAATCCATATTTCAAAACTACCCTTCATTATTTTTCATAAAAGTATAAACGATTTATAAATATTATAATTATTTAATTATTACTATTTTGGAGATTATTATCCTATAATATGTAGAGTAACATGTACATTTATAATAAATAATGTTTGGAAAAACAATTTAAATACCACCTTCTATAATAAATATAGTGAAGTAATATTATTTAAAAGGTGATAATATATTATAAAAGGATGTTATATGATATTATAATTTTTAATATGTTTCTTTTGTAAGTTAACTAATAGTTTATTACTATTTTAATGACATTTAATGTACATTAAATCAAATGAAAACATGAGGTAAGCGATATGGTTTCAATTTACATTCCATTGAGACAAATTGTTTTTTTAGTTAACTTTTATGTGGAGTATAATCTACCCATTTTGACATTTCATATCAAAATACATTCATAATTATTGATATTTGATGTTTTACATTTAATCATTTCATCGAAGAGTATTTTATTTTAAAATTACCATGTGGAAAATGTATTATAGAATATAATTTCCATCGTGATTATTAACATTATCTTGAAAAATCAATATTTAATGATAATATTTTTCCTTTGGCATTACATTTTTCATAAAACAAATTATTTTATGATGGATATTTTTATTTATTAATTAATTTAGGGTTTTCTCTAATAGTGTACACATTGAATTTTTTATTAATGGGGGGAATATTTAGAAAGCAATATCTTTAACTTAATATGTATATTTGAGGATAAATAGATTATTTGATATATGAGGATTTATTTGGAAATATATACAAGGGTGGGGAAGTGTTATCAATAATCACTTGGTGCATTGACAAGTCTCATGAGACAAACTATTTAGTACAATCAAAATGGTTTTCACTGAGTAGATTTAATATTTTTTGAGGATAAATCATAAAAGTATATGAATAATGTTTTGGGGCCATGACATTGAATAATAAATATTTACTTCATTAAAAATTCATTTATTTTATCATTCATATTTTTATGTTGATATTATATAGGGATGAATTTAATAATTAGTTTATCTATAAAATTGAAAGTGTTTTCAATTATATAAATTTCCCTATCAGTAATGCCTTCTCTTATGATTGTACTAAATTTATTTAAATGGAATGCAGCCAAGTTATTTATCTTTATATATTGTTTATTTTTAATGATCCACAATATCTTCTGTTGTACTTAACCCATACTGATATTTTGATTTATCCCTCTCATGTGTTTCATTTAAACTTGTTAGGAAGATTAATACATTAAATCAGTTTCATGGATGTTGGCCATTTACTATATTTAAATTTTATTTTACATTTTCTATGTAAAAAGAAAATAATTTATGAATTTGGTTCTCCAAAAATTCATAACATATTATTCCTTCTAGAATTGATAATTTTTATAAATGAAAATGTAATAATGCATACATCACCTCTACTTTACTATTGATGGGGTTCGTATATACAGTATTAGGGGTAGTTTAGAAGAAACCATGTTAAAAATATTTTGGAAAACATTTATTATGGAATATAACAATACAATAAAATTTGAGGATATTTAAATAACATCATAATTTTTTATTATGAAATATATTGCGTTTATTTACTATAAATATATACATTTATTTATAATACAAGTGGAAACAGATCTCGAAAAGAGGTATATAGGTGTAGTAACGTTGAAATTGATTCATTTGGATTGACAGGACTATCACCCAGATCACACTAATTAAACATCCATCAGACCAGGTCTGAAACTCGTGGGAAATATTCTGAAGATAATTATCATATGTTTCCAAATAATTATGAAGGATTTTTTGAAAATAGAGATATCTACAGTGAATAAATGTTTAGGACTTTGATATTTTCTGTTCATAAATTTATTATATTTTGTTATAAATATCAATTGTTTTGGGATTATACATTTTGTTTCATAAGGATATTATCTAATCAAGTACATTTCCTCATTTTTAAATGTCACACATGATAAGGAATTGGAATTGTAATCGAGACCATAATCCAAATAGTAATAATGATTGATTATTTTATAGGCTTATTCCAATCATTATAAGGTAACTAGTATCATAAACATTCTTTTCATATGAGGACATCTTATTTTGTTATAGAAATTTGGAGAACAAATTATATAATTATTTTTTCATGGAATGAGAGAAATGGATGAAGAGGATGTTATTGAAAATGATGGATAATTTAGATAAAGAGATTAAGAATATTCCCACATGTTATAGTTGTAAAAAGAAACACAATGGTACATTATTAACAGGGAAAAGAGTTTTATTAATGTGGGAGAAATTAAGATATCATTATTATGATTTTAAGAATAAGAAAAATGTTTCAAATTTTCAATGATTCAAATATAAAGAGTTTCTTCACTATGAAAATGATTCCCACTAAGAATGAAATCAGTATACCTAAGAAGTAGCTCATAGATCACGGTCATTATTTTACATTACATTATAAGATACAGAATAATTAAGGTTCTTGTGCATTGATTAATGAATTATTTCATTTTGGTAATTTATATATGATATAATGTTGATAAGAATTATTATATTTATAATGATTATATTAATTTTATTTTTCATTAGTTATTTGAAATCCAATTTCGAACAGCACCGATGTCCAAAAAATGATATTGTGGGAATTTTAAATTCTTAGAAAACATGTGATTGAGTTAAAGATAACTTGTAATATGTCACTTATAATCAGTTATTATTGATGGTATGAAGTGAAAATTGATATGGATAAGTAAAATCTGATAGTACTTAATTAATTTTTTTTTGGAAAAAAAGATTTATACTAACACTGATAGAGATTACAACATCTTAGGATTTATGAAATATTTCACATAAGTAGATTTTTATTTACTGAATAAACAAGAATTCATATTTTTAGTAATTATTTTTAAATTTTGGTTCATAAAATGATTTAATAAAATACATTATGAAAGTATTCAAATGATTTATATGTGAAAATTATGATATAATTAATAATTTTTGTGGGATTAATGATGAGTTATTTTTGAAAATTCTGTGACCTCATTTAAAATTTTATGGTTCATAATCTTTTTGAAGGTCTATATGGTATTTTATTTATTAAATGGATTATAATGAGCATTGTATGAGTTTTGAGATATGAAAATATTACTTCCCTATATGGTGATTTATGAGTATTAGAAAACATGTGCTATTAATTTCATCCATAATTATAACTGGAGAAAAAATGGAATAAATTATAATTCTATATTGGTTATTATGATCCATTAAAATTTAATTTAAGTGAATTTGGAATACAAAAATCATTTTTTGATAATTATTGCATTGATTAAATGATAAAGTGTAAATTGAATGGACTATAACCAACTAATGGAATTTTCCTAATGAGATAAATAATATATCCCATTAAAATATTTCCATATATTCATAGAGAGAAAAATAATTCATCAAATCATGGAATATGTTCAAAAAAATATAATGCCCTAAAATTATATTTTTTAATAATGTAAATGTCTTTTTTCACACCTATTGTTTTTGGGTCTATGGTCATTTACATCAAAATTTTATTATTATTTATCACTCTTCATCAATATATGGATGTTAGTGTACTCATTAATGACAATGTTATCTCATTCCACAAAGTATATCTTATTTTGAATCCTTCTACGTGTTATACCATATGACCTTGGTACATCTGATTCTCTCTTATTAGGGGACTATTTTATTAACCCCTCTTGTGATGTGGGATTTTAGAAAGGATACTTTCTAATGGAAAACTTTTGATTCCTACAATCAATTTTAAATAGTTTTAATTCAATTTATTTATGGTTGGGATAATATAACTCTATGATATTTTGAAATTTGAACATCATATTCGAATTCATGTCATAAAAACAATAACAAGGCTTAAAGAATTTATAACACCATAATACATTACAATATATTTATCTATTTAAAAGATAAATAAATAAATTATATTTTATTACACATAGAACTATGTTAATCATTATATTAACACAACACAAACCATATCATCTATTATATGGAACCCTTAGTTTATCATATATTACAATTAAAATAGTTGTTGAACAAAACATGACATATTTTTAAAATAATATTATTCAATATGACAATCATCATCTATTTGTAGGGATATGTGGTATAAATAGTACTAAATGTATTATTAACATTATGGTAATTTATATATTAAATAAAAAATATTAATGATTTGAATGAAAAATAAATGTTTCCTAAAAAACATTAATTTATTTACAAAAAAAGATTTTGTGAATCTTTTGTCACATGATATGAAATTAATTTTTACTAGTTTTAGAAAATTAATTTGGTTAAATAAAAATTTTCTTTTTAAATAATTGTATCTAATTATTATTAGTTACAATTTTTGGGAATTTTATAACATGATTCAGTTTCAAATGAATATTGAAAAATAAGAATATTTATTGAAAAATGACTTTAAAATTTATTTAATGGTTTTAATTATACTTTGAATCATTCTTAATTTAAATTTATTTTAATGAAATATTTATTTATCATATTTTTGTGATTTAAAAAATTAATACATATATATAAATTGTTAATCTCTTGAAAATTTCTTCTTCAAAAAGGTTTCATTCTTCTAAAATCATCAGGGTTAATTTTTTAAAAAAATTCTACATATATGAATTTAATTTTGAAACATATATTCATTATTTAGAATCATCATTACTTATTTTTTATAAAAATGTTCCACCAAAATTTTCACCAAATTGAATAGTGAAAATTATTAAAAAAAAATAATCTCATTTAAAATAAAAATTCTATTAATGAGGGGGGTTAAACTATGAAAATATTTATTAAAACGACCAACCATTTTTCCCAAAACACATTGAATGGAAGTAATTCAAAAATTATCAAAATATGCTCTATTTTTATGACTTTATGTATAAGTCCCCGGCCTTAAACATTACTTAATCTTGAGTTATTACAAGATTACACATTGAGGATCTTTTCAGGTTTAGAGTTTTAGAGAATTAGATCATGAAACTTGCATTACATTCCATATTTAAACAAAGTGGTTACATAAAAGACAATATTAATTTTTCCCATCAACGGAAACATATTTAAAATAAAGCATGGATTCTTTCTTGACACATCCTTTAAACTATCATCACATCATGTACCTTTCCCTTGACCTGTGAAAAAAATTTCAAAAACATGTGATGAGCATAAAAAGCTCAGTAAGGGTTATAAAAAATATGGAAAGGAAACATGAGTTCATATATACATAAGAATGAAATCATACTTTACCCATAAAACATAGGCACTTTAGCATACCTCATAAAATCATGAATAAATCATAGAAATCATAAAGACATAAAAGATAACTTGAGGAATTCATAACATTCTTACGTAGGGAGTAACCCTCTTGGTTACGTTTGGATTACCCACCACAGTATATTCCCTAAATCTCTTTGGAGAAACCTTAACATTTCACTCCTTCGCGTTACCCAATGCATTGGGGAGCTATATCGGGCTCACCCGCACTTAGTTTATCACGGAACCCCCCATCTTCATAATAATTCCCAAGAACCATAACATAATCTTATCACATAAAACATGCATAAAGGAAACCTAACATTTCCACATTTCATTAAAAAGATATCAATACAACACATTGATATAAAAACATTATGAAAACCATTTTCAATAAAAGAAATGTAAAACATGGTATTTATTTTTCTTTTAAAAAGAAGGTATGGCTTTTGAGGAAGCCGAAACTCAAATAATGGCCATGGCGGCATAGAACTCATTGTTGCCGCATACGTATGGCAAAAACATTCCATTTTGTCGTTTTGTAAATGCTTCATATAAAAAAGATTCATTTTTAATAAACGTAAAATTCAATGGGGTTTATACACCGTATAAAACAATGTTGTGTATAAAAAAAATATTCCACAATGAAAGGAGATTGAGACGAAGTGCCATACCAAGACGGTATCCTTGGATTAAGGATAAATCAATTACATAATTATGTGTATCAAACGAATACACAAAATATAAGTGGGTATTAAGTTTAATATAATCAGAGGACATTCACACATAATCATAGAATGGCATATTCCAGGAGTAAAAGTTTATCCCAAAGAATCAAAATTGGGTTAAGAAGTTCCCTTGCAAAAATTCGACAGCCTAACGGCGTCACTTCAAAATTCAGAAAAAGAGTTGATGAGAGATAAAAAGGGTATTTTATCACATGGACATAAAATTTAAATCAATAAGGATATATAAGAACATATCACAACATAATAGTTTGTGAATTAAAATACATAACCAAATAAGGCTTTTAAAAAGAGGAGGGTGTATGGTTCCCTTACCGACATGGGTATCATTCGAGACATGCACCCCGTGAAAGAAGGACAATACAACATTGATGTAAATACTCATAAATGAAAGTATATTACATAGTGAGTAAAATAATGGGAAGTACATACACCACTCAATAGAAATTGTGGCAAATGTAGCATAAATCTAACGGGAATAAAAGTGAGATGATAAATCCTGTACGAAAACTCGGCAGCCTAACGACGCCACTTAAAACATCCAAAAATGGATTATTGAGATCGAATAGGGTCTCTCATGATATGAATATAAAAATTAGAGAATGAGGAATATAAAATAACATCCCCAAACATATGAAATATGAGCTTAAAATAAATGACATAAAAGAGAGTACTAAAAAAGAATGAGAGAGGTAGGATCTCTCACGAAAATTCGGCAGCCTAACGGCGCTAGTCAAAACATCCAAAATGGATTGATGAGAGAGAATAGGGTATCTCATAATATGAACATAAAAATTACAGTAAGAGTAATATAAAAGAATATCCCAGTAACAAGAAAGATGAACTTTAAAAGGAATGACATAAAAGAGTGTACTTAAAAAGAAAGAGAGGAGTAGGATCCCTTACCTCAAGTCCGACTTGTCTTGTTCGTTTCTTTATATTCCTGAATAATAAACATTGATAAATTTATAATTTCCTAAGGACCTCCTTTAAAGATTATTATTCAGTTCATATCACATATTATAATGTAATAATAATTGTTTAATAATGTTAGTTCATATCAAACATTTTTGCCGATGTTTGGTAAATGAGTCAAAAATGAACTTGTTTGAAAAATGATTGTCCATGTAGTTATAAGTAAATAATTTCCGGAATAGTATTAATGATTAAAATATCATTTATATACAGTACAAACTCATTTTATACTATTCCATAGCATTTGGAGATAAAAACGAAAAGCACCGTTCATGGAGACTGTAGGCCGTACGAACGCATGAACGCTACTTTCATTTTTTGTCATATTAATGGGATTAAAACAAAATGAGATATATATATATGTTATAATTCCAGAATTATATCCATCATTTAGATTTAATATATTACATATATATATCCATTATATATATGTACTTATAATAGTACATAACATTTTGAGATAAGAAATGAAATGTACCGTTCATGGAGACGGTAAGTCGTACGTACGCATGAACGCTACTTGCATTTCCATTTCATATTTAATGGAATTCAAACATAATGATACATAATAGTATTTTAATTGCAATATGGTATCATATATAATATCATTAAATATATCCTTTATACGTACCACATATGGTATGAATCAAATCACTTTGAGGGGGCGGTAGTCCGCACTTCCTTAAATGAAGATATCGGGTTTACCCATAATGGATACCATAATCCTATGCCATAAATGAAAAATACATAATCTTAAGTAAAACATAAACATATTATATATCATATATAAATATATTGTCATCTTAATGGCCACCTTTGAAGGTATTATAAGAATGTTGAACAATAATCGTTTCGTGAGGCAGAAATTCGCCATCCACAGAAACAGTATGTTATTTAACCATTAGATGTAGGTGTGTGTAAGTGTAGCTCGAATCCTTCTTATAAAAACATCCTAATATATTGAATATACTGGATTTGTTACAAAAAAAATGAATAAAAATAGTTTAGGGGTTGGATAAGCAAAATAAAACAAAAGGACACAAGTGAAGACATTACCTTAAAATCGGGTAACTCCCTCTAGTTTGAGCTCAAAGGCTTCCTTGGGAAGACTTCTGCCCAAAGTTATGCTTCAAGAAGTTATAGAGGGATGTGGAGAGACCAAATGGTTAGGGGTTGGCCGAGCCAAAGGATTTGTAAGTGTGGGTAAGGAGGTAGAGGTGGGGGCCTTTTATAAGAGGAGGGGAGGGGCACTCTTGGAAAGTAAAGAAATGTTACTTTATTTTAGAATGAGTTTCGGATTTTAATGGTCCCAGATTGAAGTGTTTCTAGGATAAGGTGATAATGTTTCGAATTACACCAATCCAATAGGTTTTGGACATGTTTAAGTTTTAGATTTTACATTATCATTCCATTTTATTTAAATCATTAAATAATGAGGTCATCACTGCATCATCATGATGTCAAAAATAATTTAATTTATATAATGTCTAAAAATTATAAAAAAAATACTATGATGTAGGAAATAGTTTTATCTTTCCAATGACTATTTATAGTAAAAAAACTAACTTGTATAACCCCATTTAAAAATTGTTTTAGTAAAACAACTCATGTTTGTGTCATTTTAATTTTAACATTAAATAAAAAGGTATTTATGTCATTTTACAACCAAAGTGGCTTCATGGGGTCCCCAAGTTTACCCATCGATTGTCTTGGTCGGACATGACTCATCCAATGAGGTTAGGATATGTGTCTAGGTCATTTTATATTATTAAAACATTATTTTTACCTTAAACTACACTAATTACCTCTAATCGCGATTAAAAACATAATAAGTTACTATTCACCAAAAAATTATTCTAATCCCATTGAACCACATTTTACTTCTTAATGAAAAACATGTATGTAGGATTTTCGAAATTCAAAACACAAAGATGGAAAAATTTCATTTAAACAAAAAATCAGTTTTTATAAGTACCACTTAGTGGATTCACTATTCATCAAAAATTGATGTTTTTCCAAAAATTACAAAAAATTCACCCTAAGCTATATTTGATATTATGAATTCAAAAATGATGTCTATTTTACTAAATTAAAAATCATTTATGTTTCATTAATTAATTTAATGACTAATTCCCGTTGTCAAAACAAATAGCGTGTTTTTATGAAACAAAATTTATCAAAAGATTGACACTAGTTTACATCCGATTTCAAAGTGAAATTAATTACAATGACCAGTATTGGATTAAATGGTAAAAATATATGCTAATTTCACTTAAAAACCAATTCATAATATAATCTAATCATATAAATAAATTATATTAAAAATATTTTTTGAATTAAAATATAACATTTTTCACTATTCATTAAAAATTGAGCTTTTTCGGAAAAATACCAAAAACTTACACAAAGTAAATTTTAATGTCCGGATTCTAAATAAGAATTTTATTTTGTCAACTATAACACATAAAATTGTCAAAAAGTGTATTTAAAAGATGTTCGCCATCAAAAGGCGGTTAATCGACCGTTTAAAGAATATTAGAATGTTTATGCTTAAAATTGGATTCATTCACATTTTTTATACTCTATCATTTATTGTAAAAAGTAAAAATATTTGACAAACATATATAATCGTTTTTTAGTTAGTTCCATTCATCCCTGCCATTTCAACGGCTATGCGTTAACTACTATTTAAAATAATATTAGTTTATTATTAGAGTGCAACGTAAGATTCCCAAGAAACTCGTTTTTGTGTGTTGGGTACGAAATCGAGCATATCATCCCCTTTAAAGTCTTATTAATATTTTATTCAAAAATATGGATAAATGTGAAAATTTCATACACTTTATTTACCTGGGGTGTTACGTCATGGTACACGTCGATGTAACGTCCAGGTTCCAGGTGCCGCATAGAGGTGCCCCGTACCCGGTGGGTCACATAGCCTCAAACACATTTCCCTAAACACTAGAAGATTATACCTATTAGCGAGGGACATGGGTGTGATAGTGAAGAAACTATGTCTTCATTGGCATGGTAATGGAGTGGAAATAAACAAATATCAATAGCAGAAGTAGTAATAATACCATACAACAGTAAACAACAAATGACTGAAGGTAAATATTTAACTTCACTATATATATATATATTATTAATAATGAATGTCACAAGTATCTAGGAATTCTACTAAACCAGTCAAAATTCTTGAACTTGGTATTAAACCAATGTGCAAAGGAAAACAAGTAAAAACACCTCATCATCTAAATCCTTGTCTTGGTCTCATGCTCTCCAACTCCACAATAATCAAGTACTAGAAGTAGAAGGGTTATTTCTCTCATAGACACCTGCAAAAATAATAATTAGTTTGGGCCTAAATGCATGACTCCAACATGGTGTGAGATTAATCCCAGTAATCCTCCACCCAAGGATTTGTGCCTATCAGTCAGTGAATATATATGACGGTAAATAAGCCCAATGATGAAATAAACAAGGAAGTACACAAAAATAAATAGTCTACAGTTTCAATTACATTTAAATACATTTGTCAATTATTCAACCAAGAAAAATCAAGAAACCCTCTTGGACATTCTCACAACATATCCACTCTGGTTCAATAATAATATCTCAAGTAACCCTATGTGTATGTTTTCACAACCTAACTCCTCTAGTTCAACATATTAAATTTTATAACTTCCTCTTTAGTAGCTCACATGGTATAACACCTTTTGTCTCATGCAAACAAAGAATCTCTAAGGATGAATTCACCGTAAATTCCCCCTATAGATTTCCAATGATAAAATATATACACTCCATGGAGGCAATCAACATCAATTCCCCCCATGGTCTCATAATGGTCACTATACACTATGATAGAGCACTCAATGTCTAAACCCCCATATGGACTTGTAGTGTGATAAAGAAATAATAGACACTTTGGGGAAGCCATCAATGTCAATTCCCACATTGTTCTTACTACATCAAGCTCCCACATCCTTGTGTAAAGAAATAATGAACAAATAATGTTCATCCGTCAAAGTAATCCTCAAGAACTACTTTTCTAAATATCTACAATGCATATCACAACATCAGATAAACCACTCCATCCAAATTACACATGGCATGGAAATCAAAGCATCCTAATATGAAATTCTATACCCAGAGTCCAATATCAAACCAAACATATGAAAACACATCTATATCATGGGAAAATAAAACTATTTACAATCAAGATCCATAACTCAAGAGAAAAATCATTACAAGCATCAACTGAGTCAAATCCCTAAAGATGAAATACCCCAATCTAGGGTATGGTTCACTTGTTCACCTAAAATGTGAAGAATAACTATATAAAGGCACAAACTACCTACCTCGGCATTGATTGTTTGATATAATTCGGTGTCATCCCTTGAATCGGCCTAGAATGTGGAATATCTATAAAAATGATTATAACATTCAAACAAGGATATCTCATGAAGGAAGAGAAATAAAGAAAAAAGGATCTAGAAGAAGTTAGAACTCATCGTGGATAATCGAACACAATTGACAACGATTGATTAGAAGAACAGACAGCAGGTCCGAGGCTCGAAGAAGAATCGTCGGCTTCAGTCGCCCTTGGATGAGATGATCTAAGAAGAATGTGTTTCTGCCAATTAGATGCTACCCCAGTCTAATTTATAAAACAAAAAGAAAAGTACACATCATTTCATTTAAATGTAAACGGCGTTTATATTCCAGTACCAAGACCCGCTTTAGGCAGTCTCATAGTCAATCTACATGACTTTGTACTCAGATGTTACATGTCTAGTACATAGTCACCTGTGGAAACCGAGTACATAGCGTATACACTTATGTACACTACGTGTACTCCGTAAATTTCTTGATTCTCCCCTTTTTATCAAAAACACCTAAAAATAAATACCCAAACCTAAAAAGAATGTTTGTGTTCATAAAAAAATTCCCCATTTAAGAAATTCATACCTGAATTTCACTAGTACAACGACGTTGAAGAAGAATCCTCGAACTGCTCTGGCCACTGCGATCGTACATCATCCTCCCTCTACAATGTCTCATCCTGTACTCACCCATGCTTCCATGGAACTCATTCCAGAGGAACATAACAGCCACAGATAAATATTGCACTACTATCAACAATCCAAATATGATTCTCCTTGAACGATGTTCCCACCTCTAGCTCAACCTCCTCAGGATGAAAAACATGAGATGACTCTGAGAAGTAACAATGTAGCTGAAAAATGTGGAAGAAATCGTGCATATCCTGGTGCCTATGAGGTGACTTAAATCGATAGGCTACCTATCATACTCTCTTCAAAACCTTAAATGGTCCAACATATCTCGGTGAAAGCATTCCATGTCTCATAATCCTCTTTTGTCCCACCATTGTGTGACATGTTAAAAAAATTAATCTCTGACCTCGAACTCCAGAGGTCTTCTCCGTCGATCAGTACGATACGTTTTTCATGATTTTGTAGTATCCATACTCTTCCAAATCAACTCCAACTTCTCTGTGGCCTCTTGAATAAGACGAGGTCCCAGTATAGCTGCCTCTCCTCCTTCCAACCAACATAGGGGTGATCGGAATGGCCTAAAGTACAAATCCTCATAATGTTCCATCTGAATTGTTTCTTGAAAATAATTATTGTATGAAAACTCCACAAGGTGTATTATCTTCTACTATGAACCTCTGAAATATAGGAAACTTTCTCTAAGAAGTTCCTCCAGCCCCAGAATCGGACGCTCTGATTGGCCATCTGTCTAGGGATGATAAGCTGTACACAGAAGTACTTGTGTACCCAAAGCCTTCTATAGTCCTTACTAGAACTGAGAAATAAAATATGTTTCCATGTCTAAAATAATGGAGTTTGGAATAATATCCAAACATACAATCTCTCAGATGTAAAACCTTCCCATCTCAGCAACATTGATGGTTTCCTTGATTGGAAATATGTGAGAACCCTTAGTGAGTCTGTCAATGACAACCCATATTGCATCATTCCCTCAAAGAGAATTCAGAAAACCTATCAAGAAATACATCGTGACATCATTACACATCAACTAAAGAATGTGTAAATACTGAAAAATCCCTTTTGGTCCCTGATACTCCGCCTTCACCTGCTGACAGGTGGAACCCATCAGGAAAAATCCAACAACATCTTACATTGCACCTGGCCACCAATAATGATGGTGTAGATCCCGATACATCTTGGTGACCCAAAGATGAACTTCCCAAACTGTGGAATGAAGGTTCCACATCAGATCATAGTGTATATTGGCTGACACCCATATGCAACCATGATAGTACAAGATATCATCCTCGCCTATTGTTCATCCCATAATTGGGTCCCCTCTTAACACACTCTATCCTAGGACTTGGCCTTCAAAATTTGATAGATCTCTCATTCACACGCAATCTAGTCGAGTAGAGGTAAATACTACATATGAAAGGAAATTCTTCCTCTGTTTGTCGTGATCCTCCAAATGCATCTTAGAGAAGAGATCCATGTGATTCCTCTAACTGCTGGCCTCCTAAACTACATGTATTCATTTCCTCTAACTCAATGCATCAACCATTAGGTTTCTATTCCTAAGAATACAGGGATGTTCAAACTAAATGGAAGGAAGTTATTCAACGTACCGTCTTCGTCTCAAATTCATTTTGTTCTGAATAAATATATACATGAGACTTTTGTGGTTAGTGAAAACAACAAAAATCATCTCCCAACAGGTAATGTCTCCCACAACGTAAGGCATGAAAAACTACGGCCAACTCAAGATTGTGGGTTGGGTAATTCATCTCGTGTGGATTAAACTGCAGAGACCCAAATGAAATGACTCATACTCCCTACATAATCAGGTCTCCCATCCCAATACCTGAAGCATCAGAGTAAACAATATATCTCATTCATGTCTCTAGAAAAACTAGTATTAGCGCAGAAGAAAACCCCCAATTTCACTCCTGAAATGATGACTGATAATAATCTATCCACAAGAACATCACACACTTCTTAGTCAGGCCCATCAGTGGAACTGCTAATCTTGGAAAGAAATTTATGAATTGTTTGTAGTATCCAGCCAACCCTAAAAATAGTAGTGCCTCAAATAAATTCTTTGTCTACTCCCAAGAAACTAATGCTTTCACTTTCTCTAGGTCTACTGAAACTTCTGTCTCAAAGGTATCATGACCCATGAAATGAATATAGTCCATCCAAAAGTGGAATTTTGAGAGCGTAATATATAACCAATGATCTCTCAATATACTCAAAATGATCTAAATAATTTTGGAATTGTATTTTTGTGTGTGATGGTACAACAAGATATATACCATGAGACTACCACGAAAGAATCCATGTATGGATGGACCACTCAGTTCATTAGTTCCATGAAAACTGCACGCGAATTCCTGAGACCGGACAACATAGCGACATAATTTTATAGACCACACCTAATCTGAAAGGATGTAAGAGGTATATCTGATGGTCTAATGCACAACTAATGACAGATAAATCTCAATTAAATCATTGAGAACTCCCTTTATCTACGAAGCTGATCAATGAGATCCTCTATTATTGTCATGGGGTATTAGTTCATGATCGTCAACTAGTTCATCTTATGATAATCCACACACATTCTAGGGATACAATCTGCTTTCTTCACAAAAAGGACTGCAAATCCCTTCAGAGAAGTAGTGGTTTCAATGAAACCCTTTACCTACAACTCCTCCAACTACTTCTTGAGCTCCAATAACTTTGGTGTAGCCATCCTATATGTAATAATGAACACTGGTGATAATGCAGGCATAAGATCAATAGAAAATTCAACCTCTCACTCTAAAGGAAAACATGAAATGTCCTCTTGAAAGACATCCCTGAAATGATCGACCACTATAGGAAATTCCATCTATGATGTCCCTGGGTCATCTTGATATAGACTAGCAATCTGGGGTATAACTCCTCCTGACCCATGATGCCTGGGTCATTCTATGCTCACGTGAACATCCCATTACCCTTATTAAAAAAGGATCTTACCTATGGTGATGTAAAACTCACCCTACGATGATAGAAATCAACAACATCCTGGAAAAGAACTAACCATTCCATTATGAGAATGATGTCAGTTACCAACATCTATAAGTCATAAAGGTCCCATGAAAAGTGAAACCAACCAACCTCAAGAGGTAACCCCTTGCACTAATGTAAACTAGCGGTTCTAGTAACAAACAGACAGTCTTTCATCAAGATATCTGTAGTCATAAAGATACAGAAACCAAGGCTCTCAAAAACACCAACAGATATGAAACTATGGGAAGCCCCTATATTGGAAATAGTATAAACTAAAACTAAGGAAACTAGGATCGCACGTCAAACTGTAGAGGGCCTATGATACTTCTCTTCCTGAGTATACTCCAGTGAAAATGTCTGGCCTGTATGGTGGGGCCTAGTGACCCTACTTGACCACCCTATACTGATCGACCATTATGTTGTTGAAATCCATCTGAATAGAAACCATGGTTTTGACCTCCACCGTGGCCTGAACGGATGAAATAACTCCAGTTCCCAGACTGGTGAGAAACTGGTGGTGTTTCTACTCAAGGAGGAGTCATAGAGGAACCCCTATCACCAACTTCTGGTGAAAAAAATGACACTAGTGCTAATTATGACCCATCTTTCCACAAGAACAACAATCCGCTATGTCTCTCAAGATATGTGTCCTTGTTTTTCCACTCTTTACACATAGGTTTCACACCACCTAGCTACATCATGGTGGCTCTCACCTACTCAGATCGCCACGTGTAAAATCCATCATGCCTTCCTACTATCAGTTAGAGAAGCACCAAATCTGGATTATGAACCACCCTGGCCAATAGCTCCAGAATCCCTTAGGTTTCACTTTGAGAATAGTTCCTAGTTGATGGTAGATGAAATGAATTTCAACAAGAAGATGTTCTCCTGATATCGGATTCCAGAGAGAAAACCATCCTTAGTCTTCCTTACAAGGAATAACTCATCAACCATAAAATGGTTGTGATGTGTTGCATCTCTTTGATGTGAGAATAATTTTCCATTAATAAATGAGTACCATGTTCTAGACTCATGAACTATCAGGCTCGATCAGCCCTCAACATCTCAAGGTAGAAGTAATCATTAAAGTTATGATGGAACTCATCTTAATCCATAAACTTCTAGAATTGTACATATGAGATCACATCCGACCATCTCTTGGCTGAATCTAGAAGCATATATGTAGAAAGATTCACCCACCTCATTGGAGGTGTTTTCATATGTTCGATGATAGATAGCATTGATTCTAACCATGAATCTTCATTCGGAGGTCCTATATCCCCTAAGGAAGTGAGAGGATGGATATTCTAAAAGACCCGAGTCAACTCTTCCATAGATGGGTAGGATGTGGTGCTCCCGAAAATTTCTACATAATCCTCATGAAGCCTTCTTGGAAATATACATCGACACCTGTATCCAGAATGAAAGTTGGTGCTATGAAATAGACGACTGGAGGATATGTCGGTAATCCCGGATATACCATGTCCAGTGTCTAATTAATGATTTGTATCTGGCATACAATCAGAGGAAGTCTTAGTGGCATGACTCTGCAAGGTTAAGTGCACACCTTAGTTCAATATTATCATAGACTAAAACATTTAAGTGATAGAATGGAACAGGAGAATGAAATTAGTCAAGTTTATCAAATCAAGGATAAACGGAGTGTATGACCCATTATGGTGTGTTCCATTAATCCCTCACATGGGTGTGTACTCCTAAAAACCTTGGTCGTGTAACACACCATACATGCGGAATGTTCTCCCAAGACACAAAATTTACTTGAATCATTTTCCCATACCTGATTTTTTTACATGACAAGACCACACGGTTCATCCTAGAATGAGACTACATGGAATGTTCGTGACCCGCATGACATGTGCTAAGAGTATTTCACTGAACCGTGTTGTTTGTCACACAGTCGGATACATGGTCGACTCTACACGGCGTGTTCAACCGAGACCCAGTGTGTACTACCTGAGTTTCATCCACTCATGTTGTTGGTCACACGGAAGGACACGAGGTCTATACAACATTGTGTGTATGTCCGATACATCGGGTGTTACACCAAGGATTTCTTAACCCCGTGTATTTTCCCACACAACAAGTAGCACCTGTAGAGACTACACAGCGTGTACATATAGTACATTATGTGTAATTAAAAAATAGTTCCATCCTGAACAGAAGGATATATGGCATGTATTTATCAGTACAAACCATGTATTTTGGGGTTATCCAGACACTAAGCCTCAAAAACTACTCTAGAACCCACAAAAACACTGAAACAAAAATCAGTGTTCCAAAATCCAATCATTGACAGTCCATACTCATCATGAATAAATGTTTGGAATCTTATACATGTCATATACAAGCATAACAGTGTAATGATCCACCAAATTCCTATCCGTGAGGGCCTATAACACCTTAATAACCAATGTTTTTTCATTTATGCAAATGAAACCTTACAAAATCCAATACCCTACCAAATTGAAGGTATTTTACCAAGGAATATATCATAACAACATGCATATCTTGCAGAACATCTATCACAAAAACATGAAATTGGTAATGCACACCCAATGGAAGGGAAAGAATACTTTTCATGTGATCTATAGTAAGTGACTATATGATTCATGAGATGGAATGCCCTAGTCTCATCCATTTACAAGTAGTTCAGAACCAAAATAATATCAATGATAAAAAAAATGCAAATCACCCAACGATGAAATCAAATCAACATTAATAATAGAAACCCAAGAAAATTTTCAATAATCGAGGTAAATTTGATTTGCCCTATACGTGGGTGAGATACTCTCATGAAAAACTTATTACTAACTACATATTCCATCATATACCTACCAATATGCTACAAATAGTTTTTCATGAAGAAAATAATTCCTCTAATACCACTTTGTAATGTCCAGGTTTCAGGTGCCGCCCCGTGGTTCCCCACACTCAGTTGTTCACATCGCCTAATGAAAATTTCCCAAATGCCAAAGGATGTCATCTAGCTGTGAGGGCCTTGGGTGTGATTGTGGGGAAACAATGCCCTCATTGGTTGATTAATGCAGAAGAAAGAAAAAGATAACAATAGAGGAAGTAGTAATAATATGATACAATAGTAAAAAATTAATGGCTGAAGGTAAATAGACAACGGTAGTAGATATATATATACATATATCAATAATTATTCCTGTGAAAATTATATAACAAAGTAGAAAAACAATTATCAATGGTGGAAAACAGTACTAAACCAATGTACAAATGAAAAAAAGTAAACAACTCCTCATCATCGCATGACTTAGTTTAGTCTCATGCTCTCTAGCTACACAACAGTCAAGTACCTGATGTAAAAGAGTGATTTCCCTTATCTATACCTACATCAATATAATGTGTTGGGCCCAAAATCATGACCATTAGTGTGTGAGATGAATCCCTGCATGCAACCACCCAATGATCTATGCTTAACAGTCAGTGCATATATATGGGAGGGAATAAGTGCAATAATGTAATAAATATGAAATTTCTCTAAAGTAAACATTCCTACGGTTCCAATTTCATTCACTTACATTCATCAATTATTTTACTATGTGAATAAAAAGAAACCCTCTAGGAAGTTATCACAACCTATCCAAGCTGGTTCAACCAAACAATCTCAAGTAACCTTCTAGGTATGTTCCCACATCCTAACCCCTCTGGTTCAACTAATACAAGAATATAATGACCTCCTGGGTATCTCACACATTATAACCCCTTTGGTCTCATGAAAACAAAGAATCTATAATAATGTACACACTGTCAATTCTCCCTATAGTCTTTTATTGGTAAACTACAGACACTCTAAGGAAACACTCAATGTTAATTCCCCAAGTGGTCTCATAAGGTAACTATAAACATTCCAAGGGACCACTAAACTTCAATCTCCAACGGTCTCTCAACATAATAAAGAAATAATAGAAACTCTGTGGAAGCCCTCAATATCAATTCCCCCTATCGTCTTACCACACGAGGTTCTAACAGCCATGTGTAAATCAATCGTGCACAAACAATGTTCTGTATCCAAAGTAATCCTCATGAACTACTAGGATAAAAATCTACAAAGTATATCACGACATCAGATGAAACACTCTATCCTAACAACACTATGCATTGTTGAAAAGCACCCTAACAGGAAATTCTAGACCCAACGGCCAATATCAAATTAAACATGGAAAAACACATCTATAGCATGAAAAAAGAACCCTATTCTCAATTAAGATCCCTAAATCAAGAAAACAAGCATTGAATTCATCAACAGGGATAAAATACAAAAATAATTATTATCCCAATCTAAGGTATTGGGAAATTTTGCACATATAATTCAAAGAATAATGTCAAATATGCACAAACCACCTACCTCAATGTTGTACAATCGATATACTCTGGAGTCAACCCTTGAATTCTCCTTTAACACGCTATATCTACAAAAACATCTAAAATTTTCAACCAAGGACATCTCAAAAAATAGAAGAAAACATTGAATAAGGCTAGAGAAGAAGGAATAACTCACCATGTATATTTCAACAAAATCTATGGAGATTGATTCAGATAATGTATGATGGTTGAGGGATCAAATAAGAATCAATAGCTTTAGTAACTTTTGGGTGAGACGATCCGTGAAGAAGGTGTTTCATCCAATTAGACGTGATCCCAGTCTGATTTATCAAAAAAAGTACACTGTGTGTATATGAATTTACCAGGACCTACATTAGGTTGTATCTAGATCACCCCACATAGCCATGTACGCAGACATCACACACCCAGTAAACGGTCACCCACGACAACCGGGTACACAATGTGTACTCCTATGTACATGGTGTGTACCCCTTAAATTTCCAAATTCTTTTATATTTTTCTAAAAAAACAGAAAAGAAAAACCCATACCTGAAAACAATGACTGGGTTATTACATTCCCCATGAAAATCACATGAAATATAATTTCTGTCATGAAAATGAAAAAAAAACCTTATTTACTTGTAATATCTATATTGTTCTCAGATGAAGAAGAATATCATATGTTCTTCTATAAATATTATCATAAAATATAAATTATTTGTTTATTATTGTAATTTATTTTTAATTTTTATTGATGAAATAATTATTTAATTTACTAAGAAATATTAACTGAGTAATTATTTAGATAATAAGAAAATTAAATAAATGATAAATACAATTTTTTTAAAAAATAAATTTATTTAATTATTAAATTCAATTAATATTTAAGATAAATATATCATCCTATGTTGGTTTAGATAATATATATTATAATTCCATCATCTTCTTGATATTACATTAATTCAATATAAGGAATAATGTCAAAATTGATATTACTATTATTTTATTAAAAATTATATTTTATTAATTGATTTTAAATTCACAAATACACTATATTTTTAATATTTATAATATATGTTTAAAAATATCATCTATGGACCCTTCATGGATAATTGTTTATTATTAGTGACTATAATAAACCTTAAATAGTAAAAAAACATTGTTAGCATTATTAAGGGGGAAAATGTTGTTCACGTTATATGAAATTATGTTAAAATTAACTATAAATATATCTGGATTTATATTTTATAAAATTAATTTAATATTTTGAATCCACTATATCAAATTATATAATATGAAACATTTTATTATAATCTAAAAGGATTAATTAACAAGGTAAAAATTCTTGTCACTGTATTGAAAAATAAAAATGGTATAAGTATGAAAATTAAAACATTAAAGAGACATATCTGTAAAACATGTAGTTTTTGAGTTCATGTGGATTAAAATGACCAAATAAATTCGTAATTTCTTTAATTATCTATTTTGGTGAAATATGAATGGGAGGGACATTCCATTATTTAATATTTTTAGAAAATAAAAAATCACAATCCACAATTATATATAATATTTTACTCTCCTTAATTATACACACCTCTAATGCCATTTGAATCAACTAAAACACTTAAAAATAACATCCAAACATCAATCCTCTGATATTATAGGCCTTATATTGGGATAAAATCCATGATTTAAAGGCTATGGTGCAAACCAATGGATGTTACTCGATGATGAGATATTGTTCTTCAAGAAGATTTTCTATATTATTTCTTCCTCCCCAACATAATAATATTATTAGAACTTGATGATATAATAATATTACTATGATACATATTCGGATATTTTTTATATTATATTCATGTCATAAATCCTTCTCCAGTTTAATAAATTGGGATATGAAATCATCATTTGTATCTGCAGGATACTACAACATTGTGAATTGATGTGATTATTTTTTCCATTACCACCACTCATATTTTGATAATATGATGGATATAAAGAATATAAAAATTATATATAAAACATAATCATACCTTTTGAAAAATTATGTCATATATTTCATTTTACATTCCATTCAGTAGTTGATATTACAATGTCACTTGGGCATACAGTCTCAAAAAGCAATGTGAGTTTTTTCAATAATGCATAACATGAAAGGTAATAATGATAATTTTATTAATTATATAACGTATAAATAATTTTTTTATTATATTAAGAAAATATTTATAATTAAAAAAATTTAATATATCATTTTATCTTTTTTACAAATAATGATGATAACATTGTTCATGTTTTTGTGGACTAAAACATTCCCCAAACTATTAGAATCTCTTTTCATCAACTACACACAATGATTATTTATATATGTATATGTATATTAAATGAAATTGAATGTTATTTATGACTTTTATTTAATTATGTTATGAGAATATATTATATACATCCTTTCATGGTTGTTGAAAAATGGAATCATTACTAATGTTTACGTACAACCAACTCTATTCATGATTATGACATTACTAATTTCAAATAACCCTAATTGATATTTTTATTAAGTTATAATTTATATATAATTAATATAATTATGACATTATTATTATAATAAATGTGATAAAACTATAACTAGAACATTAATTATTGTGAATGTTTGAGAATACAAGGCAATTCACACAAGAAAAATGAAAATAATGAATGATTATTAATGAATTAGTGATAAGATGTTATAAAATAATCAAATATGATATATTAAAAATTAATATAGTCATAATTATATTTAATGACTTCTTTTAATCCATTTTATAGGATTTTACTTCACTTTCAACCTAAAGGTATAGCGGGGTTGGTGACTTCATCTCATTTTATAATCCATAGAAACTTTTTTTATGAACCATGTATCTTTTATGAGGTATATATAGTACCCCATTTAACATGTAATTTAATGATTCATTCATACATCATGATATATTATGTTTTAATTTAAATCATTTCACCTATATGGCTTTTTCATGAAAATTACCAAGTGATGAATTTAATTATACAATATCACTTTCTTTTCTTATTTGTGACATTCTCTTTGAACAATTAAATTCTTGTGATTATTTTACATTGGTAAAGAGTGTTCTCTTAATTATCTATATTTATTTATGATGGATATAATTAAATCATAAATTGTGTTACAGTTTAACATATAGTGTATACTTTGAATGTTATTTTATTACATTTGTAAATATTTAGTAATATGTAGCATTTAATCAATAATGATCTTTGATGATAAAGAAAATTATTCTGCATTTAAATAGATTATTTTGATATATGAGTATTTACTTTGACATTCAATCATGAATGGATCCCAGGTATATATATCCCCTTGATGCATTGATAGGTCACTTGAAAAAACTAGTTTTCCAAATTAAATTGGTTTATACATAGTAGTTTTAAAATGTCTTGACGATTGATGTTAATGGTATATGTATGATATTCCTAATAAGTTATGTCTAATATATAATTATTTGCATTAGTAATAATGTTGTTACTATTATCCGTGATATTTTTACAATGATATTATATATGGATTCATTTCATTATCATTTTATTGTTTAATTAACACATTTTTTAATTTATTAATACTTCGGTATTGATTACCCCTTATCATATTGTTATAGTAATTTTATTTAAATAATACATTTGTTTGGTTTTATAACATTTCATGTTTTATATGTTTATATAATAATCATTGTAACCGTTATATTGAACCAATACATAGAATTTGATCTCAACCATTCTTATGATTATTTTCCCCATGATATGATGATGAATCCTTTGGATGTGGTTCATAATTACTGTGACTATACTTTTATTGCCTTTTGTTTTCTATTAAAAAATAAAAAGGGTATCTTGAATGTATATGGTTCACCAAAATCACTATTATGATCAGTCATATCATTAATCTTCCATTTTTATCCATGATAAGGTAATAAATCTCACATCCATGTTGGGTTAATAAGGCCACGGTCACAGATTTACATCCTTTATTTAATAGGCCTAGTCTATATAATTATAGTTTTCATGCTATGGGTGATAATAGATTTAATGTATAAGGAAAATCATTGAATATGTATAATTAAACTAGAGTTTGTATGAGATTATTCTAAAAAATATTTGTATATTGGGAGAACGCAAGTTGTGTGTACCCCACATAGAGCTGACAAGGTTTCATGTGGAGAGTTAGAAATCACATGTAATATGGGGAACCAGTAGGTTATGTGTCACATATCAATAAATCTCAGTGTATTGTAGGTGTACGAGTCCTAGAAACAAAATGAACCCACATTCCATGTGTTTCATTGTACACATTTTTTATGGTGAAATGTGCATGGGATTATGTATAAGACACATGTTTAGTACTATTCTTACATAAACATGTCATTTGATACAATTAAAACCCCTATATTTAGAGGATAATGCATTGGGATATGGAAGGAAATGGGACATTCCATTTTAAATGGGACACACCATGTACACCATTACACATGACTTGTACACCTACTATAAATGGTTAAATCCTTTATTCTACTCAATCCTACTATATTATTTATATGGGAGAGTTCCCTCAAATCATAAATATTTTGGTTGTTTAACTTCATACATCCCCATGGGTGTACACATTGGTATCATATCTTAGTCATACAATGATATGTCCCCACTACATGACAGTTTTTGGTGGATTTATGTGTCCATCAATGTTGGAATGGGTTTTATACTCTCTCATTCATCATTATTTTGGGTTAGGTGTTCCATTTATAAAATCTAATTAGTGTATTTCCCAACATAGTAGGTTATATTAGATAGGGATATGTATCCCCAAAGGCAATTTATTTGATCCCATACCTTTTATTTAACTTATATTACGTACTAGTGAAGTGTAGTCTCATCAAGTGACTGATTGATATGATCCCTCTCAGTTCATATGGGATTCATCATTGGTTGAACTAATGAATTTGTACCATTGAATGTGTTCAATCAGATCGAAAAGACCTAATATGTGAGTTCCATTAAATATTTATTACAATAGTGACTGGAGAAGCTTACCTATTATAGTAGTGATTACATACCTAAAATTGAAAATTAGAATCTTCCTTGATAATATATATGATATATCTTTTAACAACAAGGAATTTGATAAAGATATGATGTCCAAATTTATGCTTTGAGTTTTGTTGATTTTTTGTTGTCATTCACTGTATGTTTATACTCACCCCTACATGGGCTCTGCTCGCACAAGTAATGTATTCTGAAAATTAATATTATTTTTATGCATCTCTAAGAATAATAGATGAATTTCTACCTAAATAATGATATATTATACATATATAGTTCCTAGAGTTTCATTTTGATAATTGGACACTTTTTTGTTAGAAAATATGACACCTTTTTAGTTATATGGGGCTTTTATATGGATAATTATCATTATTTTACACATTTAATTACTCAGATATGAGATTATTTTTTATTAATTCACATACACATTTATTTTATTATATTTATAGAATTATACTAGTTTATGGATATTTCATTGAATCTTTCTAATGGTACATTAGCGGAAGGCCTCCCATGTGTTTGATAGGTATAATCAGTGATAATAACCAACACATGACCTTTTTTAAGTATGATTTTTTGTCACAATCAATATTCAACAATTTAGACGACCCACATCTGGCGATATCATGCAATTTTATATCAATTAAATGTATCACTATTCATTTATTTTGGTATTATGTTTTAAAAATACTATTGGCCTAAATTTTTATTTAATGAAACGTTTTTATAAAATTATGGGATGTTAAAATATAAATAACATTCATCATTGTTTTTATTTTTGTATAAATAAACAACTTTTGGTCCACTATTTATAATTATTATAAATATATAAATAGGTATTAATTTTTTCCATGAAAATCATATGGTTTCAAGCGTATCCATCCAAAAATGACGCTACCTCGATTCTATAATTGTATCCATTAATAACACCTGGATATGTGCTAGAAAATATACATTTGGGGGAAATTAAATTGATATCCAAGATGTTTAAGTGGGAACTCAATTTATATTTATTATTCAGGAATGTAAAAATGTAATCCAAAAATGGAATAATAAACATCCAAGATGATTTAGGCCCTAGTCAACATTACCACCATGTATCTAACCTTGAAAATAGAGTATGGTGTATTTTAACTTAATAATTATTTCCATTAAATTTTTATGAATAACTAAGATGGTGGAAAATGACTGTGGTATTCATCAATGGAATTAAGATGCAGTTATATAAAAATAACTTCTCGTTATTTCTTAATAAATATTTAGTATTGATCCACCTCTTTAGGGATGATGGTTATACAAATAAACATGGGCGTTGTGTCTAAATTAACTATAAAGTTGAACTATATATGATCATCTACATTTATTTTAATTTTTACCTCAATGGGTAGTTGGGAAGATCTTAGTTTCTCATTATCCAGATTGTGTGTTTTTTAGTTGATAAACCTCCAGGATATTATATGAAGGTGTTTCATTTGATATGTATTCATTTGGGGAATCATATTTCAAGGAAACATCATTGATGAATTCAGATGATCCATCCACTTTATTGGTTATCAGGTGGTTGGTATTATAAGCTCCGATTTCTGGTGTAATATTCATTCTATGTGGCCTCATTACTTCACTAACGATGGGATACATTGATTGTGAATTTTTTAATCCATTTTTATTAACAACATGCCTTATACGGATCAATAATTTCAAGAGGTGAACTAAAATAATTCATTTTGAGGTAGTTGGGATTTTTTAGGGATCATGTATTTTATACACAATAAGAGAATATATTTAGTTAATAATACCTCTAATTATTTGGGTGAAATATTTGGATTCCAAATTCTATATGTGATTCCTAAATTTGATTGATTTGGTGTATCAATGCATTAATTAGTTCATTTCAAGGTTTACCAATGGTATTTCCTATCCCATTAGGTGAAGAGATATTTGATGACTATTATTCTATTTTTTTCACATCCCTTTTATAGATCCATTCCTTAATGCATAAGGTATCACATGCATCGATATAGGAATCGTAATTAATATGTACAGTAGAATACCCATTGTACAAATATTTCATCCACTAATTATAAATGAAATTCATGAATTTTTTATTAATTGAATAAGGCTATACAATGTAAATCAATGAATAAAAATTACTAGAATTGTAACACCCCAAGCTTCCATAGTACATTTGTTTTTTGAAAAATGCAGTACCTTGCGTTTTATGCAACATGAAGTTTTAACACACTACAACCAATCAAACTAGCCATTATTTATAGTAATACCAAATTTTTAAAATTTTATAAATTTTATTTTCCAAAATATTGTTCCTCTTTTAATTCTAAATATTAAAATTATCTTAGGGTGAATTTTTTGTATTTTTCTGAAAACTTTCAATTTTTTATGAATAGTGAAAACACTAAGTTATTATTTAAAACAGAAATTTTATTTAAGTAATTAGTTATTTTATTTTATTTTATTATACATAAAAATAGATATATAATACCTGTATATGTTCAATTAAATTCATTGGAGTTAGATTATAATAAGTTTAGATATATAAAATTTATTGATCTTTTTACTGTCTTTTACCTACCTTCTTAGAGAATTAGAAAATTTTCATGAAAAATAATTTTACCACTTCTGTTAGTCTATATTCAAAAATTATAGAGACATGGTAGAAATTATTATGTAAAATTATGTTCAATAGGATGAATATTTTTTATTGTGAGTAGTAAATTTTGACTTTTATTTACCATGAAAAAAAGTAAATAAGGTAATTAAATGTGAAAGGATATTATAATTACCCTACCGCATGTCCTAATTCTATTTTATATTTTTAATTTTAGAGAAACAACCTTTAGAATAAAATATGGTCATTTTTGGTCCAATTGGATTAAATTAGGAATTTATTATTATTTTATTTAAATAAGTGTTAAAAGAGTTAAAATCAAAGTTTAATAACAAAACCATTTTTAATATAGGGTTACACACAATTTAAATTCAATTATAAAAATTAATTAGAAAGATAAAATGATTTCCTATATAATATAATTTTATTTATTATTTTTATAAATTAAATATTTTAATTTATTTATGACAGAGTAATGATGCAGTAATAATCATAATAATGAAATATTAATATAATTGATATTATAAATATCCAAAAAATGTAAATTAAGCCTTATGATGAATTCCACTATTTTACTAGTTTAATATGACATTTTATTTTTTATGAAATAAATTTTTTTCTATGTGATAAAGATTTTTTGGCTTTCAAGAAAATCAAATACTATATTCTGTCAAAATTGACATAATGGAGTTTTAAAAAGAAATACTATATTATTAATTGATATAACATTTCTAAGAATATATGGTCCTTCAACTATACTTAGATAAGGTTATATTTTTTAATACTAAACCACTAGGGTTTATCTTGGCTTTTTATAGTATATTTATTAACCATATAATATAGGAATACATAGCGGCATGGTAAATATCAAAATATTTAACTAAGAGTGAAATCTAAAAGATAAAGATCATATGGTTACCTAAACTTATCTAAAACCTATTGGTTGAAATTATTTCGATCCATTCCCACCGTATACTCTAAATAAATCATTCTTGAGCCATTATAAACCGAATATTATTTTATTATAAAATAATATTTCAAGATATTCCTAAAGTGACCCTCACCTCTCTTATAAAAGTTTGCTTCTCCTTCTCTTAATTGCACACCTCCAAATCCATTTGGCTCGTCCAAAACCTCCTAAAATATCCTCCAATATATACTCCCTTAAACATAGATTCCTTAAATTGATCATAAATAAAACCTATGGATCCCTTTTGATCAACTCAAAATGAAACACCTGAAGAAGAGGTAATAATTTCACCACCATCTTTCATGTTCTTTTCTTCATCTGATTCCTATTTCGTTGTTGTTTCCATACGAAAATAAAAAATCATGCACCTTCTAAATATTTTAATTTTATTATAAATATGGTACAACCATATTCATTATTGTATCCATCCTATAAATGACTAAGTCTATATACGTGCGTACGTACAGTTTACCGTCTCCACACAGTGCTGTATTTTTTTAATCAAACATTTCATTATTTGGATGAATATAATAATGCGTATAACAAATGTAACTAATAAATATAACATGTTAATTATTCTTTATATATGATATACCATCCAATTACATATGATTTAACCAACAATATATCGAAATTTTCGCTTATGCGAACGTACGGATTACCGTCTCCACGAACCCGATGAGATTCATTCCCCATCATAATCATTCAAGAATAATTTTCATCTTATGATTAAAAATAATTTTTATGAACATAATATCATTATTTATATAAATAAAATACATCCTATTCGTAACAAACATGGCTTACGTAACCAAACATATAAAGTAAATCGAATCATTTAACACTAAAAACTATGATACTACTGAAATATTATTAACAAAGAAATGTTATAGGATAATATATGATATCATATTTATGTATATATATCTTGTATAATATAATAATTTTTTTTACAATTATAAAATAGTTTAACACCCAATTTAGTATGGAAGAGTACATGTTAAGGTTACATTCTACAATCTCTTTACTTATTAGACGTTGTTAATATGTAAGTATCTACTAGGACCCCTTTATCATCTACATCCATGTTTTCTTAAAAATTTAATTCAAATAACTTTTACTATTTAATAGACTATGGGTTAATGTAATTTATACCCTTATTTGACTACATATTTTATGAAATGAATCTTTCTGTCATTTTCCAAACAAGGCACTTTATGAACATGTCAACAAAATTAATGTAAGTATGTCTTTTTTCAACTTATATAGCGGGTGCGGGTATTTTCCACCGTTATAACATCGTCGAAGCATCCCATACATTATTATAAAAATATTTTCAATGTAAATGTTTTCTTTTATAGTCATACGACGTTAAATGATTTCAAAATATAAAGAGATATTTCTCTAAAAACCGTTTTGATTTCATCTATGTCAACAACCTTTGATGGGTGTTATCTTTTTTGGAAGTTGATTTATTATAATACAAATCTTCCATATTGTATGGATGATTTTGTTATATGTTTGACAATGGATGTGTTATTTTTACACCACTTAGGGTTTATGGATAATGTATTGACATTTCTTATGAAATTTTTAATTAGAATGTTCATGTTATGTTTATTCCTTTTCATATGGGGAATGAATTGGACATAGTAAGTGATGGGTGGAGCCTGTTATAGCTCCTCGAGAAATCAGCAGGTCTGATGAGACAAACTAGTGTCTTGGCATAAGGCCTGGACAAAATCTCATTTGTAGTCTTGGCCCATGGCCTTGACTATGTGGTAACAAAGTCTGGCATTATTCATTCCAACGTAATGAAATTGGCTATTGATATTACATGTGATTATTTGACTAGTATAAAATCGACATTAATAAGTAAATGGAATTATTTTAATTTATATTTTCTAAAATAGGATGAAATTTATGTTTAAACAGCTTGTGTTTTAGTCTTATACAATGCCTTAAATGTTTATGATTATTCTTGAATGTTTCGGCTATGTTGTTATCCATACTGATTATTTGATCTCACCCATTTCTATGTTTTATTTTTACCAAGAAGTGAAGAAGTATATTATAAATGACCTACATGGATAGTCTAGGTATGAATGTGGTCAATGGAGACAATTTGTTTTGTTGTTTTTCATTTTATAATGTAATGTAAAACATTTGAATGTATCTAGTACTTCCAAGACTATTAAACTCATCAAACTTTTAGGATTTTGATCCCATGTAATTGTTCCAATGATATGCTATAATGAACTGACTTTGGGTAACTGGGGTTAGGGCATTACTATTGGTATTAGAGGATTTTTAGTACAAACCTTGGAAACTAGATTTAGATAAACTCTTATTAGAACACATTACCCTAAGATAGACAATGGGTGGTTGGTATAGAAGAAATTCCCAGAATTTTGATAATGTAGATATTTTGTGTATTTTCCATGAAATACATCCCTGTCTGGATACGAGCAGGTAGAGGTGGCTCTGGAATAGATCTACCTAGGAATGAAAACTCTGAAAAATAGTTTCAGGTTTGACCCTGGGAATACTGGTACACGGCAATGGGCCATGCTGCACTCTTGGTTATGACACTCCCAATGTAAATTCATAGGATAATTGACATTTTCTTTAAAAAAAACTTTTAAGTATTTATGATTATATACCTTCTCAATGAAAACATTTTTTTAATGATTATGAATTATATACATGAATTGATCAATTTATGTTAACTGTTTTATATTCTTGGATATATGATTTGTGATTCACAATCTAATCTGGTGTATGTCATTGTTTATAAATGGTTTCTAGAAGAAGGAATGTAAACTGTATCAATGCACATAATCCATATATGGATTTCCCTCCAACTTAAGATAATTATAGTGGAGTTGGTGATGTAATTGGTTCTTATCAGCTTATCACCATACTGGGACAACTCACATAGGTTATAAATAATAACCTAACCAATATGAAGCAACCTGATCCATAATGTAGAGGATCAATGTAAGACCACTTCATGAAGAAATAACCATCAAAATTCAATTAGAGTATAAATCCATTAGTATCTTATAAATGGATAAGTTCCTTCGAGAAAATATTTCATGGTTTGGGGTGTAGCGAAAGGAAAAAACTTTTCATGGAAGTTTATCGCCACATGGGAGATGCAGATCAATGGTGGTCATTAATCAAGAACACAAATGAATATGAATATGTATCAAACATGTAATGGAAGGAGTTTAAACTGATTTTATGTGAAAAATACTTTCCTTGTGACCATCGAGATGATATGTAAAGACAATATCTGAGTCTAAGGTGAAATGAGGATGATAATGTCACAAAGAATGAGGCCAACTTTACAAGGTTAGTAGGGAATGCAACAAATTATATACGTAACCCAAAGAGTAATATTGGTCAATTATTTCATGGGTTATAACCATTTCTCCATTGAGCAATAGTCTCACAATACTTCTCATCATACCAAGATATTGTCTCATGCACTATTGAGATGGAAAATGAATTCTCAATGTCTTATGACTTCAAAGAAAAGCTATAGAAGAAGTGATCTACTGATCACTCTATAAATAGAAATAAGGGGTTAAATAGAAAAATTGAATATCCATCCTGCAGTAAATGTAGGAAGAAACACCCTGGAACATTCTTGTAGGGAATGCGAGTCTCTTAAAATTGTGGTGAAAAAGGCCACCAAGCTCGTGATTGCATGGGAAAGAAAAACGTTGTCAATGGTGAATGCTAAATTTATAGAGAAAAGGGATATTATTTATATAAATGTCCTAAGAACCAAGGGAACATACCATATAAAAGGATATGGGATCAAGGATGAGCTTAGGAAATCACTACTGCTGAGGATGAAGCTCTAAATGACATAGTGGCAGTAAATTTAATGGGTTCCTCAAGTATATCCAATGTTTTATTTGATTCTAGATCATCACATTGTTTCATATCATCCCAGTTTTCTATGAAAATTAGATATTTTCAATTTTACATAACATGAGAGTTGTTATTCAAAACACCAAAGGGAAGTATCATCGTAACAATGTTTTGTGAATCATTTCCTATTATGTAATATAAATGTTCTTTATTTACTAATCTCATCATCATACCCATGATTGAATCTGATATAATCCTTAGAATGGAATGTCTATTGGACCATGATGTGAAAATTTATTGTAATTAGAAGGAAATTACCATTTTTTATGATGATATGGAGTACCTTATCTTTAGAGAAGAAACTTCCCCACCACATTCTTCTCTAGATCCACCCCCAGTAGTTCTACTTAATTCAATTATTGGGGAGGATGGGAATGTAATAATTATGGTTGGGGAAAAGAATTTTTGATTAGTGGATGTACATATTGCACCATAATAGGTTGATATGTTTCCAAAGGATTTACCTGAACATCCTCCCAAATGAGAAATTGAGTTTTCCATTTATTTAATTCATAGTTCAAGGCGCATATCGAAGACCCCTTATAGAAAGGATGTTGTGGAATTAGTGGATCTATAGAAACAACTAGAATAATTGAGTAATAAGGGATTTATTCTCCCTAGTGTTTCTCCATGGGGAACCCATATCCTTTTTGTTATGAAAAGAAGGCAGATCTATGAGGTTGTTCATTTAAAATAGGGAGATCAATGCTATAAGAATAAAGAAAAGTGTGACCTGCTTCTCATTAATGACTTATTTGAACAACGTCATGTAGCTCAATATTTTTCAACGATTTGACCTTCGATCTGGATATCATTAGTTTTGTGTGAATAAGGAAGTCATTCTGAAAACATCATTTCATACCAGGTACGGGAATTTCATGTTTTAAAAAATTCCTTTTGGATTGACTAACTCACCCTTTGTCTTCATGGATTAATTGAAAAGAGTTTTCATGGAATATATTGATGACATTGTAGTGGTATTTATTGATGATATCTTGGTATAATAAACATTCTAAATGATCCTGAAAATAACATTCACACTATTATGAAATCCCTACGAAGAAATGCATTATATGGGATGTTTAGGAAATGTGAATTCTGGCATCAATAGATTTCTTTTCATGGCTATATTTTCTTTAATGATTGAATCTCTATTTATCCTTCAACCAACAAGGCAATCCAAGAATGGCCAGCACCGACCATTATAACTGGGGTATGCAGTTCTATTGGTTTTTCAGGTTATTATCGATTGTTCCTCCAATATTTTTCCTGGTTGGCTAACCCATTAACCAATCTCACATGTTGAGGGGTTAAATTAGTTTGAAAAAAAGTTTTGATTAATGTTTTGAAGAACTAAAGAGAATATTAATCAATGATCCTTTCTTGAATCTACCATTAGGGAATGATGGGTTTGTAATTTATAGTGATGTTTCAAAGAAAGTATTTGGTTGTGTCCTTATGAAGAATGATAGATTTATTCCCTATTCATCAAGATAGATAAAAATTCATGAGAAAAACTATCCCACTCATGATATTGAGTTAGCAGCTGTAATATTTTCTCTGATGATATGGAGACACTACCTCTATGGTAAAAATTATCAGATTTATACTAATCACAACGGTTTGAAGTATATTTTCTCACCAAAAGAACTCAACATGATTCAAAGGGTATGTCTTGAAATACTCATGGACTATTACTTCACAATACACTACCACCTGCGGAAGGAAAATAAGGTGGTAGATGCTTTGTGCTGAAAGGATCGTGGAGTATTAACAAGATGAGAGTTGAATGGTATTCTATTTTCATGGATCTAGTAAAGATGGATATTGGAATAACCATGGATGTTGAAACATCAATACTTTTAATAATGGTTGACAAACAATCGTTACTAGAAAAGATAAAAAGTTCGTAGACTAATGATGAGGAGTTTCAAATAAGGATTAATGTTATAAATGAAGAGAGATTGAGTGACTTTGTATGTCACAACCCATCCTCGGGACCCGTGCTATGACTACCCCATGCCCGCCTTCCATAGTCTAGGGGCTATAGACTAGAACCAAAGGCGTAAATCCCGACAAAAGGGAGAGGAATTGCCTTTATAATGTAAACAAACACCACAGAGTAAGCAAGAAAAAGTAAAGACTACGTGAAACTCGGTGCAATAGTAAGTGCGGAAAGTAAATGGGCCAGAATACAAACCCAAACTGAAAGTACAGTAAAACTGGAATAGAATGTACAACAACTGAAAATAAGCTACAACATCGAGCCGTCCACTGGAAGTCCCACGTGAAGGGTGGGTGCAAATAGCCTCCTCAGCTCCTCAGGTCCTGCCGTCTGCTCCGTGTACATCCCGCCCAATGGTCCACCTCCAGGTACCGACTTGCTCCACAAGCCTCAACCATGATCAGCAATGTCCATCGTCTGCATCCAACACAACGTAGTGCGGGAATAACCCATGCAGGGGTGAGTATACACTACTCAGTAGGGACCCCAAGACCCTGAGACCCCTAAAAGTCTCACAGAATTCACAAAGGATAACCCACAAAGGAAAGATACAATCACGAAGTAACATACAACACTACTTAGGTATATGCCCATACATATACCTAAGTCATCAATTCTAGATCGGATCCAGCATCTGAGCCCAAGTTCAATCACATCCACATAGTATAGTACAACCCAATCTACACAGAAAAGCACAAACCAATCCACCTAGGAAAGCAAGTCAATCATATCGAAGATAATGATTGAAGTCAAGACTCATCTCACACGGGTATACTTCTTCATAAGGTGATAGAGATGATCAGATGTAGCCACTGATTCATCTAAGCTGGGACCCAGGTAGGATACAAGACCATATAAGTTGTCGGACCCACAAAGGATACTACAAGAGAGGTTAATATTGTCGGACCCACGTATGATACAATTATAGTAGTCATCACTGTCGAACCCACAAGGGATTCTGGTACAGTTGTTATAGTTGTTGAACCCACAGAGGATTCCAGTACGAAACTCTTCACCATAGAACCCACGGAGGATTCCAATACAGTTTTCATCATCCTCGAACCCGCGGAGGATTCCAGTACGAAAGTCTTCACCGTCGAACCCACGGATGTTTCCAATACGGTTGTCATTGTCGTTGAACCCACATAGGATTCCAGTACGAAAGTCTTCACTGTAGAACCCATAGCTGTTGGGGAACTCCTCTTCTATTGAGTACAGTGGGCCTGCCGCTACAACCAAGCACTTCCCACTAACCTTGTACTACTGTAGTAGTCCAACTGTTGAGTACTATGGGCCTGCTGCTACAACCAAGCGCTTCCCACCATGGGTCTACCGCTACAACCAAGCGCTCCCCCTCATAACCTACAGAGGTACTCCTTATGTTGAGTAATGCGGGTCTTCCGCTACAACCAAGCACTCCTCCACCGTAGGTCTTCCGCTACAACCAAGCTCTCCCCACTGGGCTATCAAAACACTTCGAGTCGATCGATCATCAGTCGTCAAGTCACAGCCAGCTCTTGGGTTTCCGCACACAGCACGCTCATTCCAGGAGGGTCCGCTCCACAAGCCAAAAGGTTGATACATCAACTGTCACGTAGACCATAGTTGATGTATTGCAAAGTTCCGTCATGTCAATAGGAACATAACGCGAAATACGACGCGTCAATCGGACGCCCGGTCTGAGAGTTATTGGCTTTTTCGTTCCAGGGGCCAGGTTGGTTGTTATGTCAAACCAAACCAACCACACTCCAACTATGTACAAACTTCAATATGAGTAAGCTAAAAGGTCTGTCTCACAAATAGGAATCCAACAAAGTCGATGACACGTCCTTTGGACGTCCGAAGGTCAAGTTATAAGCGTTTATGCTCCGAGAGCCCTATTACATTCGTGTTCGAACCATTCCGGTCATACAGAAAGTTTTCTAAAACCTTGAGTGTAATATACCAAAACGACCGCCTCAATCCATGGATCACATCCCAACAAACGGTCCATCGATCATAGGTCCGTAGCCCAAGATACTGGTGCTTGAACGGAACTGTCCGAAAATAACGGGTTTTGGGCCCGGGCCGACCCGACCCAAGTCCCCCTGGGTCGACCCGAGTCCGGGTCCGGCCCACTAGGGTGCGGTGTGGCCCGGTGTGTGTGACCTACCTCAACCAGTGTGACCCAGCCTGGCTGGCGCGGCGCGGCCCGGCCTGGGCGGCCCGTTGGCCTGGCGCGGGCGCGGCCCGTGTTGCTAGACAGTTTGACCACCCGATCTGTCACAAAGGGGGGGGGGGGGCTACCACCCTGATGGAGAAACTGTGGCCCCTACGTGGGCTTTTCTCCTTGACAGCTGGTTCGCCGGCCGGTGTGTCACCGCGGGACCCCCCTGAGTCCCGCCCTCCTTGCGCCGGCGAGCGGTGGTTCTGGCCTCTGCACCCCGCACCACCGCGGCCTTGTCTGACTGGCACGGCGTGACAGCGTCGCGCCCCTCCACCGCAACCCGCTCCAACCATAGCCTCATCGTGGTTATCCAGCGTGGCATGATGGTGCCCCACCCCTTCGCTGCGGCCCGACTCCGGCCACAGCTTCGTTGGGCATCAACGGGGCGGTGCGACAGCGCCACGCTTCTTCACCGCATTCCTCCATGTTTCCGTGCAGTGTCGTTTCCCCGCGTCACCTTCTTTCGAACCGCAACAAACACATCAAAAAATGGGTAAGAGTGTCAGTTGTGTTCGTGCGGTCCGACCTCCTCCCATTATGTTGATAACAAGCGGCCCTAAATAACAGATGAAGAACAAAAAAGAATATTTCATGAACAAAAAAATTCCAATCCCCTACCTTGATGAAGTCGTCGAATGTGGTTCGTCACGGGAAAAGGACGTCATGGAAGATGACGTTGCAGAAGTCGGCGTCGCGGAATACAGCGTCGCGGATCGATGCTCCGTCAGCATCGCGGTGTTCACCTGATTAAAGATGTGGTGCATCTCCATTCTTCAAAGAAGGTGCCCCTCTCCAGATAGAGAGAAGTGAGGAGATGGCACATCGATTCCCTTGCGGTGATGGAGTTCTTTGTCTAAGACTCGGCGTTCATCGCATTCTTCGACGAGGAAGGAGATATCCCTCAAGAGCGCAAGAGTCCTCCCTTCCTTTCGCACAATGAATCAACCCCTAATAAAATAATCTTTGTCTTGTTTTATTAACACACACGCAAGCCATTAATTTGATAATCAAAACAATCTCATTCAATTAATTGAATTAATTGAAGAGCGTTTAATATTCCAAATTAATGTCGAGGGTTGACTTGCAATTAAAAAAAACGGTGCAGGTGAGTTACAAAAAAAATTAAATGAACATGGGAGGTTTTAAAGGATTTGAAGGGGTGGGGCTCGTGTGGGCCCCACATCACTAAAATCCTACATAGAGATTTAGGACGTAGTGGGTCCCACTCCAACCTCCATGAATAGGTTTAAACTACTTAGAATAGAAATAAAATTTGTAGCACGATATTTTATTTTATTTTTTAGTTAACCCATTTAATTAATAACCACATCTAAGAAAATGAAACTCCGGAAAATGTGTTCCTAAGCAATTACCGGTGTCGCGGTTTCATCGGTGCCCTCGGATTTTGATTTCGAGTACCGGTTCAAAAGTTAGGAAAACCTGCTCATTTTTTCACTGAATATACCAGAGATAATCATCGGAACATGATTCCGGGCAGACCGGGCCTCGGAATCAGGTGCCGTCAAAAACAGTGTACTCGTAAAATTCCAAAAAAAATTAAGAAAGAAATTCCTTTGAAATATAAAGGTCTTTAAATTACTCTCACCTCATGGCTTTACGTCCTCGTAAAGATAAAAAACAAACTAGGGGAACAAATGAGGGTACGAAGCACGCATCTGAGCCTCTTGCTCCCAAGTGCTGTCCTGGAGGGCGGAACCGCCGGCCGCTGGTGCAAGGAGGGCGGGACCCACGGTGACACACCGGCCGGCCGGTTTTCGAGAAAACCAGGGGGTCGTAACCCCCATATGGAAAGGAGCGACCCCCAGATGGGGGCCACGACTTCTCAATTAGGGGGGCACCCGCCCCCTTTCCGTGACAGCTCAGGTGGCCAAGCTCTCTGGTCATGCAGGTCGCGCTCGAGCCAGGCCAACCGGCCGCCCAGGGCGGACCGGCCGCACCAGGTCAGTCAGGCTGGGCCGCACCCTAGTGGGAAGGACCCGGACCCGAGTCGGGTCGCCCCGGTTTGGGCCGACCTAGGGTGTCCTGGTCCGGGTTGGCTCGGGCCCAAACCCCCATATTTTCAGACAGTTCCGTTCAAGCGCCTGTATCATGGGATACAGACCTCCGATTAATGCACCGTCAGTTGCAATGAGATCCTTGGATCAAGACGTTCGTTTTAGTATATTAAACATAAGGTTTCGGAGAACTTTGTGTATGGCCGGGTTGGTTTGAGCACGAAACCAACCGGGCCCTCAGAGCAGAAATGATTATAACATCAGCTCCAGACGTCCGAATGATGTGACATCGACTTTTTTGGATTCCTCTTAGTGATACGGACCTTTTGGATTACTCCTCCAGAGGTTTGGATGTAGTTGGAGTGTGGTCAGGTTGGTTTTACTTAAAAACCAACCGTGCCCCGGGAACGAAAAGGCCACTAACTCTCAGAGTGGGCGTCCGATTGACGCGCCGTTTGTCACGTGGTGTTCCTATGGAAATGATGGTACTTTGTGATAAATCAACTTTGGTCTACGGGACAGTTGATGTATCGACCTCTTGGCTTGTGGAGCGGACCCTCCCGGAACGAGTGTGCTGTTTGTGGAAACCCTAGAGCTGGCTAAGACTTCACGACTGCTAATCGATCGACTCAGAGTGTTTTCATAGCCCAGTGGGGAGCACTTGGTTGTAGTGGAAGACCCACGGAGGATGAGCGCTTGGTTGTAGCGGTAGACCCATGGCGGGAAGCGCTTGATTGTAGAAGCAGGCCCACAGTACTCGACAGGTGGACTACTATAGTAGTCCATGGTTTGTGGGATGTGCTTGGTTGTAGCAGCAGGCCCACTGTACTCGATAGAGGAGGAGTTCCCCAGTATTATGGGTTCGATGGTGAAGACTTTCGTACTGGAATCCCTTGTGGGTTCGACGATGATGACAACCGTATTGGAATCCTCTGTGGGTTCGACGATGAAGACTTTCGTACAGGAATCCTCCATGGGTTTGATGACGATGAAAACCATATTGGAATCCTCCATGGGTTCGACAGTGAATAATTCCGTACTTGAATCCTCTGTGGGTTCGATGACTACGACATCTGTACGGGAATCCTCCGTGGGTATGGCAATGATGACTACTATACTTGTATCCTACATGGGTCTGACATTTTTAATCTCCCTTGTAGTATCCTACCTGGGTCCGACAGCTTAGCTGGTCTAGTATCCTATGTGGGTCCCAGCCTAGATGAATCAGTAGCTACATCTGATCATATCTATCACCTTACGAAGAAGTATACCCGTGTGAGCTGAGTCTTGACATCAAACATTATCTTCGATACGATTGACTTGCTTTTCTATGTGGATTGGGTTGTGCTTTTCTGTGTGGATTGGGTTGTACTATCCTATGTGGATGTGATCGAACTTGGGCTCGGATGTTGCAGCCGAATAGGAATTGATGACTCAGGTATTTGTATGGGCATATACTTAAGTAGTGTAGGATGGTACTCTGTGATTATATATTTCTATTGTGGTTTATCCTTTGTGGATTCCGGGAGACCTTCAGGGGTGTTAGGGTCCCTACTGATTAGCGTATACTCACCCCTGCACAGGTTATGCCCACACTACATTGTGTTGGATGCAGATGACAGACAGCGTTGATCGTGGTTGAGGCTTGTGGATCAAGTCGGTACCTGGAGGTGGACCACTAGGCGGGACGTACACGGAGCGGACGGTTGGACCCGAGGAGATAAGGAGGCTATCTGTACCCACCCTTCAGGTGGGACTTCTAGTGGATGGCTCAATGTTGATGCTTTACATTCAATTGTTTTACTTTCCTTTCCAGTTGTACTTTACTTTCAGTTTGGGTTTGTATTCTGGCCCATTTACTTTCCACACTTAATATTGTACCCAGTTTAACATAGTGTTTACTTCTTCTTGCTTACTCTGTGGTGTTTGTTTACTTTATAAGGGCAATACCTCCCCCTTTATTTTGGATTTATTACTTTGGTTCTAGTCGCCAGCCCCTAGCCTATGGAAGGCGGGCTTGGGGTAGTCACGACATGGGTCTCAAGGATGGGTTGTGACAAATTGGTATCAGAGGAGTTCGGTTCTACCACAGAACTCGGGACTATGATATTTCTTCTTATGTGAAGCAATAATGTTATGGGTATTGAGTGTGGCTATTAGTCTAGGGAGTCCATTGTTGGTGCGGCAGACAATGTATCCGTACAACAGGACGCTGACTTCTAATTTCCGACTCAGTGCACGAAAACATTGATTGCATGTGTGTTTCGAAAGTGTTCTTTGTGATTACATTGTGTCAGCTCACCAGGTATACTGTTTTGACCATGGTGTGCCTATTTCATTTCAGGATGTCCCCACGATAGCATCTATCTAGGGTTCAGAGCTTTGTGTGAGATGATAGCCCACCGAGCGACGAGGCCTCGATGTAGGGCCCTTTTTCAGCAGAGGCACCGACGGTACCTCTACCCCCCGAGAAACCGAAGCCACCAGCCCCACTCGCTAAGAGTGCACGTCGCCTTAGCGCACTGCTTGAGTTCCAGCGTTATATACCTCCTAGGTTATGCAGGGAGATGGACCCTCATGCAGCCGAGGATTGGATGGAGGCTGTAGTTCGAGTTTTCAGGCTAGTGGGGACACCATCTGACCTCATGGTGATCCTTGTAGTGAGCCTCCTGCACGTGGAAGTAAGAAGATGGTGGTTCTTGATGCTCTATGTGCACGATGAGGCATCTCTTCTCTGGACGGACTTTGAGAGCCTCTTCCGCTCAGAGTTCGTCCCAGCCACCCTCTATGCGGTGCACATCCAAGAGCTACTACAACTGCGGCAGGGCAGCATGACGGAAGCACAGTAGTTGGCGAGGTTTACAGATCTCTCGCGCTATTCCACGGACATGGTACGCGACCCATTCTTTAGGGCCCGAACATTCGAGTAGGGGCTCAGGCGAGAGATCAGAGCTTTTTGTTGTTTCTCATAGCATCCTGACGCAGACAGGGATGTTTGAGAGAGCCCTCTTAGTGGAGAGTTTCCTTGTTGAGCAGGCTCCAGCAGCAGGACCAACCACTAGCTGGCATGCGGTAGAGTACTCTGCAGCGGGCAGTAGACAGATGACGCAGAGGTCCAAGAGGACCAGAACTACAATTGGTTGACCTCATGACATAGGATCGTTTGGGCGAGGCACCCGGGGTGCAGAATGACTTACCATGAGCAGACAGTGCTACTCCTGCGGCGGGGTTGGTCACATGGCTCGTGACTATCCGACCCACCATACAGATGATCAGCAGATAAACTAAGGATCTCCCAGGGAGAGGTAGAGGTTCAATCGAGGCAGACCACAAGGAACAGGAGAACGAGGCAGGGGAGCTGGTCGTGCAGGTGGAGGTGGATGACTCTTCAAGGTGTTTCCACCACCACCACCAGGAGGTCCACCCCGACCGCAGGGAAATGATGGAAATGGGAGAGCTCAGCTTCAGGCAGCTGAGGATTACGACCATATAGCTCTAGGAGGAGATGGACAAGAGCAGGACTGCTTCCTAACATGGAGACATTCGTTCATGTTACTTCTAGCATTTTTGATGTTTATTTGTGGATGCTTTGTGTCTTTGTACCTTGAGCTGCAGTAATAAAAGACACCATTCCTTGTGGAATTTACTTTCATGTCCTCTCTTTATGTCTACTATGTGGTTTCGGTTTAAAACTGTTGACTTGACCCTCACTTTTAAGATACCTACTAGAGGAGACCCATTGACCACACACTGATGCTGACAATGTGACTCAACCCTTGGAGGCGAGGGTAACGGTTGGATCTCTTGGTAGTATCATTGAGGCCTTACGACGACATCCTTGATATGGATTAGTATCAACCATGTTGGGATTGACTGTATTAGGAAACGAACGTGGTTCATCCATGGGATGAGACCATATTTCTCTTATCGGAAAAAAAGAAATAGTAGCAGCTCATGTAGGACTAGAGAAGGTTCAGGTCAACCAGTAACAGATGAGGACAACTTAGATCTGACACAAGTCTTGTGATGACAGGTGGTGGAGACCACTAGAGTATGAGGATTGTGACCACGTCTTCTTGCGGGTCTCACCTCAATGTGGGTTATGGATTTTTGGCCGGGGCGGCATGTTATCTCTGCACTTCTTCAGACTATTCCAGGTTCTCAGCAGGATAGGTGAGGTGGCTTACCGCCTGGCACTACCACCTTAGTTTCACCGGGTTCATGACGTCTTCCACGTATCTCAGCTAAGGAGGTACGTGTATGACTCGACACATATCATCGATCATGGGGAGATGGACTTTGATGATGGGGTGACTTTTGTTGAGGTTCTGGTGGAGATCAAGGATCGACAGGAGCGGGTCCTACGTGGGCGGTCGATTCCTATAGTGCTCATCAGATAGCAGCACGAGAACCTGGAGGAGAGCACTTGGGAACAGGGGACTCAGATGTGTGTTCATTACCCTCATTTGTTCCCCTAGTTTGTGTTGTATCTTTACGGGGACGTAAAGCCCTGAGGTGGGAGTAATGTAAAGACCTGTAAATTTCATGGGAAATTTATAGGTTTTTACATCGTATATGAAGATTGAATTCTGAAATTTGGTTAGAGACTTTGTGTTACCGATATACCTTATCAAAAAATAGAATTATTAGATGATGATCATAGATCCAATTTCTCTATACACACTGGGAGCACTAATATGTATAGAGATTTGAGGGAACATTTATTGTGGGATAACATGAAGAGAGGGATTGCTGATTTTGTGTGAATATGAATGGTATGTCAACAAGTGAAAGCTGGAAGGAAATATCCTGGATGAGTCATAAATCCACTTCCCATACCTATGTGGAAATGGGATAATGTTACGATGGGATTTTTTCATGGGGATACCAAAGACTCTTATAAGTAATGATGCATTATGGGTCACTGTTGATTGTCATACCGAGTCACTGCATATTTTTTCTATAAGAAAATATTTACCACTTGAACAAATAGAACGAAAATATATTAATAATGTTGAAAGACTCCATCTTGTACCCCTATCGATTGTTTCTTATCGCCATCCCCATTTTAAATCAAGACTTTGGAAAAGTATTTAGAAGGCCTTGGATACTGATCTTCATTTGAGCACATCCTACCACCCTAAAATAGATGGACAATCAGAACAGACTATTCAGACATTAGAGGACATGTTGAGATCTTGCTCACAAGATTTTCATGTTATATGGGATCAATATTTACCTCTGGTAGAATTTTCCTATAACAATATCTTACATTCAAGTATTTAGATATCAAAATATGAAGAGTTATATGGAAATAGATGACACACACCAAAATTTTTGGGACAATGTTGGTGAAGAAAAACTAGTAGGCCCAAAACCTGTTGATTAAATAATGAAAAAGGTGAAGATTATCACAACCCACATCAAATTAGCTCAATGTTGGAAAAATAGATCTTCCAATAAATGGATAAAGGATTTGTAATTTTAAGAAGGAGATCATGTTTCCTTGAAGGTATATCCATGGATGTGTGTTATACAATTTGTTAAGAAGGGTAAATTGAGTCCCAGGAAAACCGGACCTTTTGAAATTTTAGAACGAATTAGAGTTTTGGCTTATGGTTTGGAAATTCCTCCAAGTCTCTTCAACGTTCATGATGTGTTCCACGAATCACTATTGAGAAAATACATGTCTGACCCAATGAATGTTCTCACCTATGAGGAAATTGAACTGGAACCTAATCTTTCTTATTATGAAAAGCCTGTCAATGTTATTGATACAAGAGAAAAGGTGTTGAGAAACCAGACGACATGCCTGGTATAAGTTCTATGGCGAAACCATAAGATAGAATAGGCAACGTCGGAACCTGAGGAACATATGATGAATAACCACCCATATAATTTAATGCTCTAATATTATAGAAATTGAGAGGATGAAATTATTTTACGGAGAGGAAAATATAACACCCCAAGCTTCTATGGTACATCTCCTTTTAAATAATGTTGTAGCTTGCGTTGCACCCAACTTGGTGCATTAAAACTTCACGACCAATCAAAATAGACATTATGAATAGTAATACCCACTTTTTGAAATTTTATAAATTTTATTTTTTCAAAATTGACTTTATATTTTGATTCAAAATATCAAAATTAGCTTGAGGTGAATTTTGGGTATTTTTCTGAAAACGTTCAATTTTTGTGAATGGTGAAAAACACTACGTTGTTGTTTGAAACCATCTTTTTATTTAAGTAATTAGTTAAATAATTTTAATATATTTTATATCACAATATATTCATAATACCTATAAATATTCAATATAATTCATTGGATTCATTTAATAATAATGTTACATATATATAATATTTTTTTGAAGTGTTTACCATCTTTTTCCCACCTTCTAAGAGGTATTTGAAAATTTGCATAAAACATAATTTTACCACTTTTGTGGGTTTAATTTAATACATCAGGGATACATTCTTTACATTAGTATGTAATATTTGGTTGAATAAGATGAAAATAATTTTTGGTGAATAGAAACTTTTGAATTTTATTTACCACTATTAAAAATAAATAGGGAAATTAAGGGTAAATATGATATTATAATTACCCTAACACATGTAGTAATTCTATTGTATACATTTAATTCGACAAAAAAAACCATATGAATAATGTATGATCCACTTTGGTCCACATGGATTCGATTAGAACATTTATTATTATTTTATTTAAAGATCAATTAAAAAGGTTAAATTAGAAGTTTAATAACTAAAAATTTTTAATATAATTCTACACAAAATATAAATTCTACTGTAAATATTAATTAGAAATATAAATTTAATTCCTATATAATGGTATTTTATTTATAATCATTTGTCATTAAATAATTAAATGATTTTATGACACAATGATGATGTAGTAATTACCATAATAATGAAATATTATAATAAATGATATTATAAATATCCAAATATATGTAAATTGTTTCTTTTGATGAATTAAACTAATCTTCTAGGTTAATATGACATGTTTTGGTTGATTAAAAAATTATTCAAAGTGATAATATTCTTATGGATTTCAAAAAAAATCAAATACTGAATATTGTCGAAATTATCCTAATTGAGTTTTTAAATGAAATACTATATTATTAATTGAAATAATATATATAAAATTTTATGGTATAGAAAAAGGACTTGTATAAGTTTATATATATTAATGCCGAACCAATTGGCCTTTGGTGGGCCTTTTATAGTATGTTTATTAACCAAATAACATAAAAATAAATTGAGACATTGTAAATGTCAAACTATTTAACTAAGAGTTAAATCTAAAATACAAGGTTAATATGGTGATCTAAACCTATATAAAACCTATTTTATGAGTGATTTTTGACCCATACCCAAACATTCCTTGAAATAAATAATTTTGGAGCCATTATAATTTGAAAATGATTTTATTATAAAATAATTTTCAAGCTTTTCCTAAAGTGACCCTCACCACTCATAAGAAAGGGTACTTCCCCTTCTCTTTATTTCACACCTCAAAAGCCATTTGTCTTGGCCAACCCCTACACAAATATCCTATCCATTATGCTCCCTTTGTCCTATAATACATACTTTAAACAGATGTTCAACCTACGGAACTCTTTTGATCAACGTAAAAGGAAACACCCGAAGAAGAGGTAATAATTTCAGCAACCTCTTTCAGGTTCTTTTTCTCTTCCACATCCACATTAGTTGATGTTTCCATACCAAAATAATAACTCTAGTACCTTATACATTCTGTTATTTTGTTATCAATATTTTACAACCATATTTTCTATTCTATCCATCATATAATTGAAGAAGTCACTATACGTGCGTACGTATGGCTTACCATCTCCACGTCATGGTGTAGTTTGTTAATCAAACACTTTATTATTTGGATGGGTATAATAATCAGTATAACTAATGTAATTAATAAATATAACATGTTAATTATTATGTATATATGATATAACATTCAATTAAAAACAACTACACCATCCATATAATGACATTGTCGCTCGTGCATACATATAGATTACCATTTCTACGAACACGGTGAGATTCATTCCCCATCATAATCATCCAAGAATAATTTTTATTTTATGATTAAAAATATTTTTTATGAACATAATATCAGTCTGTATATGAATCAAATACATACTATCCAGAACAACCATGGATTATGTAACCAATCATAAAAAGGAAAATGAATCAGTTAACACCCAAAACGATGACACTACTAAAATATTATTAACAATGAAATATTATAAGATCATATATGATATCATATGTATGTAAATAGTTATTTTATAATTTAATAAAAAAAATTGAACTATTATGCAGGTGGTTAAAATACCATCGACTAAGGAAATGTTCAAGGTATGGGTTAATTGTACAATCTCATTACTTATCTGAGGTATTTAATACGTAAGTATATACCAGGACCTCTTTATCATCGACATCCATGTTTTCATAAAAATATAAATCAAAATATTTTTAATATTTACTATAATATGAAATAAATTCATTTATACCATTATTTTACAGCATATGTTTTGAAATAAATCTTTCCTTAATTTTCCTAACAAGGTATTTTATGACCTTCTAGAAAAAATAAATGTAAAAATGCATTTTTTTTAACTTATATGGAGGGTGAGGCTATTTTCCACAATTAAAACACTGTTGAAGCTTCCCATAAAAGCTTATAAAAATATTTTTTAAAAAATGATTTCTTTTTTAATTATATGACTTTTAAATTAATTCAAAATAAATAGAGATATTTATGTACAAAAAGTTTTTATTTCATCTATGCCAACGTCCTTTGATGGATTTTAAGATTGTTTGAAGTTGATTTATTATGATACAAATCTTCCATATTGTATTGATGGTTTTGTGATTTGTTTAACTATGGATGTGTTATTTTTACAACACTCATGGTTTTTGGATAAAGTATTGACATCGCAAATGCTAGTTTTAATACGAATGATTATGTTATGTTTAAACCATTTCATATGAAGAATGAATTGGACTTAGTAAGTGGTGGGTGGAACCTGCTATATCTCCTCGATTAATCGATAGGTCTCATTAGAAAAACTAGTTTCTTTGAACAATGCCTTGGAAAAATCTTTTTTTTAGTCATGGAACAAGGCCTTGACTATGTGGTTATGATGTCTGGAATTATGCATTCCAACATTGTGAAATTGGGTATTTATATTACATTTATTATTCAAATAGTATAATATCCATGTGAATAAGTAAATGGAATTATTAGATTTATCTTTTCCATGTTATGATAAAATTTAAGTTTAAATGTCTTTTTTTAGTCTTATAAATTGCCTTAAATTTTTAGGCTTATTCATGAATATTTCTTCCATATTGTTATCCTTACTGATCATCTGAGCTCTCCCATTTATAGGTTTTATTTTTCCCAGGATGCAAAGAAGTATATTATGGCTGACATACATGGATAGTCTAAGGGATGAATATGGTCAATGAAGACAATTTTTTGTTTTTTTTTCATTTTATAATGTAATGTCAAACATATGAATGTATCTAGTACATCCAAAGCTACTAAACTTATCAGTCATTCGGGATTTTGATCCCTAGTAATCATGCTAATCTTATGTAATAATGCACTAACTCTGTGTAACTGGGGTTGGGGAATTACAAGAATAGAAATATATGTTTATTTTTTGACTCATTGTATTTGATCTGTATTTTTAGATTTATATAAACTATTTTATTTTTTTAATATTTATTTGATCCTTGGATTGTTAATCCTAATGGGGAAAATCATCTTCCTTAAGTCCATGATAGAAGAGGGTTTGGGATGTAATGTGATTAATCATTATGTTATTATCTAAAATGATTTTTAATATCACAAATAGAATTAGGATATTTATATGAATGCACAAAAACATACATACAAATAACAATATGTTTCATGAATATTCATTACATATCATAATAAATATCACCACACAACAATTAAATTTATTTTATTTGGATATTAGATTAATAATCATTTTTTAAACCATTATTTTTCATCTCCAATAAATAATATTCACACAAGGTACAAATTTTTAAATATCTTAAAAAATACTCTTGATAATTATCATATGGATGGAAATATAAGAATCAATGAGATCAGATGTTATTTATATAGGGAATATAAGATATTATAATCAATGAGAATATATGAGAATAAGGTCAGCATATGAGCAGATAACATATTCTTGGAAAATGAATATAACATAAGGATTTCATAGAAAATAAAAAGATGGTCTTAATTCATCGATCATGTCATAAGGATTTCTATATAACAAGTCAAATGATTCATAATTTTTTAAATTCATGAAAAAATATATCATAAACTATGGAAATAATATAGGGAATTGACATAAATTCATTATACCCTCCCTTTAAATGTAAAACTCATTGTATGGAAACTTAAAGAGTCCCATACTAATGTCGGTTCTCATAACATTGAACTCCATATATTGTGGAATGTGTTCATTCACCATCCACTAAATTTTATTTTAGAACATACAAATATTTTCTAATGTATTGAATGGATATTTAATATCATCGTCTCCCAATAAATAGTAAAAATATTACGTATTTGTACCATAAAAACATAAAATCATTTATAATTTATTCTTTACATAATTAACACATAAAAATGAAATTTTTTTCACAAAATAAAATATAATACATGATCAAATTTTATATTTAGAATGAATGAGGATGCTGTTAGTATAGAATATTGTTATTTAAGTATATGAAACAATAAAAAAATACATAGATGAAATACTCTCTAGAGGAACATTGGAATACAATTTGGTATGTGTGTATAATAATAATTTACATTTTAAAAAACTTTTTCATTATAATTAAGAATATATAAATATATTTTATTGTAAAATAATTAAAAGGTAATTGAAAATTACAATAATGAACCAAAAAATTAGAATTGTAATATTTTCATTAAAATATGGGGAGAACATTGGGAGAAAGTGATTGTAGACAAAATGATTAAAAAAATTTATTTCACATTTTTTAAAATAATTTAATTATAAATATAAAACTATTTTATGTAATAATATATTTATATATAAATAGTTTTATAAGTTCATATTCAAAAATTGTTAATGATGAAAAATATTCCCCCTGAAAAATTAAAGATAATGTAGTCTCCACTAACAATAATTTTTGATATGGAATAATGTTCCAATGGGTGGTAAAATGATATGCATAAATATAAATCCCATAAAAACCTTTATAATAGTAAAATATACCTGTCTTTATTTATAAATAACAGACAGTTTTCCATGTTGGTAATTTAGTCATACAATTATACATTTCCAAAATGAGACTTCAAAAATAACTATTACATATACTCTCAATATATATGAAAGCACATTCAAATTATATAAAATAAAAATGTGAAACAAAATAAATATTATCATAAAATTTTCCTTATATGATAACTTTTAAAATAATTATTTATATTCACTTAATACACATTTATTAGTTACTTACTATTTATTTTTTTCCATCAAATGATAAAAGATTAGATTGATCTGTACAATATTTATAATGGGTAGATAAATTGTTATTCAATTATATTAAAATAACCATTAATAATTTAATAATATTAATGTAATATTTGTGCCAAAATGATTTATAAAACCCCATTTTTGTTTGATGGATTAAATGGTTATGGATTGTGAAATTATATTAATTATACAACATGTTCTGTGTAATGTATAGATAACAATGTGTTACTTCATAATGACCATAATGTTTTAGGTCACCCTTGTAGAACAAATTTGTTAAAATAAATTACAATTTATCTTTATATATTGCAATAATAATTTCATGATATTGATTCATTATTAAAATGATGGTGTTGGTATCACATTATTAATGTTTGTTATTAAACACGCCCAAAAAATCACATACTATAAAAATTAATGAATATGTGTATAGTGTTATATAATAATAATATGATTATAATATAAGAATAATTATGAAAATATAATATCATTATATTTGAAATGATATTTATAATTATTTTATATGAAGAGTAAAACAATATTGTGAATACAAAATGCATTCATTGAAGAATTTACAACTCCTCAAAAAGGGTGACACTAAAATAATGAATGTGTGCCTCTTTATTAGGCAAAAATTCTACAGATTGTATATTAATGGTTTATTAGAGGTGCTTTTGTGTCAGAAATCATTATATTAATGCAGAAAAAAAGTATATCACGAGTTTAGAGGATGGGTCCATTTATAGGTTTGTTTTTACAATTATTTCAACAATTCCACATTCCCTAAGACGTAACATTGTAATTTTGAATTGAAACTAGATAAATTTTTTACATATAATAGATACATATCATCAATACCTTAATTAAAATATTTTATAAAGAATAATGATGATATTTTTGGACATTTTCCCTTAATTTTTATTTTTTACCTACTTTTTTCATTATTGTGGTAAACATATATATACATTCATAATGTGTTATCATTTTTTAGAAATAAATAGTCCTTATTAGATATTTTTAAAAGAGGAATGAAAATCTAGACAACATATAATAACATTTATCAACAATCTATTATAAATTTAATTTTTAAATAAAAGAACGAAATATATAGAAAAAGTTTTTTAAATGTTATGTGCTTTAAATATTATTTTATATAAATTATTAATTAGAATTTAGATAATATGATTTCATTTGAATTGAATCATTAAATAATATTTAAATAATATAATAAAAGAGAACATTTAATTTTTTTACAAATTAATTTATAGAAAGAAATATTATAGTGAATGTATCAATTTTAAAATTTAAATATTTAAGTTGTATAATAATTAAATTACTTATTTATCTTCTAACAAGAAAATTATATAGAACATTGGTATTAAAATATTAATTATCATTTTATAAAAAAAATAAGAAAATTATTTATAAATAAATATAATATGAATAATAATAACAAAATAAAATGAATAAAAATACATACGTTTATAATAAATATTAATTATTAAATATTTCTTATTTATATGTTTATTTTATATAAATGAATTTTATTATTTATGATTTTGTAATAAAAAATAAATATTTCTAATTAAATTAAAAAATATCAAATTAGAATATTCCAAACAACAATATATTTTACTTCCATATGTCCAACAACCATAAAACTATCATTCATATATATAATGGTCATATTACATTTTTATATATAGCCTTATATACATGAATAAAATAATCTATTTATTTAGATAATTTATTTACCAATATTTATATCATATTTCTAATGTGATTATTATTTTTATAGTTATACTTGAATGTTTGATATTCATGAAACATCATGATGATGCGAATTTTAAAATTTTAATTTTTTACTCATATAGTTATTCATCTTGTAATTTTAATAATCATATTTAATTTATCTACCTTCTAATGTATTTATTGTTTTATTGTAATATTATAAAATAATACAATAATGTATTATTAATTTCAGTTAGGTTTTTTGTTTTAACCTATAAATGAACACATGAGATTAATTAAAAAGTACTCACATACAAAAATCATTGGTTTTATAGATAAATCCTTAGACAAATTTATTATGTTATTATTCCATGTAAGATATAATGTTGAGAAATATTAAAATATAATTCATTATAATATAGGACTAAAAGGATGCCACTTTGGCTTCACATTATTCTTGACTCATTGGAGATTCAGGCAATGCCTCCATATCCTCTTGAATAGATGGGGGGAATCTAAAATCATGAAATGTGATGGTATTATTTAATTTTTTCACTACATCATATTTCTTAGACATTGGTTGTGTTTCTTATTATAGAATAAATAATATTTTTATGATGAAGACTTTAACAAATTGTCTAGGATCAATGATTGGGTTGTTAACCCAATTACATAGTGATAATTTTCTCAAAATGAGGTGTAAAATTCTAAACATTGTCAATTAATATACACATTAATTTCAATATTTTTAATATAATCCATTTAGTTAATAATTGATTGGGACAAGAACATAATTGATCATAGATGAAAATTTAATATGAAATAACATTTAAAAATAATCACTTATTCACCACTCTTAGTTATATAATCGTATATGGGAAAATCTAATTTACAGTTACACAATATATGGAGTATTCAAAAAGTGGTTATTTGGAGACGATTCAAACAAACAATTTTTTACCCACTCATGATGTGAGACTATCTTGATGTTATAAACAATGAATATAACAATGTATAACATAAAAATAAATTAATTTATGGAAAATTAAATCCCTTGGAGTCTCAAAACATAACATAGGTAAATAGATACATTACATATATGAACAGTATACGTAAAAAAATAAATACATTATGACGAAAAATCCATAAAATATAATAAATAATACTATAATGTAATTTAGTCTAGTTAGAGTCAAAGATACTATTACGTTTCACTTAGAATAAACGATAATATAAAACAATATTATAAAGGGATTCATGTATCACCTAAAAATTCATTTGATGACATAAATGGATGTATATAAACCATGCTATATAATACATATTAGTTCCCCAAAGTGATAGCCACATGACCTCAAGTGCACATCCTAATATACTAGAGGATCCGACTAGATGCTTTTGATTAGGGTCTATCTATGAGGAGACTATTCATTCATAATTCATAGTGTATCATATATGTAATATGTACAAATTAGAAACATAGAAATATATGAACATGTAATATAAGAATAACTAATAAAATCATCAATGAAAAATAATTGGAAGAAATTGAATCCTAATTTGATACAAAATGGTAATGATGATCATGAAATGATAATATATATATATATCTATAAATATATGTATATATAACAAGGAATAAATTAATATACCACATACTATCAAAAAATCCAAAATATTTTATTAATAGGATCACGATCATTAGAACAATAAATTTACACCATGCTCCATCATATTACTTAGAGTCAATTATTGGAAGATGGATGCTTACCTATATCTATTCATATAACAATAATCCATGAACCAAGATTGGGTACCAAATGTTCACCGTGAAGGGCGTGGGTAATTCCCAGTAAGAATCCACCAATAGTGTCAATATCAATCTTTTCTATGCATAAAAGATTACAAGTGTTCAAATAAATATAAATGCAAAGAAATAAATAATCAATAAAAAACATCACACTAGGATCCTCTTGGGAAACTATTCTAACTATACTTAATTAATCCATATTCGAATTTATTTTAATTAGGTCTCCATTACATCTATAAAACATCATAATGTGGGTAATCATAAATAAGAATCATGATGGAAATCATCCTAGATTATGTGATTTTTCATAGTGGCCATGTCCTTGGAACATTAGATAAACCCTAACATTCATTAATTTAAATGGACTTTTTTTAGAAATTATCATGAGGGACATGGATCCTATTTAACTGATATTGAAGGAATCTCATGTATTTCTCTAGAGAAACATTAAATTACTAATACGGTTGAAGTCCATTCACAATGATCGAAAATATTCATCCCCTGTATCACATCTATATTGGTTGGAATTCAGACCTCTCATCCCATCCATGTTATCTCATGAGGTGGACCTATTATAACTCATGAACAGGTCTGACCATATCTCCACTGATCCAACCCATGGTGTCACCTGTATGTAACTGGTATCATTCATATCGATGGAAGTGAAATGCGAGTTTATCACATCCCATGCATAAATATTATAGTTTTCAACTTTTATATAATCCATAAACTTGTTTTAATAGTAAATCTCAAAGAGACCATCTATGAAATACAATTCAGTTCAGTTTATTACCCTTATAATTAAATGAGGCGAGTCTTATCCAAAAAATTCAAATTTAATTAATGAGGCATACCACGTATAACATTGTAATCATGTTTTTCATGACATTTACTTAGGTAATAAAATTATGGATTAGTATGTTGTGTGCTAACACCTAGACTACCATTTCCAGGGATTAATTGATACATCAAAACATTTTTTACATGAAAACACACATATCATGTGTGGTTTCAATAATTATGGTAGTGGAAAGTATGATAACATATATGGGAACCCCCTTATAGGATAATTATGTCACGAAGAATTACATATTAAGTGAATCTCCACCATCTCGGGTAACATTAAGCAATAAAATCCATTTTAATTAATTTTCTATGCATTTTTCGGTGTTTTTGGAGAATTTAGTACCTGGAATGATGGTTCATATAATAAATTAAATAAATGTGGGTGAAAGAGACTAACTAAACTAACTTAGGTTTTTAGTGCTCTCCTCATCTAGTTTTGTCATGTGAATCATGATAGAATTATAGATTTCATATAAATCATCAAATTTAAAAAAAAAGTAGATAAAATTATATTGCATCAAAAAAACAAAACAAAGAATATTAGTTACTTTGTATTATAGGTTGATGAGTGGTTCTCGCAATTAGAGGGATCCAATGCAAAAAATGGGGAAGGAATATGATTTGGTATGAGGGATATATCATAATCCATAAGAGGGAAAGGAAGGAGAGAATTGGGTGTGAGGTATATCCATTTAGGAGAATGAATATGAATAGTTTTTTCAAAAACATAGTAGTGGAAAAAGGGTAAATTTCAAATTAATGATTCTATCTACCGATTTGGTTGGATTGTTGGCTAAACCGTGCAACTACCATGCAGCAGCCCATATCCAAGGAAACACACATAGAGGATAGGAATAGGCTTTGCATAACCATGCACAACACATGTTATTAGCTACATCCAAGGAGGACTGAAATCCCACATCTGTATTGGGTTTTACCCGTATGGTGGTAGAAATTTTTTGAGACATTCCATCTAGACAAGGTGACATTCACAATTGAGTAGCATAGTTAGAACTAATAATGCACTAACTGTGAGTCTTATTATGACATCCAAATTCCTAGAGATCCTGTATCCAAATGGGTCTTGTAATGCTAATTATCTTTTATAAAACATTATTTTCATTGTATAAGATGTTTTGGATAGAAAAATAAATGATTGTACCTCTTGAAAAAGTTGGGATCTCAAAACCTACCCTCCATAAAAACTCACCATCTAATTTTCCATTCGGACGATGGTAATAATACTTCTGAGAAATGTACCATCCATTGAGAACACATGTCAGCCTCATGCTCATGTGTCACATCCTATACATAGTTTTGAATCCATGGTTAACAAATTATAGAAATTACCAATCCTAGTTAGACATCATGATGCGATCAATGATATGTATCAGATTCTACACAAAGGATTCATCCACCTATAGCTCAATTCCAACAAAATTAGATACTTGACATGGGTCAGCATGAATCCAATAAATATGCATAAGTGGAAGACATTGTGCATGGAATGGTATGTCTATTGTAACTATAAATGATAGGCTATGTTTGAAAAATGATTAATTTCCAAAAGTTATGACATAACAAGGTGGAATCTTTCCTTATTGATGAATCATTATACGATCTAATATTGGAGGAAAATTTAGAAATACTTGTTCTTCCCCATGAACTACATAGGTTGTGGGTGATGTTAAATATTTTATTGCATCCTAAAAAAATCTATATCCATATATTCATGAATTAGCTACAGTTTCATTAAATACTATATAAATTGATAAGGATGCAGTAATTTCACCTCACCTGGCCCTAACCGGTATATAGTGTAATGACATGGCCTATTGTGAATAGACTCATGTGGAGACATCTGAATCATTTATGAGAAGTTTTGATGGTAGGAAAATAGATGAGGTTATATTTTTCCCCATGAACCTAAAAAATCACGGATACATTCCCATATCATATCCTTTAAAAATTTCCTTTTCATATTGGACTGTTCATCTATATAAGGGTGATATGAAAATACTCAATAGAAATTCTGAACCAAGATCCTTTTATAGCCTCAATAATAACCATAATATAACCTGTGAATCTTGGTCGGATATGATGGAATGCAAAACACAAAAATGAAATAAAATATTCGTAATATAGTTCCAGTCATTTTCATAAATTTATATGGTATCTTGTATCGTTAGAATCTGGGTTTCATTGATTGACCTTTCAAAAATATCCCACTCAGCATCATTTACTCGATGGGATCTCAATAGTCCCATCATGAAATCCCTGGTTATATCGTTCCACTTCCACTCAAGAATTGATGGAGTATGTAGAATCATGTTGGGTCACTAGTGATCCTCATTCACCTTCTAATATGTATGACACCTACTAATAAAACATGAAATTTTCCACTTTATTCATTGAAACCAATAATAAATATGAATGTCTCGATATGTTGTTGTAATCCATAGGTGAACATCCCAATAAGAGGCATTATATGAACCTATCAAATCATCTTCTATGTCTAAATTCACCGAGTATATATACAAAATATAATGATGTAATTCTAACCAATATCTAAATAAGGTAGTGGGTTTTCACATTTGACGCTCTCCATCAATATGATTTCCTTGTAATCTGATAACTATCTCATCTCCATAAACTCCCAATGATAAGATGACACAACTATAACTACTAAAACATTCTTCTAATGTTGTACCTGAACCTAATGGTCTATCTAAAACAACAGAGCCTTCAATTTTCACTCACTACTAGCCTCCTAAATGCCCTTTCTTCAAGGTCTGCTAGATTAGGGAATTACTTATGCCTTACCCTGAATTGGTGTATAATAAAGATCAAAATTTAATGTCTATAGTTGTTATACACACATTCTCTGACTGATATTTACTTCATGATTTGTGGAAAAAAATTAGATTCCTTTAAAATATATGTAAAAAATAAAACTATTTCCCAAAATTCAATGAAACCAATGACGTAAATCACAGACCACAACAGCTGGCTATGGTTCGTGTAAATGGTAATTATTATCATCCTACCATATTTGGTAGGACCCAGATACATCAAACCAATCACCGTATATCAGAACTTCTCATAACAAAATACTTAAAGAAACATAGAAAACAATATATATTCTTTTTTGCTCAAGAAGAATCTGCATCGGTTCTGAAGTAAGTATCCCTTTCAACTTTGGAAAGGTTATCTAAAAACAATTTTTCCATTTGAATTTCTCACCCAAATTAGTCAACCTCATGTGTGGTACTTCTAGGTGTGATCAATACTGAATGAATCACACATAATATTACAACGTCCCCATGAATCATTATATATTATACACATTATTTTGATGCTCCTAGAAACCATGACACATACCCTATAGGGATCATTAAATATTCTAACCATTATAATGATATAAACAAAAAAGTGTACCTTTTTATCCAAATGTGTAATATGATTTGATTCATGTATATATGGTTATATCTTAGTGTATTCATCACTATCTCATGTGTATTAGCATGGTCATGTATGGTAAAAGAATACAATAATATTTATTCATGGAGGATACCACATATGAATATATATATATATAGGTTGAGAAATCGATTAATCAAGGCCATGAAAATTGAAGGCATGACCATACAGATCACTGAAATCACTATATAATTGAATAAACAATACATGATCTATATATTTTGAACATGGTATATCTAATGCCTAAAACGCACCTGATGGTAAGGTGACATCAAATTTATCTTAGAGATAACTTCAAATCCTTAGAGCTAGTTGAAGAGGCCGTATATAGGACACAATATATATCGGTTCATCACCGTTATCTTGTTCAATCATTAATAATCCATTCTCCAGATGAGGGTATTTTCCTCCTTCTTTATAAAAAATTATAGGTGAACCCCAATTATAATTAATGGGTCAGATAAAAATAATCATCCCTATATATTCCAACAGCTTATTTTCTTCTAGGAAATCTATAGGTTTTCTCCTAATAGGAGGAATGAAAATGGGTTCCACACCTTTGACTTCCTCATGGGTTGAATCAACCCCCTCACTATAGGTAAACCATATTAATCGTATGATAAGTCTTTCCTAAAACAATCCACAATAGGATGAAATTATACAAGATGAATTCATGGGATTCTCATTAAGAGACAATCCATTGAGGATTTCACTATGCCATCTTATTATGCTCGGGTCCATCTAAACCTTACAGGATATCCTAACCACCCTTATGAATATAATAACACCCCTTGGGTGATGTAAAGGTCACCTTCCAATGATAGTAATGCACATGGGCTCAATATGGTACCAGAAAATCCATAGAAAGAAAAAATCAAATTCAATAACCATAACGATGAAAATATTCATCATGAAATGAAACCCACATATCCGAAGGTCCACCCATTATACTACTGTATACCCTTTAATCAGACCTTTAAGAGTGTATCTAAACACATAACTCTACAAAAATAAATCTATCATCAGGACCAAAAATTTCCAAATTTCAGTTGAAATTATTTATTTTGATTCAAATATATCAAATAGGGAAGATAATAATGTAGGAGATATCGGAATATTACATTTTACAATATAAGGACAAGGACACTTCTCTGTTGGTATAGGTTTTAATGCATAGATATGGCCCAAAAAGCGGACCTAATATGTATCCTTACTAACCATTGAAGGGATGATCTATTAGCATTGAGCCTCAGAAGTCTTACTATGTCATCCATGTCCACCAACTCAAACCATTTGGTCAATAGTAGACTATCCCCCATTCCTACATGAACAATGGGGAAAACGTATTTCTTTGGCATGTTATCTATGATGGGTGGCTGCCTCGTCCCACATAGTCCGTCAGGAGAGATGATTTGGGATTAGAATCTTATCACATTGAAAATAGACAATAAAAATCATTATTTATGATGAAGATATCTTCCCACTTAAAGTACATTTTTCATGGAATTCACACCAATACATAAGAATACTATTTATGATGGGGATATAACCCCATCGTAAATATCATCCCATCATTTTTTGTTATATACGATGGGAGTATACTTTCGTCGCAAAAAAACTATCAGTAGGAATGTATCTATGACTGCTCCCATTAAAAATACTTTCCATAATTTTAGGTTATTTTTAATTTGATTTTCTCCTATCCAAAATAAACTATCGGCATAGGCAATTTGTGGTGGGTCTCTTCCCAACTATTATTTTTTACCACCACCGTAATTAATAGCGGTGGTGTAACATCCTGGATAAATGAAGAATATTAAATATTCATATTTATTAATATTTGTGAATTAAATATTAATTTTACTTTAAATGGGTTACTTATGTTCGATAGCGTACCTCATACGCAACTATGGGTTTCCTTAAAATCTTACGTTGCACACTAATAATATAATATTATTATTTTAAATGGTAGTTGAATACTAGATATTGTATTGGTGGGAATGAATAAAACTAACTATAATATGATTATACATTTTTGTTAAAAGTATTTACATTTATCCAATGAATGTTAGAGGCTTAAAATGTGAATGAATCTAATTTTAAGCATAATTTACATTAAAAGGCCGATTTACCGACTTTTAATGGTGAGCCCTCATTAAATATAATTTTGGACACATTAATACACTCTATTTGACAAAATAAAATATTTATCTATAATGGGGACATAATAATTTACTTTGTGTGATTTTTTGGAATTTTTCTGATAAAGTTCATTTTCTAATGAATAGTGAAAAATATTGTATTTTAATTCAAAACTGTGTTTTAATCTAATTTAAGTATATTGTTAGGTTATTTTTTTATTTGTTTTAAAGTTTTATTAAAATATAGTTTTACCATTTAATCTAATTTTGGTCATTGGAATTGATTTCACTCTGAAATTTGACATAAACAAGTATCAATCTTTTGATAGTTATTGTTTCTTAAAAACACACTATTTGTTTTGATAACGACAATTAGTTTTAAAATTAATTAATGCCACTTCTATGTTTTGAATTTGAAAAACTAGACATCATTTTTTAATTCTGAATATCAAATATAGCTTAGGCTGAATTTTTGGTATTTTTCTGAAAAACATCAATTTTGGTTGAATAGTGAAACCACTTAGTGGTAGTTAAAAAAACTGTCATTTATTTAAATGAAATTTTACCACTTCTGTGAACTGAATTTCAAAATCAGACATACATGGTTTTTATCATGAAGTAAAATGTGATTCATTAAGATGAAATTAATATTTGGTGGATAGTAACTTTTGACTTTTATTTACTGCGGTTAAAGGTAAATAGGGTAACTCAAGGTAAAAAGAATATTTTAATAATTCAAAATTACCTTAAAAATTGTCCAAAACTTATTGGATGATTCATTAACTCCCATGGGATTATTTGGATCAATTTTGGGAGCCCATTGGGCCACATGGGAGTGAAAATGACAATTTGGATTAATTAATTTATTGTGAAGACAAAATGGACATTAAAAAAATATTTTAATAAATAATTTTTATATTGTGTTATATACGTCCTATTTTTGACTATAAATATTATTTGTAAAGATAAAAATAGTTTCTACATCATGTTTTTTTTTATAATTTTTTGACATCATATAAATTAAATTATTTATGACACAATAATGATGTAGTATTTACCTCATTAATAAATGATTTAAAAAAAGAAGATTGTAATGATTACATTATTATACAAAACACATCCAATTCTGATTGGATGATTTTATTTCGAATATGAGTCATCATATCTTCGACCTTAATTATTTTTGGACCATTAGAAACTAAATATCATTATATAAAAATATAACGTTTTCACACTTTCCTAAAGAGCCCCTCCTCTCCCTTATAAAATGAGACCAATTATAACAAATTACTCACCCATCTCAAGCCATTTGTCTCGTCCAAACTCCACCCAATTACACTCCCTACATCCCTCTCCTCCTCTTAGAATCCTTAACTTAGGCAGAAGGCCATTCAATAAGTCCTTTTGGTTCAAACCTAAGGATGTTACCCAAATTAAAGGTAACAGTTTCTCTTAAATTGTTTTCTTTTATTTTACTTCTCCAACCCCTAAATTATTTTTACTCTTTTCCTTTGTAACAACACCAGTATCCTAAATATACTAGGATGTTTTTATGAGAAGTATTCTAACTGCACTTACACACACCTCCATCTAATTAATGATGAACATAATGTTTCTATGGATGGAAAACTAACACCTCACGAAATGATGATTGTTCAATTACATCTTACCACCCCTCATGGTGGCCATTATGATGTCACTGTATTTATATATAATATATATTATGTTTATGATTTCATTATTCTTCTGTAATTCCCAATTATATAAATACTTTATGGTTTCCATAGAGGGTAAATACGATAATCTCATTTGAGGATGTGCGGACTACCGCCCCTTAAAGTGATGTGACTTGTTAATTCATTATGTGGGATGTATAAAGGATAGTGTTAATGATTTTATATATGATATTATATATGATATTATACTGGAATTATAATATCACTATTTATCATTATGATTTATTTCCATTAAAATACGAAATAGAAATGAAAGTAGCGTTTATGTGTACGTACAGCTTACCGTCTCCAGGAAAGGTGCATTTAATTTCATACCTATAAATTTTGTGTACTATTATAAATACATGTATATAGTGGATATATATTATATATATGATATCCAAATCATGAATATTATTCTGGATATAACGAACCATTGACCACATGAACAACATGTCATTATAAGAGGTCCATTTTTGACTCCAGTACCAAATATCGACAAAATGGACGTTATTAACATAAATGATTAAATAATGTTTATAACATGGTAATAAGTGATATAAAAGGAATAATAAACCTAAAAAAGTTTCTTAATCAATTAGAAATTAACTTTTGTTTATTATTCATGAGATTAAAGAACGATCAATTCAAGTCGGACACGATGTAAGGGATCTGACCTCTCTCTTTCTTTTCAAGTACTCTATTTTATGTCATTTCTTTTATGATCCATGTTCTTCTGTTGGAGGATGTTCTTTTATATTAACCATACTGTAATTTTTATTTAAATATTATGATAGACCCCCTATTACTCTCATCAATTCATTTTAATAATTTTAAGTGGCGTCGTTAGGCAGCTGAATTTTTATAAGGGATTTTTATCTAACTTTTAATTTCGTGAGATTTCTATTGTTCACCACTTATTTATTGAATGAGGTGAATTGTATACTGACATTTTATATATATTATCATGATTCTATTTATATTAATGGTATTATGTGAATCATTTTGTGGTTATTAACTTTTGTTCTTATGACTTGATTGATTACAACATGGTAAAGGGTTTCATCTCACTTTTTATTCCAGTGAGATTAATGTTATATTCGCAACTATTTCCTTTCGTGTGGTGTATGTACTGCCCATGATTGTAATCTTTGGGTAATATAATTTCATTTATAAGTATTTAAATCTTCATTGTATGATCCTTCTATCACGTGTCTTATGTTTTGTAAGTTATCAAACCAGTAAGGGAACCTTTTACCCTCCTCTTTTTAAAAGACTTATTTTTTGTTATATCTTTTAATTCACATCTTCTTCGGTTGGAATATGTTCTTATATATCCTTATTGATATAAATTTTATCTCCATGTGATGAGATACCCTATTTTCTCTCATAAAATATGTTTCTGAATTTGAAAGTTATGACGTTAGGTTGTCTAATTTTTGCAAGGGAACTTCTTAACCCAATTTCGTATCATTGGGTTAAACTTGTATTTCTTGAATATGTCATCTTATGAATATGTGTGAATGAACTCTGATTGTTTTACACTGAATAACCAATCATATTTAGTGTATTAATTTTTTTCACACATAATTATGTAATTGATTTATCCTTAATCTAAGGATATCGTCTTTATAAGGGATTTCGTCTCAATTTACATTCCATTGAGACTTAATTGTTGTTATGCACCAATTAACTCTTATATGGTTTATATACTATCCTTTGACATATTATATCATGAATACCTTTATTATCTTGATATTAAAAAGTTCTGGTAAAATGTTATTCCTCGTGTATTTGTATTCAAGTATCTCTCATTTTGTTAAAACTCTTCATCTAAAATATCATTTTAACTTTTTTTAAAGATTTATTCTTCTAAATATTTCTCATTAATTTCCATGCTTTAGAATGGTTTATAGGATTAATTTATATGGACATTAATGTTTTAAAATGGTAATTCATTTAAAATATTCATAGTGGTATGGAACACATTGATTCAAAAATCTCTTTTTTAAAAGGTTTTTAAAACTGGATTGATTATTTCAATATCTTGAAATTACTTCTTATGATTGAAAATTAAATGTTATTGGTGACATGTATATATTTGAAATATTTTTTGTGTTATGATGGTACATGGACATTTGACGGGTGGTTACGTGATAAACCACATGATGAATGTTATCATGAATACTAGGACGGGTGTTTACGTTATAACCTCCAATGCATTGGGTATGGAAGTCGGATGTATGGCTATTTCATTTAGTGAATTGTATGGAAGTAGACTGTATGCCTTTTCCATTTAGTGATATGTGTGGAATTCGACCGTATGGTTATTCCATTTAAGTATGTTTATGTCCCAAGTTACCTTTATAAGTTATGTGTTCTTTATATGGGTTTTACGGTAATATTTTGGTTACAAAAGGGTTATTAATGATATTTTATTAAGTGAAGAGTATTTACTACTTCATAAAGGTGAAAAGTATTACTTATGTTAATGTATTCATGGTTTACTTGTTATTTTGAAAAACTAACAGTTTTACTTCTTTGTATACCCCTTACTGAGCTTTTTATGCTCATCCCATGTTTTTGAAATGTTTTTCACAAGACATAATGTGGGATAGGGTCAAGGATGAGATGAAGGAAAATTCATGTTGTCTTAAACATGGAATTAGACATGACTATTTTTTCATGAGTTCATGTTTTGTAAAAAAAATGGATACTCGGTAGAAGTGTCTACATTGTAATTTTTTTAGATGTAATAGTTATATCCGAATTCTCTAAAACTCTAAACCTGACCATATCATCAATGTGAATTATTCATTAAATTAATGATTATGTAATGTTTTAAGGCCGGGTCCTTATAGTTGGTATCAGAGATCAGTTTAGACAACTTTAGAGGTTAGGGTTTTATCTAAGCATAAGTAACATAACCATAATGGTTATCATATTAGAAAGAGTCGTAGTTATTTTGAATGATTTTAAGATAACATGAATAAGTATTTCCCCACCTCATCAGATATTATATGATGATTTTACTGATATACTCACACTAGCCTTTTTGGTTTTAGAAAATGGTTAGATCTAGTAGGAACCAAAGTAACAGTGGATGTGAAGAAAACGATGATGGTTTTCTAAACGATAAACTGAATGAAATGAGAGACGCAATGATTACTCTTCTGGTTATTCACAACCTACTATCTGGAGTCATGATTGAAAACATGAAATTTGGTGATTTTTATAAGGCATTTTATATTAGAGAAACAAATCCATTCGGAATTTCAGGTAATAATTATAAATGTATGTATGTTAAAAAATCTATGTGTCAAGGATGTGGAAAGAAAAACCTAGGAAAATGCTTCAAAGGGACTAGAATATGATATAGATGTGGTAATAAAGGTCATTAAGTAAGAACCTTCCATATAATAAGGAAGCATCTAGTTGACTCTAGGTAAGGGAAAGAAGTTATTTCCGAGGGATCAATTGAATGTTTTAATTGTGGTGTGCATGGTCATTATACAAACAGGTGTCCTAAGAAGATGTCTTAGGAATGGGATCACCAGGATCATACAAATATTTTTTTACCAATACCTAATTCCATTCCGATTGAGGATGAAGAAACTGATAATGACCAATGAAAGGTATGGATTTTTTTATTAACACATGTTTTGATATTATTGAATCGTAGGATATGAATCATGATTCTATTTGTAGGAAAGAATTATTTCAAAATAAGTTGAAAAATGAATGTTTAATGGATAATGATGAATTTTGAATGTGTAAGAAGTCAACATGTAAGGGATTCAAGAATTATGGTAGATTTTAGGATGATGAAGTGCATATAAGTATTAAGGAACTTTTGATAATGGGAATTACATTAGAAGACATTTTATAGTATGTGTAACTCTAATGTTTCTTATATGATAATTTTATTCATTGAATAATTATCTTTTATTTTGTGGACATAGTTATAAAGAACCATTTCGGTTTATATGATCCTTGAATTTTAGGAAATTATAGGTTAATACATTTTTTGGGAAGTAAAATAAAATTTATTAGAAAACCTTCATGGTTAAAATATGATATGGTTCTTTTTGATAAATTTAAATCTTTTTGGGAATGTTATAAAATTATATAGTTCTTTAAAAGAGACTACACGCCGACCGTGTGACAACCCTTCACGTCAGACGAAGCTATGGGAATCGAAGCCACAACCAAACTGTGACTCGTATTTATCCCCTACCACTGGACTATGTGAAGTATCTGGTTAGATTGACTAATTATTTTTTGTTAGATGATTTTATGAATCCTTAATAAGTTTATTTTGGGTTATCTATGGAAATTATTAACCTAGCATGGAGAATATTTGATTAGGTTAATTGGTTTTCAATATGGAATTTTAAGAGTAACAGATGTTATTTGGAGAAAAATGTTAAGATTTATTTTGGAAGACTATATGATTAAATCCTTCGGAGATTTGGGTTTCAATATTAGTTTTTATTACCTTGAAGAATTTTAAGGACAACTTTTTATTGAATGGTCTTTGTTGAACTTTGGGTTTTGTTAGAAAATATTTGGAGATTAAGAGTAGTTTTTCATTATGTAAAAGTTTATCCTTTTAGGGTATTATCTGATCTTGTAATATACGTTTTTATTTTAGTTAATATCTAAATTCAAGGGAAATATATAGTTCATCTTTTGTGGATTATTTTATTCTCTCGAATTTGATTATAGAACTATTAATGTAATAAAATCATCCTGAATACTCATCGTTTGTAGAAAATATGAGTTTGTGTTAGAAATCTAGTAAAAGATGAATTTCTACATGAAATGTATGTATATTTCCTTATGTTTTTAGTTAAGCTCATAAATAAATTTCTCAATGAAAAGTAACTTAAAACAAAAACCATGTATGTTAAATTTTACTACTGGGGAATCAAAGATAATTTTACCCATCAAAAGTTCATGAATTTCTGGTTGTTTATTTTATCGTAAACATGATTTCTATCATAGTCCATCAGAACATGAAGGTTTGTTTTCACCTCTATATCCATGTTTTCATGGCGTCCTAGTATCTGTTGTCTAGGGTATCCTTTGTACCTATCTTCCTCTATTTTAAATTGATAGTTGTATTGACTCTTTTTTCGTATGGGGCTTTCAATGAAGTTCTCGAGCCCAATTTTTAAATTGCAAGGACGCAATTCCGAAAAGGGGGGAAGGATGTAACATCTCAGATGAATGAAGAATATGAAATTTTCATATTTATTAATATTTGTGATTTAAATAATAATTTTACCTAAAATGGTTTTCTATGTTCGATAGCGTACCTGATACCCAACTACTGGTTTCTTTGAAATCTTACGTTGCACACTAATAATATAATATTATTATTTTAAATGGTAGTTGACTACTAGATATTTTATTGGAGGGAATGAATAAAAATAACTAAAATATGATTATACATGTTGGTTAAAAGTATTTACATTTATCCAATAAATGTTATAGTCTTAAAATGTGAATGAATGTAATTTTAAGCATAATTTACATTAAATGACTGATTTACCGCCTTTTAATGGCAAACCCTCATTAAATATAATTTAGGGAACTTTAATACATTCTATTTGACCAAATAAAATATTTATTTTATAATGGGGACATCAAAATTTACTTTGTGTAAATTTTGGGAATTTTTCTAATATAGTTTATTTTCTAATTAATAGTGAAAAATGTTGTATTTTAATTCAAAACTATGTTTTAGTCTAATTTATTTATATGGTTAAATTTTCACTTTAATTAGTTTTAATGTGTAATTATAATATATTTTTACCATTTAATCTAATGTTGGTCATTATAATTAATTTCACTTTGAAATTGAACATAAACAAGTGTCAAACTTTTGATTGTTATTGTTTCTTAAAAACATGCTATTTGTTTTGATAACGGGAATTAATTATAAATGTAATTAATGCCAGTTATATATTTTGAATTTTGAAAAATAGACATCATTTTTGAGTTCGGATAATCAAATATTTCTTAGGCTGAATTTTTTGTATTTTTCTGAAAACCATCAATTTTTTATGAATAGTGAAACCACTTAGTGGTAGTTAAAAAAACTGGTGTTTTCATTTAAATGAAATTTTACCACATCTGTGAATTGAATTTAAAAAATCCAACATACATGGTTGTTATCAAGAAGTAAAATGTGATTCATTAAGATTAAAATAATTTTTGGTGAATAGTAACTTCTGACTTTTATTTACCGCGGTTAAAGCTAAATAGGGTAATTCAAGGTAAAAGTAATTTTTTAATAATTCAAAATTACCTTAAAACATTTCCAAACTATATTTTTTGAGTCATTAACGATCATGGGCATATTTGGGTCTATTTTGGGACTCCATTGAGCCACTTGGGAGTGAAAAGGACATTTTAGATTAATTAATTTAATGTGAAGACAAAATGGACATTAACAAAAATCTTTTAGTAATTAATTTTTATATGGTGTTATATAAGTAATATTTTCGACAATAAATATTATTCGGAAATATAAAAAGAGTTTCTACGTCATGGTATTTTTTTTATTATTTTTAGACATCATATAAATTAAATTATTTATGACACAATAATGATGCAGTATTTACCTCATTAATAAATGATTTAAATAAATAAGATTGTAATGATTACATTATTATACAAAACATGTCCAATTATGATTGGATGGTTTTATTTCGAATATGAGTCATATTATCTTCGACCTTAATGATTTTTGGACTATTATAAACCTAATATCATTATATAATAAAATAATGTTTTCACACTTTCCAAAAGTGCCCCTCCTCTTCCTTATAATAGGAGACCTCATCTAACCAATTCCTCACACCTCTCAATCCATTTGGCTTGTCCGAAATCTGACCAATCACACTCCCTACATCCCTATACTCCTTCTAGAAGCCATACCATAGGCAGAAGGCCTTTCAACAAGTCCTTTTGGGTCAAACCAAAGGAAGTTACCCAAATTAAAGGTAACAGTTTCTCTTAAATTGTTTTCTTTTATTTTACTTCTCCAACCCCTAAAATCTTTTTATTCATATCTTTTGTAACAAAACCAGTATCCTAAATATACTAGGATGTTGTTATGTTATTTATTCGAACAACACTTACACACACCTCCATCTAATGTATGAAGAACATAATGTTTCTGGAGATGGAAAACTAACGCCTCACGAAATGATGATTGTTCAATTACGTATTACCACATCTCATGATGTCCATTATGATGGAAATATATTTACATATGACATATATTATGGTTATTATATCATTATTCTTCTGTAATTCCCAATTATATAAATCTTTTCTGGTTTCCATAGTGGGTAAATACAATAATCTCATTTGAGGAAGTGCAGACTACCACACCCTTAAAGTGATATGACTCATTAATGCCTTATGTGGGATGTATAAAGGATAATGTTAATAATATTATATATAATATTATACTGGAATTATAATATAATTATGTATCATTATGTTTTATTTCCATTAAAATAATAAATAGAAATGAAAGCAGCGTTCATGTGTACGTACGGCTTACCGTCTCCATGAACGGTGCATTTCATTTCTTACCTCAAAATGTTATGTACTATTATAAATACATGTATATACTAGATATATATGATATATATGATATCTAAATCATGAATATAATTCTGGATATAATGAACCATTTACCACATGAACAACATGTGTTTATAAGAAGTCCATTTTTGACTCCAGTACCAAATATCGACAAAATGGATGTTATTAACTTGAATGATTACATAATGTTAATAACATGGAAATAAGTTATATAAAAGGAATAATTAACATGAAAAAGGATCTTATGAAAATATAAATTATCTTTAGTTTATTATTCGGGTTATTAGAGAACGATCGAGTCAAGTCAGACACGAGGTAAGGGATCTGACCTCTCTCTTTCTTTTCAAGTACTCTCTTTTATGTCATTTTTTTATGATCCATGTTCTTATGTTGGAAGATGTTATTTTATATTCACCATAATGTAATTTTTATTTTAATATGATGAGATACCCCCTATTACTCTCATCATTTCCTTTTAATAATTTTATGTGGCGCTGTTAGGATGCCAAATTTTTGTAAGGGCTTTCTTATCTCACTTTTAATTCTATGAGATTTCAATTGTTCGTCACTTATTTATTACATGTGGTGTATTTTAGACTGCCATTGTATATATATTATCATGATTCTATGTATATTCATGTTAGTTTGTGATTAATTTTGTGGTTGTTAACATTTTTTCTTATGAATTGATTGATTAAAACATGGTAAAGGGTTTCATCTCACTTTTTATTCCCCTGAGATTAATGCTATATTCACCACAATTTCCTTTTTTGTGGTGTATTTACTGACCATGATTGTACTCTTTGTGTAATATAATTTAATTTATAAGTATTTACAACTTCATTGTATGATCCTTCTATCATGTGGCCTATGTTTTTCATGTTACCAAACCGGTAAGGGAACCTTTCACCCTCCTCTTTTTAAAAGACTTCTTTTTGTTATGTCTTTTAATTCACATATTATTATGTTGGGATATGTTATTATAAATCCTAATTGCTATAAACATTATGTCCAAGTGATGAGATAACCTTTTTTCTCTCATAAACTATGTTTCTGAATTTGAATGTGACACCGTTAGGTTGTCGAATTTTTGAAAGGTAACTTCTTAACCCAATTTCATTTCGTTGGGATAAACCTGTACTTATTGAATATTTCATCCTATGAATATGTGTGAATGAACTATGATTGTTTTACACTGAATAACCAATCATATTTTGTGTATTTATATTTTTCACACAGAATTATGTAATTTATTTATCCTTAATCTAAGGATACCGTCTTTATAAGGGATTTCGTCTCAATTTACATTCAATTGAGGCTTAATTGTTGTTATGCACCAATTCACTCTTATATGATGTATATACTGTCCTTTGACATATTATATCATGAATACCTTTATTATCATGTTATTATAATGTTCTGATTAAATGTTATTCCTCATGTATTTGTATTCAAGTATCTCTAATTTTGTTAAAAACTCTTTAACTAAAATATCATTTTAAATATTTTAAAGATTTATTCTTCTAAATCATTCCCATTAATGTCCATGTTTTAAAAATGTATTTTAGGATTTATTTATATGTAAATTAATGTTTTCAAATTGTAATTAATTTAAAAGCTTCAAATTGGTATGGGACAATTTGATTCAAAATTCACTTTTTTAAATAGTTTTGAAAATTGATTGATTCTTTCAATATCATGAAATTACTTCTTGTGATTTCAAATGAAATGTTATTGGTGAAATGTTTATATTTGAAATATTTTATGTATTATTATGGTACATGGAAATTTGATGGGTGGTTACGTGATAAACAATATGATGGGTGGTTCCGTGAATACCAGGATGGGTGGTTAGGTTATAACTTCCATTGCATTGGGTATGGAAGTCGGCTATATGGCTATACCATTTAGTGATATGTATGGAAGTCGAACATATGGCTATTCCATTTAGTGATATGTGTGGATGTCGACCGTATGGTTATTCCATTTAAGTATATTTATGTCACAAGTTACCTTTATAAGTTATGTGTTCTTTATATGGGTTTTACGGTAATCTTTTCGTTAAAAAATGGTATGTAATGATCTTTTATTCAGTGAAGAATATTTGATACTTAATAAAGGTGAAAAGTATTACTTATGTTAAAATATTCATGGTTTACATGTTATTTTCAAAAACTAACAGTTTTACGTCTTTGTGTATCCCTTACTGAGCTTTTTATGCTCATCCCTTGTTTTTGAAATGTTTTTCACAGGACATAATGTGGAATAGGGTCAAGGATGTGATCAAGGAAAATTCATGTTGTCCTAAACATGGAAGTAGACATGACGTTTTTTTTCAAGAGTTCATGTTTTTTAAAAAAATAGATACTGGATAGAAGTGTCTACTTTGTAGTTTTTTTGGAGATGTAATTGTTATGTCATAATTCTCTAAAACTCTAAACCTGAAAAGATCCTCAATGTGAATTAATCATTTAATTCATGATTATGTAATATTTTATGTTCGGGTCCTTATAGGTGGTACGGTTTTGAATGGGACCCATCACAACTACTATCTTCGCAAATTATCTATCATATATATAGCCCCACCCAAAAAAATTCCAATTAATTCTTCTATAATCTCCAATCTCACTGTCCCTCAAATATTCATTTGTTTAAAATTTTCCATATTTTATAATTTATAGGTAATAAATTTTTATACCATTCAGCGAATAGAAAAATTCAATTTTAATGTAATTTTAGAATGTTTCTATTTTTATCAAAATTTATATTATATTATATTATATGTAGTTTTTTTATTTAGTAGTATATATATTTAATTATAATTAGTTTGTTTTATTTTCAATTATTCAGTTTTAATTTTTTTAAAATTACAGTAATATTTTTAATTTAATGTATATATTTTTAATTGAAAATAATTATTTTCAATTATTAGTAATGAATACTAATTGGATATAATTATTACTAATTAAAATTAATTAGTAATAATTGATAGTAATTAATTATAATTTTCATTAATTAATAAAATGTTTGAAAAAATTAGTAATAATTTTATATAAATTTAAAAGGACTTTATATTAAGAATATTTTCCCGTAATTGATATAAAATTATATAAATATTTAATTTGATATAATTTACATTATGTTGATGAAATTTTTTATAAATTATTATATATAATTTTTTTTAAAATATTAGTAAAAAAAATTTAATTTTTATAATTAGTAATAATTAGTAATAATTATATGTAATTCATAATAATTTATAAAAAAAATATTTAAATTTCAAAATCATTTATAACAATTAGTGGTAATTACTAAAAATAATTCTTTGTCTGTAAAAAGTTGTTGTAATTAGTATAAAATATTCGAATTAATAGTAAATAGTCATATTTTAGTAGAAAATAGTAATAATTCGGTGTAATTCTTAATAAGTAGTATTAATTTGAAATAATTAGTTTTATTTGGAGACAATTAGTAAAAATTAGTAAAAAATTAATATGAATAAGTACAAAATAGTAATAAATTAACGTAAATTGTAAATAATTATTACTAATTAGTGGTAATTAGTAATAAATAGTATAAACTCGTAAAAAATAAGAAAACTTAATTAATTTATATAATTGAAAATAATTAGATATAAATTAGTATAAATTATATCAAAATATTAAAAATTAAAAATTAATAAATTATTAAAATTCGTATTAATTATTGGTAATTAGTAATAATTAGTAAAAAATAGTAACAAACTATTATAAAGTAATTGAAAATTATAAATGTTTATATTTTAATATAAATTGTTATAAAATTGTATAAATTATTATAAATCCTTGAAAAGTAAATGAAAATTTTATAAATAAATAAAAATTAGAAATAATAAGTAAAAATTAGTTATCAACTATTAAAAATTATTAAAAAATTGTTTTAAATTCTTATAAACAAATATATATTAGTGATAAATAGTTTTAATTAATTATAATTTGTAAAATATTGAAAATAATTGTTATAAATGAATAAAAATTAATAAACTGATATAATTTACAACAAATTCATATATAAAAGTATATAATATTATTTATTATTATAAATTAATAAAAAATTCTATAAACTAATAGAAATCAGAAATTAATCTTAAAAACTACTAATTAACAAATAATAATTAATAAAAATTAGTAATAAATTTATATAAAATCATTATTTTTTTAGTAATTAGTGATACATAATAATAATTTGTATATATTATTAATAAAATTATGAATTAATAAAAAATTATAAATTGATAAAATTTAAAATAAATTATAATAAAATATCATAAAATATCATAAAATATTAAATATTATGAAAAAAATAAATTATTAAAAATTCTTAATAAATTCTAATTTTAGTAATAAACTAAAACAAATATGTCAAACATTGAAATAAATAGTTATAAACTGATAAAAATAAGTGCTAATTAGTGGTATTTAGTTATACTTAGTAAAAATTAGTTAAAAAATTTATAAAAAAATTTAATAAATAGATAGAAATTATAAAAAATTAAAATAAATTAAATAAATTATAAAAATTATGAATAAATTAACAAAAAAATTATAAAATAATAAAAAATGTATTCCTAAAATATAAGTCAATTAAAAATAATATTTTAATTTTGAATAATTGGTTATAAATTACTAAAATATAATATAATTTATTATAAATTACAAAAAATGTGAAAATGAAAAACATATTAAACTTTTAGGTAATGGGAAATAACAAATGGGTATATAATTGAAACAAATTGTTCATTTCTAATTAATGAATTTTGAAAATTCAATGAATCATCCACTCTGCTACATCTGTCCCTGATTTACTACAATAAATGTCATCAATCATTATAAGATCTCATTGATAATTGTATTTTTGAATAATGGTTTCTACTAGAGGGAACAATAGTAGGGGTGATGGACTCCAAACATATGAAGTTCTTATTTTCAATTTAAGATGACATGATTCTTGCGTTCTCGAGAACGTGTCAGACTAGGTATGGTTCATTCCTTCTTCGCATCAAATGGTCTATTGAATTTTTTTTATAAATTGGGATTCACCAAAAATGGATATTTTGTTATGTTTTCTATAATTTCCAATTCCCAACCAAAAATGTTCGATAAATCATATATTTGGAAACATGGTTGGGAGTTATCTCAGTTCGGATAGTAGGGTTAGGGTGGTTTAAAATCTAATCATGCTGAGGGTTTGTGTAGAAATTGATGTATCAATAATGTATGTCAAATACTATTGAATTGTCAAGGGTGTGGAATTTCTATATAATTATTCAATTGTGTATGAATCGTGGTTTGATTTATGTTCATTGCGAATGAAATAGGTGAATAACCTTGATGTTTTATTTTGTAGGCGATTGGGGGACTTGTGAGCTGGTTTGGATGTTCTGGTGACTTGGGCCTTAATTAGTCAATCTGTTGGGTGTATCAAGCTGTTGGATGTGAATTTCGATGAGTAAATTGGGAGATGGGAAGGTTATGGATCTTCTTGTACTATGAATGTAGTAAAGGAGAAGTAGTAAACTGTGTTGACTTTATATCTGAGTATCACTGGAATAATTAATAAGATGAGACTAGATTTTCAAGGATCCTTAAGTGATAATGAGTATCCGGGGATTCACATCTAAGTGAAATTTTGGATGTGAATATAGATCTACAGAATGTATATGTTAACCAGATTAAGGTGAATAATGGTTTATCTATCCAAAATGCATCGGGAGTGCCAGTGCTAATTTTGGTGTTGTCTAGGATAATGATGCTATGCATGGAGAGGTAGATGACAATTTGAATCTAAGTATGTAAGATGAATAACACGAGATTTTTTGTAATGACTAAGCTATTGGGTGTAAACATCCATGTTCAGTCTTGAATAATTCTAATATTATACCTCGGTTCATGGGTTATGGATTAGTGTTTGTAATAAATGATTATATTCATCTTCATGAATGGTTGAATGAGGAGTTTGATAATGGAAAAGAGAATGAAAAAAATCATCCTAAAACCTTGACCTATGAGCTTGTGGGACATTGGGTTGTAGGCCATTATCAAAGGTAGGAGGCCATCAAAACCTGAAACTACATAGTAGGTCTTTATGGCTCATGTCAAGACCAATATAATTCCATCGAAGTTCAAATAACTGGTGTAAAGAAGTATTATTTGGAACTTCATTGATATTTTTTAAAGGAAAACATGGTAGGGAACCATAGTAAGAGAATATAAAATGAAAGGTAGAAAGAGGGCCAGAAGTATGAGTGAGGCACCGGTGGTTGCATCTTGACAATAGGGAAGAAAAAAGGGCATAAAGATTACTCATACCTTCAAAATCTAATAGAGACCAAGTTATGATCAAAATTTATATCAATGGATATGTAATGAATTTATGCTTCTATTATTAATATGTAGGTGAACCTGAATGATTTAATAGTTGATTTGGGTGAGGACGGTACAACAACCACTGGTGTGGAAAATGTTGCAAACTAGAAATTTATGGGATTTCTTGTCCTTTTATAAGAATAAATATTGGAAGTGTTTATTTATATTAATGATACTCATGAAGAGGTCAAATAGATGATGGGTGGTATTCCACATCGATTGGCTTTCAATATTGAGTAGGCTAGTTGGATTGAAAAATATGACCTTATTCTCATAAGGGGTTTTAATTAAGTGATGATACCTTAATATGAGTACACTAACACTTGGGATAAATTTTCTGATCTCTTTGAAGACATCATTATTTAGATCTAGATACATAGGATCACTTTATCTCCTAGAAACTCATAATAGAGGAATCATGTAATTGGATCAATTTATGTTTCAATTATTTTGGGTTCTCTTAGGGGGCATGTCCTCTTAGATGAACATATGTAGTTTCTCACATTTCCATGTTTTGTATAATAAAAATTATATTTTTAGTCATCCAATAATGAATTATTTTGACATGTTTGGAATAATGTTTTATTAATCACCTAATAATTATAAAATTTATGATTTTTATCTTATTAGTAATTCATAATATATATTACTACATTCTATTAAATGAAAAAATAATAAGTAATTATTGGTAATTATTTCAAAGTACCATTAATTACAACTAGTTTTAAATATATGATAAGATAATATTATAATATAAATTTTAAATTTTCTGAAAATGTGTACATAAAATAATTTTCAATCTTTAGGTGATGAGAAATGACCATTTCGTACCATCCATGTCTATATTTCTCAATAGGTTAGCAGAGCTAGGGTTTCCAAGATGTGACACATTGATGGCAGCTATAGGAGGTGCATTTTATGTGTCGATACAAGTAATAGTATCAAGAGAAGATGAAGGAGTACATGTGATAGTTATTACAAATTATAAATATTTATTTTTACTTAGTAATTAAAAATAGTGATGATTAGAAAAATTATAATGCATATTCATTAAATAGAATTTATTGCCTATATTCAGAGGTAAATTATATTTATTTAATTTTAATACTATATTTCAAAATATCATTTTCTAATATCAAAATAATCATAAATAACATTTTTATTTAACATTTTTTATATAAACTCTTAGAATGAAAGTCAACTACCATATTTTTTACATGATCATGATTTTATAAATAATCACATGAATCCAAATAGTTGTAGTATAAATCATATATATATTGAGTGTGTTGAGTCCTTTTAGAAAATTTCATTATCAAAACCAAAAGTTGTTTTAGAAGGGACAATTCAGCTTCCATGTATGAAATGTGATCTGAGGAGGTTTGAAAATTTTGACAACATTATTTTCAGCTATTCTGTTTTGGTATTTTAAAAATACTATGACTTTTGGTATCAATATGGTTAATGAAGTTCCTAAAAACACACTAATAATTTGGATCAATATCCATCACTGTTTCCAAATTTTGAACATGACGTGGCTATTATCTCTTTTAAAAAAACTAAAACTTATTATGACAATGAATTAACTCATAAGTTGGAATAATTATAATTTTATTATGTGGTTATATCTAATGAAGATGCTATATATATTTGTTGTGTGATAATAAAATATTATGATTCTTAAAATTTTATTGATATTAAATTAGATAACTAAATGTAAAATATATATTTTGAGTAGATATTGTTTTTGGTTAAAGCACTATTACCTGAATAAAATTTATTACATGTAAATTTCTATGAGAGAAAGAGGATGGTTCATAATTTTGGTATTTATAATCTTATGATTCATGCATGATCAAATGATTCAATATTATATTTTGGTGAAAAATATTAGTTAGTTAGTTTTCTAGTAAGTATAAAATGAGGTAAAATGATTTTCAACTTGGGATGTATGGATATATTTTTATATATCATTTGAGGTATTTCCTGTATACACCCATATTACAAATTTTTTTTTTGTCTCTGAACACAAAGTCATTGACATCATGGCACAAATATAATATTTGAACTATTAAAATCCTAAATAGACATTCTAATCGTGATTCATTAAAACAATTTGAAAAATGAAATTCTTTTATATCCACTTTATCTCAAAACACCTGATTTGGGCTTTATATTAACCATTGAGTTCCATTTGGTTATTATGCTTATTAATATTCTCTTTGGAAAATCTTTATAACTCTTAACAATTTATTTCCTTGGATATTGATGAATATACAATATAATATTTTGACCTTATTAATTTTAGGACATATAAAAGAGATTATTAATATTTTTTTAATCAATTTATTATGGAGTTAAATTTATTTTAGAGTAATGGTGTCATTACATTCGATATTCTTGAGAAAAATAATTACCTAATTAGGGATACAATAATGTGGACAATTAGACATGACCTATTATATATAATTTTATCTAAAAATAAAACTCATAGTCCAAAATCATGCTTGTACTGTATGAGAAACATTAATGGATTTATGCTCACCAATGGAAGAAATCATTATTTTTTCAACATTCATCAAATATAATTTCATACCAATCATCATTTTTGGGGAATAAATATAATCTCATAAAATGTATAGATAAAAGTGATAGAGCTCCAACAATTATCTTAGGTATTGAGTTAAACTATATTACCTCTTCATTTCCTCCAATTAAATTTAGATCGATAATAAACCAAAAAAATTGATTACTTTGATAAATAACATGATGGGATAAAATAGAGCATTTTTTAGGATCTTATATATAGATCTTATTTTTTGGTCCATCACTTGTTAGATGTAATGAATTTTAGAAAACTGTTTTGATGATATTTTTTTATTTATTATTGGTCCCTCCTGTTGATAACAAATATAATTTAATTGTACAATTAGATCTTGCCCAAATTTGAAGGTAATGAGAACAAGAACTACTTAAAAATGATAAGTGAGAGATGTTAATGTTGATAAAATAATATTTTATAGATTCCAAATAAATTTAATTTTTATTTTTTCAGTGGAATACAAATTTGATGCTTCTAGAGGATTATGTTTCTAATATTGATAGATAAGTAAGAAATGGTAGTATTATCATATTGAAATTTCATGATTATAATATAATAATAGAATTTCATATATAATTATTATTTTTTTGTTAATTGAATTATGTGATTAGGGATTCTAAAATAGAAATATTATATTTTTTCTATTACATTTGTGTGGAGAAAAAGACTATGATGAACTAACTAGAGTACACAAATATTTTGTTTTAATTTCATTTTAATATGACTAAATATTCCTGTAAGATTTATTTTATTCAATTTAATGTTTGATATTAAATTCCCCTCAATAATTAGAATTTAGAGGCCAGTATAGTCTTTATTGATGTACACATTTGAGAGATTCATTTTGAATTTGAAGAAAATGATCTGTAAAAATGATTTGGTAGAAGGATCAACTGTAGAAGCTCATTTCAAAGTGGAAATTTCTTTTTCAAACATTTAGTATTTTCAGTATTAATATCCCTAAAAACATAAATGCATGATTAATATAGGGGAAAGTTTTATAGTTAAATAAAAAATAAATTACGAGTTTTTAATCTGCTAAAACATGAATTGGTGTGACTTCATAAATGTTGGATTTAATATGACAAACTTTGTAGGGCTCGTACTCAACTATCACAAAGGAAAACGATTTTTAATGTGAGTTATCATATAACAGAATCTATAATTTTTTAATTATTTTTTTGTTGTATATTTTAGGATAATTATATCAAAAAATAGTTTCCACAAATTAGAATAGCTTCTTTTATTAAACATTAAAAAAATAATTTTTCCTACTACTTTAAAGAATGGGAAAAGTAAATTGTTTATATTTTAACATATAAAATCACTTGAATAATTTTTATATTGGTACTTTTTTTCCAAATACAATAATATCTCAACATATAGGTAAAATTGATAATTGATCATGTATATAAAGTTACCCAACATCAAAAATAGATAATTCATATAATTCATATGTGATAATGTTTTTTTTATTTTATTGACATGAAAATATGGAATAAAACATATAATGAATTATGTTGTTCTTGGTTGATGTTCTCATCATAGAGACTGTTAGTAGTACTTTTATTGCATTTTATAGGAAATAATTTTATTATATTATCCAAGAATGAATTATGTATTGATTTTAAAATTTCATTGGCTGGATACTAATAGAGGATTTAATGTTCATCTGTATATTGGAATCATTTATGTTAAATCAAAAATACTTCTTATTGTAAATGAACCATTTTTTGGATCATCGGGCACATTAAAATTTTTATGAAATGTATTATGTTGCATCAAAAGCATTATTTTATTGTTTTAGCATGATAAAATTATATCCCGTGAAAATTAATATATCCATAGTGAATGTGGTTCTACATAAGTTCAATGAATTGGGATTTTTCAAGAGAAAACACCAAATCTATCTTTTCTATTAGAAGTCATGAATAATGAGGATAACAACCGACATTTATGGGTCGACGGTGATGATGATTTTATTGATGTAACTGATGAATTTGGATAGAAAAAGATGATTAAGGTAGAAATCATATAGAAATCGCTGATTCAATCGATGAATATGTTGATATTTTCACCATCATATACTAAGATGATGATGGTGATGAATATCAACAAAATTAGATATTGGTATTGATCATATATAATATATATATCCAAATATAATACTTGTTTTCAATTATTTTATAACAATAGTAAATTGGTTTTTCAGAAGGCTGATGAAAATATTTCTAATCTATGTCATGGGTTATATTAGATTTCACTACATGGTTACAATACAGATGCTATGTAATCTGACCGTTAGACTACTAGTGGTTCAGTGACGACATAGGGCTAACACGATCTTGCACGATTAATTATTTTTGGCCCTGTCTTCAAGTGACATTTACATATTGAGATCAATACACACATGCAGAGGAATTTTTAGTTTTTATTTTAGAATAATTTCATTAATTTTTGTTAATTTATTTATAAACTAATTATTTGATTATTTGTTTATTTTTTCAAAGCTTTTCCCACATTACTATTGGATATGGGAGTGCTATGTTATGGATTTATTTTTTTGGAACATGGGTGACATGGGATCAGATTCCCATTACTGTTATGAACTACAATTATTATCATTATATGGAATGTCAATAATTAATAGTCATTTTGAAATATATTTATTATTTAACATCACATTAAATTTTTTTTAGCGTTTATGGTATTGAGTCAATGATATTAATCAGGCCTCTATCTATGAGGAATGGTATGTTTGTATGTCTAAATTTTTTGAAAGTTTATAAAAAATATTATGAGGATTTCCATGTGGAATGAAGAAGTTGTGTATTTATATAAGTTTTATTGCTCCCACCAACCACATTACATATCATCTCATGTTTGCGATGAATTATTTTCATATTCGATTGGAGATATTTTTCATAGTAGTGCATCAATAGGTCGATATATTTAGTGGAGGAAGGAGTGGACTAATTTGTCTTGTATTTGTACATTCATTATATATTAAGTAAATATGGAATGTAATTTTTTAAATAATTTTTATAACATTAAATGTAAAATGGTTATTTTATAGTCATAGAGGCACCTAGAGATCCCAATATTATAGAGTTAGGCGTTTATAAGAGGATATAACATGATTTTGTCATTGAAGAGATTATAGGTGGTTATCAGCATAATATTTTATTCAATATATATTATTATATTTTTAAAGTTAACAAAAAATAATATTTTAACTATTTTAGTTTCAAATATCAATTCAAGGAGTCATTAAAGGTTGTAAATTGTCAGAAACCAAATGAGAGTCAGGTAGAGACCGAAGATAAGGAAACTATTGCCGTTGGATTTTATAACATGGTATGGATGTTTAAAACATTATATTCCTTATATAAAGGATGATTTTTTGATATCATATGTTGATTAAAACCTTTTAATTATTATGGTTCCACTACGATGTTGTTGGCTAGGTCGGGGAAGATTAGGTAGGGTCATCATCATCTATATCACAATATAGAGAGATGTTTCAATCTCAGTTTGATCTTATATAGTACATGTGTAGGGAGTAGCAGGAGCTCTGTTGACAGTAGCAGCTGCAGAAGGTGGAGATGTGTAGATGGTCGGAGTAGTAGTGTGAGAAGATGATGTAATACATGCAAAATATGAGTCATTTTTTTATTGTTGGAGTTCCCTCCTCCTCCTCTACCATATGACCCCCACAGTTTTATGAATTTTTTTTTCCAGAAAATGAATATAAATATATTTTAATATTTTATAATAAATTCATATACATATAGTATAATATATTTTGTTTTTATTATTATTTTGTATATAGTTTTTAAATATTTTATTAATTTATTAATTTTTTCAACTTTTTATTTTATTTTTATTTTATTATTTTATTATTATTTATTTTTTTACTTGTTTATATTGTGATGATCCACCCATCACATAAAATATTACAATGGTTCAATCTTACAATCTCAAATGTAGTTATAATATATATAAAAATATTTTTGAAGGGATAAAAATATAAATTATAGTATGAAATAGTAGTTAGAATGGATATAAGTTATGAGATTTAAAATTCATTGAGTAGTCTAAAGGGAAGTGTGGTGTCACACCTCAGATGACACCAAGAAATACCCTTAGTTGGTTTTACATATTATAGGGAGTTGGGGTTATCATAAATTGATATTATAGGATTTTAGATGATTATTTAGTATACTTAAAAAATACATGCCTGCGAATCGTAATAGTTTAGTGTCAACATGGAATCAGAATCTTCTATCCTAGTGAAATAACTTCATCATCTCCCATAATGATCTTCACCATTGAAACATATTCCGAAATCCTTTCTTCATAACATAAAGAGTGGAAACATTATAATGGGGTTAAAACATCTAATTAGTAAGGGTAAATAAATAAAATGTGTAATAATAACATTAATAAACGTTTATGTAACATGATCATAACATTTAAATGTCCAACCTTCTATTCCAAAGATCATAATAAAGATTGGATATTTATAAGATATAATCATAAAGAAAAAATTTACATAATCAATGACATAATTACATAAGAAAAACATGGGATTGTGGAAAACACATATAAAAACCCTAAGACAAGGTTGACTAAAAAGACCATTTAATATGTTTGGCCTGGAATTATCACCCATATACCTAAATTGGGATTGGGATTCCCTATCATGTACCATGTTGTTTCCAAATTAAGATTCCATCATGTGTATAGTATTATTTCAAGATTGGTATTTCCTCCCATTAAACCTCTTCATTTTGTATTGGGATTCCATCCCATGTACCCTCTTCATTCAAGATTGTGATGTTCTCCCTTGTTCCCCCCTATTTGGGGATTAGGATATACACCCTAGTTCCCTCTTGTTTTGGGATTGGTATATTCTCCCTTATTCCGTAATGTTTCGGGTTTTGGAAGTACTCCCTTGTACCCTTTTAGATCAAAAAACATTCATCATTACCTGATCCATTGGGGTGAGATATAGGTCCCGACCTCTCATAATAAAATCATTCATAAAAATGCTATAAGATAATAAAAAAATCATCATATTATGTCCCATATAAATACATTGGTTTAATAAACGTCATAAATCATATCCCATGATATAAAATGGGTATCATTAACATTTCAGCACAGGATAGAATATGTAAAGAGATCAGTTTCCTAACCATTTCATAAATATATGACGTATGAAAAGAATTAACTTTCATAAACATGAATCCCGTGAAAGATACATATTTCATATTGGTCATGAAAATAATCATAAAACATTAAAACAATGGAAAATAATGGAATCATTAGATCATTTTCAAGAATATAATGAGTAAATGCTATAGATATCATCTTAGATGGAAAATAATTTTGAAATATTAAATAAAAACATATATTAAAGAATATATATTTTCTTTTTTGAAAAATGATTTTAAAAATATAATTCCATATTAAAATCATTTTCATAGAAAATACATTGAAACTGGTGAAATAATTTTGAAACAAGATTCCACTAAAAACCTGTAAAATAAACTTCAAAACATTTTAAAAAATATATTCATTGAAAACATATTAAAAAAATATAAATTAAACTTGAAAATGTTTTTAAATCCATTGTAGATGAAAACTTATAATATTATTTTGAAAATATTTTTAAACCCATATTTTTTAAGCATGTAAAATATTCTTTAAATATTTTATAAAACCATTTTCCTTGAAAATAATTTTTTAAAAAATTTCATATTTATTATCTTTTTAAAAATGAATGGTGGGATAGAAAAAATCATCGAGAGTAAATTTCTACATGCCATATGAGGTCAAAAGGACATTATTTGTTCACGGTAAAATGAGGTTGAAATGTTCCTTGTTTGGAAAGAGACAAAAAGACTATTTTCAATAAATTTTTAAAAGGAAATAGTTTAAAATTTTATTTTAAATCATATTATATAATGGTATAATATACATTGATAACTTTTATGAAAACAAATATTTTCTAATGAAGAAAGTGTAATGTCGGACTTTCTAAAAAAACAATCTCTTACCTATCTTATTTTCTAAATAGTAGAGTATTTTCAAACATCATGATTACATCATGAAATAATAGATTATAATGTAAATAATAAATATTTTGCAGAGATTTATCATAATATTTCATCAAAATATGCATAAAAATAAAAAATCATGAAATGTAATGGGATCAACTCAATAAACTCTCTTGACATGGTATCTTGGCTTCATACATTCTGAGTAAGGAAAGTAAATTGAATGAATAATTGATTATCATGAATATATTTAGATTCATTGAATTTCATGAAAAATTAAAATATATAAAACTCAAAAAAGAGTTTATGTGCATAACAAAACATTATTCTCAAAGAATGAAAATTTAGACAAGACATTTTACCTATTTGGTAAAACTTTAAAGTTAAACCCCTAAGGAGGATCATAAGATGGACATGTGAATACCTATAAATTTATGTATAATATACATTGAATTCAATCATGGTAAGTAGATACACCACACAAAAAGAATTAGTGGATAACATGAAATGTTTCCTACATAAATTAAATGTGATATGAAATCACATTACCCTGTGTCTTGACTCTCTCCGTACTCAGACAACCTTCCACCTAATCATGTAATTGATTTTGGTTTTTGCCAAAATGATTGATGGAGATTATTTCTGCCCCATTGGAGTCATCATGGGTTAACGTAGGATTTTTAAAAGACCCATTGTGTAGATAAATGCCTGACATAAAAGGATTGGGAGGTTTCAGGAATGGGGAGAGTTGGTAGACTTTTTTACAGGTGTAAAAGGAATCACATTGTATTTTTAGACACAGATTAGTTTTTCACATGATATTACCTGAAAAAATTCAAAACTAAACAAAAAATTAACTGATGGAAGGTGTATAGACAAACTATGGACATTCAATGTGTTTTGGACATGTTTCTTGGTCATTTGGGCCCTTAATTTTAATGTTTAGTCCCAAATTAATCTTATTTTGTCATTAACCATTGTGACTATTTGTAATCACATTTACTAATCAATTGGGTAAAAAACTAACATTTTATTATTGTATTATTAATATTAGAAGCAATACAACGTTCTATGTTATATTTTTGAAATTCAAATTATAGAAATAGAATAAAAATTATTAGTGTTAATCTCACAAATGGAATGAAAGAATAAGGATTTAATGTAGAAAAGAGTTCAAAAGTTAGTTATGATTTTATATTTAATTCTAATGTGACATTGATTCCAAAGAATTAAATTCTATAAATATATGTAATATTTATCTAATGTCACATTAATCCAATTTTATAATATCATTTTTAATTAATAACTAATTACACTGAAAGGTAGTGTTTATATAAAAGCATTAATTTTCATGATTAATAAAAAATGATGTTTCTCAGAAAAATATCCAAAATTAATCTTAGGAAAATAATATAAATGTTATTTTGAAAATTATATTTATTTAATGAAATTAATTTTTTTAAATTTATCTGAACTTAATTTTATTATTAATAATATGTCTATTAATGAAAAATAATATTTATAACATAAAAGGACTTTAATAAAATTCACATCATTCATCATCATTATTTTATATAAATATATATATAAATTAAAAAAATTATTTGTAATGTAGGTATTAATATTCTTGTAAATATATTGAAGGGTTTGGTTATAATTATTTCATTTAATTAAATATATATATATATATATATCTGTGTGTGTGTGTGCGTTTTATAGAAACCCAATGTTACGTGAATTGTACATCACGTTGGTGTTTCATATAGTGAAAACCAATTTGTCATCGTGTGTAGTGAAACTCAAGTTGGTATTACATGTAGTGGAATAGAATTTGTTATTCCTTAGGAAATAAATATTTTACATAGTGTTCTAATATATATATATATATATATATATAAAGATTTCTAATGTCATGGGAAATTAAAAAATATTAAAAGATAAATTAATTCAAAAAATAATAATTCTCAAAATCCCAGTGTGATACACACATGACCTCATATTTTTATTCTGGTAAGCCAGAGGCATCTGACTAGTAGTGAGGGAATAGGTTTGGTATATGGTGAGACTATTCCCTCATAAGTTAGTATGCATCACATTGGTTATATGTATATATAAGCAGAAGAGAAAGATAATAACATATAGCAGTAGAACTACAATTACAAACATCCCTGAGTAATAAAATAAAAAAATTGAATCATAAATAAATACAAAATGAATATGACTATCATGTAGATATAAAAAAAATTTACACATGATAATAGTAAAAACATTAATATACATCACTCTAAAAAATAAAAAATTTCCAAATATTTCAGTCATAGAATCACGAGGAATGAATCTGTCCTCTACCACTATACTCCATCCGAATACTCAGTGGAAACCATCAAAAGATAGTCACATCCTATTATTTATACATACAACCATGAAGAATTTTTGGGTTCTAATGACTTCATAAGAGGGGTGTGCATTATTCTTAGAGAACTACCAACAATGGGGTGTATATCAATATAGTTAGTGCATAAAAATGAGAATTATACATACATACATATATATATATATATATACATATTAATGAAATGCAATTAATAGGTAATTAAATACATAAGAATAGGTTACCCTTATGACATGTGTCTTACTATATATTCTTCATCCTTATCTAGATGTATCTGAATGAGTGGACCTTTTGAAGTATGAAATATGGTAAATTGGGTAATCATAAATTTGTTTCAAGAGGTGGAGTATCCCAAAGCATGTTATTTGGCTTGGCGACCACATCCATGAAACATCAGAAACACATTAACATTGATTAATTTAAATTCAATCAATATAGATTTTCAATAGGGGCCATCATCCCATCAAATTGATCTTGAAGGAATCCAAATTATTTCTTATGGGGAACACTAAATTTTCAACACCATAAAATTGAGTCCATGATAATTGATAAATGGTATCCATTGTATCAAATCTGTGTTTGTGTCAAAACAATCATCTCATCCCATATCTACAGTCTCATGTAGTAGACCATGTATCACCTATGACCTGGTCTATCCATCTAGACTCTAATCCCATCCATGATTTCTCCCTTTGGAACTGGAATTACATTCATCGATGTTTGGTCTTTACATAGTGATCGCATCCCATAAATAACAAGTACACCATTCAACATGTATAAAATCCATTTAATTTTTTTATTTATTTTTCTCCAACATAAATTTTATGTAATACCATTAGGATCCATGTATCTCCCTTGGATTTAAATGTGGTGTGTCTTAGCCAACATAGTTAAAATTTGTTTAATGAGGTATTTCACTTATAACATAACAATAATGTTTTACAGGATATATAATTAAGTAATTCAATTATGAAATGGATGTTTGGGACCTGAAACAAGGACTAGAATTTTTATTGATTCAATTCATACATGAAACAACTTATTACATTACTTTACACTACTCGAGGAAAGATTAAAAATATTATGTAATCATAAAATTACTATCATGGAAGTTCCCACTCATATAGATGGCCAATGTTAAAGAGAATGACCTATAAGGTGATCTTACACTAGCTAGGGTCACATTAGGAATCAAAAACCATGTTAATTAATTTACTATGAATTTGTTTCGCCTTTTTTGGGATGTATAGTTCATTTAATAATAGTTCATAATATCAAATCCAAAAATAGGTGGGGATGAGAATATTTGACCTCTCTTGGGATTATAATGATCTCATCTTCTTGTGCCTGCATATCAATAAATCTTGAATGGTAGATATTGTAAGAATCATCAAATACCCTAAATTTTGGGATAATGATGTTGTATAAAAATATAACTACATAGTATGATAAAAAATGATATATAAGGATTATGAGTGTATAACTAACCAAGAGGGATCCAACACATAAGATGATGATAGAGACAAATATCATATGATGGACATTTCAAAATCCCAATGAGGTATAGAAAAGAGATCATTAGGCATGAGGTCTATCTGCTATTGGTGGAATAATACAAATATTGGGTTTAAAAAAATAATAGTCTAATAAGGAAAATTTTACAGTAAATCCTTGGTTGTATGGTTTGGTCATAGCATTTTCCAAACTATGCACCTACAAAGCAATATCCTCTATCCAATGATAACCCTCTAATTTTCTTTGACATGGTCTGTATAACAATGTGGATACTATGTGATTAGGAATATCCATCATGGTCATAAATCCATCATGGATATGGTGTTTGGAGTACATAATATTCCAAAACTGGGAGACCTCCCTTGTACACTAGGTTACTCCCACGGTTGATCCCTACGGTTTTTCGTAACCATGTTCTAACCATGAAGTTTAGTATTCCATCCTAATTCATAGAGTTATAGTCTTAAAATGAGCCTTGACATACTTTTTATCCATTAAAATACATTGTTATCATAATAAAATAGTTTTTCTATTATAAAATAAAGGTTTGTACTACTAGGAAAATATAGGAAGTTAAAAACACTACTCAATAAAACTACTCTCCCAACATGTTTCCCTTATAAATGTATTATGAAATAATTTTATTAATTTTATTACAATAGATTACATATGTCAGAATCCCACTACTTAGTCTCATCCTAACCAGGGTCATGCTTCCACAGCACCTAGACCAGTGTAGCATACCATTGTTTGAGATCCTTCATGCTCCGATCATTGATTCAAATCAGATTCTCCTCAATTGATTAATCCACCTCTAGCTCAATGTCCTCATGATCTAATTAATGGGATGGGATATATTGATACCAATTATGTTGTCATATGTAAAAAAATTTGTTCATAAAATGGTACCTCTAAGGTAACAACAACTAATATGATAAAGGGATGACCCTATACACAATTTCAAGATGTCTGACATAACAGGGTGGCAGCTTTCCCTATCATTGAATCCTATTATGACATAAGCTAGGAGAAGCACATTAAAATATATGATGTAACACCTTGAATGCCATTTTATGATAGTGATGATTGGTACATGACTTCTTCCAATACTAATTAGATGACATATTTTCATAATTCAGTTACAGTTTCCCTAATGTCACCTAAATGAAAAGTTGACCCATTAGTGATACCTCACCAGTCCCTAACCAGCATAGAGATGGATGAAATGACCTAAATTAAAATTCATCATATGGATCCATCAGAATCCTTAATTTAATGTTTCTATGGTAGTAAACTTGTATTATAAGGATAATATTTTCCCATGATCTTAAAAAATAAAGGACACATTCTCGGATCATGTCATCTAAAAACTATATCATTATTATAGACCACCCTTCATTTTGAGGGTTACATGGTATAATCGTGATAACCTATTAACACAGTTCATTTTTCATCCCCTGATAGAACCATGATATAAAATTGGAATACATTTCTTATATAATGGAATAGGGATCACAAAAAAGGTAAATTGTATCGTTTATATAGATCATATCATGATCACCCACATTCATAGTCTTATATATTGGTAGGAAGGTTGAGTCATTTTTGACCATTCAAGAACCACACACACTGCATTACATCCTTAAGGGGATATCAAAAATCCCATTATGAAATCTATTGTGACAACAGTCCACTCCCACCAAGGAAATCCTAGATTTTATTGAATCATGATAGGTCACTGGTGCTCAACATTCACATAATAATTTGTGTAACACCTCCCAATAAACCCCCAATCGTACACATTATACATGGCCAGCAATACTGAAGATATATGATACAATACACTATGGTAGGATAGGGTTCAACTGCCCAATAAGAGGCATGATATTCCCAGATCATTTTTTCTCAATTGTATTAATAAACATAGATATGTATATGGAAGGGTAACATCTAATTTTGACCATTATATAAACTAGGAAGTGGGTTCTCACTAATGATTCTCTCTGTCAAGATGATTCCCTCATAATATGATAATTTTCTTATCGCCACCCACTCCCCAAATGAGTAGGTTAGTAATATATGTGATAAAACATTCTTCCCATGTATTTCATGAACCAACAGATCTGTTATAGAAAAAATATCCGTCGACATCCAATCACTACATGCCACCTGTATGGCATGTGTCTGAGTATTCAACATCAGGGCATTACATATTCCATTACACCGTACAAGTGTATAGGAAATCCCAAAATTGATGGAATATATGTATTATGCACACATGAACTACCTGAGATTCGCGTCATAATATGTGGAAATTTATTTAATACATTTATGTTCTACTTAAATGATGAAATCCTTACCCAATTTTTAATGTATTCAATAACATAAAGCCTAAACCATAAATTCTAGATTGTGGTTATTCGTTGGGTAATTATTCTCAAGTTTCATTTTCCATAGGGAAAAATTTAATACATCCCAATCAACCTATATCAACATTAATCCTAGACCAATACGTAACGAATCATAGAAAGTACTATATCTTCATCCCATCTCTAGAAAAATCGGTATTTTTGATGAATTCGGTCTCCCTTTGAAATCCTATAATATTATCATCAATGCTTTGGACTATTTGGATTTCACTCACATATTATTCAATCCCATAAGGGGAACTTCTAGGTTTGATAAATCCTTAATTATTTATTTGGAGTATCCATCCATCCTAATGAAACTATCTATATTAAATACATTCTTGGGCTACTCACAAGAATCCACGGTGTTATCCATCTCTATATCAGTAGATATGCATACCTCTATAAGTATATGACTAATGAAGTGAACCATATTGATCCAATAGTGTAATATGTTGAGTTCCTCATATATATGGTCCTCTCATTGTGTATTCGTCAGAATCTCATGTTGGTTGGCATGGTAATTTCAAGTTCACAAATTCAATAATTGGTCATCATTGAATACTACTAAAAATGAATATATGTAGGGGTGGAAACTCAATTTATCATGGCCATGAAAATATGAATCATTTTCTAAAGGTGGAGTTTCATAAACAAATACTTGTAAAAAATATTCCTAATTCATAATGTTGTCTGTGGAATATCTAATGTCTTTACACACACATGATGGTGGACTAACCAAAATTAGATCATAAAGAAAAATTCATATCAATAGAGTTTGTTAAAGAGGCCATATATACGATGAAATTAACATAGGTTCTTCATAGTTAGAAGGATCAACCTTCAATATTCCATGACCAACCTATAAGTACCTTCTATATTATCTGTGAAAAGGATAGGTGAACCCCACATTGTAGTGGATGAACAGATAAAACTCTTCATATCAATATCTTACCAATAATTACTTAGATTCTAGAGCACTATAGGTACACTCTTATATAGAGGAATGGATACTTTTACCCCACCATGAAATAGTATGATAGTTACCTCCACCTCTCCCACATGTGGTAAACCAGATTAATCATCTGATAAGACATCCCTAAAATAATCCACAACTAGATAGAATTCAATAACCTACATACCAAGGTCACTTATTGTGAGACTAGACAAATGTGTAATATCTATTACCATCATAGTATGCATGGGTTCATCGCAAATTTTCTAGATATCCCATTCAATCTTATTAATATAATCAATACCCTCAGGTGACATAAACTAGAAACTGCATCGATAATAACCTACATCATCTTGTTACATCGCTATGAAGTCCATTCAGTGACTTATGCCATGTTTTTACATATCGATGATGTAAAAATTCCCCAATAAGTGGCACCCACCTAAACTAGGGGACACTCCATAAAATGGAATATAAACTCTTATCAGACCCCTATCATTTATTCTAAATTCATATCTCCACAAAATTAATCTATATCTAGGCCCAAAATGTCTATAATTATAAGAAAAATGAAGGATTGTGACACACCTATATCAAATAGAGAAGGAAAAAAATATAGAGACCACTAGAATAGTTCTTTCAAATATTGAAGTCCTTATACAATTCTCCATAAGAGTATGTTGTACAGTTGAGATATGTCCCAAAATAATGACCCGATAGGTAACCTGAATAGCCAAGGTAGGTCATCTATGTTGTCGTTGAGCATAAAATGTTTATATACCACTTCCAAGGCCACATACTTGACACATTTTTTAGTAGTATATAAGCTCTCATACTAACATGGAGATACTGATATTTTTCCAAAAAGTGATTTCAACACCCATCCCATCTCACTAAATGCAGGAGAGAATGTTTGGAATAAACTATATAGGTGACCCATCCAGTCACAGTCTAAGCACTCAACATGATTCCTTATACATTGGGGCTTCTTATGGGATATCCTTCCATAATGATGACACACCACATAACTATCAGGATATTACATATGGTTGTTACATCCTCCACTTAAACCCTCAAAATTCAAATTCTTGTCTCTATATAAACCATCTCCCTTCCTAGAATCATAATAATTGTGTCTTACATTTCAAATATTCTCTTAGGTTATGCTCTATGATGATTCTAAGATTCTCTATTTCTGAAATGGTTATCCTCCGGAAAAAATTAACCAGTGATCAAATGGATTACACGAGTACAACCTCAAATAATATAACATTGGACATCTCATACCCATTATGAGTTGGTAAAAACCATTTATACAATGATAAAGGAGGAGAATATTCCATAACTAACATGCCACCCTACAGAATGTGCATAAGATACCATACGTAATACACTATCAATGTCTGGGGGAAGAATTATTCATAGTTGGTTATATAGAATATTTCCTCGACTATAACAATATGATGTCTTTCTCGGGTAATGATGGTCCATAAACCTTTCGTAAAAAATTGAATCATCTATGTAGTGATATCAGAAACTATCTCTACAGACATCCCAAGATGGTCGATTATTGAATGTATAGACTCTACCCAATATTTTACATCCTATGGAACTTCATCCTCTAAAAATTATAGATGATTTTATTTTTAGAACTCCAAATCCATCACTTCCTTAGTAATGGCATGTGAGTTAGTACCCAGTACTACCAACATAATTTAGAAAAAATTCTCTCAAAACTGAGTGTTTACCCCCATTTTATGATCAATCAGATGGGCCTAATGTGTCGCTATAAGATGTACTACTTGAGGATAAGTCCCCACAACATCTAGAGCATGGTCCTCACCACCCTCTAGGTGTCTGACTTGAGGTTAAAGATGTGTAATAGTTATAAAATTTCAAATTTCAATCATCATATCATATGTGTAATGTATTTGAAAAGTCTAATGGGGAAAATGATAGGTGAAAAACCCTCTTATAATGAGTGACACCAATTAGCATGCTATTTATTCTAGGTCTAGGTGATTGAAAAGATCATAACATACTATAAGAGAAAGAATGTAATGGCCACTACTATGTTCTAGATAGGGTAATGGTCTTAGATGTGAGAACATATGTTTGAGTATATGGAGTTCCAATTAAATCATATAGTAGAAAACCCCTTTAGTTGGAATTTTTAATCCACATCTACTGGAAAAATTTTCTTTTAAAAAAATTTAATTATTGACATTTATCCATGTTTATTTTGATATTGATATCTCAATCTTGTTAATTTAATCCCCAATTCAAAATTTATACTGTCCCATTAACTCTATATTTTTTTGTGGGAACGTTAAATAATTCCTAGATATAATTTATATATGTTATAATGTTATAACATGTTATGTATAATAATTTTATAAAATGAATAACATCTTTAATTTTTAGAAGTACTTCTTAAATTGATATTGGAATTCGCAAATCAAGTCAACTATTATTTCAAACCTTGAAACAAGTAGTTAATGTCACATATGTGGGGATATTATACACTAACATGATAGAGAATAATAATAATATGTATATTTATATTGTTGATACTTATTAGAATATGTAGTGGTATAATAAAAAATAGATAAATTCTAGAATAAAAATAGGTATATTCATAATCATAAATGGATGAAAAATGACTATGATGATCATGTTTCTATAAAAAAATTAACCCAAGATAAAATGAAATATATGAAAACACCACATTCTAAAATAATAAAAATGTCCTAAAGAAGATAATATTTGAGTCATGAACAATGGACAAGTCCCCTACCCCAATTCTCCTTCATAGTACTTTGAATCTTACATTATAACCCTGAATCATCCCTTTATCTATACCTGCAACTATGATGTCTTCTTGGGTACCAATGGTGAACTAATAAGGGTGTGAGATATACTCAGTAGTCATCCAAAAACGGTTCCTAGATCAAATATAGTAATTTCACATAAAATTACCTGTGCATTATAAAATTTAAATGCAATGGAATTAATAATTAATTAATGAAATTAGAACATGATTCTATTAGGATACCTTTCATACTCTACCTTTATTGGAGAATTATATATTTATGATAACAATATAACATGTTAAAGAATAAAATATTCTAATTTGGGTCATCATAAATAATCATAAAGAAGTGGAATATCCCTAAGAATGTGATTTCTCTTGACATCCATGACCCTATAACATTAGCTAAACATTAATAATCATTAATTTATTTTCCATTTATATAACATATCAAGAGGATACTAAATCTCATCCAAGGGGATCCAAAAAAAAATCCCAAGTATCTATACAGGTTTATTATAAATAAAAAAATCATATAAGTCCTTCTATGTTGATGCATAAATAGAATCCTTTTTATCACTTCTAGAATGAAATGATATTAACCCTCAATGCTTATCTTTTGTATCTCATATAGCGGAACAAGTATCACTCATGACTTATTCTGACCATTTATCCACATATACCATCCACTGTGTCTCCCCTAGGGAACTAGTATTACTGCTATGGAAGAAAGGTACATGTATAGTGATCCCATCCTAGGCATAACTCTCATTTATTATTTTGTGTTTTAAATTCATATATATAAGTATTATTTACTAATATTGATGTTCCTATCAAATGAATCCATCAAGGTCCCAAATATGTCTCTTAACATGATATGAGGTGTGGAATAGCTAATAAAATTTATATTTATCCAGTTTTTGTTTTTTAATATAAAAGTATTTTTTAGCTAATTATGGTAGTGTGAATTTATGAAATCAAGGAAGGGTACACCCAAAATGGTGGCCTATCAAAAATAATAATCCATAATGTTTTTATCCACTAGATAGGGAATCATTTATCTAGAAATAACATTTGAAATAATTTACTAATCCTTTTTGTGTGAACCCATTAATGTCATATGAAAGGAATGATGGCTCATAGTATAAAAGCACAAAACAAGGGTGAAGGATACTAGAACACCGACCTAAGTTTCGTATTGCTCTCCATGTTTACTAGTGTGCCATGAATTGGTATGGAATGGGACATATCATAAGAATCATTAACATCTCTAAATATATGAAAAATAAGGTCACACCAAAATATATCAACATAGAAGAAGTGAAACTTTTAACGGAACTATGCATAGTGGAGATCTCACTGATATGGATCAATACAGTTGAGTGTGAATGAATTATATTTCTTATAAAAGGGATATACAAATCAAAAAATAATAGATGAAAAAAGATAATCAGGTGTGGGGGATGTCACCAGTTAGAGGGAGAAATGAAGAAGAGGTTTTAAGAACACAATCATGGAAAATGGTAAATTCTCATTTAAATTTGGGGTTTCATTGTTGGCCAAACCATGCACCAACTGTACTCCAACCACCTTCCATGGAGACCCATCACATGGGATTGGAACACCGTTTGTTAAAATCTGAATACCACATCCCATTGGCCACTACCAATGGGGTCTTTAATCTTACACAAGTTTGCATCTTGTCCTGAATAATTGTAGAAAAACATGGATACCTTCCCAATGCACATTTTAACTCTCAGGATTAAAAAACATGGTTATCAACAATGGGGAAATAACTATGAGGCTCAATTTTCCTTTCAAATTTCCTAAGCACCAGGATCTTAATGATACCCATACTCTCTCAAATAACTCCATCAGATTTAGATTATATTAGTATCATAAAACCAGATGTTTTTATTCATAAAAAATGTTTTGTTCCTCATAAAAAATAATAACATTATAGATGTTATAATTTTTCAACCACAAAAAATATTTAATAAAAATTTAAGTGTGCATATCTAAAACCAATATCCACATTGATCATCGGGATTTGATATATGTTCATCCATTTAATTCATTGAACTCAATATTTAGAGACACCCATATCCATACTGAGGCAGTAACATTGATGATTAACAATTAGAAAGAAAATAATTAAAATATAATAAAATAATGGGTTTGTAATTATCACATGAAACACATAATAAATAACTATTAAATATAGAAAATTAAAAATTGTCTGTACTAACAAAAAATTATATCAAAAATATATGCGATGATATTCATCATATTTCACCTCTTATAAAATGATCTCAATTTATATTTTCTTATGAAACATTCATATATGTGTTAAGGATGTAAAAAATGATAAAATCATAAGTTTCATTATATTCTTTTGATTTTAGTTCATTGAGATATTGAAAATATCAATAAATTACCTGAATAAATTTCAAATCACCGGAACATGTGAGTTTGAATTTAAATAATTAAAAAATAGAAAATTAAAATATTTTGTATATATATGTAAATTAATGAGTTTGTTGTTATTCATAAAATTAATTTAATTATAATATTTCATTTAGTTAAATTTTATCAATATTAAAAATTTTTTATCCACAATAAAACAAAACAATAATGGTAAAATAAAATAATAATTCCAACATGTAAAACTAAATAATATAAAACTTCTAGAATACCTTAATACATAAACAGAACAAGATCTAACTTCAATTATGTATTGATTTTAGGAGAAATAATCCTTAATTTTTATCCCAATATGATATTCCTCAAACCTTTCCCAGTATCCCCCCAATACTAAATCAATAAAAAATAAATAATTACTAATAACATTGTGTTTCATTGTCACAAAATCATTTTATAACTTCTCCATAAAAATTAAATAACTACAACCCACAAACATTATCCTATATTAGGATTATGAAAATAAATTAAATATGAATGTATGATTATAATTGGGAAAACCTATAAATTTGAGTAATAGAAACATACTTAGGTGTAACAAAATAATTAAGACAGTTTCCTTTTATGATTTAATTACATATTATAAAAATGGACCTTCTAGAAGATTACTATCAAATGTTATATTGATAAAAATACATATATATATATATATATTAGTTTTTATTAATGATATTAAAAATAAGTCTTGTCTTCTACAATTTATGTGAATTTAGTATATACGAATTAACTTCAAAAATAATTAGCATAATTTTATTTAAGTATGGACTTTAAACCAACAGTATCACTGATATTTTCAATATCATATGATAGAATACTGATAGGAAATTGATAAAATAAAAATTACCTTAGTCATCTTCAATTTCATTAATTTTATTCATATAAAATGTGAAGGTTTCATAAAAAATAAAGAAAAATAATTTTCACTGTTTATAAATTAATATGAATATCTACATTCAATATAACATAATGATTTAGTGAACAAAATTATATTTTCAATAAAAATTAAATCGGGTTTCCAAATCATTTTTATTTCACAAGGTAACTCCTTAAAAACCATAAACAAAAAAAGAAATGGATATTCATGATATTCCCTCAGTCTATATGTCATGTATGTTTTGATCTGATCAATATGATTTAATATTAACTATTTTATAAATATAATTCTTTATAATAATTAGTAAAGATATTTTTTATCGTTTGAACATAGTTTTTCATCCTAAATGGAAATCAATAATCTGATAGCCAAATTTTATTTCACATGAAAATATTATTCAACAAAAAATTTAAAACCAACATATATTTAACACTATATTTTAAAACAAATTAAAATTTCTAAATATAATCCTTATAAACATCAAATGATTGATCCTTGTTCAAGAATCAAATTCTCTTCTTGTGACCTCACTAAAAACATTTATAGGTGAAAGTATAGCATATATGAAAAATATTTGTACTATAAATATAACATTTTGAGAGTAAAACTGAATCTAGAATTTGTTATGTTATGTCTCATCTATATTGTAATCTTTTAAAATTCAACCTATTATATGTAAATCTAAAATTATGATTATTTGAAGTACTAATGTTGGATTTAAATTTTAAACCATGTTAGATAATTATGGGTGGAATATAATTTTGATTTATCATAAAACACTATTTTATGTTTATAAATTTTATCATCATCCATAGAGATAAATTTTGAAATATTATTATTTGTTTTTATCTCCCTTTAAAATATTTTCTCTCAGAATGCCATATATTTGACCATCAATTTAGCTATAAATGTATAAAAATCATCATCTAGAGTAAGAGATAATGTAAAATATAAAGACACACTATTATTGGATGAAATATTAAATTCACATGGAATAATTATTAATTCCATGTTATTATATTATAAAACTAGATATATTATAACTATCATCACCATAAAAAACAATATTATCAAAATACGAATCATCAATTGCACTCCAAATATCAATAATTTATCTCATAATATGATAATATTCCCTTTCACTAAGATCAGAAATTATACCACTTCTTTATTATTTAGATGTTTAATTTGATTTTGTAGAATTTGAATATTTATCACATGAGTTACTAATTAACGATGTTGTAGAAAAAGAATATGTATTCTCCAATTTCTGATTCTCATTATCTATATTCTATATTTTATCATATTTCATAAAAATTTAGATAAGGCCATCTAGATTCACCTTCATATGATGTTTCATTTTATATATAGCAGCCCTCTAAAACTCCCTATATTTGGAAATTATATCAATCATTATGTTAATTAGTTAGTGATTTTTATTCACCCATTGTCATAAAGGTTTCAAATCATTAACTATCATAATGAATATTTGTTGTAACTAAGAAATTTTTTCCCTTGAAAGAAAATATAAATATTATTTATAATCTCAGAAAAAATTATTTTTAATAGCAAACTAATTATGATTACTAATTTTTTTATATCTAGTTTACTAAGAATATCATTCAGTATCTCCAACTTTTAAATCTGGCTATAAATTTTTCTTATCATCAAAAATTATAATGAATTTTAGAAAATATAAATCAACTATTATTCGAAAATATACTAATATGTAGAATAATAAATCAATTTTTACTTAATATTATAATTTTTCTTCTTAAAATTATTGTGACCAATACCAGTTTCAATCAAAATATTAATTATCTAATCACTCTAACATTGATAATAACCTCTATTTAAAATTATGGATGAGTTGGATTCAAATTCTATATTGAAATGGTGCCTAACAATTCCATATTTTATAGAATTTGAATCTATACCATTTTATTGTGAGCGGAATATAATTTAATAAAAATATTTATATAAAAATTATATTCAATTTCTCTCATATAAAATTTAGTCCAAAATAATGTATCCACAAGTGGATATGAATTTGAGTTTTAAAAAATTTATAATTTATATATCTGTCTGGAATATAAATAGCCTAATAGTTATAAAATATAAAAATATGAGAATAACACAAAAATGAAAATAAAAAAAGTTGATAACAAATCAATTGTTTTCCAAAAAATAGTACTAACATAAAAAATACGAACTATAACAAGAATATATCTAGTCAAAATGAGTAAAAAAAATTTAATATATACATCCAAAAAAATATAATATAATATATATCACATTTTCCTAGATACACTAAATTGAACTCTTAAATTTTACTCTAACTATACAAGTAAATCTCTATCAATATCCTAGTGATACCATTTCCATGCATTAAACATCATTAATCAACCTGATATGATGATACATTTTCTAAAATATATATAATTATTGAAAAACCATTGAATAATAATAACTTTATCTAAGACATACTTTTAATCATTAATCCCAATTTAAATTAGGTAATAATGAGTGTTTTTTCGATATTTGATTTTATTCAATCATTTGTTTTGATAACCTATTTTTTGGAATGAGATACAAGGAGTCACAATATATTAATGTGAAGAATTTTTTTTGGTTTGAGAATTCGGAAGATCCTCAGTTTATCAAATAATCAAAAGAGGTTTTGTTGAATTTTGGATGGTTTTTATAGTCTAATGTCCACGTTTTATTGTTTAATATGAATTTTTATGAAAAACCAAGAAATGACCTATAAACTGACTTTTCCAATTTATTTTATATAGTTTTAATTTTTTTTGAATTTTTAGTGAACAATTTAGATTAATCAATATGTATTTGAAAGTATGATTTTTGGGTGATGTGGACCAGATTTCTAGAACATATATTATTCATGGTTATAGTTAAACCATAGGTAGAGTAGTAATGGGTTATAGATATGATTTTCATACGTGGTAAAATGTGCACACTAACAATGAAAGTAGTGGCATCTAAATATAGTTTTTATAAGAAAAATTAAATATTAGCACACTATGATTCAAAAATATGAAAACCATGAAAATTTTTAAGTTTTATTTTACCCCTCATGATGTTATAACTCAATAGCCACTTTTACCAACCATTTAAGCAATTAGATCACACATATGTGTTACCCCATCTCTCCATCTTCATATGGTTGATCTCCCTTGTCCATTTAAGGTTTTTCCCACTCTTAGGTAAAATAAATTACATTGGGAGAGTATATATTTACCATTTATACTTTTTTTCATTTGGTCCCAAGTAATATGGTCCTGTCAATTATTATTCTAATATTCTTTATTAATAGGGATTTTTTTCATTTTTAATTTCTTTTATTTTAGATAAAACTATATCCCTATTGTGGGTGAGCACTCATATGAAGATAATATAGAGGGTTCTGGACTTTAACCTGTAGTATCATAATTTTATTATCTAGTGATGTTTTTGTGTTCATTCCAAATCCATTTTGAATAAACCTAACATTTATTAAAATTTTAAATTTATTTTATTATACTTTAAAACCCACTTAATGTGTAACATCCCAGGTAAATAATGAATAAAATATTTTCATATTTATTAATATTTATTAATTAAATATTAAATTTACTTTAAAGGGGTTTCTATGTTTGATAGCGTACCCGATACGCAACAAAGAGTTTCTTTGAAATCTTACGTTGCACACTAGTAATAAAATAATATTATTTTAAATGGTAGTTAACACGTAGCCATTTTATTGGCGGGAATGAATAGAAATAACTAAAATATGATTATATATGTTTTTTATATGTTTCTACATTTATCCAATAAAAGATAAAGGCTTAAAATATGAAAAGAATTCAATTTTAGGCATATATACTCTAACATTCATAAAAGGTCGACTTATCGCCTTTTGATGGAGAACCGTCTATAAATCTTGTTTTGGTCACTCTTATACATTATATTGGACCAAATTAAATTCTTCTTTATAATTGGGACATCAAAATTTACTTTGTGTAGATTTTTGGTATTTTTCTGATAAAGTTCATTTTTAATGAATAGTGAAAAATGTTGTATTTTAATTCAAAAAATCTTTTTAATATAATTTATTTATATGATTAAATTATCTTTTGAATTTTTTTTAATGTTAAATTAGAATATATTTTTACCATTTCATCCAATAGTGGTTGTTGGAATTAATTTCACTATGAAATCGGACGTAAACTAGTGTCAATCTTTCGAGACTTTTTGTTTCATAAAAACACGCTATTTGTTTTGACAGTGAGAATTAATTATTAAATTAATTAATGAAACTTATATGTTTTGAATTTTTTAAAATATACTTCATTTTTTAATTCGGAATATCAAATATATCTTAGGGTGAAGTTTTGGTATTTTTCTGAAAAACATCAATTTTTGTTGAACAGTAAAACCACTAAGTGGTACTTATAAAAACTGATTTTCCGTTTAAATTAAGTTTTACCACATCTATGTTTTTAATTTAAAAATTCCTACATACATGTTTGTCATTAAGAAGTAAAATTTGGTTCAATGGGATTAAAATAATTTTTTGGTGAATAGTAACTTTTATGTTTTTAATTGTGATTAGAGGTAATTAGTGTAGTTTAAGGTAAAAATAATGTTTTAATACTATTAAATGAACTTGATGCATGTCATACCATTATTTTATGTGTAATGGCCGACCAAGAAAATACATGGGTCAACTTTGGGACCCCATGAGCCACTTTGGTAGTAATATGACATTAAAAACATTTTATTTAATGATAAAATAAAAATATCCCAAACATGAGTTGTTTTACTAAAACAATTTTTTAATGGGGTTATACAAGTCAGATTTTTGTCTATAAATATTCATTAGAAATATAAAAATATTTCCTACATCATGATATTTTTTATATTTTTTATACATTAAATAAATTAAATTATCTATGACACCATGATGATGTAGCGATTACCTCATTATTTAACGATTTAAATAAAATGAAAAGATAATGTAAAATCTAAGACCTAAACTTGTCAAAAACCTATTGGATGTGTATATATATTACCCTTATCACCTTATCCTTGAATTATATCAATATGAGACCTTTTAAATCCGAAACGCATTTTTAAATAATGTAACATTTCTTTACTTTCCAAGAGTGCCCCTCCTCTCCTCTTATAAAAGGCCCCCACCTCTAAATCTATACCCACACTTACAAAGCCTTTGGCTCGGCCAAAACCTTCCCATTTTGTCTCTACACATCCCTCTTTTACCCCTTGAAGCCTCACTTTTGGCAGAAGTCTTCTCAAGGAAGCCTTTAAGCTCAAATCAAAAAGAGTTACCCGTTTTAAAGGTAGTGTTTTCTCTTGTGTTCTTTTGTTTGATTTTGCTTCTACAACCCCCAAAATCTTTTTATTCATTTAATTTGTAACAACTCCATTATCTTAAATATACTTGTATGTTTTTATAATAATAATTAGAGCTAAAATTACACACACCTTCATCTAATGGTTAAAGAGCATACTGTTTCCATGGATGGAGAATTTCTGCCTCATGAAACGATGGTTGTTCAATATTCTTCTAACACCATCAAAGGTGGCCATTAAGATGTAAATATATTTATATATGATATATAATATGTTTATGGTTACCTTAATCTTCTGTATTGTTTCATTTATGGCACACCTTTATGGTTTTTATTTTGGGTAAACACGGTAATTTCATTTTAGGAAATGCAGACTACCGCCCCCCTCCAAGTGATTTGATTCGTTAATGCCATACGTGGGACATATAAAGGATGGATTTAATAATATTATATATGATATTATACTGGAATTATAATATACATTTTTATCATTATTATTTCACTCCATTAAATTATGTGATAGAAATGAAAGTAGCGTTCATCCGTACGTACGACTTACCGTCTCCATGAACGGTGCATTTCATTTCTTATCACCAAATGTAATGTACTATTATAATGGATATATATGATTTATGTTACATCTAAATGATGAATATAATTCTGGTTTTAAAATATACATACCTCTCATTTAGTTTGAATTCCATTAATATGACATAGAAATGAATGTAGCGTTCATGCATACGTAGGGCTTACCGTCTCCATGAACGGTGCATTTCATTTCTTACCTCTAAATGATTATGTAATATTATAAATACATGTATATGATGGATATATATGATATATATGATATCCAAATCATGAATATCATTCTGGATATTATGAACCGTTGACCACATGAACAAAATGTAATTCTAAGAAGTCCACTTTCGACGTAAGAACCAAGTATCGACAAAACAAACATTATTAACTTAAATGATTAAATAATGTTTTTGACATGGTAATAAGAGATATAAAAGTAATAATGAACTTGATAAAGGTTCTTAAGCATGTACAAATTAACTCAAGTTTATTATTCAGGACGTTAAAGGACGATCGAGTCAAGTCGGACCCGAGATAAGGGACTTCCTCTCAATCTCCTTTCATTGAGGCATATTTCGTTTTATACACAACATTCTTTTATACGGTGTATAAATCCCTTTGACTTTTAATTTTATACAAAATGAATATTTTTCTACGAAGCGTTTTACTAAATGACAACATGGAATGTTTTTTTTACATACGTGGTGACAACGACCCTTTTCCGGTGCCGCGAGTATTGTTTGGTCTTTGGATTCCTCAACAAGCCGTAATGTTTTTTTTAAATTAAATAAATACCATAGACTATTTTAGGTATTCTGGTATTAAAAAGGGTTTTTTATAATGGATTTGTTATTTCAATATATTTAAGTGATATATTGTCTTTACAATGTAGAAATGATTTCTTTCCATTATTTTTGTTTTATGTCTTATGATTTTATAAAGGTAATTGGACATTTGACGAGTGGTTACATGATAAACCATATGACGGGTGGTTCCATGAATACCAGGATGGGTGGTTACTTTATAACCTCCAATGCATTGTGTATGGAAGTCAGCCATATGGCTATTCCATTAAGTGATATGTGTGGAAGTCGACCGTATGGTTATTCCATTTAAGTATGTTTATGTACTAAGTTACCTATATATGTTATGTGATCTTTATATGGGTTTTATGGTAATATTCTGGTTACAAAATGGTAAGTAATAATCTATTATTTTAGTGAAGAGTTTTTACTACTTCATAAAGGTGAAAAGTATTACTTTGATAAAGTATACATGGTTTACTTGTTGTTTTGAAAAACTAACAGTTTTCATTCATTGTGTATCCCTTACTGAGCTTTTCATGCTCACCCGAAGTTTTTTTCTTGAAATTTTTTTCACAGAACATAATGTGGAATAGGGTCAAGGATGGGATCAAGGTAAAGTTATTCTATCTAAAACATGGAACTAGACGTGTTTCCTTTTAAGAGTTTTTATTTTATGGAAACATAGTAGAAGTTTCTACTTTGTAATCTTTTGAGATGTAATAGTTATGTCCTAATTCTCTAAAACACTAAACTGTGAAAATATCCTCAATGTGAATTATTCATTTAATTCAATATTAAGTAAGGTTTAAGGCTGGGGCCTTATATTTGGTATCAGAGGTGGGTTTAGACAACATTAGGAGTTAGAAAAGTGTTAAATTATATGTTAATTTGTGGTATGATTGAAATGATATTGCATTTAAAGATTACCATGTTGCTTTGCCTAAAATATTTTTTTGTTCAGAATTTTTTTCCGCAGAGGAAACAAAGTAGATATGTTGGGATGACATCAGGTGGAAGACAACCTTCCAAATCAGCAACCTAAGATGGTCGGAATTGGAACTGAACTGTTTGTTTCAGTGATGGAACAGTTGGCTCAGGCTATAAATGGTGGTGGTATCAATGCACGAGAACAACCAGATCAACCGAAAAGGAACATGTAAGTGGTGGAACATTTCATGAGGCAATATCCCCCATCATTCAGAGGATCATCTAACCTTGGGCTAGCTGAAGGGTGGATTAAATCACTGGAGATGATTTTTGATGTCATGGGGTGTTCAGATCATCAAAATGTTAGTCTTGTTGTTTACCGTTTTGAAGGTGAAGCTGATCAGTGGTGGTCGATGGTGAAAAAAATCAGGGATAGTGATGAGATTGATGATCTTCACTGGGAAGAATTCAAAGGTATGTTTCTTGAGAAATATTTTCCTAAGGTGGTTCATCTTAGGATGGAAAAAACGATTCCTAGAACTGGGGCAGGAGGATGACTCAGTGGCTTCTTATGAAGCAAAGTTCACTTGACTGGCAAGGTATGCTCCAAACATCATACGAGAACTTGATAGTAAAATCAACCGTTTTTACTCCGGGTTAAAGCCAAAGTATTGAAGGGATTTTGCTTCTCGTGAGTTCAAAAGTTATGAAAAACTTCATTGATGTGCAGAGAAGGTGGAAGTGGAGTTTGCTGATGATCAGGTGTTCTTGGAAAAAACAACAGAATAAGAGGTCCAGTTGGCAGGCAAAGGGGAAGAATTAATCAAAGAAGCAAGGAGGTAAGGAAACCAAATATCCATCCTGTGAGAAGTGTGGTAAAATGCATCCCGGAGAATGTTTATCCATGTCTAGAAAGTGCTTTCGGTGTGGTAAGTCTGGTCATATTACTCGTAACTGTAAGGAAGATGATCAAGCAGGCAATGAAAAGTCAACGGTAATATGTTTTAAGTGTAATGAAATGGGTCATTATGCAAATGAGTGTCTAACGAAGAACTCAACTGGGGGAAAGAAGCCAGGCTACAAGCAGAAAGGGGTTGTGAAATCCTTTTCAACTACTTCATTAGATGTTGGGCCATCGAAGAAGAAGTATCAGGTACACTGTTTATTTGTTCAGATTATGCCAATGTGTTGTTTGATTTAGGGTCTACACATTCTTTCATTGCTGAGAAGTTTTCTAGTAAAATGGAAATTTCATCTCAAGATATGAATCCTGAACTTATGGTAAAAAAAACCCAGAGGGAACATTGAGACAAAAAGGAATTATAAGAACCTTTATATCCTTGTGTGCGGAAATAATCTACTAGGAAACCTTATTGTTTTTCCTCTAGTAGAGTTTGATGTTATTTTGGGAATGGATTGGATTTCTGTTTATCATGCTAATATTGACTGCAGAGCTAAAATTGTTTCTTTTCAGAAATATTTTCAGTGTCTGTACAAGAATGAACCCTTGATTTTTATAACATATCAGAAAGTTGAGAAACTAGTAAAAGATGGAAATTAATGTTACCTTGCAAATTTTTTTGAAAATAAAGGAACTGTTCAGATTAATGATGTTCCAGTGGTAAATGAGTATCTTGATGTTTTTCCTAATGAGTTTCCTATTATTATTCATGATCGGGAAGTTGAATTTACTGTTGAATTAGTTTCTGATTCTAAGCCAATTTCAAAACCCCCTCATCGAATGGCTAAAGTTGAACTTTTAGAGTTAAAGAAGAAATTGCAGGAGTTATTAGATAATGGTTTAATTCGACCAAGCACATCACCATGGGGTCCTCCTGTCCTGTTTGTTAAAAATAAAGATAGATCAATGAGACTTTTCATTGATTATAGATCCTTAAATAACATTACTGTTAATAACAAGTATCCTTTGCCTCATATTGATGATTTTTTTGATCAGCTCTAGGGAGATTAGTATTTTTCGAAGACTGACTAGAGAACGGGGTACCATCAGTTGAAAGTAAAAGAAGCATATGTTCCAAGGAGTGTGTTCTGTACTAGATATGGCCATTATGAATTTGTAGTTATGCCTTTTTAGTTAAGCAATGCACCTTCTGTATTCATGGACCTTATGAATAGAATTTTCCATGAGTTCGTGGATATGTTTGTGGTTGTTTTCATTGATGATATTTTGGTGTTTTCTAAAACTAAAGAGAAGCATGAAAGTCATTTAAGGGTTATCATGAAAACCTTAAAAGAAAAGAAACTATAGGTAAAATTCAACAAGTGTGAGTTTTGGTTACAACAAATTTCGTTCCTTGGTTGCATTGTTTCAAAAAATGGCATAACTGTTGATCCTGTTAAAACAAAAGTTATTTAAGAATGTACAAGACCCAAAAATGTAACCAAGATCTGTAGTTTTCTTGGTTTGGCAGGTCACTACCGAAGGTTTGTTGAATATTTTTCACGGTTATCTAGTCCAATGACTAAGCTACCTTAGAAGGGTGTTATGTTTATCTGGAAAAAAGAATGTGATGATTGTTTTCATGAGTTGAAAAGAAGATTGGTGAATGCTCGAGTTTTGGCACTTCCTTCCAGGAATGGTGAGTTTGTTATCTACAATGATTCTTCATTGAAAGGACTCGGTTGTGTCCTTATGCAGAATGATCAGGTAATTGCTTATGATTCATGCCAGTTGAAAATTCTTGAGGTAAATTACCCTACACATGAATTGGAATTAGCTTCTATTGTTTTTGATTTAAAAATTTCGAGGAATCATTTGTATGGAGTAAAGTGTGAAATATATACTGATCACAAAATTTTAAAGTATATATTCACTCAGAAAGAGTTGAACACGAGACAGAGGAGATGGCTGGAATTAATCAAGGATTATGATTGTACAATTCATTACCATCCGGGAAAAGAAAATAAAGTTGCTGATGCTTTGAGTCGAAACAGTAATGCTTCATTAATAATGTTGTGTTTGGAACGTGATACTTTGGTTAAGATTTTGATGAACTTTGGCATAGAAGTTTTTGGTGCAGGATGATATTTTGTTTGGTTTCAGGTATTAGTGAAATCTTCTCTATCAGACAGAATCATGCAAGCACAGATGCAAGACAGTGAGTTGCAAAAAAAGGTAGAGCTGGTTCAGAAGGGTAAGTTGCCTGAATTAAACATTGATAATTATTGTGTTTTGAGGTTTGAGAAGAGATTATGTGTGCCTTGTGATTCATAGTTGAAGAATGAGTTGTTATGTGAGGCTCATAGTTCCCCATTTTCAGTTCATCCTGGAAGTACTAAGATGTACAGAGATCTGCGGGAGTATTACTGGTGGGATGGAATGAAAAGAGATATTGCTAATTTTACTGTGAAGTGTTTGACTTTTCAGCAGGTTAAAGCAGAGTGGAAGTTACCGAAAGGGATGCTTCAGCCATTACTAGTGCCATAGTAGAAATGGGAGAATATATCCATAGACTTTGTTGTGGGATTACCGAAGACACCTCGAGGTAATAATGCAATATGGGTTATTGTTGATCTCTTGACTAAATCTTCTCATTTACTTTCTATACGAGATACTTTTTCCCTAGATCAAATTTCCTATTTGTATCTTAAAGAGATAGTCAGGTTACATGGAGTTCCTCTCTCCATTGTATCTGACAGTGATCCCAGGTTCACTTCTATCTTTTGGAAAGGCCTTCATAAGTCGTTGGGTACTGAATTAAATTTTAGTACCACTTTTCATCCGCAATTAGAGGGGTAGTCAGAACGAATAATTCAGACCTTGGAGGATATGCTACGAGCTTTCTCTATGCATTATCAGTGAAGTTGGGACCAAAATTTTTCATTGGATTAGTTTTCTTATAATAGAAATTGTCATTCCAGTATACAGATGGCACCATTTGAGGCATTATATGGGAAGCGGTGTCAAACTTCAGCTTTTTGGGATGAAGTGGGTGAAAGGAAGTTGATGGGACCAGAATTGGTAGAAGAGATGGCCAAAAAAGTTCAGTTTATTCAGAAACACATGAGAACATCTCAGAGCAGACAGAAAAGTTATGCGGATAACCAGAGGAAGGATCTATCGTTTGAGGTAGGTGGTCATGTTTTTTCAAAGTTTCACCGTGGAAAAATGATATGTGATTTTGTAAGAAAGGAAAACCGAGTCCAAGGTTCATTGGACCATATAAAATTCTGTAGAAAGTTGGATCTGTTGATTATCGAGTGGCTCTACCTCTGAGTTTATCTCAGGTACATAATGTTTTTCATGTTTCGATGTTGAGGAAGTATATGCCAGATCCATCTCATGTTTTGAGCCCAAAGGTAGTTCAGTTGGAAGAGAATCTCTCTTATGAAGAACAACCAGTCCAGATTCTTGACCGAAGAGGGAAAGTGTTACGAAATAAGGTAATTCACCAGGTAAAGGTTTTGTGGAAAAACCGTTTTGTTGAAGAGTCAACATGGGAATCTGAAAATGCTATGAGGGATAAATACCCCCACTTATTTTGATAAGTGAATAAAATCGCGAGGATGCAATTCCCAAAAGGGGGGAAGGATGTAACATCCCTGGTAAATAATGAAAAAATCATTTTCATATTTATTAATATTTACAAATTAAATATTAATATTACTTTAAAGTGGTTGCTATGTTCGATAGCGTACCTGATAATCAACAAAGAGTTTCTTTGAAATCTTACGTTGCACAATAGTAATAAAATAATATTATTTTAAATGATAGTTAACACGTAGTCGTTGTGTTGGTAGGAATTAATAGAAATAACTAAAATATGATTATATATGTTTTTTAAATGTTTCTACATTTATCCAATAAAAGATAAAGGCTTAAAATATGAAAAAAATCAGTTTTAGGCATATATACTCTAACATTCACAAAAGGTCGACTTACCGCCTTTTGATGGAGAACCATCTATAAATATATTTTTGGTCACTCTTATACATTCTATTGGACCAAATAAAATTCTTCTATAGAATCGGGACATCAAAATTTAAATTGTGTAGATTTTTGGTATTTTTCCGATAAAGTTCATTTTTTAATGAATAGTGAAAAATGTTGTATTTTAATTCAAAACCACTTTTTAATCTAATTTATTTATATGATTATATTATCTTTTTAATTGGATTTAAAGTTCAATTAGAATATATTTTTACCATTTAATCCAATAGTGGTCATTGGATTTTATTTCACTTTGAAATCAGACTTAAACTAGTGTCAATCTTTTGATACTTTTTGTTTCATAAAAACACTGTATTTGTTTTGACAGTGGGAATTAATTATTAAATTAATCAATGCAACTTGTATGTTTTTAATTTTTTAAAATAGACTTCATTTTTGAATACGGAATATCAAATATAGATTAGGGTGATGTTTTGGTATTTTTCTGAAAAACATCAATTTTTGATGAATAGTGAAACCACTAAGTGGTACTTATAAAAACTGATTTTCCATTTAAATGAAAATTTACCACATCTGTGTTTTGAATTTAAAAAATCTGATATACATGGTTTTCATTAAGAAGTAAAATTTGGTTCAAAGGGATTAAAATAATTTTTTGGTGAATAGTATGTTTTATGTTTTTAATCCCGATTTGAGGTAATTATTGTAGTTTAATGTAAAAATAATGTTTTAATACTATGAAATGAACTTGACACTTGTCATGCCCTTATTGGATGTGTCATGTCTGACCAAGACAATCCAATGAGTCAACTTCATGACCACATGGATCCACTTTGGTAGGAAAATGACATTAAAAACATTTTATTTAAAGTTAAAATAAAAATGTCACAAACATGAGTTTTTTTACTAAAACAAATTTTAAATGGGGTTATACAAGACATATTTTTTACTATAAATATTAATTATAAATATAAAATGATTTCTTACATCATTATATTTTTTTATAATTTTTAGACATTAAATAAACTAAATTATTTATGACACCATGATGATGCAACGATTACCTCATTATTTAACGATTTAAATAAAATGAAATGATAATATAAAATCTAAGACCTACACATGTCATAAACCTATTATATGGGTATATTTCGAACTCGTATCACCTTATCCTCTAATTATATCAATTTGGTACCTTTTAAATCAGAAACACAATTTAAAATAATGTATCTTTTCTTTACTTTCCAAGAGTACCACTCCTCTCCTCTTATAAAAGGCCCCCACCTCTACCTACTTACCAACACTTCCAAAGCCATTGGCTCGGCCAAAACCTTCCCATTGTGTCTCTCCACATCCCTCTCTTACTACTTGATGCCTCACATTAGGCCGAAGTCTTTCCAAGGAAGCATTTGAGCTCAAATAAAAAAGTGTTACTCGTTTTAAAGGTAGTGTTTTCTCTTATGTTCTTTTGTTTTATTATGCTTCTCCAACCCCCTAAACTCTATTTATTAATGTATTTTGTAACAACTACAGTATATTCAATATTATAGGATGTTTTTATAAGAATAATTAGAGCTACACTTACACACACCTTCATCTAATGGTTAAAGAGCATACTGTTTCTGCGGATGGCGAATTTCTGCCTCACGAAACGATGATTGTTCAATATTCTTCTAACACCTTCAAAGGTGGCCATTAAGATGTCAATATATTTATATATGATATATAATATGATTATTTTTTCCTTATGCTTCTGCATTTTTTCATTTATGGCACACCTTTATGGTTTCCATTGTGGGTAAACACAACAATTTCATTTTAGGAAGTACGGACTACCGCCCCCTCAAAGTGATTTGATTCGTTAATTACATACATTGGATGTATAAAGGATGGATTTAATTATATTATATATGATATTATACTGGAATTATAATATACTTTTTTATCATTATGATTTCACTCCATTAACGTATGAGATAGAAATGAAAGTAGCGTTCATGCGTACGTACGACTTACCGTCTCTATGAACGGTGCATTTCATTTCTTATCCCCAAATGTAATGTACTATTATAATGGATATATATGATGTATGTTACATCTAAATGATGAATATAATTCTGGAATTAAAATATGCATACCTCTCATTTAGTTTTAATTCCATTAATATGACATAGAAATGAAAGTAGCGTTCATGCGTACGTACGGCTTACCGTCTCCATGAACAGTGCATTTCATTTATTACCTCTAAATGATTATGTAATATTATAAATACATGTATTTGATGGATATATATGATATATATGAAATCCAAATCATGAATATCATTCTGGATATAATGAACCATTGACCACACAAACATCATGTAATTGTAAGAATTCCACTTTCGACTTAAGAACCAAGTATCGAAAAAAAAAACATTATTAACTTAAATGATTAAATAATGTTTATAACATGGTAATAAGTGATATAAAAGTAATAATAAACTTGAAAAAGGTTCTTAAGGAAGTAGAAATTAACTCAGGTTTATTATTCAGGTTGTTAAAGAACGATCGAGTCATGTTGGACCCGAGGTAAGGGACTTCGTCTCAATCCCCTTTCATTGAGGCATATTTCGTTTTATACAAAACTTTATTTTATACGGTGTATAAACCCCTTTGACTTTTACTTTTATAAAAATGGAATCTTTTTCTATGAAGCATTTTACTAAATGAAAAAAAGGAATTTTTCTTTTAATGTACGTGGTGGCAACGACCCTTTTCATCCTCTGTGAGTATTGTTTGTTCGTTTCCTTCCTCAACAAGCCGTAATGTTTATTTTTAAATTAAATAAATACCATATACTGTTTTATGTATTTAGGAATTAAAAAGGGTTTTTTTTATAATGGATTTGTTATGTCAATATTTCTAAGTGATATATTGTGTCTGAAATGTGGAAATGTTTTCTTTCCATTATTTTTGTTTTATGTATTATGATTTTATAATGGTACATGGACATTTGATGGGTGGTTACATGATAAACTATATGACGGGTGGTGTCGTGAATACTAGGATGGGCGGTTATGTTATAACCTCCAATGAATCGGGTATGGAAGTCGGCCGTATGGTTATTCCATTATGTGATATATGTGGAAGTCGACCGTATGGTTATTCCATTTAAGTATGTTTATGTCCCAAGATACCTATATATGTTATGTGAAATTTATATGGGTTTTATGGTAATCTTTTGGTTACAAAAGGGTATGTAGTGATCTTTTATTCTGGTGAAGAGTTTTTACTACTTCATAAATGTGAAAAGTATTACTTTGAAAAAGTATACATGGTTTACTTGTTGTTTTGAGAAACTAATAGTTTTCATTCATTGTGTATCCCTTACTGAGATTTTTATGCCCACCCAAGTTTTTTTCTTGAAATCTTTTTCACAGGACTTAATGTGGAATAGGGTCAAGGATGGGATCAAGGGAAAGTCATGCTATCTAAAATATGGAACTCGACATGTTTCCTTTTATGAGTTTTTATTTTATGGAAACTTAGTAGAAGTTTCTATTTGTAATCTTTTGAGATGTAATAGTTATGTCCTAATTCTCTAAAAGTCTAAACCATGAAAATATCCTCAATGTGAATTATTCATTTAATTCAATATTAAGTAAGGTTTAAGCCCAGGGACTTATATAATGTGTCATGAGCTATAGAATAATTGGTTCCCCTTTGAATTCATTGGTGATGAATAGAACAATTATTTTCATAAAAATTGGTAATATATTTCATATAAAATGGGACTAGAATATATTTTTGTGTTGGATCAACTAGTAACCATGCCTTTAATTTGTATGATTTAATGATGTGTATGATGATGTTAAGACAGATTAACCCAGAATTATGTAGATCAATGGATGTGAAGAAAAATTTCAAAACAACTAGTAATATTATTTGAATCGAAATATGAATATATATTTAGGAAATAATGGATGATATATTAGGTAATTCTACAATTGGAATCTGACCATTCAGTTGGGATGAATTAATTATATGATATTAAACTATAAATTGAAGAATTTTGTTTGAAATGGAATTTATTAAAATATAAGGATTTCTATGAAATGTTATTTTTAGGGTAATCTAATATACATTGGATTATGAAGTGGATGAAGAATGTTGTTATATGAGAAGATGGATTGTAAATATAAATGAAATTTAATGTGAATTAGTAAATGATAAAACTGTAAAATTGTTTCAATTTTGTCAAGGATTATTGAATTTGTTGTTTGGAATTGATCTTTATGAATGATATTGTTTATGTATTGAAATTAAATTGATTGTATGATTTTATTTATTCCATGATTGGTGAACACCCTTAGGGTTGGTTTTGATATCAAATGGAAAGAAGCCATTAATTTTTCATAATATTATATAAATAGGATGCTCTCTGAGGATTGACGGAGTAACTATATTATAATAACCTCATTAGTATTGATGTTTTATTAGGTGAAAATTCCTATGTATATGAGGTTATGATACTGAATGACAAGACCCATCTTTGTGGTTATCAATTACTTAATGGAGATTCCCTCATAGGTGGGGTTGAGTTACTATATTAATATACCTTTACATTCTATATAGAGTTAACAACGAAATTAGTTTTAAGGGTTCCCATGATACTCTATTTTCCATAGTCATCAAAATATTCTCATATACATCTCCTCTCTAGATCCATAATGAATGGAAAATCAAGGACATATGCTAAAGGATCGATGGTTGTATAGAATCATCTCAGGTGTCACCACATATCCTGATAAATGGTGGATATTTTTTGTTTCTAATGAATATTTATTAAATCATTTTTATATATAACAGTAGATGAAATATTTTTATCAGATTGTTTAACGTGTTATTGGTGTTGTCCAACTAAGTTATACTCACACACTACTCAATATTCTCTTATAACTGGGTAGATGAACATATTAAAATAGTTCAAAATAAGTTTCTACTGTAGTTAATGGGACCATTACTTGTAGAATTTTTTTTAGGAATGTTATGATATATTACAGATAAAGGTTCCTGGAAGGACTCAGATTAAGATGGAAAATATTTATTGATTTATTTTTTATCATTTATTAAATTATGTATAAGATCTAATTTTTTGGGATCAATTTTGTCATGTGTGGAACAAGCCATTTACATATCAATTTTATAATTTTGAGGACTTTGGAATATTTGAAACCTTTTATATGATATTTTTTTAGTTTCTTATATAATTTTCATATATTTAAACTTTTCATGAAACACTGAATAGAGGATATGGGATCCACGTTTTACAAATATACATTATTAATCCTATAGAGAATTCTCTAGAAAGTATGGAGTCACACATGAGGTGATTTGGTGACCATTAGACCTAGCATCATTCAATGTTTTGTTGTGGTGAGATGTTATAATTTAGTATAAGAGATTATTTATTTTTTAATACATTGATTTTTCATAGATATAAGAGGATAAGATGGTTTGAGACTAGGTAATCAGGTCATTTGGTTGAGTGATTAAACATATACAATGGAAGCCATTGTATTAAGATAAAAAAAATTAATCCAACAATATTTCTTATTCTGGTTTTGAAATTTCACATTAATGGATGAGAAAAAATTATAGTTTTATGGTTTATGGGATTAGTTATTTAACATATCGATAGGGATTTATATTATGTTTTTACATATCATTATAAATTGGAATCCAAAATAAAAAAACTACCTTTGTGGAATCTAGTTATATGAAATGATATTAATGAGTTACAATTGGATAAATTTGGTTAATAATTACTTAATTTAGAAACTTTTCATGTGTTTCCCTCGTAACATATGAGTGGAATATTTTTTAACCAATCATGGTACCATGAATCATTATAAATAATAGGTTTTAAATCGATGGGATACAAATATGACCCCTTTGAATTATGAATGGTTTGAATATAAAACTTATGAAATAATTAAGCTTATATGAACATGATGAATTAGTTATCTTGTGTTCTTATAATGACCCTCATAAGGGTTGAGAGGTTTAGGTAGAGTTCCCATGTCATGAAAACCTCTTTATATGGGGTTTAATTTAATTTGGATTTTTGTATTTTACATGACCAATTGTTAAAAAATTAACATGAAAGTCATAGTATATTAAATTTTCTTGAGCCGTTATAGAATGGATATATTTAATTTATTTCATTATTTTTAATAATAAGGACCATATATATGGTCCTTATGATGGTGTAAATTTAGTGAATATAGAAATTCAACATGAATGCTTCCCATGGGGTTATGAAATATTTGAGATAGATTGTGTGGATAGGTTGGTGAACCCTATGATTCTTATACGGGACACAGTCCTAGTGTGTTCTATCCTTATTACATGCTAGACTGTACTATTTAAAAAGTTTAACTATATTTATGGTTACATTGAAGAATAATTTATGGGTGAATTCTTTTTCTTAAGTGTTATGATTTGGATTTTCATTAGGACATGTGTTCTTCCAAGATAAATAATTTTAGGGTTTTTATGTAGACTATGATGGAATGGTGGATGTTATTGGATCAGAAGTGATGATCCACTTCAAATTGGATACTATTAAAATAATTTATAGAGGGGGATGTGATGTTCCATGTGATTAGTGATCTATGAATCCGAAAGATTAAATTTATTTTCATGTGAATATTTTAAAATTTTTAGGGAATTGATTGTTGAGAGACTGACCTTATAATTATTGGGTGTGATTCATAATGTGAGTTTTTAAAAATGCTATTTTATTTTTAGAAATATTTCATGTAGAGTTTAAATGTATGTTTATCCTTAGTATGATAATATTTTTGGCGCTAAAAATAATGCACTAATATATGATTCTCTAAATAGAATGTAATGTTGAATGGTCAGGTCTAGTGTTTTATTCACATTATCCAATTCTTTTTAATAAATTGTTGGTAGAATCCTAAAATTGGATCTATGTTTAGTCATTGTAGATAATGATACCCCTATGTTACATTTATAATGTGATGATATCAACTGTTGATTCATGCTTCACGTTGGTGTGTATGGTTGCATGTCTCTAAATATATTGGTTCTACAATCATAATCAATTTAAATTCTTGGATTATCATTATAAGGTTGTGGTTACATTATAAGATTCAATGATAATCCCTTCTCATATTGAGGAGAGAAATAAAATTAGTAAAATTATTCGTTATTGGATGACTATCTGTCAAAATTTAATATTAAAAATACTTTGGTTTAATGGTCACATGTTATGGGTGTGTAGATTTATAGTTACATAGTAGAACTGTATTTCCCTTTGAACATCCATATGTGTTTTATAAATGACCCATACAAAAGAGTAGTGACACACATATTTTTATGATAGAATAATATTCAAGGTGTTATCTACATTATTGAAAGCATTGGGTTATTATAGTGATGATATCAATATTATACAAGAAAGGCCTATTTTTATATTATTTATGAATAGGAATGTGTGAAGATATATAAGTCCAGAAGATGTGTTTGATGAGGTACTAAACATTTCCTATGTATTCCATGTTATTATTTTAGTGATTATTGGGTGATGAATATCCTTTTTGAGTAGTTTATTCTAGGTTAGGGTGATACAACACTCATACAGAATGGGCACATACAACAATAAGAAAAATCATTGGAGATCATTTGATTTTGATCCACTAAAAGGGGGCAATTATTAAGGTTTTGAATGATTGATGATTTAATTCAGGAGTTTGGGGGTTTTTCTTTTAATCATTAGAGATGGATTGGGGTAGTGATGGAAAAAATATAACCAGTGATAGGTCTTCATTTCATCTGTGTATCATGTATTATTTAATAATATGGTTTATTATATATAATTAGAGATGAAATTAATTTTTTAAGAATTTATCATGGTGATGATTTATCATATGTTTAAGAGTTTGTAAAACCACATCCCTTTTCGAGTTATGTAATTCTGAGGTTTTTCTATTTTTGAGTTTATTTGATGCATGATTTTTTGAACCAAGTTTTAGATAGATAATATTTGAGTTATAACATATTAAATGTATATAATTGGACATTTTTTGGGGCCTATGAGGTTCTAAATATTTTCAAAGATGTTTTTGAATGGTTTGGATGAGTATTTATGGTATTCAGAGCTTTTTGTCCTAGACACATGGTTTTCTGAGCACAATTTAGAAGAAACCAAGAATCAATCAGAGCATAGAGTAGTTTTTCATTTACATAAATAATGCATGGTTTCCCAACATTATATTTTCAATATATATTTAAAACATTAGGATATTAATATTAAAAATTTATGGTGGATTCTAAATGGGATATAGCATAGTGTTTGTGAATGGTTGATGATAAACTATGCACATTGTTGCTGTGATTTCCATTGATGATTCTCATGGTGGGTGAGGTATTGGTAAACTGTGTGAACAAACCATTCTTAGAGGGATGTTTAGAGATTTTTCATAATACATAGTGGTATAATGGTATGAAAACCCACAAATCAAAGACAATAGACCCACAAAAAGTGGAAACTAACCTTTTTCTCATGAGATTTTAAAATTAAAGACCAACCCTTTTTCCAATAATTTCTTTCAAGAAACTACAACCTATATAAAAAGATAATTATTCTTATTCTTATGGTGTGAATACCTAATTTATATTCTTTTTTTCATTTTTGAGTTCATTCAATAAAATAATTTTAGTATTTGAGTCATATAGAATCCTTAATTTGATTATTTAGGTAGCTTAGGATCCCACATTTATTTACTGTAATATTAAATATTTAGGGGGAATCTTCATGAGTCCTGAATTTAATCCAATTTAACTCAAAATGAATCTTGCTATTAAATGAATATACTTCTACAAGGTTAAGGTATGTGGTCTCTAAATTGAGGTCATAGTCCTACTATAGTTTTGTTATGTAATTCATTGTATGGCCATGTTAGTTCAACCAATCACAATACTCATTATAATTTTATGTAATAAATATCATTTTATATATTATAAAACACCTAATAATATTACATTATCAATATAATATGTTTTTTCTTTATTGAATTCCATTTTTATTAATTGACAATTGATTTTATTAACAAACGTTTACCTACGGAATATGAAATGTGAATTTCATTTAATAATGGGATGAATATGGTGTGAACCTCAATACTTATTGTGTAACATTTTATTATTTGGATGTGTATTTTAAGATGGAAAAAATGGGAATTTATTTTCAGATCTATGGTTATGAAATAAAATTTATAAATTAGTTATCATGTTAATGGAATTGACATATAACTAATTTGTATTGAAATGAAGGGTGGTTTCAAGATTATATCATATTAGGTATGTGATCCATAAGTTGGGTTGAATAAATTATTATATATTTTGTGGCAAAAATATGAATTATGAATGAAATAGTTTTCCATGAAAAAATTGTTGAAAATGAAATGATATTTTCATGGAAAAATGGAAAATCATGGTTTATGAAATGGGTCATGAATGTCGTAATGTGATTTACTATTGTCCTAATTAAAATAATATTCTAATGTAAATTATTATATTTTAATAATGGGAAATGTGATTGGTATTTTAATAAATTATTGATTTTGTTTTACAATGGATCATTATACACTATATTGATTATCTGTTGATCTAAAAATTCCCTTGGAAGTAGTCATGAAGCCTTAATAAGAAAACTCTAATGGGAGTGGTTATAATAACATATGATAAATTACCATTGAGGATGTCATAGTATTAAATAAAAAAAATTCCCACTAATTCTATTTTTAGTTACTAAAAGTTAAATCCCTTATATATAGAGTCGATATAATAAATTAAAACATCTTCATAGATGGTGTTTAGTTACTGAATTAAAATTCCCGTGAAGGTTTCCAGGGGTTGAATAATAAAATTACACTCAAATGTATTATTTAGTAAATAAATCAAAACGCCACCATAGGTGGTATTTATTAAGAAAGTAAAATTCATGTAATAGTTATTGTGATACAATTTTAGTCTCAATTATCATGATACACTCTGATACACCCCAACATTATCCTGTGATAGTATAATATATGGGATCCTAAAAATATTGATTTATTGTGGTATATATTTACATAATCTATCACAATTTAGAATATATATTTTCCACTATTTTAATTAATTTACATACCAATATTAATTTATAGAACCTTTCATACACCAATTTCAATATACTAGTTATGTGTGGGAAATTTTTGGTCATGGACTACTAGGTTGTACTCACACACATAATGTGTTTCCATGGAACATTGGAACCTTGGAATATATCACTACTCCTATAAATGAATAATTTTAAGGGAAACATACTACTATATGATGATTTCTAGGAATTGTACATTATGATACTGTTGATTATAACAATCCATACTCAGTAGTATATGGGGATGAGTTATAGTTTTAGTGTAATATTTACATTAATTACATTATATATCATAATTAACGGTTGGGTATTCATTGTGAAATGTGTGACACACTCCCATGTTTGAACATTTTTAATCATTTTTTAAATTTAGAACATTCCTCATCATGTTTATAATGTTCTTATAATTGGTTAATATAGTATTATATTATTCTTATTATCATTTCTATGTTAACGAAAGGTGATATTTTATCAAAAATACCTCTATACTACCTCCCAACTAGTTGAAATCCTTTCATGTATGTGGAAGCATGGCTTAGTTGATTATTCTTCAACCAACACTTTATTTGTAATAATGAACATCATCAAAATGTAATGATATCCATGACCTACTCTTTGATCAACTTGAATGGTAGTTATTCCTTCTGTAGTTTTCATCAAATTCGTCATTAAAAAGAACTATGATTTTAATCTATGATATATCATCAACAATAAAAAATTAAAACAACCAAAATAATAGTTATTAATAACTGTAAATTTTAAAAAAAAAACCTCTAACATTAATGCATTATATATCACATGAAAAGATTACAAATTTATTGAATAAAAAATTATGAATTTTATGACTTGAAATAATTTAACACGAAATAATACACTCATTAAATAAAAATATTAATTAATATATTTTGTCATAATAATATTCAACATATCCTTTTGGTATGGTTATAACAAAATTATATTGTTTATTACCATCCACTAAATATATATCAATTTGACTTAAAAATATCCAAAACCTATAGTGATCAAATTTAGTGCATCATTTAATCAGAAATAGAATATATATATATATATATATATATATATATATCTTTAAGAAAATAAACATAACTAATAATAATTGTTTTGAAAATATATAAATTATGTAGTTCGCAGAGATTCATTGTAATAACATATCTATGTGTTTTCATTTATGGTAAATTATACGGATTTTCAAAAATTGAAATATTATATAATGTGGGATATGCCTTATGTGGATGTTATAAAATCTAGGATAAGTGGTTTCTAGTTGTGGTTTCTAGTTCCTTCTTAATACATAGTGAAGATTTTTTTCATTGAGTCCTTTTTGTAATCATTGTGTGTTTGATATAAGGGATTGTGTTTGGATTGTAAATTTTTTAAAAAAGTATTCAGAAGCCTACTAAATTAAATATTTTGAGTAGTTATGAATAAAAATCAAGTGATTTGTTTAAAGTGAATTAAAAAAAATACCTCCATAAGTTTATAGTATTAATTCAAAATATATGAGCATATATACGATACAATATAATTATAGTTTAATAATATTTTTATTTCAATTGAGGAGTAGTGTTATTTAACAATCCTTTCTTAACATTGACATTACTTCGAAGAAATGTATGTAACATACTGAGTACATTGTAGAATATATGTATGGATCAACGATTGATTCAAATGAAATATTATTTTGGAGACATGTTTTTATGTGGTCTAGCCTCACATATCAATTTAGATTCGTATATATATATATATATATATATATATATATATATATATTGAGGAATAATATTCTAAATTTATATAAAATTTTAATTATATGAAGATCTGTATGTTGTGATTAATAAGATTATTGGACTATATGTTTTTAGATAGTATTCAGGGAAATTTAATTCGATCTAAATAGTAGTATTTTTTTTGGATTTATCCTTTTCGATAATTAAAATTTATATGTGTTGATATTATATATTGGGTATCGAGGTTAGTGTTTTTGTACACTCTCTTACTATAAAAGGAAAAAGGTAGTTTTCTTCACCGTATGTGGTTGATGATATAAATAGACACATATATATCTTGGAATATAAGTATTATATATGTATGAGTACTTTGTGTTGTCATGTGATGTGTTTTTCAGTCACGGAGATTAAATTTTTAATGGGGAATGATATTTTTATAGAGTTATGTAACCTCATATATATATGGTTTATTAGATTCATAGTGTTGATTAATATTTTAACCCAAGAAATTATCACATTTAAATTATATATGACATGTATAAATATTAAAACAGTTAGAAAATAACATGGAATGGTTTAGATGATTATAAAAGGATACTCTCTATAATGCTCAATATTCTATGGGTTGGAGCATCTATTTATCTAGGAATGGTTTTCCATGATTTGTCTTATTAGGAACTGTTCAGTAAAGTATGGTAACCATATATATGTTAAAATATATGATATTTTGATCATTATTTTAGGGATTATTAAAAAATATGAGTAAATATCATACATAATTGGGGGGTACAGATGATTTGATTACTAGTTAATTGTTGTCAATGTTTAAATATTTAGCAAAATGAGGAACACTTTTTCCTTTAGATGGATCAGATATCTAAGATCATGATATTGAATTAATTATAGTGATATTCCAAAAATCTCCAATTAAATATTTAGAAGTTTTATTTATTACGGTGATATAAAGTGTTCATTCCTATTACTTTTGGAATGTTGGAATCACAAATGTGAACATATTCATTTGATTTTAGTGGTTATAGTGATTAATTAAGAATGATACAATATATAGAATGTATGGATCATTTTGAAATATCATGTATCTTTCTCATGTTTTTTAGAGGGGGTATAATGGTCTCAATAGAGGTTGATATATAAATGGGTCTGTATAGATCATGAAAAGTGTCAACGACTTGAAATTTTCTTATTAAAAGAATGAGGAAGTCAATAGAGATGTATAATACTATAGTTGATTAAGGAAAAAAATCTTGATAGGACAAAAACTAAATTCATTTTAGTAAATGACATGAATGGTATACATGAACTTATATAATTTTATAAGTTTTGTTGTTGGTGAGATCCATTTCTCATGGTACTATTGTTAATAAATCAATGTCCTTTGAAGTGTTTTGACATTAGGTTGAACCATTTAATTATATGTATTTTCTAATTCACCATTTATAAGAAAAATAACTTGGAATCATATATTAACACATCAACCCGTCGAGATAGAGTAATGGACGATCTACCTTTATATTCTAAATGGAGTGTGATGGATTCAAGAATAGTGGGATGACCTCATATAGTGGGGTAAAAAATTAGGATTAGTTTTTTATTTTGGATACCATTTGAGTGTTCATTACTTCATACACATGCACCTTTAGTTTCCATATTACTTTATATATTGGGAAATTTACATCATTTAATCTAAGATAGTGTATGGGTAAAAATGATTGTGACATGGTACAATATATAGCATGACATCTCTAATTGAAATGAATTTTATCTTATCCATTAGAAAGTAATTATGGGTTAACTATTTATAAACTAAATAGTTTTAATAATTTCCTATATTGAAATGGATTTTAGGCCAAAAACGTCAGTCATTATCAGAGGACTTCTAACAGGTATTTTGGTCAAATTACATATAGATGTTATGGAGATAAATGATCGACCTATGTATTGTATTGTTTTAGAACAGGTGAAATATAGCATTGACTTGATTTTTTATGGGTTTATATATGTGGTTGAGAAGTTAGAATTTAGGTGTTACGAGAACACTATAATAAATTGATAACAATAAATTGTAAATTTTGAAATTTAATTATAGTTGTATTGAATTGGTCAACATCATCTAAATTATTGGGTCATAGAACATTGATAAGAGATATATTTCTTTCAAGTTTTAGATATAAAATCTTAGGTTATTCTCATGGATTTTTTTTTTAAATATATAGTTTTGTGGTATTGCGATAACATAATTTTTATTATATTTATTTTGGTTGGTTGAATTTCATAATGATTTGATTTTATATTATAAAATTTTCATTTAATTGTCATTTTTGATGTTGGAATTTTTGATATCATTAAAATTTAATATTGTAGGTTTTATATCACCATTCAGTGGTACTGGATGTTTTACCTATTGGTGATTAGTTTTGATACCATGTAATTAGAGCTGAGGCTAATGTGGTATGTAGAATAAAATTGTAATGTAGGATTCATTGATATTTATAATGGTTGTTGTTCATAGTAGGATGGTTATTTTATGAGGATGTATATTTATTTTTATAGTGGAGGGTATTACTTATTGTGGGGTATAATTCAATTTTTGGTGTTTTTCATATGATGGTTTACACATTGATATTGACTCCTAGTTTTTAGGAAGGAAATCATGGTCATAAAGAGGGTTTATATTGATTTATTTAATTAATTATTTTTTGAAGAGCCATATTTCATAATTTTTATCATAATATCATAATTTGGAGGAAAAATTGTTATGATTGGTGGTTTTAATAAATAGAATGATTTTTTATTGGGATTAAACCATGTTGATTGGATCAATTTTCCATAAAGGGTGTTATGAATGGATGTTTATTGGTTAAGAAATTATTTTATATGAAATGGAGAGAATTTGGTGGAATTTTTTGGCCTGCCACAATTGGTGCACAATCTCCATGATTGTGAAATAGTGTCTTCTAGGGGTGTTGGGAGACAATTCTTGGCACTCCATCAGAACTTGTGATCCAATGAAAGTTCATAATGGTTATTCTATATATAATGTGTGTATAGTGGTGATTGTACAGTAATCTGAACTATGTTCTATGGCAATGTTACATTGTAAAATGACACTAAAACCCTCATTTTAGGAACTCTTTTACTATAACATATAATATTGTCTCCCTACTTCATAGGTATCACGATTTGATAAATTTCATATTATTTTATTGACTCTAGATCCCTAATAAAATGGATTATATCATTACAGAACTCCTAAATTTGGGTATGTTGATCCTGATCTCATCATATTATTAGGTTCTTTTTTTTCTCAATGAACCTATATATATATTTTACATAGGAATACATGATAATTATTCTAAAAATAAATTAAAAATATTATATTTTGGTGATTGATAAAGTTAAGGTGATGGAAGATCTTATTTATGGTGATATGTAATCTTGAATTTATATATTCATGTTAGGGTTTGAGGAATGTATGGAGATGGTGTATATTATGTGATGTGATTTAGGTTTCTGAATTCACTTATTCTAGGTAGGAGTATTCCCATATATTTTTATTATGTGGATCGATTATGTATTACATATGTAGAAATAAATATTTGGTTTTTTTATTAAAAATTATTTTCATGATGATATTATTGTGTTGCAAAAAAAATTGTCTTAGTGTGTGAAGTTTTTATGCCAAAATTTAATCACATATTTCATGGGTCTGGGGGTATTTTTTAATAAAAATAGTATTTTGATGAAAATATTTTTATACTATAATGTAGAATGGATATTTTAGTTGTTTTAATATAATGTTTTTTATTTGGATTGGTATTTGTGTTTTTTAAGTAAATATTGATTTTTATGAAGGATGTGTTTTATTGGAAATTTTTTCATGTCATTAGGAATCACTAAAGGGGTGAAATTTAGTTTTTGTTGGATGATAAGTCATGGGTTATTTTGGGTATCATGTAGATGATTTTATTTTAATGAATAATTATAAATGAGTCAACGACTCTCAAATAGCTTTGGGAATTAGTCCAACAATGGAATGGTGATGTGGTGGAAACCCCTACTTGGATGTGGGGGCCCTATTCAATATGTCATTGTTTTTTGGAGTATTGGTTGATATTGAATATATATTATACCCAATCATTTTTAAAAACTGTTTATGAAATACACTATATTTGGGTTTTTCTTAAAGGTGTGTGAGTTAGATTTGGATTATTCATGGGTATATGTTGTGATGGCTCTTAATTATATTTCTTATATTTTTTTAATGTTTCTTGAGGATGTTTTTTATTAAATAATGGGAAGGACTTGTTTTATCAATAACATTGATTATTTATTTATTTTTATAGTGAATAGAGTTCACAATGATCATTATAAAAATATAATTGTTGTTGTACTCACCACCTATTCCCCAAATACAATGTATCAGTATATTTCATGTATGGAATATGTAATAGGATGCATTCCCCTAGTTGGTGTTAAAATATGATCACAAAGGAGGAGTATAATTGTGGGAATGACTCATTGAGTCGTGATTGAATTAGAGATTCAATCAAGCTCGAATTGCGTAGTATCATGGGTAACATTCATAGATTATGTTTCAGTTGTATATGTTTTTGTATTACATATTATTGTATACCTTTTTAATTGGTTCATAAGGAATCTATCTAATCTTTTTTCGGGTCAAATCATAATGGTATCTTCCTTAATACATGTGTTATTGATTTTTATGTAGGGATTTCTAATATTATGGACACCTTATTCCCTATATTGGTAGAATTTCTTATTTGGGGATGCATTATATACATGAGGAACAAATAAAGCATTGATATAGCCTAAACCATCTAAATAATTTCCTTCCCTATATGATATGGGGGTGTTCATAGGTTCTATCGGAATTCAAACATGACCCATGTGAGGTTAACAAGAGATTGGTTATGTTAAGATTATACAACATCTTACATTAATAATCTTAATGTACTTATAATTTATTTCATTAAATAAAAAAATCTATATAAAATTCTTAATAGAGAAAATAATTATAGAAATTTCACACTATAGTATTCCCATAAGTTTTGATTAATATTCAATTGTTTTTTGGTATTTGAAATAAATTAGAATATACATAGGATTCCATTAATTATTAAGCAATATGTAAATTCATAAATTCATACACATTATTATTAACTTTATGAAATTAATATTGTACCATTAAAAAGTTAAAATTTCAATATAAATTCTCTGAAAATATAATATTTTTCATTTATTGTTGTGTTTTAGTTACTTATAATGGTGGATAGACTCTTTTCACATGCACAAAAATCTTAATATATCTTACCAATTCTATAATAATATTATATTATTATTGCAATATTTTTAACAGTTTTATGAATACACAAAAAAATCATTTATTCATGGTGTATTAGACACAAATTATCATGAAATATCTAGAAACAAATAACAGAACATGAAATTCTATTTTATGCAAAAAATAGTCAATGGGGCTCAAAAAAATTAAATACATGATATGGAAAACTATGTAGAGTGGTTCTAATATAAAATATTACCATTTTACATAATATCATTAAATATATAGATTAGGGTTACATTAATTTGAATCATTTTCATGGATATTAATTATATTTATCAACATAGTCATTCCAGAACTCTTGTAATTCGTGAAAATTAGGATATTGTTATGTATAAATGTTCATTCATGGTATTTTATATTAATGAATATTGATTGATATGTTGACTTTTGTTCACTATATATAACTCTGGGAGATAGATTGTATGTAATCAATATAACCATCCATGAACTGCATAATCAAGATAAAATGATATATTAAATAAACAAATAAATAATTTGATCCATGAATTTCAAGGATAAGGAGACTAATTTTAATATATTAATTTAGGGTCACCTAAAATTCTTAATCTTGTGAATGTTGCGTGAAACCATTTATATTATAAAATATCTAAAATGTAAAGTCCTCCACAGTTTCAAAGTACATAAATAATAACATAAAAGATGACATTAGGGAAATTTAATTCAAATACATCACCATAGATTTTTTGAATTTCTTATTAATAGTGATCCATTAATTAATTTTTATGTTCGAATATAATAAGTTCCATCCAGAATGAAAATATATTTTTCACTGTATTATGTTCCAATCATCTCCATAATATAACAAAAAATCCATGTGACATTCATGTATATTCAAAAACATGATTCTAGTCATTTTAATCCATTTAATTGTCTCTAAAGATGAATAACCCCTCATTAAATCAATTAATACATGATGAAAAAAATTAATATCATTTAAATTTTATTATATATACTTATACTAATTTAATAGTTTTGGTATCACTTCAAAACTGGTGATATGTTTCGAAAAATGGTTTATCCTCTATATATATCTTTATTTTATTCTCATATTATTAAAAAAATTATTTTTTCCCTCAGTTAGATACTACAATAAAAATAGGGGAATGTATTGATTTTTTTGTATGTTGATGATGATTCACAATAATGATAAAATCATCCTTTATTTATTATTAAATTTCATTGTCAGCTGTTATGTTAGTGTTGTATTCATTCTACAGATTGATATAACAGTATAAACTATTTTAATGTGTTATTATTTATAAAATTCCCACCACACATATTTACCATGAAACTATATCAATATCAATTTCACAATGTCATTATTTCTCTTCATATATGAAAAAAATTGTTAATGAAAAGAATATTTCACACATCTATCCATGCAAATATTTTCAATTGAAAAATAAAAACATCTCTAAAATCCTATGATATTGAGGTAGTTTTTGGGTAATGAAATTATAATCATATACAAACATAAATAATGTTAAAAAAATGTTACTAACATGATTTCATATATAAATATATATGAATAACAAAATAAATTAATGTTAAAAAATTCAGGCAATCCGAATGTTTTATATTATATAAATATTCTTGAAAAACTATAAAAAACAAAATTTTTTTTGAAAATATATTTTTTATAACATCTTATTCAAAATATGTTCATTAATAAAATTAATTCTTAAAATAATTCCAGAAAATAATTTTATATGAAAATATATAAAATTATAATGATTTAAAAAATTATTTACAAAAAAATTGAAATATATTTTTATATCTAAATAATGATGTTTTATGAATCATCATTTTCAAAATTATTTGTTATAGCATGAAGGAATCCTTTGTGAATGAACATGAACCACCTATCTTATAGAAGGTGATCAAATCTAAAGATTCATTGATGCCTTCATTAAAGATGAGAGAAACTAAAATGTTCAAAATATAATGATGAAATGTGACTCTTTTAAAATGATTCCAACACTGAACTATTGAATGGTTTCCTCCCATTTTTAATTTTATTCTTTTCACTACAAACCATGATATGCAAAAAAAATTCCTAGGTGTTTAGGATGATATTGTTTCTCTATCACATATTTTATTTCCACACATTTAAATGATTAATAGTTGAGTATTTGACTAGAGGAGGAGATATGGGATTCTATCAAGTCCCCCAAATAGGAATTCTCCTCGGGCCCAAATTGTATCCCAATGTCCTTATATATGAGTTCCTCTGATATTAACAAACATGATCAAGTTTAATTAATCCAATATTTATTCTAAGGGGGCCTCTCCCCCCAATTTTTAGTTTTTATACTATGGCTCTTATTCTTATATAGATATATACATCATCCATCAAACAATATAGACCATAAAGTTTATTCAATATTAACTACAAAATTCATTCCACTATCATTATTGAAAGGGTCACATAATTCATTCAGTCGTGGGAGTTGGAGGATGAACATGCTATTGTAAAAGTTAATTCGATCTATGGAGAAATGTGCATTTTTATAGAAATGGTTGTTGGAATTAACATGATGGTTATGTGATCGAATATTGTTATTAATCTTGTTATGAATAAGTATTAGGATTTTCTTGAATAGAACATCATCATTAGGGTATTGAGAATCATTGTATTTTCGGAATGGGGTGATGATCTGTTCATTCACTAATTCATGTCACCAGGGTCCAATATCACTTTTATGGAGAGTGAATGTGATTTCATGAAACTGGGAAAGGTACTATGACATGAAGACAGTCTCTCTCCATGTATCATTATAATTTCTGAAGATTCTTTTACTTGAATAATGAGATATAACATTTATAGGGGATCCATAAAGACTTATATATGTGGTGCTCACTTAAATATATTTTCACACATCATCTTCAATGATGATACAATCATTTTCCTTGATGTTTGAAATGAATATATGATAGGATTTAGCAAAATCATGAACAATTATACCAAATGGAGTGTTAAAATTATTTTGGTGGAAAAAATCATGTTTTATTTTCTAAAATGTGTTTGGAGATTAATAAAGGTGGTATTTAATTAGTATGTGGAATTAATAGAAAGGAAATCCTATTGGAGTACCTGGGGGATCTGACTTTTCTAGGTGATATTCATATTAGAAACTTTGATGCAATGACTAGTAAGATGACATGTTGAATTAATAACTTTATGAACATGTTTCTCTACTTTTATGGTAGAATCAAACTATTCAATTATGTGTTAAAATCCATTCACATACACATACTTTCTATGGAAAAGGATCATAATTTGGTTATAAATGAAATATGAAGAATTTGAAATTTTTTCATCTAGTATGGAAAGGGTGGATGGGATGTTCCATTGGGACTTCTGAAAGATGATTAAAACTCTAATGGAGAATGAGGGTAATGGTTTGAAAAATATAAGTGAATTTACGAACATAATTCAAGGTAAATTAGCTTAGTAAACAATTTAAGGCTGTTGATTATTGAGTAATTTCATAAAAGGAATAAATGGTATTTCCCTTGGAATTTGTAGATGGGTCTACAAACACCTTTGTATGTCCTTGAATTGTGACATTATGGAACTCCCACACCAATTAAAATGGTTTCTTGGATGGAATGACATAAATATATGGAACTGAAACTAGGTTAGTGATATCCTTGGCTACTCATGGTTTCCTAACACAAGACCTAGCATTTCAATAGTATATTTCTTTCCCTTATTTTATTAATTTATTCCCTGGCCCACCAAAAAATGGTCTATAATGTTATCAACATTTAGGATCCATTGTATGAATTCATATTAAAGGTTAATCCCTCTGGATAATTCTTAGAAAAAGTGTATAAGAAATTCCCGACACTATAGAATGTCATCAATCTGTGGTGTGTGATTTTATGGTTCGATTTCCATTATCAAAAATTAATTTTCATTGATTATTGGTTTCTTATAAATTCAATACCTAAGGACATGGATGTTAAACATGAAGGTATTCACATAATTTCAAGAAGCTCATATAGAAAGGTTCATTTTGATAATCCCATATACAGCCATTTTCTCCAATGAAAGTGATCGTGGAAAATCTAGAGAGCGCTGGTGGAGTTCATTGGATTTAAATATGTTTAGGTGTCCATAGATGACTTCCTAAAAAAGTGGTTTAATAGAGCCATTATTTACAAGCCTGGCACGATGGATTATTCCATTCTATTGTTGGTAGTACTTTAGATATTATGGGATTCTCAAACTAAAAAAGATATAAGCCCCCATAGATGATTACCTAATGTTTAGAACCATACTTTGGAGATGCAATTTGATGATATTTTTAGTTTTAGGTAGAAATTCTACTCTTTTAGGTGTTTATTTCCTAGACATCATCAAAACTCATCATCCTAATTCCATCTGGAGGGAAAATTGATAATATGGATCCCCCTTCTAGTGGTGACAAACTTAATATATATGGGTCTGGTTTCGATAGAATAATTTTCGATAAGTGAGTGGTTCATGTATCAAGAGGAATTGTTTTAATATAATTCAACTCCCTTTATGGAGTTGGGAATTTAATAAATGTATAAAGAGATTATATGATCAATTTCCTTGAGAGGAGACACTATATGGGGATCTCTTTGACTAGTATGGAATAATATTCAAATGTTGTCTTGAACTCTTCAAATGAAATAACATCTTCTCCATGTGATATTAATTATCTGATCTCTAGATTCAAATATCTCCTTCAATCTAGCACAATTCTTTCCATCTCACACAAATGGAATTTAATCATATGTATGATTTTATACTCTCTATGCCATCTTTTGAGGTCCGAACCAGTCTATTCAATTTTGATGGTTCTCTTCCCCCTAGGGTTCTAATATTTCCATTGGTGATACTCTGGGAATTTACTTTTATAGACCCTAATAACTCTTAATACTTTATTCAATTTATATAATAATAATTCTATAATTAAATAATGTATGGGCCTATGATTTAATAGGTTCATGTTACAAAATAATTATTGAAAAATTTATCCTCGTGAAATTTCACTTAATATCATCTACCATTAGTTCAATGATATTATCCTAGGTATTTTTTGAAACAAAAATTTCACTAATTTTATAGCATGTTAGGTAAGGAACTTATATAAATACCATATATTTTTTCCCACATTTACATCACATGAATACATGAAATCATTATAAATGCATTCAATTAAAAATAATTTAAAATCAACAAAAATATTTCTAAATTATTTTCCATTTTACTTTTTTATTATTGAATATGAAAATCAGTAATGACAACTCAAAACATCTATATATTTATCATTTTTTTTAAAATATAAAATTACCCAATTTTCCACCTATATTATTTTATTTAATAATATTTTTATCCATTTCAGGAAAATATCATTTATAAACATGAGTGTATAAATCCATTTCCATAGGAATTATAATTAATTTAATTATTTTTTTGATTTAAGTAAATATCATGATTTAATATTTGTTTCTAAAAATTATAACATGATGATATGATTTTTTTGGTGGAATGTATTAATATAAACAAAAAAAGATGTTAATTTATGAAATAAAGGAATGCCGATATATTAATAATTGATTTATAAATTGAAAAATATAAATGATTTTACATTAAACAATTCTACATTATTAAAAAATTATAAAAAATTTATTATTTTATATAATATGAGTGATTATGTATCATGTAAAAAATATATTATTAAAAATCACTTGTATGAATTAAGAAAATATCATGTAAAAATTGATTTTATTGATAGGAAGAGGGAGATACCATTTGGTTACTAGTAATGAAATAAAAATATAATAAATTTGGGTTAGGGATGTGGATGGGTTTATTTTTTGTCCATTTGGTATTTTTTTAGTAATGAAAATTGGTAAAATTTAGCAACACTTCTGATAAGAGTTATTGAGTGGCCTACTGACAAAATTTAGAAGTGAGTGGTTGAAAAGGGATAGTAATTGGAGATGAGAGGGATCAAATGGTTTTTATGAGGGGGTTATTTAATAAATAATCTTATATTATGTTAAAGTTATGTTTTTATGATGGGTTTTAATGATTTTTGAAGGTTTTTTAAATGAATTACTGATTTAAAAGAAATTTATTTTTCATAATCCTTGATTTATTAAACATTATTAAATTGTCATATATATAATCAACATATTTTTTTAATAGTGTTTTTTAAATCATATTTTTGTTATAATGAATATTTATTAATAATTTTATTATTTTAATTTTCTTATGGTTTCGTCTTCTTAATTTTTTATATTCTTCAATGCTGCCTGATTGAGGGTAATATATCTTGTTATTGTATTCAATAACCACAAAATAATTTCTCAAACCCTGGCCTATTAATGTTTTTGATGTGGTGTTGTTTCCATTGTTTTAATCATTTTATTCGGGGTTCATTTTAATGTCTGGTCTTAATAAAGTGCACGTATCATCAACATTGTTTTTAAAAATATTAATTTTTTATATTTACAAATGATACATATTAATTCAAAACTATGATTTTTTATAGTAATTATATAACTCCACCTTACATATATGCTTATCATTCATATAAATATATCAAAAAATCAAATAAAATATTTAAATTATGTCTCTATATCCCACATCACCATTTGTTTCCTAAAAAGTACATTTCCATTAAATAATTTTTTCACCTTACATTGTTTTGTGTTAGTTTATTATAATTATTTTCATGATAAATGTTGATATTATTTATTTTAGAAACATCCATTTATGAAAATTATTTTAAAATATTATTAAAATTATAAATGTATCAAAATTTCATAGTTTCACATTTAATTTATACGCATACCATTTTATAATCTTTAATTGGGATATCAAATTAAGAGTACATTATATAAATATTTTTTAAAAAAAATTAGAATGATTTATCATCCCTCTCATATTATTTTATAATAATCCTATATTTAATAATTGCAATACATTTAATTATATATTGTTTTTTTATAAAATACTAAACAATTTTTAAATTTTATTCTTTCTTAATCAAATCATTCTATAATCTAATATGTTATATCTAAAATCTATTTGAATTTACTGAAATATTAACTCTAATTATTTAATGTATATCAATATAAATAAATTTAATTTATATTAAATAAATTATTATTATTAGATATTTTATAATTTTCTATAAACTTATAACATACATTACATTAAAAACTGAAACCTTTTTAATTTTATTTCATTTAACAAATATTGAATCTTTGTTTTAAAATATTGATTTATTTTCATTAGACATCATATAAATGTACCAAAAAACCCATGATTTTATTTTATGATTATATAATTTTAGACTATGAAGGATTAAAATTTATAATTTCACAAGTTTTGTATAACACCACAAAATTTCCACAGTATGTTTCCCATTGAATAATGTAGTAGATTGCGTTGTACGCGACATAGATTTTTAACACGCCATGACCAATCAAACAAGTTGTTATGAATAGTAATACACGCTTTTTGAAATTTTATAATTTTTATTATTCAAAATGGGTTTCATTTCTGAATTCTTAATATCAAAATTAGTTTAGGGGGAATTTTTGGTACTTTTCTAAAAACTTTCAATTTGTTAGGAATAGTGAAAAGGACTACATTATTGTTTAATATCGATGTTTTATTTAAGTAATTAGTTATTTTAATTTCATCTATTTTGGGTTAAAATAGATACATAATACCTATATATTTTCAATTTAACTCATAGGATCCATTTTATAATAATTTTGGATATATATAATTTTATTGAACGTTTTACCATCTTTTACACAATTTTTAGGAGCATTAGAAAATTTGCATAAAAGATAATTTTACCGCTTCGAGGAGATGAATTTCAAGAATCCTAGGGACATGGTTTAAATCAGTTATTAAAATTTTGTTCAATAAGATGAAACAAATTTAGGTGAATAGTAACTTTTTAAATATTATTTACCACAGTTAAAAGTTAATAGGTAATTAAATGTAAAAATGATATTATAATTACCCTAACACATTTTATAAAACTATTGGATAAGTTTAATTAGACCCAAAACAACATTAGGAATATAATATGATCCTTTTCATCCATATGGATTAGATTAGAACATTTATTATTATTTTATTTAAAGAAGAGTTAAAAGAGTTAAATTCAATGATTAATAAATAAACCATTTTTTAATAAATTTTTTACACACAATATAAATTAGAATATAAATATTTATTAGAAATTTAAAAATATTTTCTATATAATGGAATTTTATTTATAAATTTAAGATATTAAATAATTTTATTTATTTCTGACATAATAATGATGCAGTAATTACCATAGTAATGAAATATTAAAATAATGGATGTTATTAAAATCAAAATAAAATTAAATTGAGACTTCTGATGAATTACACTAATTTTATATGTTAATATTACATGATAGGGTTGATTAAATAAATTTTATTTGAAGTGATAAAGTTTTTATGGCTTTCAAAAAAATAAAATAATAAATAGTGTCAAACTTTTCATAATTAAGTTTTTAAAACAAATATTATATTATTAATTGATATAATATTTTAAAAAATATATGGTTCTTACAAATTAATTATATAAAGTTATATATATTAGTACTTAACCACTTGGGGATCTCTAGGCATGTTATAGTATATTCATTAACCATATAATATAATAATACAAAGAGACATGTAAAATGTCAAACTACTTAAGTAAGAGTTAAATTTAATGTTAAGGTTAATATGGTGACCTAAACTTGTCTAAAGCCTATTGGTTTGTAGGTTTTCTACCCATCCCCACATTAGCCTCTAAATAAATAATTTTGGAGCCATTAGAAACTAGAAAATATTTTATTATAAAATAATATTTCAAACATTTTTAAAAGTTACTATCACCTCTCTTATAAAATGGAATGTTCCCTTCTATTTATTTCACACCTCCAAAGACATTTGTCTCGGCCATCTCCTAACCAAATATCTTCCCAACTTTCCCCACATCAACCTAGAATCCTTACATTGATCAGAAATCAAACTTAAGGATCCCTTTTGATCAACTCAAAGGGATACACCTGAAGATGAGGTAATAATTTAACCACCCTCTCTCAAGTTCTTTTCATATTTCAGTACGTTTTAAATAATTTTATGTTATAATAAATATGGTACAACCATATTTTTTATTCTTTTCATCCTATAAATGAAAATGTTACCATACGTGCATACGTACAGCTTACTGTCTCCATGTCACGGTGTAGTTTGTTATTCAAACACATAATTATTTGGATGGGTATAATAATGAGTATAACTAATGTAAATAATAAATATAACATATTAATGATTATGAATATATGATATACCATCAAATTACATATGATTTCACCATCAATATAAAGATATTTTCGCTCAGGCATACGTACAGATTACCGTCTCTAAGAACATGATGAGATTCAATCCTCGTCATAATAATTCAAGACTAATTTTCATTTTTTGATTATAAATAATGATTATTAACATATTATTTTTCTGTATATGAATCAAATACATCATATCCATAACAATCACGGCTTACTTATTCAATAATATAAATGAAAACGAATCAATCAACACTTGAAATGATGATACTACTAAAATATTATTAACAATGAATTTTAAGAAGATCATATATGATATCATATTTATGTATATGATTATTGTATAATTTAATAACAATTAAATAACTACTATATGGTAGGTTGAATTACCCTCGACTGATGAAAAGTACAAGGTAAGGGTTAATTCTACAATCTCTTTACTTATATGATATTGTAAATACGTAAGTATCTACTAGGACCTCTTTATCATCCACATCCGTGTTTTCTTAAAAATGTAATTCAAATCCCTTTTAATATTTACTTGAATATGGGTGAATGTCATGTATACCCTTATTTGACCACATATGTTATGAAAGGAATCTTTCTGCCATTTTCCAAACAAGGTACTTTATAACCTTCTCGAAAAAATTAAGGTATTAATGTATTTTTTGACTTAAATGGCGGGTGTCACTATTTTCTGCCATTATAACATCATTGAATATTTCCATACAAGATTACAAGACTATTTTCAAAATAAATGTTTTATTTTATAATTATATTTATTTTAAATGATTTTAAAATAGAATGTGATATTTCTCGACAAAATGTTTTGATTTCATCTATGTCAACATCCTTTGATGGATTTTAAGCTTGATTGAAGTTGATTATTATGATACAAATCTAACTTATTGTATTGAATGTTTTGTGATATGTTTTAATATGGATGTGTTATTTTTACACCATTCATGGCTTATAGATAACATATTTACATTTTGTATGCAAGTTTTAATATAAATGTTTATGTTATGTTTAAACCTTTTCACATGAGGAATGCATTGGACTTAGTATGTGATAGGAGGAGCCCACTATATATCCTCGATGCAGTGGTAGGTCTCATGAGACAAACTAGTGTCTTGGAATAAGTATTTGAAAAAAATCTTATTTGTAGTCTTGACACAAGGCCTTGACTATGTGGTTATGAAGTCTGGCATTAGGCCTTCCATCATTATAAAATTGGCTATTGATATTGCATGTGATTTTTCGATTAGTAGAATATCCATATGAATAAGTAAATTAAATTATTTGATTTATATTGGCCATATTATATAGATATATAGTTTCAAAATAATTATGTTTTTGTCTTATACATTGCCTTAAATATTTATGCTTATTTATGAAAGTTTTTTCAATATTGTTATCCTTAAAGAGCATTTTAGCTCACCCCTTTCTATATTTTATTTTTCCCAGGATGTGAAGAAGTATATTATGGCTTACGTGTAGGGATAGTATAAGGCATAGTCTAAGGGAAATGAATGTGGAAAATGGATACAATGATGTTTTTGTTTTTAATTTTATAATGTAATTTGAAACATATGAATATATCTAGAACATTCAATGATACTAAGATAATCAGTCTTTTCATGATTTTGATCTCTTGTGATCATGGAAATGTTATGTAATAATGAACCAAATCGAGGTAACTGGGGTCAGGGCATTAAAATTAGTATCCGAAGAATTGTAGTACAAACCATGGTAATTACATTAATATAAACACTGATTAGATCACATTACCCTAAAATAGACTTTGAGGTTTGTTATAGAAGAACTTCCAAGAATTTTTCAAATGTAGAGATTTTGTGTATTTTCTGAACAATACATCCCTATCTAGAAACGAGAAGGTAGAGGCGGCTCTGACATAGATGTACATAGGAGTGAAAATCTGACAAGGAATTTGGGGATTGACCTAGGGTATCCAAGTTTATGACAATAGGCCATACTGCACTCTTGGTTATGAAACATTTGGTGGATATGCTTAGGATAACTCACATTTTCATTAAAAACTATTATAACAGATTTATGAGTATATACCTTCTCCAAGAAAACATTTTTTTATTTTGTATTATATACATTAGTTTTCAAATTTATGTGAAGTGTTTTACATGTTTGGAATTATGTATTGTGATTTATAAACTAATATTGTGTATGCCATTGTTTTGAAATGGAACCTAGGGGAAGGAATAGAAACTGTATCATCGCATGTAATCCATGTAGGGTTTACCCTCCTACTCAAGATAATTATAGTGGAGTTGTTGATGCAACTGGTGCTGATTAGCTTTTCACCATACTGGGACAAATCAATCATGTTATTAATAATAAACTTACCCAAATAGAGAACCCTGATCCACAACACAGAGGATCAATGTTAGGCATCTTCAGGAAAAAAACATCAACATTCAATGAGAGTAAATATTCATTAGTAGGTGAGAAATGTATAAGTTCCATAGAGAAAATATTTCAAGTTTTGGGGAGTAGAAAAAAGGGAAAAAATTCATGGTGGTTTATCACCTTACATGGGTTGCAGATCAATGGTGGTCATTAATACATAACACAAATGAAGATGAAAACGTATCCAACATGGAATAAATGGAGTTTAAAGTTAATTTTCTTAGAAAAGTACATTTCTCCTTACTATTGAGCAGATACGGAGACACAATTTCTGAGTCTGAGGAAAAAGGATGATGAGAATATCACAATGTATGAGGATAACTTTACAATGTTAGAAAGTCATGCAACATATTATATACATAACCCAAGGAGTAAAATAGATCGAATCTTTTATGGGATAAAAACATTTTTCCATCAAGCATTAGTCTCATAATCCTACTTATCTTACAAAGATATTGTCTCACGTGTTATGAAGATTGAAAAAAAATCTCTAAGTCTTATGAATTTAGAGAAAATAAAGAGACAAATAGATCTTCTGATCAATCTAAGAATGGAAATAAGGTAAATGAGGGAAAAGTTGAATATCCATCCTGTGGTAAATATGGGAAGAAACACCTCTATAATTTCCTAAAGGGAATGAGATTCTATTACATGTGTGGGGGGAAATTCCACCAAACTCATGATTATAAGGGAAATAAATAGGTTGTCAATGTTGAATGCACCATTTGTAGAGAAAAGTGGAATTATGAAAATGAATGTCATAAGCTCCAAAGAAACATACCTCAGAAAAGGCCAAGGGGGAAGGCCAAGCATATGTGATCACTACTACATAGGTTGATGCTCCAAAATATGTAGCGGCAGGAAATTTAATTGTTTCGTCAAGTTTAGTGAATGCTTTATTTGACTCAAGATTATCACATTTTTTCTTATCATCCTATTTTTCTATGAAAATTAAATATTTTCAATTTGACATAAGTAGGGAGTTGTCAGTAAAAAGTCCTACTGGAAGTATCATCGCAAGAATGTTTTGTGAATCAGTTCCCAATAGGGAATATAAATGTTCTTTATCTACTGATCTCATCATCATACCCATGATTTCATTTGATATAATACACAAAATTTATTGGATTTCAAACCATGATGCGAAAAATTTTTGTATGAAGAATGAGGTTACAATTTGTGATGATGATAAAGAGTACCTTATCTTTAGAGAAGAAACATCACCACATGATTCTTATCTAATTCCACCCCTAGTAGCTCTACTAAATTTAATTATTGGGGACAAAGAGAATGAAATAATTATTGGTGAGGAAATTAATCTTTGAATAGAGGGCATACCTATTGTGTAGGTATATGTTGATGTGTTTTTAGGGGATTTACATGGACATCCTCGAGAATGATAAATTGAGTTTTTCATTGATTTAATTCTTGGTTCAAGGCCCATATCGAAGACCCCTTGTATAATATCCACTGTGGAATTATTGGAACGAAAAAACAACTAGAGGAATAGAGTAATAAAGGGATTTATTCCCCATAGTATTTCAATATGGAGAGAGCTTATCCATTTTTTTAAGAATAAAGATGAATCTATGAGGTTGTGCATTTACTACAGGGAGACCAATGATATAAAAATAAAAAAAAAGTATCTCTTACCTCACAATGATGATTTATTCGACCAACTTCAAGGAGCACAATACTTTTCAACGATTGATATTCGATCTGGAAATCATCAGTTGTGTGTGAAGAAGGAAGACATTCCTAAAACCACATTTCGAACCAAGTACGAGAATTACAAGTTTACTGTAATGACTTTTGGATTCACTAATACACCCTCTATCTTCATTGACTCAATTAATAGAGTTTTCAAGGAATATATTGATGACATTGTAGTTTTATTTATTGATGACATCTTCGAATACTCAAAAAGATACAATGATCATGAAAATCACTTGCGTACTATTCTAAAAACCCTAAGAAGAAATGAATTATGTGCTAATTTTAGAAAGTGTGAATTTTAGCATCAAGAGGATTATTTTATTGGTTATATTATCTCTATGGATAGAATCTCCGGTGATCCTTCAAAGACCATGTCAATCCAATAATGGCCAGCACTGATGAGTACAACTGAGGTACACAGTTCAATTGGTTTAGCAGGTTATTATCGACATTTCATCCAGAATTTTTCCCGGTTGCCTAACCATTGAACCAATATCACACGTAAAGGGTTGAAATTTTATTGTACAAAAATAGTGTGAAGAATGTTTTTAGTAAAAGTAGAGAATATTATTCAACGCTCCTATCATGACTATACCATTATGGAATGATGAATTTGTTATTTATAGTGATTCTTAAAAAAAAGAAAATGGTTGTGTCCTTATAAAAAATTAGAGGTTTATTGCGTATGCATCATGAGAGATAATAATTCATGAGAAAAAAATATCGCACTCATTATTTTGAGTTAGAAGCTACAGTATTTACTCTAATGATTTAGAGACATTATCTCTATGGTAAAAAATTTAAGATTTATACTGATCACAAGAGTTTGAAGTATATTTTATCACAAAAATAACTCAACATGAGGCAGTGAAGATGAAATTAACTAATCATGGATTATGATTTCACAATATACTACCATCCAAGAAATGGAAATAAGGTGGAAGAAGATGCATTGAGCAGAATGTGTAATGACCCAATGTTTTTCAATGGATATTCCCTTCTTATATTTCTGTCATAAAAAACATGAAAAAAGAAAATAATGAACTACTAAGTGATAAGTGACTTTTAAACATATATTTTTCACTTTTGTGTTTGGAATTTTTAAAATCCGATATACACAGTTGTGCTCAAGATATTTTTTTGAGTCTAATAAAACAAAAATAATTTTCGGTGAATAGTAACGTACCCTTAGGAATAGTAACATACACTTATTATTATTAATATGACCCTTATGAATATTAAATCATCCAACATAAGTGTAAACATACCCATGAATAATTAAATAATGTTTATACATCTTAGAAAGTGATAATTTGACCTTAGTAAACGTTTTGGAATTTTCTAAGTCATAAATAATTAATTATAACTAATTAACTAATTAAAAGGAAAATTTATTTTCTTAGAATGTATTCATTATTTATCAAAACGATGTCTTATAGTTTTTAGACAATTTTATTAGACCCTACGTAATTTTTGAAAGCACTTTAAAATCAGTTTTAATCATAAAAATTGTTTTTTAAGAATATTATGATTTTAATTAAATATTAAATTAATAATACTTAGAAATTTATTTTCGAAAAATAGACTTCATTTTTGGATTCTACACGTCAAAAAATGGTTGGGGTAAATTTGCGGGATTTTTCTGAGATACTTGAATTTTTGATGAGTAGTAGAATCTGATAATTTACAATAAATGCAAAATAATGGATTAATTGAGTCATTGATGATGCTATGCTGATGTAACCCACTTGGTTCGGGATCACATGGTAAAATTACTATTCATGGTCATCCAAGACTCACTATTCCTTGTCTTAGGAGAAATTAATAAACTAATGAATTTTATATTAAGGAAACCCCTCTCCCCTCCACTATAAAAGCCACCCATAACACCCTCATTTCCTCACACATCTCAAGATCCAAGCCTTAACTAAGGAGGTTCTGGTCTCATAAAATTCCATGCTTAGGCCCTTAAGGAGGTTCTCAAGAGAAGGATTCAATAGGCAATTTCCCCTCCCTCTTCTCCTTTAATTTCCTTTCATGTTCATGTTCATTTCTTGATCTCTCCCCACCAATCATCATCTGAATTGTATTGTAAATCTAGTATTATACATCTAATAGATTTTTATGATGATAATGTGATATTATATAATCCAACCCCCATTCCCTCTTCCTTTTATTTTATTAAAGAGAACGTTGTCCGTGAGGTGTTAATTTTTCACCTTCAAGAAGGACATGCTTTATTGTTCCATTTATACCTTCAGATCTGGTAATGAAACAATTTTTCTGGTTGAACCAGAACATATTATAAGTATTATCTCATTTTTAAAGATATTGAACTAACTTATGATCATATTTCAAAGTGATAAAACAAAACAAGTTCATTATGATCGAAAACCCGTCCAAATTAACCCAAATAATCATCATTTAATTCTTATCTAATGATTCATCCGCGTGGATGTAATTTGGTTCATTATAAGATCATCCAAACTACGTTAATACCATTAATAACATGTAATATCAGTTCTGTATATTTACCCATGTTCTACCCAAAGTTCAATTTAAGAATACAAATGAACCACTAAAGAAAACCATAAAAACAAACATTCCCAAATAATGTTTTTAAACACTATATCTCATCCAAAGGCACATAAATTCACTTAATGAAACCATAATGAACCATATTAAGGTACAAAAGGTTCTAGATTCCTGATTAATTAATATAATTTTATTATACATGACATTAAAGAGAATGAGGCATTCGGGTACAAGGTAAGGTGAAATTCTCGAACCCACCTTTCATCCTTCGGGTTCGCCCTCTTTCACTCCATTATTTTTGATATGGTTACTCCATAAATATCATTTGTTCGTAATTTTCTTTCCTTTTATATGATATACATGTTTTTCAACTTTTTTTATGTCAAACAAAATGTTTTCCCAAAGAAATCCTCTTTTGAGAACACCCCTTTTACTTCTCACTCAAAGTGGAAGGTTCTTGTAACATGTATGTCATTCCCTATTTGTTTTGGAAAACCAAAGCTTATAAATGTGTTATTATGAGATGGAACCCATTCCATTCCATGGGTTAATTATGTACATTTTTATATGTGTTCTATGTGGAAACCATGATGATGATAATGTTATGATGTCACGAGTGCGCCCGAAATTATATAGCAAAATATGAATGTATCAATGTGACGGGTGCTCCCGGAATTATACAACGCTCCAATGCATTGGGTAAAGTGATGAATCTCATGAGTAAATGTGAAATGATTTGTGAAAAAGATTCTATCTTGGTTCACAAGTATGTGTGGTAGTTAACCATTAAGACATGATGTTTCATTTTTATGCATTTCCACATTTCAAGTGTTATATTTATGCTTCCTCTCTTATTCATGATATTTTCTCATGATTTGATTATGATCTCCCCATGCTATATTTTTCTTATCTATCCTCTTACTGGGCTTCTAGATCATCTCTTTTGATGTATATCCTCAGGTGGCTACATGTATTAATAAGATTACAAGATCAAATAAGAAGCTATAGAAGAAGAAATCAAATGAATGTTTATGTGTGATGTTGTAATTGCTATGATTGGTCCTAGTTTTCCCAAGACACTAAAGCGTTGGATCCTCTATGTGTAATACTATTATGTTTTTCATCTTTAAAATGATATAATGGTAATATAGAAAAAGGCAGGGTTTCTACATTTGGTATCAGAGGAAAGGATTAGTTAATTTGGAATTATGATTAGTGAACCCTAGGGAAAACCTACAACATGATACTAAATACAAATATGCACACAAGAATATTGACCTAGGGTTCCCATTTGTTATGTTTTTGGTATAAATCATTTAAATTAATATGTTATTCATGAATTGTTTACTTATGTTTTGTTCTAACCTAATCTATTTTAGAAAATTGTGGTAACCAAGAGAAATCAATCCAACAACTCTTGCGAGGGTCAATGCAACGATTGCCCGAATGACATACACAATGATTTGAGGGGTGGATTTAAAACATTCATGGCCATGCTTACCCATTTATCTCAGGTTATGAACAATATACATAATAATGGGGAACATCCTACTTCACCAAAGAGGGAGAAACTGGCTATCAAATGTTTTATGCGGCAACAACCACCGACCTTTAGTGGATCTTTTGATCCAGTAGTTGCGGAATAGTGGGTCAACTCCATAGAGAAGATATTTTTTGTTCTTCACTTTTCTAAGATGGAGAAGGTGACCCTAGCCATTTATCTTCTATATGGAGAAGCCGATCAATGGTGGGATTGGATTAAGAACACCAACCCAAGGGAGGAAATTGAAGAGATGTAATGGGAAGACTTTAAAATAAATTTTCTTAATAAGTACTTCCCAAGAACTCTTTGAATGAAGATGGAGAGAGAATTTATAGAGCTCAAGCAAAAATAAAGAGAATCTTTCACAACCTATGAAGAAAATATTAAATTGATTTCAAGGTACGCTTCAGGTTTTGTTATTAATAATGATAGAAAAATTGATAGATTCTTCAGTGGATTAAAACCACACCTTCGAAGGCTCTCGCAATTCGAGACATTGGGAGTTATGAAGAAGTTGTTCAATGTGCTCTCAAAGTGGAGATGGAGTTTAGAGAATGGTCCCATTTCTATGGTGATAATAAAAGAGAAATGGAGTTTCAGACTGGTGGAACTAATGATAAAGGTGGGAAGAATACTTAATGAACCACATGCCAAAAATATCGGAAGTTTCACCATGTTAAATGCCTCAAAGGGACGGGGAAGTGCATCAAGTGTGGCAAAGAAGGACACCATGCTCATGAGTGTTGAAAAGACATGAAAAGGAAGGAGAATGTAGCTGATGAAAGGAGAGAACTACTCATGGTTCAATGCTACAACTGTAGGGATATTAGGAACTATGAAAACCAGTGCACTAACCCTCAAGTTCTTGAGGGTAATAAGCGGCAACAGCCACCAAAGCCAAAGGAACAAGGGAATGCTAATTCCATCACTACTACAGAGGTGGAGCATGTTAATTAAGTCATAAAAGGTACACTTCCAATTCACTCAAGAATGGAAAACGTCTTATTTGATTTCAGTTCTACGCATTCCTTTATATCCTGTAAGTTTTCTAGAACTATACAATCAAAGCCTCAAAACCTCGAAGTAGAGATATCTGTAAAAACACCAAGTGGTGTAATCATTGCAACCCAAGTGTTTGAATCTTCTCATGTTGGCTTCTGTGAGATGATTCTTCTGGATAATCTCGTAATACATCCATTGGAGGAATTCGACATTATAATGGGAATGGATTGGCTCTCGTTATATAGAGCACATATCAACTATCGGGAAAAGGAAATATCTTTTAATATTCTAAACTATCCCATTCTCCTCTACAAATGCATGGAAGATCATGAATATCCTCTGAAAAATCCTTCAATGGTGTGGGTGTTGATTCCCTATCAAGAAGAATACCTCTCCCAAATGGTTGAGTCAAGGGAAAGTGCCAACCTTGAGGAAATTCCCATCATACAGGAATACGGTGATGTATTTCATGAAGATTTACCCGAAATTCCCCTGGATCGTGAGGTAGAGTTCTCAATTTAACTCATACCTGAAGCTACTCCAATCTTGAAGTGTCCCTATAGGATTGCTCCTATCGAACTGGATGAGTTAAATAAGCAGATGCAAGAGCATCTAGACAAAGAGTTCATATTCCCTAGTGCATCACCTTGTGGTGCACTAGTGATCTTTTTTAAAGAAGAAGGATGGAACAATGTGGCAGCATATCAATTATAGGGAACTCAACAAGATCTCCATAATGAACAAGTATCATCTCCAAAGGATTGATGACTTGTTCCATCAGTTAAGAGGAGCTCAATACTTCTCAATGGTGGATCTTCATTCTTGATATCATCAGGTAAAGGTGAAGAATGAATATATTCAGAAGACTTCCTTCCATACAAGATATGAGCCCTATGATTTTTTGGGGATTCCCTTCGGACTTACTAATTCCCCTGCAATATTCATGGATTTTATGAATAGAGTCTTTAGAAATTACCTCAAAAAATTTTTGGTAGTGTTTATCTATGATATTTTCATGCATTCCAAGAGCAAGGAGGAACATGAAGAACATCTAAGACTTGTGTTGGTGACGTTGATAAAGGAGAAGTTGTACACCATGTTAAGAAAGTGTGACTTTTGGATGAAGCAAGTCACATTCATGGGACATGTGATCACAAGTGAGGGAATTTTTGTGGATCCTTCAAAAGAAAAGGCAATCAAGGAATAGACCAGGCCCTCTAGTGTCACAAAAATCTGTAGTTCTCATGGATTATCTGGGTAATACGGACGTTTTGTGAGAAACTTCTCACGATTGTCATGCCCGGTATCTATGTTAATAAGGAAAGGGGTAATGTATGTCTGGATGGAAGAATGTGAGGGAAGCTTCAAGGAGCTAATGAGTAGGCTGATCACTGCACCTATAATCACACTACCATAAAGTGGAGAATGTTTTGTGATATACAGTGATGCTTCAAATAAAGGTTTGGATTGTGTACTAATAAAAAATGACAATGTGATAGCATATGCCTCACGACAGTTGAAGATTCATGAGCATAAATCCCAGACACATGATCTAGAGCTAGAAGCCATGATTTTTGCCTTGAAAATCTAGCAGCACTACCTTTATGGCAAGAAGTGTGACATATACACCGACTGAAAGAGCCTAAATTATATATTCACACAAAAGGAGCTCAAGGTGCATCAAAGGATATAGTTAGAGCTAATCAAGGATTATGATTTCTCTATTCACTATCATCCTAGAAAAGCGAACGAGGTAGCTGATTCTATAAGAAGAAAATAACCTGCTACTCTATCCATGTTGTGGATTGAGAAAGACCATATATTCTTAGATATGGAAAGGATTTATTTGGAAATCATAAGGGTATTGGATACATCCTACATTGCCCAAAGTACTGCACAACCATCCATCCAGGAGAAGATTAAGGAAGCACAAAGGGATGATTTGGAGATACAAAAGTGGGTGAATGCAGTAATGTAAGGGAAGCTTATAGAGTTCCATATCGACGATGATGGTGCGATTCGGTTTGGAATGTGGCTTTGTGATCCTTAATCACCTGTGATAAAGAAAGAGATATTGGATAATGCACATTGCTCAAGATTCTCTATCCATCTTGGGAGTACCAAGATGTACGGTGATCTCTGAGAACACTTCTGGTGAGAAAACATGAAGAATTAGATTGTGGAATATATATCAAGGTGCTTGTTATGTCATCAAGTTAATGTTTACAGACAAACGTCTAATGGTATGAGGCATCCATTGAAAATACCCATGTGGAAATGGGAAAATGTTACATTGGACTTTGTCACGGGTCTCCTGAAGATGTCAAAGGGAAATAATTCGATATGGGTTGTGGTTGATCGACTCACCAAGACTGCTCATTTTATTTCTATTCGGGAAGATATCTCTCTTGAACAACATACAAAGATATATGTGAAGGAAGAGGGGAGACTACATGGTGTTCCACTCTCAATTGTCTCTGACCGTGATCCAAGGTTCACATATATGATCTGGAGGAGCCTTCAACATGCTTTGTGTAATGAATTAAATTTCAGCACGGCCTATCACCCCCAAACTGATAGCGATTCTAAAAGGACTATTTAAACGCTTGAAGATATGTTAAGAGCCTAATCTCTTGAATTCAAAGGTGGTTGGGATCAACATCTCCCATTGGTTGAGTTCTCATAAAACGATAGCTTCCACTTGAGTATTCAGATGGCTCCATATGAAGCTCTGTGTTGAAAGCTATGTAGAACTAAAACCTGTTGGGATGATGTTGGAGAGAAAAAGCTACTTGGACACGATCTAGTTCAAGAGATGATAGAGAAGGTTCAAATCATCCAGAAACACATCAAAGATGCTCAAATTTGGAAAAAGATCTATTCTAATAATCGTTGATGGGACTTGGAATTCGACATTCCAGATAATGTCTTCCTTCAAATATCTCCATGTAAGAGAGTCATGCGATTCTGGAATAAAGGGAAGCTAAGACCATGGTATATTGGCCCCTTTGAGATCCTTGACCGTATAATAGCTTGTCCTATTGTCTTGGACTTCCACTAAATATGCCTCAAGTTCATGATGTGTTTCATGTATCACTACTGAGGAAGTACATACCAGACCCATCACATGTACTAAACTCAAAGGTGGTGTAGATGGAAGATGATCTCCCCTATGAGGAGCAGCCAATAAAGATTCTGGATCAGAGAGATAGGGTTCTATACAATAAGACAACCCATCTTGTCAATGTTTTTTGGAGGAACCATAAATTTGAGGAAGAAACTTGGGAACCAGAAGAGGAAATGATGGATAAACACCCTCACCTTTTTGTGTAAAGTGAAATTTAGGGGGTGTAATTTCTTAAGGGGGAAGAATGTAACAACCCAATGTTTTTCAATGGAAATTTCCTTCTTATATTTCTATCGCAAAATAACATTAAAACATAACATAATGAACTATTATGTGATAATTGACCTTTAAACAAAAATTTTTCACTTTTGTGTTTAGAATTTTAAAAATATGATATAAACGGTTGTGCTCAAGATGATTTTTGTAGTCTAATAAAACAAAAATAATTTTAGGTGAATAGTAACATACCCATTTTAATATTAATGTAATTTCTCGGATTTTCCATGTATTATTTTAATATTATATGGGAATTCATTCGAGACCAGGCTTTGAGACGGCGTGAAATTCTGAGGCCTGGTGAGCCCGAAACAAGTGTATGAATTTAATTTAATAATTAAATAACACGCACATGCGATTTTCCTAAAAAAGTGGAATAACTCCCGAATGGGTGCTCAAATCAGAAATACGAGGGCACCATTGCGTTTGGCATAGCTATTTTACCTTAGAGGAGGCCTAACATCAGCCGGCGCAGGTCGGTGGTGGATTCCAGTTTTTGGGACGTAAGAGTAATAAAATTTTAAAATAAAAATATTTTATTCTACAGTGAAATCTATTAAATATGCTACAACAGATAGCCCTTACCGTTTTAATTAAAGGTTGGCGCAAGTGTTCAGTGTTACAAACGTCATAACCCTAAAACCCTTGGCGGATCTAGAGGCTCTGGAGAAAACCTCTCAACGGGGCGATGACGACACAGTGACCAGATCATCGTCGACGAACGCCGCAGAATCCAGGTAGGATGTTTTAATTATGATTTTTTCCCGTTATTTATTTCTACGATGAACATGGGCTAATCCACGAATATATTAGTCTACGGATCAATCGTTCTTGCATGATGGGATTTTTACGGGGATTTATGGGAGATTGAATCCATGTTAATCTATTTTTGTTGATTTTGATGCTCCGTTTAATCCCATTAATAGGAGAGGATCAACGCCATGATGAACGATGGCGGAGGTTCGTTCCACAATTTCATTTCATTGGATTTCTCCACTTTCTTTTCTTTGTGTTCTTCGCATTCTTCATGGGGCGATGAACGATGGATCGTTGCACATCCGTTCTACAACACATCAATCCCAAACTGTGGATCCAACCCCGGAGCAGTGTCACCGAGGTACAACGGTGATATGAGGGGACGATTCAGAGAGGATAGAGAGTTATGAGTTTTCGGGCGTTTTTCTTCGGATGGATCGTTTGAGGTTTATGATCTGTTTTAATGGATGAAAACACCTGTCGCGATGTTCGTATGATGAACCGAACGAATCCCTGGATTATCGGGACGAACATACAAGAGATTGTGGATCCGAAAGATTGGCTGAAGCACGAGGAAGAAGATGTTGGTCTATAAATTTCCCAACTACACGGCATATAGTATGGGCTACATGGCGTGTGTTCGTCAGCGGCCAACTTGGCGTGTACTCCGGGAGTACACAGACACGAGTTGTGTACATAGCCAAGGACATGGTGTGTATACCCCTCCCCAGGCTGACCCGACCAGATACACGAGATACCCCATGTACAGGTACACGGGTAGGCAACATGGACACGGTCATAGACTGTGTTTGGGGACATGGCCAGCATACACGGAGTAAGCCCAAGGTGCTCAAACATGGCGTCTAAATCATCTACACGCCATGTAGCTACTTTCTATCTAGCAAGCCGAATGACACTGGCATGTTACATGGGAAGTACCCAGGGTCAAGGAACATGGCGTGCAATTTTTCAACACGCTGTGTAGTTTGGTTTTACACGACCTGAACGAATGACATGGGCCGTTTATATGGGAAGTACCCGGGGTCAAGGAACATGGCGTATAACCATACTAAACACCATGTAACATGTCTTAAATGACTTGATCCACTTGTCTTCTAAGACTTGGACAAGTTTTTTTAGGGTTCGTACCCTTGGTATTTTCCCAGAAGGTACTAGTATCATTTCCTTTACACAAGAGTGTGATCCCTTCTGCAGAACTTCCTAAATAGAGTTGTTGGAATCTCCTCCGTGAGACTTAGATTCGGATCCTCTATTCATTCCTGGAACCCTAGGTAGAGTTCTTGGTATTGACGTGACCAACTTAACCCGGGCACCGATCCTCTTCTTAGCGGATTAGATCAGAATGAGTTGTCAGAATCACCCCATGACTTGGCTGTGATCCTCATCTGAGCAACATGTTCTCAAAGTACATGTGGGGTGTGTTCTCCCAGAACGAGTTCTTTGTATCTCTCTCTTCAGACCTAGGAATGTCTTCTCTGTGTTGCATTCTTAGTGGAAATCTTCTAGCTAGATCTTAGTGGTGGTATTCATGATAGATGGTCGTGCATGAGTATATCTGGATATTCTTAATATAAGTTCAGTAGACATATATTGTGTAGATCTGACTGTATATTTCTTTGTGGTATTTTCCCTTGTTGTATTTCCTTTGTTGTTTCGGGGTGTCCTGCTGTGTATTAATATACTATCCCTTGCACGGGATTTGCCCGCACGTGTCGTGTCTTCTGCAGACGAGCGACCCTTTGACATGATTCTAGGTGGACCTGGGTCGTATGACACTCAGTGAGATCAGGCGGGCTGAGGTGTGTTCCTACGGCTATAGATTTCAGTCCCAGTACCTTTCCATACTGGTTGGACTTTGTTACATACATTCTTTTTGGTGGGCTTTTACTTTTGGCCTAGGGTTTTACTTTCTTGAGCTTTACATTCCTTTCATACTCTGTGGTTGGGTTTTAGTGTATGCATGCATCTTTTCCTTTTATTAGTTTTTAGTTTCATCTTTGTGGTCTTGGAGATGTGTGTGTGTGTACAGGTCTATAGGCAATGCCTACCATGTTAGTAGCATGCCTTCTCGTTTCTAGTCACAAGACCCTGGCCTATTGGAGGAGGGCTTGGGGAGTTTTGGCTCAGGCCCCAATGGGATGGGTCATGACAGAGTGGTATCAAAGGTGGCCGGTTCTACATTAGGACCCAGAGTTTGTGACTTGGTTTGGGGAAATAGTGGTAAGTGTTTCGAGTTCGACATTCATGCCAGGGACCCCAATGTTGGTGCAGGTGGCCGATGTATCCATACACCAAAACTATGATAACTTTATTTTTGACTCGTAAGATGAGAACACTAGTTTCAGGGGAAAATAATGGTACATGCATCATGTAGGAATGAGTTGTGGTTTCTATGTTCTTTAGCTCTCCACATATACTCACTGACTGAGATACATCTTGTTTCTTTAACAGGATTCCTCCACAACGCGCACCCACTAGGCTCCAGAATCTTGGTCATGAGGATGCCCCCCTTAGTGATGAAGCCTCGATACAGGGAACAGATCCCCCAGTTTTACCATCGGGTGGTGTGCCAGTTATTATGCCACCTGTGGAGCAGTGTTTTGTGCCTGTTGTACCAGTGAAGGAGGAGTGAAGGCTTAGCGCACTCCATGAGTTTCAGAGACAGAGACCCCTCAAGTATCGAGGCGATCTTGACCCTCATGCTTCAGATGACTGGCTTGAGGTAGTGTCCAGAGTCTTCCGTTTGGTCAGGACACCCGCAGACCAGATGGTGATCCTAGCAGCGAGCCTTCTACACGGATCAGTAGGATGATGGCAGAGTTTGGTTATCTAGACCCACGATGAGGCAACACTTGTATGGTCTATGATTGAGTGTCTCTTCATAGAGGAGTTTTCACTAGTTACCCTGAGATAAGTACACATGCAAATGCTTCTTCAGCACTAGCAGAGAACCATGATGGTGGCTGACTGTTCGTCGAGGTTTACCGACCTCTCATGGTACTCGATGAATATGTTTAGATATAATTACTTCAGAGCTAGGACTTTTGAGAGGGGATTAGGAAGAGATATATGAGCTAGCATCATCCCTGTGAGCATTTCTACTTATGTTGGGGTGCTCGAGTGGGCTCTTGTGGTCGAGAGATTCTTGGCAGAGCAGAGACAACCAGTATATATCAGTAGTGGGCGAGCTGGAGCAGAGACCTCGGCAGAGGGAAGCTGACATCAGGGACCTCGGCATCGAAGATGTTTTCTGAGGAGATCCCATGATAGGGGATCTTCCGTAAAGGGTTCGCACGGTGAATCTAGCCAGCCTCGAGAGAGGCGATGCTACTCATGTGATGGCAGGGGACATCTCGCTCGGGATTGTCCGACCCGCCGTACTACTGACACAGGAGCAGTGGATGGACCACTGAGGCAGAGGCAATGTGTAGAGCAGAGAGATCCATGGGGCGACGGACATGGTAGTGGATCTGGGAGAGCAATTGGAGGTGGTCAGCGTTTTGACCCATTGACACCACCACCCCTAGGTGGTCCACCCCATGCTCAGGGAGCAGGTGGACAGAGGCAGGGACAGCTATAGGCAGCAGAGGTTTATGACCCAAGTACTCCCACAATGATTATAGGTACTATTTGTGTCTTTTCTACTTTGGTTTCCGTATTGATATACACATGTGCTAGTCATTCCTTTCTGGCTTCTTATCTTGTTCGAGACCTTGATATTTCAGTTCAGCCATTGACTTGACCCTTATACATAGAAACACCGACTGAAGAAGATTCAGAGATCACACACCTTTGGAGATAGTGTCACCTGGCCCTTGCAGGCGAGTGTTTCGGTTTTAACCTCTTGGTGGTAGTGTCAAGGCCTTACGATGTCATTCATGGTATGGATTGGCTATCCACAGTTCATTCCCAGATCGACTGTTTTAGGCGAAGGGTGCGGTGTGTCCGTATTGATGGAATGAGGATCTCTTTGGTCGGTGAAAGAGAGACCCAAGCAGCATAGGATGGAATCGTGCATAGGGGGGCACAACTGATTTTACATCAGTTGGCTAGCCTAGCCCTTGGCACAACAGATGTTACGAGTTTCCAGTTTCCAGCAGTAGTGGCTGAGTATGAGGATGTCTTTCCAGAGGATGTCCCCGTGCTACCTCCCCGTCAGGTGATAGATTTATGCATTGAGTTGCAACCCGGGATGACACAGATATCATCATAAGCTATCAGATGGCTCTAGAAGAGCTTCATGAGCTGAGGGTGCAGCTGGACAGCTTGCAGAAGAAGGGCATTGTGAGACCCATCATTTCACCATGGGAGGCCCTAGTTCTATTTTCCAAGAAGGCATACGGGAGCTTGAGGCTATGTGTGGATTACTAGCACTTGAATCATGTGACCGTGAAGAACCGGTATCCCCTACTGAGGATCGATGACCTCTTTGACAAGTTGAGAGGGGCATGATGGTTCTAAAAGGTTGATCAATGATCAGGATATCACCAGTTGCGAGAAAGGGATGAGGATATACCAAAGACGGATTTCTGATGTCACCACGGTCACTATGAGTACATGGTGATGCCCTTCGGCATGATGAACTCACATGCAGTGTTCATGGGAGTCATGAACTGGATCATTCAGCTCTACCTACACCAGTTTTAGTGGTCTTCATCGATGATATCCTTGTGTACTCTACGTTCGAGGAGGAGCACGCAAGACACCTATGGATGGTTCTGGATACACTCTGAGAGCAACAGTTGTATGGGAAACTCTCGAAGTGTCAGTTTTGGTTATAGGAGGTCCACTTTATAGGACACGTTAACTCATCAGATGGCATAGCAGTGGACCTAGCCAAGGTGGAGGCAGTTCTAGCATGGAGCCACCCTAGAGTGTGACGAAGGTGCGGTGTATCCTTGGGTTGGAAGGATACTATCGGAGATTCATCTTTGATTTCTCCAGGATTGCAGCACCCGTGACAACTTTGACCCAAAAGGGGAATCCATTCATGTGGACCGAGAGATGCCAGCAGGCCTTCTAGCAGTTGATACAGAGTTTGACAACCGCCCCGATCTTGATATTACCAGAGGAGGGTGTCTAGTACGTAGTGTTCTACGACGCATCAGGAACTGGGTTTGGTTGTGTCCTGATGTAGAGGCAAGCCGTGATTTCCTATGGCTCATGTCATTTGAGGCCAAATGAGCATAACTACACGACCCATGATCATGAGTTGGCAGTAGTATTCTTCGCATTGACGATGTGGCAGCATGACCAGATGGGCGAGCAGTTTACCATCTACTATGATCAGAAGAGTCTCAAATATATCTTTTCTCAGAAGGATCTGAATTTGAGACAGAGGCGATGTCTTGAGTTACTCCAGGATTAATACTTTGAGATCTTTTATACTCCTGGGAAGGGGAACATAGTGGTAGATGCTCTTAGTAGGAAATCCAGTTCACAGTTACTAGATGAGGTGATGAGTTACATTTATCCTTCATGGAATGAGATGAGGGATCCAGCCTTCAGTCGATGGTTGTTACCCCTCCACTCTTACACCGAGTCAGGGAAGCACAGTGCGAGGATGTTATCTGTGAGACTCTACGTGCTTAGATATCCACAGGTGATGCTGCTGATGGATATTCAGAAGGTGGGGAGAATGTTGTTCTTTTCAGAGAGTGCATAGCAGTACCTGCAACATTGCGGGAGGAGGTTCTGAGGGAGTTCCATACATCCCCATTGGCAGTGCATCCATGTGTAGAAAAGATGTATCAGGACCACCGATGTCAGTTCTGGTGGCCAGGAATGAAGAAGGGTGTGGTAGAGTTTGTCTCTCATTGCCTTACTTGTTAGTAAGTAAAGGCTGAGCACCAGGTGCATGTAGGTTTGACACAACCCCTTGAGGTTCCAAAGTGGAAGTGGGACGGGATATCCATGGACTTCGTGATGGGTTTACCACTAACATCCATGGGACAAAATTCCATCTGGGTGATCATTGATCGACTCACCAAGTCGGCCCACTTCCTAGCAATACGACATCAGAATTCAGTAGAGATCTTGGGACGCCTCTATGTGCAAGAGATAGTTAGACTTCATAGAGGTCCATCCACGATTGTCTCATATCGTGATTCTCATTTCACATCGCAGTTATGGAAGGGATTAAAAGAAGCTTTTGGGACTCAGTTACGCTTGAGCATAGCGTTTCATCCCCAGACTGATGGTCAGATAGAGCGGACCATCCAGGTCCTGGTGGATATGCTTCGAGCTTGCATACATGACTTTTGTCATAGCTGGAAGGATAAACTACCACTGGTGTAATTTTCTTATAACAACAGTTATCATTCCATTATTGGTATGGAACCATTCGAGGCTCTGTATGGGCGACCTTGCAGGTAGCCACTTTGCTGGACTGACCAGGGAGAGTCAGCACTCATGGACCCAGTGATGGTGAGAGCTAATACTAAAAATGTGCAGCTCATCTAGGAGTGGATGAAGACTATACAGTATCGGAAAAAGTATTATGACGACAAGAGGCTGAGGCCCATGGAGTTCGAGGAAGGTGACCATGTGTTCCTTCGGGTCTCACCTCGACGGGGATTGTGGAGATTTGACTGACGCGGCAAGCAATCACTGAGGTTCATTGACCCTTTTCAGATTATGATTAGTGTTGGAAAGGTGTAGTATCTCTTGGATCTACCTCCTCATATGGACCGGGTACACAACGTCTTCCATGTGTCGTAGCTACGGTGGTACGTGCTTGATCCCTCACAAGTTATCGACTGGGGTGAGCTGGACATCGATGATGGGGTGACCTTTGTAGAGTACCTAGTAGAGATCAAGGATCAATAGGATAAGATACTTCATGGACGAGTTATTCCCTTGGTGCGTGTCCGGTGGAAGCATGGTAATCTCCAGGAGAGCACGTGGGAGCAAGAGCCTCAGATTCGCGTGCAATACCCACATCTTTTTTAGTATCCCTTGTTTTGGCTTTTCGAGGACGTAAAATCCATAAGGTGGGTGTGATGTAAGGTATCCTATTTTAACATGTATTATTTTAATATTATATGGGAATTCATTCGAGACCCTGATCTAAGACGACATGCAGTTCCAAGGCCCATTGAGCCTGAAAAAAGTGTATGAATTTAATTTAATAATTAAATAACACGTGCATGCGGTTTTCCAAAAAAAATTGGAATAACACCCGAACGGGTGCTCAGATCAGAAATATTAGGGCATTGTTGCGTTCAGAACAACGATTTTACCTTAGGCGAGTCCTAACATCGGCCGGCGCAGGTCGGTGGTGGAATCCAGTTTTTGGGATGTAAGAGTAATAAAATATTTAAAAAAAATATTTTATTCTACAGTGAAATCTTTTAAATCTGATGCAATAGATATCCCTTACCTTTTTAATTACAGATTGGTGCAAGGTTCCGGGGTTACAAACCTCATATCCTAGAAACCCTTGGAGGCTCTGGAGGCTCTGTAGAAAACCACCCAACACGGCGATGACGACACAACGACCAGATCTTTTTTGACGAATGCCGCGGAATCCAGGTAGGATGTTTTAATTATGATTTCTTTCCTGTTTTTGATTTCTACGACAAACGTGGTCTAATCCACAAATAGATTAGTCTGTGGATCGATCATTATTGCAGGATTGGCTTTTTTGCAGGGATTTATGGGAGATTGAATCCATGCTAATCCATTGTTGTTGTTTTGTCTCCCATTAACGGGAGAGGATAAACGCTGTGATGAACAATGGTGGAGGTTCTTTCCTCAATTTCTTTTCATTGGATTTCGCCCCTTTCTTTTCTTCACGTTCTTCGCATTCTTCGTGGGGCGATGAACGACGGATCATTGCACATGTGTTCTGTGACGTAACGATCCCAAACTATGGATCCAACCCCGGAGCGGTGTCACGGAGGTGCGACAGTGATATCGGTGGACGATTACAAGAGGATCGAGAGTTATGAGTTTTTGGGCGTTTTTATTCGGATGGATCGTTCAAGGTTTATGATCCATTTTAATGGCCGAAAACACCTATCAAGATGTTCATATGACGAACCAAACCAATCCCTAGAGTATCACGATGAATGGACGAGAGATCGTGGATCTGGAAGATCAGCCAAAGCGCAATGATGAAGATGGCGTTCTGGAAATTCCCCGACAACACGGCGTGTCGTATGGGCTACACGGCGTGTGTTCGTCGGTGGCCCCCATGGCATGTACTCCGGGAGTACATGGACACGGGTTGGGTACACAGCCATGAAAATGGCGTGTATACCCCTCCCCGGTAAGACCAGGCTAGATACACGGGATACCCCGTGTACTGGCACATGTGCAGGTGACACAAACACAGGTAGAGACTGTGTACGGGCACATGGCCAGCGTACACAGAGCGAGCCCCGAGTGCTCAGACACGGCGTGTGAATCATCTACACGCTGTGTAGTTTCTTTCTATCTGACAGCCAGAATGACAGGGGCCGGTTACACAGGCAGTACCTGAGGTCAATGAACACGGCATGCACTTTTTCTACAGGCCATGTAGTTTGATTTTACCTGACCTGAATGAATGACACAAGCCGTTTACACGTACAGTACCAAGGGTCAAGGAACACGGCGTGTAATCATACAAAATTCCATGTAACCTATCTTAAATGACTTGAGACACTTTTCTTCTATGACTTGGACAAGTTTTCTTAGGGTTCGTACCCTTGGTCTTTTCCCTGAAGGTTTTGGTATCATTTCCTTTACACAAGAGTATGATCCCTTCACCAGAAATTCCGGAATAGAGTTTTTGGAATCCCCTATGTGATACTTACAAAGGAATCATTTATTCATTCCTAGAACCCTAGGTAGTGTTTTTGGTATCGACATGACCAACTTTACCCAGGCACCGATCCTCTCTTTAGCGGATTAGCTCAGACTGAGTTGTCGGAATCATCCCATGACTTGGCTCTGATCCTCATCTGAGCATCATGTTCTCAAAGTACATGTGGAGTGTGTTCTCCCGGAATGAGTACTTTGTATCTCTCTCTTCATACCCAGGAGTGTGTTCTCCCGGTTGCATGCTTTGTGGAAATCTTTAAGCTGGATCATAGTGGTGGTATTCGTGATAGACGATCATGCATGAGTATATCTAGATATTCTTATTATATGTTCAATAGACATATATTGTGTAGTGCTGAATATATCTTCCTTTGTGGTATTTTCCCTTGTTGTATTTCCTTCATGGTTTCGGGGTGTCCTACTGGGTATTGTTATACTCACCCCTGCACGGGCTTTTCCCACCCGTGTTATGTCTTGTGCAGATGAGCAAGCCTTTGATAGGATTCTAGGTGGACCAGCGCCGGACAGTGCTCAGTGAGATCAGGCAGGCCGAGGTGTGTTCCTATGGCTACATATTTCAGTCCCAGTACCTTTCTTTATAGGTTGGACTTTGTTACCGACTTTCTTTTTGGTGGGCTTGTACTTTTGTCCCATGGTTTTACTTTCTTACACATTACATTCCTGTCATACTCTGTGGTTGGGTTTTAGTGCATGCATGAATCTTTTACTTTTAGTAGTTTTTACTTTTCAGCTTTCTGGGCTTGGATGTGTGTGTGTGTGTACAGGTGTATAGTCAATGCCTCCCATGTTAGTAGCATGCCTACTCGGTGCTAGTCACCAGCCCCTGGCCTATTGGAGGCGGGCCTGAGGACATGCGGCTCGGGCCCTACTGGGACGGGTCAAGACAATTAACATACCCTTATGAATGGTAATATGACACTTATGAATGTTATATCATCCAACATAAGATTACCCTTACACATTAATAATTATATAAAATTTATACATCTTAGAAAGTGAAAATTTGACGTTAGTAAATGTTTCGGAACTTTGTAAGTAGTAATTAATTAATTATAACTAATTAATTAATTTGAAGGAAAATGAATTTTATTAAAATGTTTTCATCATTTATCAAATCAATGTCTTATAGTTTTTAGATAATTTTATAAGACCATACATAATTTTTGAAAGCACTAAAAAATCAGTTTTAATCTCAAAAACTGTTTTTTAAGTAAATTGTGATTTTAATTAAATATTAAATTAAAATTATTTAGAAAATTATTTTTGAAAAATGGACTTCATTTTTTTATTCTAAATGTCAATAAATGTTTTGGTTAAATTTTTGGGATTTTTCTGAGATACATGAATTTTTTAGAAATAGTAGAATTCAATAATTTACAATAAATGCTAAATAATGGATTTATTGAGTCATCAATGATGCTCTGCTGATGTAAGACCACTTGTTTTGGGATAACATGATAAAATTAAAATTATTGGTCATCCATTAATCACTATTCCTTGTCTTATGGGAAATTAATAAACTAATGAATTTAATATTAAGGAAACCCCTCTCCCCTCCACTATAAAAGCCACCCTTCACACCCTCATTTCCTCACACATCTCAAGCTCCAATACATCACTAAACTCTGCCAAAAAACCTTCCATTGGCCCACTTCCACGTCCCAGAGCATTTGGTCTCATCAAAAGGCCAGTCATAGGTCATTAAGGATGTTCTCAAGAGAAGGATTAAAGAGGTAATTTCCCCTCCCTCTTATACTTTAATTTCCATTCAAGTTCAAGTTCATTTCGTGGTCTCTCCCCACCAATACTCATCTGAATTGTATTGTAACTCTAGTTTTAAACATCTATTGGAAAGTTATGATGATAATAGGATATTATATGATCCAATCCCCTTTCCCGCTTCCTTTTATTTTATTAAAGATAATGTTGATCATGAGGTGTTAATTTTTCACCTTCTAGAATGACATGCTTTCTTCTTCCATTTCTACCATCAAATATAGTCATGAAACCATTTTTATGGTTGAAACACAACATTTAATATGTTTTTTCTCCTATTTAAAGATCTGTAACTAACTTATCATCATATTTCTAAGTGATAAAATAAAACAAGTTCATTATGATAGAAAAACCGCCCAAATTAACCCAAATAATCATCATTTAATTCTTATCTAATGATTCACCCAAGTGGATCAAATTTGATTCATTATATGATCATAAAAAGACCTATAGTATCATTAATAACATTTAATATCTGTTCTGTATCTTTAACCATGTTCTACCCAAACTTCAATTTAAGAATACGAGTGAACCACTCAAGAAAACCATAAAAACAAACATTTCCATATAATGTTTTTAAACTCTATAAATCATCCAAAGGAACATAAATTCACTTAATGAAACCATAATGAACCATATTAAAGTAAAAAATGTTATAGATTTATGATTAATGAATATAATTTCATTATACTAGACATTAAATAGAAGGAATCATTTGGGTACAAGGTAAGTTGAAATTCTCAAACCCAACTTTCATCCTTCGGGTTCTCCCTCTTTCACTCCATCATTTTTTATATGGTTACTCCATAAATATAATTTTTTCATCATTTTATTTATTATAATAGGATATACATGTTTGTCACAGTTTTTTATGTCAAAAACAATGTTTTCCAAAAGAAATCCTCTTTTAAGAACAACTCTTTTACTTCTCACTCAAAGTGGATGGTTCTTGTAACATGTATGATATTCCCTATTTATTTTGGGAAACCAAAGCATATATAATGTGTTATTATGAGATGAAACCCATTCCATTCCATGGGTTAGGTATGTAAATTTTTTATATGTGTTCTATGTGGAAAACATGATGATGATAATGTTATTATGTAATGGCTGTGCCCAGTATTATATAGCACAATATGAATGTTTCAATGTGATGGGTGCGCCCAGAATTATACAGCACTCCATTAGATTGGGTAAAGTGATGAATCTCAGGAGTAAATGTGAAATTATGTGTTAACAATATTCTTATCTTGGTTCACAAGTATGTTTGGTAGTTAACCACTATGACATGATGTTTCATTTCTATGCATTGCCACATTTCAGGTCTTATATTAATGCTTCCTCTATTGTTCATGATATTTTTCCCATGTTATTCTTATGATATCCCCATGCTATATTTTTATTATCTATCTTCTTACTGGGCCTCTAGCTCACCCCTTTTTATGTATATCCTCAGGTGGCTACATGTATTAGGAAGAGTACAAGTTCCAATACGAAGATAGATAAGAAGAAATTAAATGAATGTTTATGCGTAATGTTGTAATTGCTATGTTTGGTCCTAGTTTTCCCAATACACTAAACCATTGGACCCTCTATTTGTAATACTATTATATTTTTCATCTTTAAAATTATGTAACAGTAATGTATGAAAATATAGGGTTTCTAAAGAATGAATCATTGAGTTTTGGACAAGATCAATGTTAAAAGAAATCATATTTTCATGGATCTAGTAAAGATTGTTTTGGGAATATCCATTGAAGGTAAAACATCAATATTTTTTCAAATGGTTGCCAACCCATCTTTACTAGAAAGGCTAAAATGTTCTCAGACTAAATATGAGGAGTTTCAAAATAATATTAAAGTTATAGTTGATATGATATTGAGTGACATCGTATATGAATATGAAATATTAAAATTTGGGAAGAGGCTTTGTGTTTCCAATATACCTTATCTAAAAATGGAATGGTTGGATGATGATCCTAGATTCAATTCATCAATACACCCTGGGGCACCAATATGTATAAATATTTGAAAGAAAATTTTTAGTGGAACAACTCGAAGAGGGAGATTGGTAATTTTGTGTCAAGATGTATTGATTGTCAACAAGTGAAAGCTGGAAAAGAAACAACTTAGAGGAGTCATGCAACCTCTTCCCATACCTGAGTGGAAAAGGGATTATATTAAGATGGACTCTGTCATGGGGCAACCAGTGACTCTTAGAAGAAATGATGCAATGTGGGTCATTTTTTATTATCGTACCAAGTCAACACATTTTATTCATATAAGAGAAGATATACCACTTGAACGTCTAGAAAGACTATATATTAATGAAGTTGTAAGACCCCATGGTGTACCCATATCGATTGTTTCTGATCGTGATACCCATTTGAAATCATCATTTTGGAATCATATTTGAGCACTGCCCACCACCCTCAAACCGATGGACAATTTGAATGGTCTATTCGAAACATATAAGACACAGTGAGATCTTGCTCACTTGACTTTCTAGGTATGTGGGATTAATATTTAACTCTGGTAAAATTTTCTTATAACAATAGCTTCCATTCAAGTATTAAGATGGATCTATATGAAGCATTATATGGAAAGAGATGTCGCACAACAACTTGTTGGAATGATTTTGGTGAATGAAAACATATAGGCCCAAAACTTTTGGAGGAAACTATGAAAAATGTGATGATTATCCAAACCCGTATCAATGCAACACAAATTAAGAAAAAAGGCATATGTCAATAATTAGAAGAACGAATTTGAATTCAATTAAGAGATAATGTTTTCTTGAAGGTATCACCATGGAAGGGTGTTATTAGATTCAGTAAGAAAAGTAAATTGAGTCACATGTATATCAGACATTACAAAATTCTAATATAAATTGGAGTTGTAAATTATCGTTGGAAATGCTTCCAACTCTTTATAAAGTTCATGATGTGTTCCACATATCACTATTGAGAAATATATCCATGAACTAATACAAGTACTCACCATAGAGGTAATTGAACTGGAACACAATATGTCTTACTGTGAATATCATGTCAAGATTCTTGATACCAAAGGAAAAGTGCTAAGAGACCGGACGACCCGTCTGGTAAAATTTCTTTGGAGAAACCATAAGATGGGAGGGGCCATGTGAGAACCTGTGGAATATATAATGTAGAAACACCCAAATCATTTTATAGAATAATATTTTAGAAATTTCATCGACAAAATTATTTTATGGAGGGGAGAATGTAACACCCCAAGCTTACACGGCGGGTTTCCCCTTGAATAATGCAGTAGCTTGGGTTGTACACATCATGGAGTTTTAAAACACCACAACCAATCACACTAGCCATTTTGAATATTAATGCCCAAATTTTAAAATTTTTAAAATTTTATTTTTTAATGTGGACATCATTATTGAATATGGAATATCAAAATTATCTTAGGCTAAATTTTTGGTATTTTTCATAAAACATTCAATTTTTTAAGAATAGTTAAAAACAAATCGTTATTATTTAAAAATGACTTTTTATTTAAGTAATTAGTTATTTTATTTTAATTTATTTTTGGTAAAAATAGATACATAATACTTATAAGTTATCAATTTAATTCATTGGAGTCATTTTATAATAAGTTCAGATATAAAAAATTTTATTGAACTTTTCACCGTCTTTTACCCACCTTTTAAGAGCATTTGCAAATTTTCATAAAAGATAATTTTACAACTTCTGTGTGTTTATTTTCAAAAATCAAAGAGACATGGTTGACAACTTTATGTAAAATGTGTTTCAATAATATGAAATTATTTTTTGTTGAATAGTAACTTTTGACATGTATTTACCACATTTAAAAGTAAATTGGGTAATTATAGGTAAAAATGATATTATAATTACCGTAACACATGTACTAATTCTATTGGATATGTTTAGGTAAAAAACAACCTTATTAAAAAAAATATGATCCTTTTTTCTACTTGGATTTGGACTGGATATTTTTTATTATTTTATTTAAAGAGGAATTAAAAGAGTTAAATTCAAAGTTCAATAAGTAAACCATTTTTAATATAGGGTTAAACACAATATAAATTTGACTATATGTTTTTATAGAAAGATAAAAAACATTCCTATATAATGGTATTTTATTTATAATTTTTAGATATTAAATTATTTAATTTATTTATGACACAATAATGATGTATTTATTACCATAATAAATAAATATTAAAATAATTGATATTAAAAATACTAAAATAAATAAAAATTGATAATTTTAATCAATTAAACTAATTTTATAGGTTAATATGACATGTTAGGGTTGATTAAAAAAATTTATTCCAAGTGGTAAAGTTTTTATGGCTTTCAAAAAAATAAATTACTAAGTAGTGTCAAAATTGACATAATTGAGTTTTTAAAACAAACAATATTTTATTAATTGATATAATATTCCTAAAAATTTAAGGATTGGACAAAGGTCTTAGATAAAGTTATATATATTAATACTAGACCACTTGAGATTTTATTGTCTTTTTATAGTATGTTTATTGTCCATATAATATAAAAATACAAAGAGACATGGTAAATGTCAAACTATTTAATAAATAGTTAAATCTAAAATATAAGGTTAATATGGTTACCTAATCATATCTAAAACCTATTAGTTGAAATTATTTTGACTCATACACACCATAGACTCAAAATAAATCATTTTGAGTCCATTAGAAACCGAAAATGATTTTATTATAAAATGATTTTATAAGCTTTTCCTAATGTGACACACACCTCTCTTATTAAAGGGTACTTTCCCTTCTCTTAATTTCAATCATCAAAATTCATTTGTCTTGGCCAAAACCTTCCCAAATATCCTCCCCACTTTTCTATAATCAACCTTGAGTCCTTACATTGATCAGAAAGCCAACCTCTGGAGACCTTTTGATCAGCTCAATAGGAAACACCCGAAGAAGAGGTAATAATTTCACTACCCTCTTTCATGTTCCTTTGTTCTTCCACTTCCTCTTTCTTTGTTGTTTCGATACCAAAATAATAACTCTCATACCTTCTACAAACTATGATGTTATTATAAATATGGTACACCATATTCTTTATTCAATCAATCCTATAAATGAAAAAGTCATCATACGTGCGTACGTATGACTTACCGTCTCCAGGTCGTGAACTAGTTTGTTATTCAAACACTTCATTATTTTGATGGGAATAATAATGATTGTAATTAATGTAAATAATAAATAATAAATGTTAATGATTCTATATATATATGATATACTATCCAATTACATATGATTTCACCATCAATATAATGATATTGTTGCTCGAGCGTATGTAAGGATTAATGTCTCCATGAACGCGACGATATTCATTCCCCATCGTAATCATTCAAGAATAATTTTCATTTTATGATTAAAATAATTTTTATGAACATAATATCCTTTGGTATATGAATCAAATACATCATATCCATAACAAACATTGCTTAAATAATCATGCATATAATGGAAAACAAATTAGTTAACACCTAAAACAATGGTAATAATAAAATATTATTAACAAATAAATATTTAAAGATCATCTATGATATCATATTTATGTATAATATTCTAGTATAATTTGATGACAGTGATTTAATTATAATACAAGAGGTTAACGTACCATCTACTAAGGAAAAATTCAATGTAAGGGTTTATTCTTCCATGTATTTACTTATATGGGGTTGTTAATATGTAAGTATCTATTTGGACCACTTTATCATCCACATCAGTGTTTTCATAAAAATATAATTGAAAAATTATTACTATTCACTAGGAAATGGTTTTATGTAATTTTTAAATTTATTTGACCTCATATGTTTTGATTAAAATCTTTCTGTCATTTTCCAAACAAGGTACTTTTTGACCTTCTCGACAAAATAAAGGTAAGAATAACTTTTTTTAACTTATATGGTGGGTGTGGATATTTTCCGCCATTATAACATTGTCGAATCTTCCTATACATCCTTATAAAAATATTTTGAAAAAAAAATCTTTCTATAATTATATGACTTTTAAATGATTTCAAAATAGAAAGAGAAATTTCTCTACAAAAAGTTTTGATTTCATATATGTCAACATCCTTTGATAAATTTTAAGCTTGTTTGAATATGATTATTATGATACAAATCATACATATTGTATTGATGGTTTTGTTGGTCAAAAATCCCTCAATGTACCAATGTAGTATTTTTGGGTTGATTGTGTTTGTTGAAAAAGAAGGTTTCCATGGAGAATTTTCGAGTTCCTGAGAAGTTGTTGACAATCCATCTCGACAAAGAACGATGACAAAGGAAAGGATGACCTGGAGGCAGCACAATGGAGCAGTACAAGGTGGTGTCGTTTCCCAGTGTTTTCCAAATTTATGGGGTCCAAAATTTGGAGGTTGGTGAGCATTGCGAAAAGTGGATTTCACTGAAGATCATATTTTAATATGGAAAAGGCATGAATTTCATGAAAAGAGGCTTCATGGTTTGGAATTCGCCAAGACCAGAAGAATGATGACGACGATTCTTTGTGATTACGTCAAATATTCGTGAATGTCAGAGGTTGAAGTGAATCGCGGGGGTGAAGGGCTTTGTGAGAGAGCTTCGTGGAGAAGGTGAAAAATAATATTGACGGTGATACTCTGCGATTACGACGAGCTCCGCGATCGAAAACTTTCCGTGGTACTTCGCGATTTTGACAAAATTCCGGCGAAAACTTCGGAGCATTTTGATAGGCGATGATGTGGCGCTGACTTCGCACGGAAGGGTCGAGGGTCAGTGGAATTGCCTATAAATAGAGGCCAACCCCCTTGAGAGAAGTATAGAGCTTTCAATGAAAATCCTTTGCTCTTGTTGCGCGAAGGTGGTTTTGCGTAGAATGTGTGCTTTGCGAAAGAGGAGCTTCGCGGCAGCTATTGTAGCTCCGTGAAAGTTGCGTGCTCCGCTGTGGCTCTGTGAGCTTCACGAGGGAAGTCTCTCAGCGAAGGCTTGATCTTTGCAAGAGTTCTTGGCGATAGTGCTTCGCAAAAAGGCAGGAGATTCGCGAAGGCTTGTTTGAGCTTCACGAAATTGGGATCCTCGTGAAGCAGGGTGCTTTGCATAGGTCTTTCCAAGGGTAGTTTCCCTGTGTTTCAGAGGAAAAAGGGTATTCATCAGTGGATGAAATTTGGATTTCAACAAAGTATCTATCAAAAGTTGAGGATGTATGGTTTCATTCAAATGAAGAGATATATAGGTCTATAAACTATGAGTGGATCTTCTGAAGAAGCAATGAGCTCAATTCCGTTGAGAGAGCAATGAGTTCTCAAATTGTGTGTGGTTGTAAAACAGGAGGGATAGTGAGTCTGATTCGAACTTGTAAACAGAAGTGCGCTTATAGTGGAATTGGTACATCGACACACTACCGGTGTATGCTTCTTGGACGTAGCCCTGTGACGGTGAACCAAGTAAAAATCATTGTGTCCTGTGCGTGTTTTAAGGTTTTCTTATACTCTGCATCGGGAAAGAGAGAGAAGAGGGTTTTTTCTAACATCAAAACAAGATCAATAGGGGGATTTATTTTAATCTGGCATACCCCGATTTAACCCCACCCCTCTCAGGGTATCTTGCCTTGTGGACCTAACAAATTATTTGATATGTTTTACTATGGATGTGTTATTTTTATACTATTAATGGTTTATGGATAATGTATTGGCATTTCATATGCTAGTTTTAAAACAAATTTTTATGTTATGTTAAATATGTTTCATATGAGGAATGTATTGGACATAGTATGGGATGGGGGGAGCCCTCTATAGCTCATCGATGCATCGGTAGGTCTCTTGAGACAAACTAGTGTCTTGGCACAAGGCCATGAAAAAAATCTAATTTGTCGTATGTGCACACGGCCTTGACAATGTGGTTAGGAAGTTTGGCATTATGAATTCCATCATTATGAAATTGGGTATTGATATGGCATGTGATTATTCGACTAGTAGAATATACATGTGAATAATAAAATGGAATTATTTGATTTATATTGGCCATATTATATAGACTTTTAGGTTTAAAAGGCTTACATTTTAGTATTATACATTGCCTTAAATGTTTATGCTTATTTATGAATGTTTCTTCTTGATCTCACCACATTCTGTGTTATATTTCTCCCAGGATGTGAAAACGTATATTATTAATGACCTTCAGGGATATTCTAAGGGATGTTAATGTGGTCAATGGAGAAAATTTTGTGGTTGTTTTTCATTTTATAATGTAATGTGAAACTTTTGAATGTATCTAGTACATAAAAATCTAATAAACTAATCAGTCATTCTAGATTTAGATCCCTTGTAATCCTTCTAATGTTATGTAATAATTCACCAACATTGGATAACTTGGTTCGGGACATTTCAATTTCAATTTTGAATTAATCTATTTCATCTTATTTTCATATTTACTTGATGATTTTTCCTCCAAAAGTAGAACCGTGCATGTTTTTCATGATATGTTTTTCATCTTATAACCACTCTCAATGATAAAGTCCATTTCTCTTACCTATTACATGATAAATATAATTCTCTTGGTCACCTCCCTCTATAGTTAACCATTAATAGATGCTATTGATGGAAAAGAGATAATGACCCCCAAAGAACCACATCTACGAGGGGTCGAAATGGAGATTATTATCGTGGATATAAATATAACACAAATGGAAGGTACTACCATATATAACAAGAATCGATAAATAAATTGGTAAAAATCCATATGAGACTTTCTAGAAAAAAATATAAAATAAACCAAAAAACATTCCACAATGCCTGGATAATTTCAACAAATAAAAATAAAATTCTCTAATTAAATATCTTCAGAAACATAATCTGTAACTGAATAAAAAAACAATAAACCACACGGTATTAATATATATTACAGTCCCTAATGTCTTCCATTAAACCAATAAATAGTTTATGTGTATAATATAATATTAAAATACATATCTAGTAGGTGCTTGCCCATGGTCTCTAGTGAACATGTGAAAGGGGAATTCAAATGTGATAGTAAATAAAAAATAGAAAAAACTACCTATAATTGTCAATAAACCAATACCTACCTCACCATTGAATAAAAAAAAAATCATACCTCCAATATATTAACACATTTTTAAGAATATCAACAAAGTATCTATATAGTTGTTTCCCCACTATTTTATTCTCACTATCCACATCATCTAACATATTGTACTCACAGCCCTTATATATATAACACCACATATCCATACATCTATAATATGAGTTGTGATACATCACTACCCACGCATCCATTATATATTCGAACATCTAATTCTAGAACCATTCATACTCAAATTGTATCAGCATCACATAAAATCCTCATCACTTAACCAATACCATAGGGAATAATGTATGTGAAGGAAATAACCCTCATTCCATCTTTCTAAAATTCATGACCCCAACAACATATTATATCATAATCACTATTGGATAATACCCAACAAACAAAAAATATTATCAATGGGTAATATTTATCATTAACCCGTTTCATCACTACTTATGGAAGTGTGGGTAAGAGTGGGTAGTCATCATTCCATATCACTACCATCCGACATTTAAGGGAATAAACATGGATCAAAAATAAACATTTGTCAATATTAATGTAATATGACATGACAGGTACCCATATAATAACCACAAAAACTTACATGACATAAATAATATAAAAAATACACATCATAAGGGTTTACATCAATTATATGAGAATAAAATAAATCAACACCAATACATCATAAAACATATTTCACAACCACTATCACCACTAATTTCATTATACGAAACACCCAAAACACACATCCACACAATTCCACTTTCGAATATAATATTATATATTTTCTATATTTAAAATTTTTCCACTTACATTAATTAAATAAAACATTTCATAAAAATTAACAAAACCCAATCATTAATCACTCAATTCATTTATGCCAATTACTATAAAAATTTAAAGGCACATTTTTAATAACTATGATTCCCCAAATATTTCATTTTCAGCATTATATTTTCTTCCATGGATAATTAAGAAATTACAGAAAAATACCACCCAATAGCTCATCCTTGTCATTTCTTCCATCTCCACAATAAAAAAATCAACTAATCCATCTTACCACAATAACCACACATCTCAACAATCATTCATCACAAAAAAAATAACTACACACCCATTGTATTATACTGATAATTTAGTGTGTTAATTTAATTTAAATAAATAACAAATCCTTCAAAGATCAATTCAATAAGGAGATTGTTTTGTTTTAAATAATATATGAATCTTTTTTGATATAGGAATATCTCTTTATTGGTGTATATAAAATAATAATAAAATATTAATACATGTACAAAACTAGAAAAACATTGGACATGCTTAAATAAACATAATAATAAATAGTTGGTATTTCATGTTATTTGGACCCTTCATGCGTAGTATCCTTAAAAATATGATTTTTGTGGGTATAAAAAGAATTGGAAAAGTATTAATCGTAATTTAATATGAAAAATACATAATGTGATTTCGGGTTAGAAAATTTCCACTCATGTGGATTGTTTATAGAAAATTTCCACTCATGTGGATTTTTTTACATATTCCACTACATGATAAAACAATCCATCATGAATCATCATATTTCTCTTCCTTTTAAAAAATGAGACACTTTTTTTTGGGAACGTTCTATATAGAGAACACCAAAAAGCCCTACCTATATAGTTTCTCTCTATAAGATATAGAACTATGAAACATGTTCCATAAAATAAAATATTAGAACTTTAGAGTTCATAACATAATAATTGTCAAATATTTTTCATTTTCAAGGAATCATTATAAAAGTATATTTAGGAGGTAATGGTAGATGGGTTATAAAAATATTGCTAAAAAATAAATTTTAAACAGGATTTTTACCTATTGAACATCTTGATAGATAAATATATATAAAAAATTAAAACAATAATGTTTAACCATGGTTGTTAATATTTCAATTTCAAATACACCACATCACAATAATCACTTCTACTTTTTATCAGGAATAAGTGAGAAAAAATATATGTTTAAATATATTTATATCTATCATATACCTATATCCCCCCATATTAATTTTAAAGACTTCAACTCCTTGAATCATTGAGTCTCATAAGATTTTATTTATCTTTCTAAAATAAGAATATATTGTGACCCAATAATAGAACCTGGTAATAATTTTTATCAATATCACCTTTATGACTCAATATGAAACCTAATCAAATATATATATGTATATTAATAGAATGTTACAAAATCTTCACCAATATAAAACCCCAAAAAACTTCCCAAGACCCATACTTCTCCTTTGGGGTATACTATTATTTCCATAATCTAGAATATTTGTAACTTTGTAAAATATTTTTTCTTTGTTATCTTTCAAGAATGGGGTTCATTTTACATCAATGCTTCTATGGGAATCTCTAAAAAAAATTGTAAGGGGATTTCAATTTTCAAAATTTATATACAATTATGTTTTTTGAAAACCAATATCTAATGGATACATATTTAAATATTATTATTTTATGATTAAAATGTTTATTAATTTCTTAAGATCTAGAGTTCCATGATTATTTTGAAAACACATATATTAAAAGAGATTTATATTCACAAAACCCTCCTGGGTGTGGAATATGATACAGTTAAATATTTCAATTCATTTAACAAATTACCATTTTAAAATATCTAAAATTCCTTAATAATGGATTTTTTTCTAATTGAAGGAAGATTTTACATGATATTTTATATAATTGTATAGGAAATATTTTCTATAATTAAAATATATATAATCCATGATAATAATAATGGCTGTATAATATACTTTTCACATATATTCTATGAATATTAAATAATAATCTTTTTAGATGAATTTCTATATTCTTTATGTAAAATGCATTTAAATTTAATTATTTCATAAAAAATTATTGATTTCACCAATCAGTAATTGTGTTTTGAATGACAGTATTATCTAATTTTTTGATGATATAAAATTATTTTATTAACGGAATATAATTTTTTAAATTTATTACTGTTTTTAATTAATTATAATTGATAAATGATGGGCTAAAATGTTTTTCCAAAAATAAATCATGTCAATTGGGAATCAATTGATATGATGAGGAATTTGGAGTGATACCATTTCCTCAAGTGGTTTTATTCCTAAATGTGATTTCATTAGTGACCTGAAGGATTTCTTATTATTTTTTATTTATAATATTAATCAATAAAAAAATATTAAATTAAATTCATTTTAATGGGGAAAATCCATTTTATTTCAAAGGTTGAATATTTTGAAATTAAATTGGATTATAAATTGTATTCCTTGTAACTATTTTTGATTATTACATTCCGATGTATTTTTCATGATATCACTCAATTATTATTTATATAATAATATTTTTATATTGATTTAGTGTATTTGATATAAAAATATTTTTTAAATATAATTCATTTTATTTGTTAATGGATTTTAGTCCTTGATTAAAACCATTTAACTAGGATAATTTATACAATCTCTTTGATTTAAAATAATTTTTATAGGAATTATAGAAGATTAAAAAATGATTTATTCTATTTAAGGAGTGACCATGAGTGAATGAAAATAGATGTTTTATATATTATTTCAATAAAATATGACATATTATTTTGAATAATCGTAATAGATGAAAACATATACACAAAATATATTTGGATGTGTAATCGATTGCATATTTTTGAGTAACATTTTCTTAAAATATAACACGATATATGTTAGAAATATATCTAGATGTTCAGGTCTCAGGTTGTCTCATATAATAATAGAGACATGGTTTTGATTACATTGTAGACTATAATGTTTTATTAAAAGGGGTTATTCTTATAAGTATATTCCTTTTTCAAAATTATAACTTTGGTATCATTCTGAATTGATGATATAAATTTAAAAATGAATGGAGGATGATTGAAAACCTGAATATTTTCACTTCCTATGTAAATGATTTCCATTTTTATTGAAATGTTATGATATCTTATTTATGAAACATTTTATAACATTAAACTCTTCTATAATCATTTTAATTTAATATCAAAGGCTTCCCTATACCATAATATAATCATGGTTCCTGGATTGTTCTAATGAAAATACCAAATTCCTTACATTATAACATCTCTAAATAACAGAAATATCATCATATAATTTCCAAATTGTTTACCTTATCACAATAATTTTAGTAATAAAATTAATTTAATGTAGATAAAATAAAATAAGAGCCTCCTGAAACCAATGTTTATTTATTATCAAATCATAACCGTAGGGTTCATATATTAGTTATTTTTAGGGGACCCTTAATTGAATATTTTAAAATAGACTCAAACTAAGTGTTTTATAAAAATCACGTTTCATAGGTTATTTTAATACTATATTTCATTAAGAATTATTTTTAAAAAATATTTCTATTAGATCATCTATAAAAAAAATTAATATATTATTTTAGAAAATCTATGAAATGGATTTTGAAAAAGCTATATGGAATTTTAGTGATGCTTGGACCTTCTATCATCCCAAACAATGAATATATAAAATATGTGATTACTATGATAAATTAATGTGTTATTTATTAAATATTTTTAATTATAATATTTAGAGGTTTTTAAAAATAATAAATTAAATTTGTTTGAATTGATAACATCAAATTTTTTGTTTGGAAGTGGGACTTAGATTTGAAATATATATAATATAATTACCAAGTAAAATTCTTTTAATGGGTTACAATGTAAAATCCTCATTTTAGTGCATAAATTGCATTTATATATATAAACAAATCCATGAAAACTAAAATTTGAAGATAGTATATTTTATTAAAAATTATACACTATCTCAGATTAAGATACAATATTTTACCTTCACTAGAATCTCTAACTAATTAAGAAGTTATAAAACTTTAAAAAAATATTCAATAATAAAATATGGAAGGATAAAAAAACAAGATGGAAGAACTATTCATTTTGATCCACCATGAGTAGGATCCAAATAAGTATAATGACTATAATAAAATAATTAACATAAAAAAGAGATATATTTGAATATAAAGAATATATTAAATACATAGAGTTATTATTATCAAAATTTATTATTAGTGGGGTATTTTTAGAAAAGTTTATTTTAATATTATCATTGGATATTAGTCATTATAATCCAATTTGATTAAAATAAGATATAATATTTATAAATGGTATGTTGTGAATCCTTTAGAAAAAAATATTAAATCATTTTTTAGTGAATGATTTAGATTAATTTTATTTTTTTAAAATAATTCATTTTAATTTATGAAATATCATTAGTGAAATATAAACATAACACTATCATGATAATAACCCTTATATTAGCTATGGTTGTTATTATGTTATATTTTCTTAATAAAGAAATAATCATTTAATACATGCAAATTTACTATTAGACGTATATTAAATATTCCTTTTTAGATAGTAACAACACACATTTTATAATGAAATACATGTGTTTGTAAGACATATTAAATTAAATGTTTTTCAATATGTATATTCAGTTTTAAAATTTGTTTTGTTCAAAATACCTCACATTTTAATAACTTATTTTTTAAAATATTTATATCCCATAGAAACTTTTGTAGTTATACTATTTTTAGAAATGACGTGGTTGTTAAAATTAATAATGTTTCAATTAATATAATATAAAAAACATATTATATAATTATGAAAATTATTAAGAGGATAAAATAAATGTCAAAATGGTATAATATTATATTTTAGAATTCATTTAATGTAAATAATTTTAAACCAACATGGAAAGAAATTAGACATCCCCACATCCGACCAAGGGTCTCCTAAACCACACATGGAGGGTCCCAATGGTCAACCACAATGTAGAAGATTACCTTATCGTACAACATGGTAGTTTTGAGTGTTTCTGTATGATTAACACGTGTTGGGTCACACACAAGGTCTGAATGGTTCCCACTGAGCATGCCTGGTAGTGGGTATGATTTTAAAGTTATTTTAATACCCAAAATCCTTGGAACACCATTTTATTGATAGATATTGATACATAAGTGAGTACTGAAATGCGAAAATATTCAATATGGGATGGTGAACATAAGATATTTTCCCCTAAATATAAAATTTTCAACCTAAAAATCCTAGCATTTTCTCAAAATGATAACTCCATCTAATATCTCTATGAAATTTCTTATTCACAGCCTGAACGCCTATTGATTATTCGTCTTCCACTTTAGTGTAAACCAAATACCACTTGATTTTTTTTATTTTTTTTATCCCTTCTGAAGAAATTCATGGCTCATATGTGTAACCTATATATATTTCACCATGAAAATACCCACCTTGATGGTCATTTCTCCTCAAATATAGGATCAGGACACTCAAACTACCAAACAAATATTATTCCTTTAGAGTTCATTAAAACATTGTATTCATCGACAATGATTTTTCATTTTCAAATTATCCTTCTTAGAGATCTTATTTGGGGTCATAATAAATCTGTCATAGAAATAACCTCAATAATAGAATTTCAATAACATATTATCACGAATTCAATAGTGAAATAGATATATGTATTTAAAAAAATTAAAACAATATTTTTTTATCCATTGATCATGATATATACATTTATTATAACCCATGTTTTTTATGAGGAATATATACATTCTTTTTAAATTTCAATGCTTTAATATGGCCTTCTGTGAGTACCCAACCTAATCAAGGGTTTTTTGGATGTGTTATGGGATTAAATGGAACATAGAACCCTGTTTTTGGTTGAAAATATACCAGAATATGGTTAGTACATACTATGAGGGGTAGGGAACATGGTTTGACTAAACTGTGTGCGGGTGTCCAAAAAGGAATTAGAGGCTGCATAAATTTAGGAAATTGTGCATATGGAGCCACACGCCTGTGAAAGAAGGTATGTAGTATTTGTTGAACTAGATAAAGGCCCTTCACATGGTTTTTTAAACTGTTTAAAACCATTAAGGTTAACCAGAAGGGTTCCCCTTGGCCTAAAGAAAACTATTAATAGTTTATGTATGGTTTGAAAAATAGAGTGAGTAAACCATGCAGCCGATGTATTATGAATTTTTGTAATTTTTAATGAAATTAATTTCATATAAAACCTAAAAAAAATCAATGATGATCAATGTATTGGGTTTGAAAATCAATGAAATGTCCATATTCTATGACTTTATATATAATATCTATCCGATAACAAATTCATGCTTGTTTTGTCTCTTTGAATCCATATTGGTAAGATATATATTCCCCTTTACCCATTCTATATTTTTCTTACTATCAAATGAGTTATTTGATATTAGAATTATATTCCCTAATTTCTAGTTCATATTTCATTCTATAAATTTCACTTAAACTAGTATTAATTAGGAAATGAAACTGGATGATCAATCCATAACCAAGAAATGGTTGGTGTTCTATACCTTTCTTTCAGCATTTGGTTTTTTTAGCTATCAATCATTACTCTACCCACCAGACATTATGATGATACCTTGATTTTTGAACAAGATGCTTGTTATAGAAGTAATCAAACCTATTAAGAAGGACCATAGGTTCCTTGAGATGTTTTGGTGGTTTTTCTACTAGCTGACGCCACCCAAGTGGTGCTCCATGCATTTTAATTGGTTGTAAACATTGATTAAACCACCTAAGGGGTGTGTTATTGAATATTCCATGTTTAAGGAAGTGTAATTATAATAATATGTGATTGAAATAATTGATTAATAGATTTTATTAATCCTTTTCTTGTGTTATTATAATATAGGAGACTTAGCATGATTACATGTCTTTAATGAAATTGGTTATATAATGGGTTTATACTCATTGGATGATTTAAATTTTATAAATAAATTTTTATAGATTCTATTAAATTGGTGGGTATACCCATGTGACATGATTAAATGTAAATGAAAAATATGAGTGGGTATAATAATGTGATGTTTTGGTATGAAATTTATTAAATTATTGGGAATACTAAATATATAGAACTGAATTAATTTGATTGTATGATTCATTAAATTCATATTGTAATTGAATTATTAAATTATATAAATGGATGAATACATGTATAGATTCCATGGATGGATCTCCATGGACCTAGAAAGTTGTAGTGGATACCTTGGATAGAGTATATCTAAGGGTATTGATTCCATGGAATTCCTTGGTCCTTGTTACCCCTTGGATCCAGCATGCACAGAATCTAATAGGATAGATCGATATACATGCTCCTATAACTCCAACTAATTCCTTTACCGATTTTCCATCAAGATTCTTCTGGGAATCAATGAGGATGTCTTGGTTCTTGATATAGTGGATTGAGTCATTCACGGTCTACACTTCATTATATGGAACATCAATGAGGTTTTGATATAGTTATATTATTCAACAAGGTTTTGTTACTTATTTACATTTCTTATAGCTTCCTTGTTAGGACATAACACATGTTGCAGAGTACCTTCAGAAGTTGTTAGGTTTTATATGTTGTTGTATACACATGTCATGTTCTTTCACACATATGTTACTTCTTACTCACACTAGTTTATTATATATCATTGTCCTACATAAAACAGTATAAAATTTTGGGTGTTTACCAATTAAGATATTTATGTCACGCTCTATTTGGGCCTCCTTGGGGACCCAAATAGATTCTATGGTTTCATGTGATAACTTGGGAAAATTCCCTAACACTGGTCGTTGATCATTTCTTTGTAGTAGGGGATCATGGGACCAAGCTCAGGCTTGTGATACATAGGCAATTTTTAGTCATTTTGTCAATTTCAAAACTTTTATTGTATTTTATTTCCTTGTACAAGATCGAGATGTTTTCTAGATACATGTATCATCTTCATTATTTAGTATGCAACATGTGTCAATTTATATATATATATATTCCGATATTTTCATACATTAACGTTGTATGTTTATCTGTATATTTCTACTATTGAATGTATATGATATCCATTGTGAAATACGCTAGTAATGAGGGAATTGTCACCCCAATGACTAACATAGGAGCTCACTACTAGTTAGTAGCCTCTAGCATCAAGGGATATGTGATTGAGGCCATGTAGCCATGTGGGATGAAGTACTATTGAGTGAGATCTGGGTTTGTGGAATTATAATGTGGAATGAGAGGTGGGTATTTTATGATTTTACTAACTATTATTGACAATATACAAGGATTGAGATTTAATTGAATTTAGTAATAAGTTTTTCATGGGTGTAGTTAAATCATGTATAGGGAAAATACAAATTTCCCCAAATAAATTATTTATTTTTTTGGTTTGACTATGATAGTTAGTATGATTTAATTTTATTGGAGACACACTAGATTCAGACAATGATAACTATATTTTTGAATCTAGAGATGCCTCTTGATAGGAGGGTTAACCTTGACACAAATGTGCTATGTGGATAAGCAAAGCACGGGTGGGATGTATTGAACTAAGAAGACGGTATATGAGATATGGGTTATACTTATTTATAGAACCTCTAATATGAATAATGTTACCCCAAGACTAGGAAGTAAGAGTGGTCTAGTTGTTTAATGCATCTAGAGCACGTTGCAGGGATGGTTATGGAGTACATGACACAATTTTCATAGTTGTAGTTTTTTGCAACAATGTACCTTGATGATGAGAAAACTAGAACGAGACGTTTTGAAGACGCTATCCTATATGATATCCGACCAAAGTTAAATGAGTTCATATTGACATCTATCATTAAGATTTTAAATTTGGTTCAGATTAAATAATGAAAGAAGATGGAATCTGGGGGGCATAGTGTAGGACAATGGTTCTTCTCAAACTATTGGTTCTATATCTTTAGAAAGGATTCTCCATTTCATGGATTCCCATGAGATGATTTCCAGTTAGATTTTGATTGCTGGAATATTAGTCTTTTTTCATGAATGTGGAAGGTGAGTCCACATGAAGATTTAGTTTTACCATGTCCTACTCGTGTGCTGATAATGCTGTAGAATGGGCCACGTGAAATTGGTTTTTAGGACCATCCTTCCAATTGAGGGTTGTAGGGGTTAGCTCCGACACATGCATCAAGATTAAGTTACTTATTACCATGTCAGGTATAGAGTGTGATCAGTACTAGTCAGTTAGGTTGAGGAGATTGTGCACATGGTATAGGTAGTTAGACACCAGTTATATTGTGACATTGGAGTGGGCCTACTCCAGCTATTATGGTTATATCAAATGACCTTTATGCAGGTGATTCCTATTGTATATATCATACACCTAATAAGAAGAATGGTTAAACATATACATTGATAGGTATAATCTAAGTACCCTAAACTATTGAATATGTTATTTTAAAATAGGTTCATCAAATTGTTTTATAAATGCACCTGTGTTGAAAATCCTTTGGTGGGCTGTTTTGTCTTCTGATAGTGTTATGATGTTATAAATTCTGTTAGGGTTCCAAATAGATTCTATGTGAAAGTGTAGGGATCTTCCCCTTGAGGATGGTGGGTGTGACTTATTTTGGAATCATTATTACCTAGAGATAGAAATGTTTAACGTCATTTTAAATATGGACTAGCAATCTAATTGTCATTATTACATTGAAACCCACTAGAGGGTGACCATCACATCACTATAGGGTGTTGTAATTAGTCACATGGACGAAGCTGGTGTATCGGTGAGTCGAGCTAGACTAGATCGTCATGGGATTGGTAGGATGATATCATATATTTTTATATTTGATTAAATGATCAATGAGTGAGTTACGATAAATTCCCACTAGTGGATTAGAACATCATGTATGTCTTTCCCGACAACTATAGTGGTTTACCACTGGAGATAGAGGTTGAGTTCTCCATCAATCTAGTTATATAAGCTAGGTGTAATATCCCAGGGTTCTCTTGAGGTAAAATTCATTATTTTTGGGATAAATATTGTTTACATTGATTTTTTCTTATACCCTATGCTTTGTGATGGTCATGTTTGGATGTACATAGAATAGAAGATGGAAATGAGCCTTAAAGATGGTTTTAGGATGATTACATGCCATGAATGGGTGATAAACATCATTTAATCCCAGGTCACAACATGTACTTGTCTGACCAGGATCCATAATTATTTGTATATGTTTTTATTTAGATAAGGAAAACTAAGCATTACATAATGTGTAATGGGATTATACGTCATTTAATTTTCAGCCATAGTTTTTCTAGAATAGTGGCAGTAGCTTCTAATTATTTTATGCAGTGTAGTTTGCTCTCATTTTTTGGACACAAAAATAATCTATTATGGATGTGCTGATCTAGAAGCTATATACACATCGATTCAAACTTTTTCTATCATATTTGAACCGCATTGGTAAGTATTGGATTACTTTTTAGTCGTTTATGATTCCACAGAATCACGACTACACTATTTGAATATAGACTTGTATTCCAGAATATATAATTATTTTTTAACTCTTCATATTTCACCGAAACCGAGGTGAACCAATACATAATACAAAGACAATCATTCTACTACCGTGCTAAGGTAGGTGGTCTATTATTTTTCATCTTTTCAGGATCTTTTCATGTGTTTGGCCTTTTCTCCTCCCAAATGAGTTTCCTATTCGACCTCATTTTTGAGTGGGTTACTTGTAGCAGGCTTATTCAGACATGGTTAGGATGAATATATGTCTTGTTTAAGTTTTTTGAGAACTATTTTTTGGTCAATGGTAAACTGTAGGGTGATCCTTAAGGAAATAACATTTTATCCATGTTTAAACCATAGAATGGTTGTGTTATTGTTCTTTAAGGGATAGAGGAAGCATGTTAATTAATTTGTGTGTTGAATATAATTATTAATAGATTTAATACCTCCTTGATTAATGTTTTCATTTTATGACATGTTGATTTTGATAAATTGGATTGAATACAATTTGAGGAACAATTTGGTACATGTTTGAAACTATTCATTTAACTAGTAGTGTATTTTGAAATGGTGATATGTGAGAGGGTATGCTCACATGATATGTTTATTTGTGTGTGTAGTGATATGGATTGGAATAAATATATGACTTGTTTAATGGAATGGTTTAATGGGTAATATTGGAGGGAAGGCCCAGATTCTTTGTAAATGACATGTGAATGGATGAGTGAGTATAATCATGGATTATCATGGCTTATGTGAGTGGGTTTACTCACATTGAAATTTTATACCTAATTTTAATGAATTCAATGAATGGTTTAATAGATTTCGTGCACTAATATCCCTGGATCTGGAATGCAGTAGTGGGAAACTTGTGTTTAATATGCCCCTTGGGTGGATACGTCATGCCTTTCTTCCCCATGTATTAGGATTTCTTTGACTTTTATTTGAATTGTTGGTATACATGCTACTAGGAATCCAAAGAGTGCCCATACCGAGTTTATACTAGTTTTCCCATGGGACTCAATACGGATGCCTTGGATGAGTTCTTCAGATCCATCATTTTGTTGTCTAGATTTATTTTAGGGATTCTTTAGTACATGGAACCTTAGATCCGGACCTTGGGGTCTACACATTGTTATACGGCTTGGTTATGGCATACTTGATACATATGGATTTATGGAGTGGACTTCTGTTACTTGATACGGATGTGAGTAAAGAATGGTTTTGGGACTCGGAAAATATTCTTATTTATTCATGGATATGGGAAAATGTTGTATCAGGTATCCTTAAGGGGTTATTGGATTTTACTTTTTTTAGTAGGCTTATTCCATGGACATTCACGTTTTCATTACAGATTTACATACACATTATAGAACATTGTATATCACAGTATGTACTGTATACACCCTGTGTGGTTAACTACTAGAATGTTTATCTCACACCATATATGATCCTTATTAGGGACCGAATAATATTTATTTCTTTTTGATATGTTATGGTCAAGCACCTGGGTATGGGCTATTCCTCGTGGATTCGGAGTAGGAGAGCATATGACCAAGATGAGGCTTGTGATAATTCACAAACATTTAATCTTTTGTTCTTTTGAGACTTTTATTGTATTTTATCACCATATACCTATTATGGTTACATTCAAGATATATGTTTCATCTACATCATTGTATATGTGACATCACTAGACTATTTATATATTCCACTATTGTATTACATTCAGTTGGCTGCTTATTTTTTCTCTTCCATTATTGAATTTGTTTTACATCCACTTTGTTATCCATTAGTAATGATGTTGTAGTCACCCCATTTAATCCCATAGTCCCTCTCTACTATTCGGTAGCATTTGGTGTTTGGGGAGATGCACTTTAGGCCATGTGGCTAGATGGGTTTGGGGATCAATTGGGTTGCATATATTTACTAGATGTTATAATGTGGTATCAGAGTTGGTCTTTTTTGGTTTCCTTAATTTTTGGATATAATATTCTAGGATATTAAGGAAATGGAGTTTGGTAAAAAGATGCTCTCGGGAGTAGCTACCCCTTATACGAGGAAAGTCAAAATTGCATCAAATTAGTTTCTGTTTTTTTATGGTTATTGTTATTTTGAATTCAACATTAGTGGACACAGTTGATTTATGTCTTTATTATTGATTTAAATGTGGTTTCAATTTTGGTTTCAACACAATGAGATGGGGGTATTCCATCTCATTTATCATAAAGGTACATGATATAAATCACATGCCATTCATTTTTTCATTACCTATAGGTTACATTAATTATTTCATGTTTTTTATAGATGTTGTGATAGTTGTCCCTACTTTTGTGATAGAATTTTTGAAGAGGATAGAGAAGGGATGTTATATCTCAATTCGTTAGAATTATGGGCCCTTATTTATTGGGAGATAAAACCACAAATAAATGAAAATTCTAAAATTAATTTGATATGTATGGATTATATGTATATAAAACATTAGTTAAGGAGGTGTTATGGGACATCAAGGGTAGAAACATGGTGCAAAATTGGATTAATAATTTGAAAAAATTACTATTGAAGGGAAATTAAAGAAAGAAAGAATAGAAACTTATCCTATACATGGATTTTGGTTGGAAATGATGCGTTGTAAATAGTTTTTAAATATTTCTTCATTATATAGTCATGTCTTTAGGAGAAGCCGTTTGGTTGAAATTATTTCTTCGAGGGTTTTGACATGTCCTACTCATTTGATCGGTGAGAATTGATGTTGTTCTTTTCTAGGATATGGTTTTCAAATTATAAAAATAAATCACCATGATGATCTATAGTGGTACTCCATGGTGGAAGAAAGAAACACACTCTAGAGATGGTGTGCCATGGGATACCGATTGATCTTCCTTTATTTCCAGCTAAGGCACCATGGGTTGTTCTTGACATATGTGCTGAGGTACAGTTCTGTGAGGGATTAGATTTTTATAGGAAGACTTTTCAATGAGTAAAACAATATACATTGTATATGGATGAGCATGGGTGACCTAATAGCCACAACCTCCAATGATTTCATGGGATGGTGGTCCACATGCAATAGAGATATGGATAGATATAATGTTATAAATATTTGAGCTTTTTGATATGATTAATTAGAGGAGGGTTAGGCATGCTATATATATGTTACATTGAGTAGCAAAGTGCTAATTGGATGTTCAAAACCAGGTTGATGGGCCACCATATATTTTTTTGGATAACTTCTAGGCCCACTAATTTAACTACTTTTACCCTATGTATTTGTGAGAATAGATGTATAGTGACTTCATGCGTCTCTAATATGGTGTGTCTAACGTTATGTAATACTCGGTATTCATTACAAATCTATAATTTTTTAGGATGATGTATCTTATTGATGAGCTGTCGAGGGAAAGATGCTTCAAGGATGGTTTCAAACATGTTATCACATCTTAGGACAATGTGTTCAGGTTTACATTTATCATTGACATTTTGAACCATGTACATATAAAGAGAAGATCCTGAGAGAAATTTGGGGTACATAATAGGGGAATGATGTTTCAAAACCCATTAGTTATGCATCTTCATGTTGGAAGCCGCATTTTAGGTATTCCCTTAACATGAGTTCGTTTCCTACTATGGGTTAAGGTATCTTAGTGTTTTGAGATCAATAGGGTAGGTAGGGACACATAATGAATTGGTGTAACCATGGCACATTAGTGTGCCAATCATGCAGCCGGATGTGACACATTCATCCATTTTTAGGGCCGTCCCTATAACTAACAAAGCTAGGGGTTCATCTCCGACACCAAGATTAGGAGAATATTCTTTATCTTCAATTCAGGGTGGGATCTAGAGTAATACAGGTCGGTCTGGTAAAGGTTGTGGTGTTCATGGATATGGTATCCAGACACCAGTTTCTTAGAGATAACAGAGTGAATCAGCTTAGGGTATCTAGGAAGTGTCATTGGGCCATGGTACATGCCAACCTTATATAGTGCAACTAACCAAACAAGAAAAAAATATCAGACCATCTATGGTGAGTGGTGTGATCTTATTATAGTATACTACTTCATTATCTCTCTTTGATACAAGATGATCACATTGTTTTATTTCTACACTAGTTGTTATGATCCTATAGATTTTATTTATTCATTTATAAGGTCGTTATGACGCTATAAACATTGTTGTGAGTTAGAATGAGAGATGTGGTCCAGTGTGTGTAGTGTCCTCTTGAGGTTTGGGGTGCTACATCCTTTGAGATATTTATTTCTTCTAAATGATAGTGTTTGTTGTCAATATTGTGATGGACTATCTAGTAGAATATCGAGAATACATTCACTACTATTATTGAAGGGTGACATTTACATCCCCCGAGGGTGTAATGGTCACTCATAAGGGTAAATGAAATGTTTAGGAGAGCCGAGCTGGACACAAGGATCATGGACTAAGCAGGATGAAAACCCAGATTTCTTGTTTTTTTCAAAATGATCAGGGATTGAGTCTAATAGATTTCCCTCCATTATTTGAGCCCTTATGTGATGTATTTTGTGAAAAAGTTTCCTATTTACCTCATGGGAGGGGGTGGAGTTCTCCATCATGCTAGTTCCAAGAGCCTCACCTATATCCATTCAACCTTATAGGATGGCTATGAAGGAGTTTCAAGAACTCATGAAGTATATATGTGATTTTTATGGTGAAGAGGTTTTATAGACCTAGTACTTCTCTATGGGGTACTCTTGTCCTTTTTCTAAAAAAAGTTGGTACCCTTTGGCTCTTTGTAGACTATCATAAAATTAATATATTGATGGTTAAAAAAATATATCCCTTGTTTTGGATAGATGAACTATTTTATTAACAATAAGGTTATTGAGTGTTCTTTAAGATAGAATTGATATCAGGATATCATCAGCTCTATTTTCAACCAGAAGGCATAACTCACAAAAGCTTTCATAGTGGGTATGGTTGATATGAGTATCTAGTTATGAAATTCAGTCTCATGAATGCACTAGAAATATTAATGAGTATGATTAATTGGATTTTCAATCCTAACTATATTCCTTTTTGGTGGATTTCAGGGAAAATATTTTGGTGTATTATCACAACCGACATGGCCATGAAAACCAAGATTTTTTTGAATACACTGAGATTGTATCTGTTATATTCTATGCAAAAAATATTCTACTTTTGGATGGATCAAATTAAATTCATAGGACAAAATAACTCAGTGAAAATGGTATTAATTGACCTATATAGTGTGTTAGAAGTATTTTCGTAGGAGAAGCCTATAACATTTTTGACATTCAGAGTTTCTTGGGGCTAGATGGTTTCTAAAGACATTTCATACATGAATTATCACACATAGTAGAACTGTTGAAGGGATTTAATAAGAACGGTGTGTAGTTCATATGGTCAGAATCATGTGATAATTCCTTTTAAAAGGAAAAGGGTGGTTGACATCAACACTATCCAGATACTGGTAGTGTAGTATAGGAGCTACATTGTGTATTGTGAGGAATATGGTATCTAGATGGGAGCAGTGATGATGTAGGGATAGAGATTCTAGACATATGGGACACGGTATTTGAGATAACACAAGATGAAATACCATAATCATGATCTAGATTTCTCTAATTTTAAATGATTTACATTATTGGATAGTCTATTTACTGGGAGTTCATTTTGTGGTGTACATAGACCAAAAATTTATGAAGTATATCATTACATAGATTTGTCTAAATCAAATGTAGAAGGGGTGGGTGGAGTACCTATTGTCCTTTGAATTAGATCTTACCTATACACTAGGTATGGGAAATGAAGTGGCTGATTCACTGACTAGAAGGACTGAGATACATATAGTGTAGCAGGCCATTAATGAGTGGTAGCCTATGGTGTTGTTCTCTGAGATGCATCTGGAGGTGAACAATATACGGGGGAAGAGTTTTCTATCATTTGTAGCTGTGACCTCTAACCTTCTAGAAGAATTAGTTATATAAAACTATAAGATCCAAAAGGCCTTGTTCTACTATATTGTGTTGATGGTGATGATCATCCTTATATATTTATGATAGACATGTTTCAATATTTCATGTCCATGGATTCTTTTTGGTTCCAGTGGATATATTCATGGAGTTGAGGTTAGAGTTTCATGCTTTATCCTTTCCAGAGCTCCCCAGAGTAAGAAATATGCACCATGACTTGTGTCATTTGTACTAGTGGATGAGTATAAGGAGAGACACAGTTGTTTTTTACGTGGTTTTCCACTTATCAAGAGTTGAGGGAGGTACATCAGTGACTAGATGGGATTCTAAAACAGTTACCTATTAAATATTAGAAATGGGATGATGTCACGATGCATTTCATGATTATATTACCGAGGTCGCATAGAGGTAATGATGATGTGTGGGGTTTTTTTGATAGGATTACAATGGTCACTCATTTACTACTGATCAAGAATACCATCAGTGTTTTCAGCTTAGAGTGTTGAATATCTTAGAAATGGTACACCATTATACAGTCTTGCGCACAATCATTTTATATAGGAATTACCACTTTATTTATTGTTTCTAGTAGTGTTTTAGAGGAATATGGGTGAATAGGTGAATCTGAGCACCCCATAAAACCCTCTTACTAATGGCTAGTTAATTTGTAAAATACATATGGTAGAGGACAAGCTGTGAGCATGAATATTTTATTTTGGGCACCCTTGGGAGAAAACAAATCCCCTAGTTGAGTTCACCTATACTAATAATTATCTAGTGACTTTATATATGGCAGATTTTGATGATTTATATGGTATCCCATGTCGTTCTCCCTTATTTCGGTTAGATTGTGGTGATGTATAATTTTAGGGACTATGTCTTGTGAAGTAGACTTCTGAGCATGTCTAGTTGATTAATATGTCGAAGGATATAACAGTGTCTTGTAAAAAATATTATACCGATCAACGTAGATGACTTCAAGAGTTCATTGTTGGGAATCGTGTTATCATTCATGTTTCAATAAGGACGGGAAACATGCAGATCATGATATGAGATTAGTTTTCATCGTGATATGTCAGGTCGTTTGATGTTTTGGAGGGATTCAAGTAAATTTTATATCGGTTGTAGTTATCTTATAGGTATTGATCCATGCACATCGTCTTCCAATTATATAATTTGCACCATTATAATTCGGTCCTAGCTCAAATATGATAGCTCATGGTGGTTGAGTATCATGTTGATTCTTCTTTTGAGAAGCATCTGATTTGTATCCCTGATAAGAGAACAAAGGATCTACGAGTCTAGATAGTTACTATAGAATGGGTTATATTGAATCATGGTTGGTTATAAGAATAACATGGAATATTTAGGATGATGGTTGTGGTGAGTGTCCAGAGTTGTTCTCAAACAAATCATGACCACCCTTTATAGATCACTTTGTGGATGTATTCCTATAGGGGGGGGGATTGTAAGACCATGGGTTTTTCATGAGGTGCATATAATTTATTTTTTTTATTAAATTTTGTTTTATTTCATTCTTGTAATTGAAACTATGTTCGTCCATGTGATGGTAGGGTACTACATAGGAAAGGAGAGGTAAAATAGGCTAAAGGCTGACTATAGGCAGATTAAATGCTATGAATAGGGGATACACATCATGTAATAATACATAATGACATGTAATGCTATGGAAATGACCATTAACAAAGAGTATATGTTTTTCTTTACAAAAATAAATTCAGTAATTACATTGTGTGTAATGGGATTACACATCTTGTAATTTCCCTCCAAGGGGTTTTTAAAATATAGGTAGTAGCCTCTACTTTTTCTATGAAAATCAATTTACTCTCATTTCTGAGATCCTAAACAAATATATTGTGGTTTTTTCAGATCCATATGTCATTTGGATTCCCATTATTAATTATTTGGTCATGTCGGAACAACAGTATTATATACTCATTTCATTTTAATCCATTATTGATTCATTGAATCTATGACTGTGCTAGATATATTTAAGATCATATTCATTAATTTATTATTCTTCATCGATTCATTAGATTTATATTAAACTGAGGTGAATTATGACTTCATATTTTTTCGTAACTCTATTACTGATCTAAGGTAGCTTTTATATTATATTCATTGTCTTTCCTGGTACTTTTACGGTATTCCTCCTATTCACCGCCCAACAGACTTTCTGGTAAACCATATTTTTTAGAGGGGAGCTTGTAGAAAGATTAGTCTAACCTAGTGGGGATCCATATTGGTTATAAATAAGTTCATTGGAAATAGTTTCTCAATTCATGGTCAACCATAGGGTTTACCTTAAGAAAATAACATGTTTCTGCCTCTTCAAACCACTCAAGGTGTGTGTGATTATTCATCCCTATTAGAGAAAGCCTATTAATGCTTTAGTGAGTTGATTATATTTACGAGGAGACGTAATGACTTAATGCATCATGTATCCAGGTTATTCTTTGTTAACATTGATAAATGTTCATGAATAAAATTGGATGAAAAGGTGCATGCACATTTTGGTTACTGTTTACTACCCATGGGGTGTGTTTGGAAATGGTGATATATGAGAGTATGTAATCACATGAAATGTTTATTAATATGTTTAGTGATAGGGGGTAAACCTATATGAACTATTTAATTTCATGTTTTAATGTATAATTTGGAAGGGTAGGCCCATATGTTTTTTAAATTATAAATGGAATGCATCAATGGGAATATTCATGGCATGTAATCGGTTATGTGAGTGGTTATACTCTCATAGAAGTGAAAGGAATAGTTTGAATGAATTGAATGAGTGGTTTGGATGATGCCAAAGAATACTCTCCATGGATCTTAGACAGGTTAGTGTATTCCTTTGGTTAACTCAGCCACATGGGTTTTGATTCCTTAGGATGCCACAGACCTTTCTACCATGTGGATCCAGCTTTCTTGGACTCGTGTAGGACATATCGATATACATTTTCTTAGGAATTCGCCTAGTTCCTTGACTGAGATTCCATTGGGACTCCCATGGGACCAGATGTGGATTCATAGGATGATTTCATTGAATCTATCCCTTAGTGGTCTATATTTATTTCATGGATACCTCGATACATGACAGCTTGGATCTGGCCCTTGGGGTCTACACAACATTATATGAAATGGTTGTGGGTTACATGATAGATATGGATTTACAGTGTGGTTGTGGGTTTCCTGATATGGATGGGAGTACATTGTGGACATGTGACATGGATATTTTTCATATAGCATCTAAGTTAGGAGTTTATGTTTGTTGCTTTTTTCCTTGAGGGGCTATTTGGTTTTACTTCATACAGTTTACTTATTCCATGGGAATTTACTTTTATGTTACTACATTACATACACTTTCTAGAACATTGTTTATTTCTATTTGAACTGTATATACCGTGGGTGGATACCTTCTAGGATGTTTATCTCACACCCAGTTTGGGCCTCCTCAGTGACACAAACAGATTATATAGTAGCAGGTGATGATTGGAGAAAACACCTTGGTGTTGGTTGTTAACCGTGGTTTCGGTGTAGGAGAGCATATGACTATATGGAGGCATGTGATATTGCTGAGACATTTTGGTATTTCTTTTCATTTTAGACATGTATTTTACTACATAACCTTTCACATATTCTTTCTACATTCAAGAAACATGAGTCATCTGATTCATTATATATGTGAAATATCTGGACTTTTTAGGTATTTATGTCTGGACGTATATTCAGTTGAATTCTTATAAATTTTCTTTTGTAATTGTATTTTTTGACTTCTAATATGATATAATCTAGTAATAAAAGAATATTATCCTTACAATCCCACATATACCCCAACTACTACTAGATATCCTCTAACATTTGGGGAGATGCGCTTGAGGTCATGCAGCCAACTAGGTTCGGGGCACTACTGGGTGGAATCTAGGTCTAGGACGTTACGCTGTGATGGTATACATTCACCTATACAGGATGACTATGGTGAAGTTGTAGGATATCAAGAGTAATCTATGGGATTTTGAGGTGAATGGGTTTATTGAACCCATAACATCTCTATTGGGTTCACAATTCCATTTTGAAAAAAAATAACATAGAACACTTAGGGTATGCATGGTTTATCAGAAAATAACCACCTGACAGTTAAAAATCGATATCCCCTTCCACAGATAGATGATATATTTGGTCATATTTTAGGTGTTAATGTATTATCAATGAATTACTTAAGGTAATTATATGACAATTTCCATGTTTGACCTTCATACATTCCTCATACGTCCGTTTGCAATAGGTATGGTATATATGAGTATATGAAAATTTCATTCAGTCTCACAAATGTGACAGTTATTTTTATGGAGCTGAAGAGTTGAGTGTTCCATCTTTACCTTGACTTATTTTGGTTGTTTTCATGGATAATATCTTGGTGTATTCTAAAAATTGACATGACCATGTTGACAAACATGACATCATTTTGAATAAACTGATAGAGCATCAGTTAAAATCTATCCTCACAAAGTTCCACTCGTGGATGTAACAGATTAACTTATCAGGTAACATTATTTCAGATGCAATATTTCAGTGGACCCAGAGAAGTTGAGGGATGTATTTTCCAAAAATAACCCATGAACATTTTGACATACAGATTTTATTAGGGATTGTTTGTTACTATATTCATTTTATAAAGGAATTATCATGCTTGGCCTCACCATTTATTTGATTGACTAATACGATAGTGAAGTTTGTATGGTAAGATTCATATGAGGTTTCCTTTTTGGAGCTTAATGGAATATTGACATTCGCACCTGTCCCGGTACTACTAGGGCAAGGATAGAGCTACACTGCTTATTGTGACACATCAATTATTGGGATGGGAGCTATGCCAATGTAGGGAGATAGATCTGTGGAATATGGGCCTTAGAAGAAGAGGACTCATTATATGAATTACCCTACACATGATCTTGATTTAGATGAATTTGTTGATGAATTTTTCTTTTGGAGAAACTATTTACAATGAGGGTGTTTTGTGGTGTACAGAAGCCAAAAAACCAGAAGTGTGATTTTATACAGTATGATTTGAATCTAAGGTAGTAGTGTTTGGTGGATTACCTAAAATAATTTGATATAGAGCATGCCTATAGGCTCGGTAAAGGTAATGTGGGGGCTAATTCTCGGAGCTGGATAACTCAGATACATGTTGTGCAACAGGGTATCAGTTAATGGTGGCTTAAGGAATTGTTCTATGGGATGCATCTTCAGGTGTAAGAATGACAAGGGAAGATGTATCTATCTACCTTACCTATGACCGCTACCCTAATAGATAGAGTATGGATGAAGAATCAACTAGATTATTTGGGACAAGTCTTATATGAGTGTGTGGAATTTGATGATACACCTCTAAGCTATATGGTCTTTGTTAACGAGATCATAGATATTCATGGATGTGTTTGGATTCGCCGGGATATACACAGGGGTTGATGTGTGAATTTTAGGCATCGACTTGGGCAGTGCATCTTGAGTTCACCAAGATGTACCGTGAATTATTCTACCAGTACTAGTGATCTGGTATAACAAGAAATGTAGCAGGATTTGTAATGAGTTGCTGCACCTCTTATAAGGTGATGGAAGAAAATCAATGACTAGTGTATATTTTACTATAGTTACCTATTGATAAGTATAAATGAATTGATTTAATGAAGGATTATGTAACTTGTTTACCTAGGTTTCCTTGAGGTAATTATGTTTTATGGGTTGTTTTTGAAAAGATCATGAATGTTTCCCATATCTTATAGATCAAATAGACATTTATTGTTGATGATATGGGAAGGTTTTATATATTTGAGATAGTACAAATAGAAGGAGCACCAAAATATATAATTTTGGATAGGGTCACTCGGTTTACATATATTTTTGGAATGATTTTTCCAAGGGAGCTGGGTACAAAAAAGAATCTGAGAAAAGCTAATCACCCTTAGAATGAATGTTAGTTAGAGGGTATGATATAATTTCTAGAGGACATGATGCGAGTATGCATCCTATATTTTGGGGGTCATGGGAGAGGCACATTCCCCTAGTAGATCTCACCTATAATTAAATGTATCAAGATACTATGTGGATGGAACATTATGAGGAATTTTATGGATGGAAATGTTGGTCACCCCTTTTATAGTCAAGGGTACGTGTGTAATCTTTATTGGGACCATATCTCATGAAACAGACTTTTAAAAAGGACCTATTGATCCAGAAGAGGATGGATAATTCACATTATCAATAGAAAATATATGTTTATAGTAGTATATGAATACTATAGTTTGAGGTTAGGGATCAAGTCTTTATGCTTTTTTTTGTTTAGTATGAGACACATAAAGATTAGAAGACATGGTAAGATTTCATAGTGATATCTCAGTATATTAGAGATCACAATGAGGGTCAAGCGTATAGCTTATTGGGTACAGTTACCTCAGAGGTACCGATCCATGCATGATTTATTTCATGTTTCTCTGTTTTGTTACTGTCATTTATTCCCTTCTCAAAAATTTCATCAGATGAGGATGAGTTACATGTTGATGCATCCTTTGAGGAAAATTTGATTTCTATCATTGATAAGAGCATGATTTTTCTCTAAGTCTGATATGTTCCTCTAGTATGGGTTCTATGGAAAAAGTTCCATTTACAATATGATCCTCTGGAGAGGGAGGCTAGAATATATACTATGTAGAAAATGTTGTTCTTAAACAAATCACAGCCACCCTTTAAAGATCAATTTGGGGATGAATTTCTATTTTGGTGATATTGTAATAACTCTTGTTTTAATCTGAGTATGGATACCATATTTTTCAGTTTGAATGCTTAAATATGGCCTTATATTAGTTCCCAAATTGAACATGGTTTGTTTGTATATTTCCAGAGCATACCCCGAGATTTTAGGATCACCATAGGAATACATGGATTTGATGATACAAAGGAAATGTTGACTTAAACCATGCAATAAGGCGCTCTGGAGTATATTTTCATCCAGGGGGATTGAAGGTGACTTGATTTTGGGATCTTACCCATAAGTAGGGATTACAACATATCCTCATAAGAGGAATTAGAGCCCACATAGTTTGAGAAACATAGGGCTTACACATCAGATCTGTCTATTTGTGTGGATGTGATTGGGTAGACCCTTTGGAAGGAAACCCCTTTTGAGCTTATGCCTTCAATCTAGAATCCTACATATCATAGTTTGACCAAGAATTAGAGTTTTTGTAGTTCAATCATAGATATTGGGTTATGCATGAGATTTTCCCATTTGACATGTCACGGTTGGGTTAAACCTTTTGGAAGGGTGCCCTTTTGAGCTCAGGACTTCATGCACGCATCATAATTTTCTTCCTTTGACCAAGAATCAGAATAATCATTATTCTTTCTTGTTTTGTGGCTTACATGTGAGAACATCAAATTTTATAGGACATGATTAGGTGAACCCTTTTAAAAGTGAACACTTTTGAGATCATTCTATCATGTAGGCGTCCTACGTATCCTAGTTTGGCCAAGAATCAGATTTCTCATAGTTCATGCTTGGATTGGATGCATGGTCATTAGTACTATAACATGTATTTAATCCCATTTGAGTTATAATCGGTGTAAAAAACAAGAGGATATGACAGATACAATCAACCACACTCCTCCTCTCCCACTGATGGGAGAAGGTGGGCCAATGAAAAAATAGGTTGGTGTGATGGTGAGTGTGGGCACAAAGAAATGAACCCTTCATTGTGTGATGCCATTGGATATCATACGGCTTGGACCTCATGAGATTAGGGACTTACCAGAGTGGGAGTGCCTCAATAACATGTTCTGAGAAGGTGGAGCAATGCCTCCTACTTAAAAAAGAAGGAGAGAACATGATTCCTTCGACTAATCCCCATTCCTCATTTAATGTAAAATAAAATGATCACCCTTTATCCCTAGAATGGGGAGGATCATGTCAGTATCCCAATGTTGGAATCTAGGTTACCATGGGAATGTAAACTTATAGAAATCCCTAGAGTTCACATTGTTGTTGGGAGAGCCTTCAAACTCTGCTAACCATGGTTTTGTAGACTCAAATGGGAGCAATGATACGCCTGATGATTTGATCATATGGTTCCAGTGTATTTAGAGTAGGCTTTGGCCTGATGCTGGTGGACTTGTTCAAAGATGGCATATGGAGGACTGGAACGTAACCAATGGGTGAGATTGGAGATAGAGGGAAGAATACCCAATGAATCCCCATTCCACATATTGTTTTCCTATGCAGAATTGGGGGATCTTGGAATGCTATAGTGTTATACAGGTTTAAGGGTCTTCTTCATACCGAAGTAGTACATGATTTTGGATATGGACCACATTGAATCACAGTTCTACGAAGTCATGAATGCGGTCTTCCATTACAATTTTGGTTCTATCCATGTACTGATGTAGAATTTAGTGCTGGGTTAAATCTACAATGTGATACACCATGCAGAGCACTACATATAGGGAGTGTTCTGGGGACTATCGTTTGTAGGGAGATCATCTGTGAGGAATACGTGGTTGTAGATTTCAGCAATTAGGTTTTTTGTTCTCCAATTATTATTAGGTTCCTTTGTTTTGTGGTTTGTGGCTAGTTATTCTTACAGAAATGTTGTTTGAAATTTGGACGTTTCCGGTGATTCGAGACTAAAGTTGGAATCTTCTCTAAATTCTTACTTCTAAAATATAATATATCCTCTTTTCTTTAGTTGTTCGTCCATTATCATTTAATTATATTCTACTTTTATAAAGAATTGGGAAATCGTTTCTATGGGCTTGAGGCACCAGTTACAGATGCCCATGAAGAGTTATCTTGATCTGTAGGAGACTTAGTCAATTTGGGTTTGAGGAGGCTATGGTTCGCTATTCATGGTTCATAGAACCTTTCCAATTTTCTTCTTCTATGAAATTCATAGTTTTCAAGATGGTATGTGGATGTCCTTTGTGTGCTTGATTCAGCCAACGATTTGGTTCATGAGTTCCTGGATTCGATGTCCACCGCTCCGCAAGATAGCACCTTCTTGGTTGTTCTACATACTATGGGTTCTCAGTTTATGGAGTCCGTGAACCCTTTCTAGTAATGGTATGTGAGTCACTTAAAATTATTTTAGATATTTAATTCCTTCATGTTTATTCCAATGTTTGCAACACAATTTGATTCCATTCTCATGACTATACTTGTAAGAATTCTTTCTTCTTTCCTCAAAGTGATTGTGGGAGTATTTTCTTCCCTTGGAGATCTTTTCATGATGCTACAGTCACATTGTGAGATTCTTAAAGATGACTCCTACGATACTGAATTTGAAGAGTCAAATATTATGGATTATGTGAAATTAATTTATATGAAAGTATAGACTTGTGATAATTATAATTAGGTGTTTAATTCTTGAAACATACCCTTGTTGCCTATGTTATGGAGGTATGATATCCGGGAGTTGAGTACGTGAGAGCCTAAAACAAAGATGTGTTCCCATTACTCAATGTTATTTTGATTTTCTCTTTATACTATTTTTTCATTAATGATTTAGTCTTTAGAACTTTAGGAATCTATTACATGTTGTTATTTATAATTTTGGTGATATGTTTTATTTATTATATAATATAAAGTAAGAAAACTAATTATGAGTCAATAGTTGTTATGTTTTGGACGTATTATAAATCCAGTCATGGAATTTCATTCCCCCAAAGAGAAAAATAAATTGATATAGAGGGATGGTTGTCATGCTTATTTTTTCCTTGATAAATATTGTGTATTGTTTGATGTATTATTTTTTACGTTTTTTGTAGAGGTGGAATGGATTTTTTAGTGGTTATGAGGAAAATTTGTCTCTTATGGCTAGTTCTAGATGGTGATGTGTTATTCTCATTGAGTTAGTGATGTGGATGGATGGAGTTCACTATCTGTGTTTTGGATTAAATTTATGGGTTTATAAAGGGATAATGTCTACAATGTTATTATATCCCTCATAGGTATCTCATTAGGTGGTTGTTTAGAATATATTAATCCATTGTTTTGTATTGTTTTGATTCATGTGGGAGAGAATTATTTGCGAGGTATATAATTTAATGATTCATTTATTATCGGGTCATTCTTAAAATGGATTGGTAGTTAGTGGTCCTGTAAAGAAGAACCTAGAGGGTTCAATAGAGTTTAGAGCTACAATTCAGCTACTTCAATTGGTTCATGATGTGAACATGAGTTCGTAATAAGAGAATATATCCTCCACATATATGTTTCCAATTCTAGTAATTATATTTGGATGTGGAGTGTATCATTAAATTTACTACCAATAATTATATTTTATTAATGAAACTTATTATCTAAATGTATAGGATCCATGAAAATAGGTTGATGTTCATCAAATATGTTGCTTGATAATTTCATGGGATGAACTAAATGGCCTCTTGAAAATTCATCTTCAGTATAGAGGCTTCACTTAGAAAATGTGTTGAGATTTATGTTTCTTATAAGATCATGGGGCCCTCTTTTTAATACCATTACTCGGTTCTCAATCTATTTTTAGGGAGAAATATTGAATTTTTTATGTGAACAACTAGCCCATTTCCCTCTCTTTGATCATTTCCTTCTTTAAAAATATACCTATAAATATAATGTGAGTTCTCTCAATTCCTCTTTGTTATGTTTAATTATTATATTGTGGATTTACAATGGTGATGTTATTCATGTTTTTGGTGTATTTGGGATGTGTTTTTATGACACATTTGCGTGGTATAGGTTAAACAAATCATTACTATTGTGGTTGATGTTTTTTGGTTGTTCCTCCTTTACCCTGATGTATGATTGGATTCAATAATACTATATAAGGTATGGGAACCATGATTATTATTTATTTATTTTAAATATTCTAGATAATAGAAATTTCCTTTCTATTAGATTCATTTTTATGTTTAAATTAATTAATATGATGATTTTTTAATTAAAATTGTTTGGAAAGGTGGGAAATCACATGTGAATGCGATTTTTATTTTTTTAATATGATTATAAATTCAATTTATTTTCTATGATTAATGGTTCTTGTGATCAATGCTTTTTCTATAGTTGACATATATGGTGGACTCTTAAATTGATTGTTTTTTGATATCACTGTGAATTAAAGGATAATAATTAATATATATCTAATAAATTAGTTTCAAATATAAAATTTTATTTGAGTGATAATAAACTTTATAATTAATGATGTAATATAATGAGATCCCTTCGTCTACATTTTATGATATTCAGATATGATGATATTTTTAGTCATGCTTCTTGTGTTTCCTTGTGTGAGGTATGATGCTCTGTAGTGAACGTTGTGACTGGATTGAGTATAGAAATTTCTTGATAGTGGTCTGATAGTTTGTTGCAATGGGATTTGGTTATTGTGATGTGCAATGGATATGTCATTCAGTGGTTGACACATCTTGAGACTCATTATTTCTTTTTCGGTGATCAAACATGTTTAACAAATTCATTAACATATGTATGTAGAAACTATGATGTCCAATACACATTATAAGATCATTTTGGTCGTAGTTATTGAGGATTAGAATATATTTTTAGAATATATTAGTGTTTACCAAAATAATAAATAGTATAATTATATAGATTCACTCATGGTAGCATAACTAATGAACAAAAAAACCACTAAAACAACTACTAATACTGGGAAAATCATATTAAAAAATAAAGGAATCATAAAATTTATTATATATGGATTTTAGAAACCAGATTAAAATATTTTTATAAATACTATAAATAATATTTTAAAATATTTCATTGTTTTATAATTTACATATATTATATAAAATAAAATTTTTCTCTCTTTAATAACAAATAGTTTTTAAAATAAATCCATTTTAACGTATTTTTTAGAAAGATTAAAAATTAATAACATTCTAAAAACCATTTTAATATCAAAAAAAATTATCATTTGAAAAAACATAGTTTTTTCCATTTAAATATTATGAAAAAAATAAATATTATGTATTAAAATGCTACATGTAAATGATTTTAATGTCAATGAGGCCAATTTAACTGTCCCATGTAGGGAAACCTCCCCTTAAGGCCATTGGACGACACCCCATTCCTCATCATCTCACTTGATACCCAATATCTATGATTAATTTTATGAAATTATTGAGACTTATGTTTCTAATATATAATCCCTTAAAAAGTAGTTAAATTTGATGTAAATTATTTCCCCCCAAATAAATCAATTTCATACCATCAATGATTTAGAAAATTAAATCTTTCAGAGAAATCGTATGGTTTAGGATTAATCTAATATTTTAAAAGATAATAACAAAATCAAAGGCAGTATTCCTAAAAACATTTCAAATTGAACATAATAAAATTATTTTTAAATATAATTCATTGTCAATTATAATTATATTATATGTCACAAAAAATTATCTTGAATGGATTTAATTTTTTTAAATAATTTATTTCACATAAAATGATAAAAATTATATTTTTAAATAATCATTGAAGAAGAAAAAACCAATTATCAAGAACATGATATAGTCGAATTGGTGTATTTTTAAGCGAGAATGAAAAAAATCATTGAATCGTTCTCTTGTAAATGGAGTGTTTAGGTTAAAATAAATATCAATTTAAAAAGTGTTTTATAGGTAAACTATTAAAATGATTTCTTTAAAATGAATTCCACTTTCAATCATAACATAATTGTTTTATAATAAATTCCAATAAATAATATTTTTTAAAAAGATATATATATTTTTTAAAGGAATACTATTAATAAAAATACCCTTATAATAAATAGGGATTTAGAAAACCATATCGAATATTTGATGAAAAAATACCCATATATGAAATATAATACAAAATCAATTTTCTACAAGGATAGTCCACTAAAAGAGAATAGAAATAAGAGTGTAAAAATTGGCAAGGAGGTTACTATGTTAGGGATTGGGGGTTCTATATAAGTGAATAAAATATCTCTCTACCACTATGTATAAATATTTGAGTTTAGATATATAATAATGTTATGATTTTGATATTCATCAGAAATATGATAAATGAGACTTCTAATTGAGTTATGGTATTTATTTATTTATTAATGATAAATAGAAGTCTATGAGGTTCAAATAATAAAGGTGTTTGAGTCCTAAAAAATATGGTGGTGTTTCAATTATTTAATATTGGAACATATAAATACATTTGCATATATGTTTTCACCTATGGATGAAAAAAACCTTGGAGAAGGTGATGTATTGATGGATTCTATAATATCCAATACTCGAATGCCACAAAATAGTTCCCTAAAGCGTTTCAGATACTTGGCCTCAAGCTCATCTCCCAAAATTCTAGACGCATCTAGGTGAGTCTTTGGTGAGATTGTTCACTCATTACCATAGTATATCACAATGAATGTCATATACATTCAATAGAAGATAATGATTTATAAACTAAAAACTAGAAAGTAAGACTAGATAAAAATATATACATATATATATGTTATACATAAATGCCACACAAATAATATTTTAGATGATATATGTATCTTGAAAACCACCATAAGAGGAACATGGAAATACAATACAATACAAGTACCCAAAATGGAAAAAATTCCAAAAAAAGTATCATGGAATCATAGGCCTCAGTTTGGTACCATGATAATTTACTCTATTGAAATAAATAAAAACAAGTGTGGGGGTATTTTCTATTATTTTCACCTATAACCATATAATATATTTGGGTCACCCTAGTGGCCCCAACATAGTTTGAGATAAATATCCCAATAGGAAACCACCAAGAATTAAAAACATCTAGGACTCTGCACATTGATTTGCACAACTCTATATATTAATTCTTATTATTAATAATAAAATACCATTTATCAAACATACTAATTCATATTAATATTGAAAACATTTGAAAAAAATGACAAATACATAATGGAGGAATAAAAGTTACAGATAATGAGAAACCAAGGTCACATAGTGAGTAGCATTTTATAAGGAATAAAATGTTTAGAAAGACTAACTGTGTGAGAAGAAATGACATGAATTAGTGTAATATAAGTTATATAATGTGCAATATCAATTGTAATAAGATGTTATAGAACCCAAAACTGGATTTTTTTTTTTCAAATTTACAAAAATCCAAACCTAGGAAATTTTGTATCCCTCTCTTACTCCACCACAACCATCATACACGAAATCATTTAATACATTAAAATTTCGTATATGTATCTATTAATATTAACCTAAAATGGTGACCATAATCAATATAGAAAATGTTTTTCATAAACAATATGGAAATAGTTATGCATAACAAATCATTAAAACACTATGTATGAGAAATTGGGAAATAGTTGTATAAGAAATCTTGAAAACAGATAGTTTGGAAGAATGGTAACAGAAAAAATGTTTTTATAGATATGGAATTATACCTAAAAATACATTGGAGTTATTCATAAAGGGAAAAACCCATTCTTCATCATAAATGATACAATTATTGGCTTTAGTTCATTGAGAAGCTAATGCATCCACAACTATGATACCCTCCCTGATGGTCTGTTTGAAGAGGAAATCATGAATAATCAATATTCTGCACCATGTAACAATATAAGTTCCCACAAAGGATATATTTTTATACCGTATTCAAAACTCACCAGTTGTCCCAAGTCTGACTCCACTTCATCAATAACAATTCTTTGTTGCCTTCATATCATCAATCCTAGTAGAAGAGACCTCTCCTTTTCTTCAGGAGAAGACCCATCACCAAAGATGCATTGACCTCTATTATAACCAAACTGTGGATTTTCCTCAATTGTTTTCCACCATGCATCTGCACAGCTAAGAAACAATAGTCCTTGTTTATCTTCAATTATGAAGAAATAATAACGGATTGTTTGGACACATTGTTTTTTTAGAAAAGAGTTGGATGAAAAATGTTACAGTAACATAATACTGTAATAGTATATGATGTCCCCTATGGAATGAAACTGAATTCAATAAATTGTGGTAGCCAAACCGTCCAAAATTAATTTCCTATGGAGTTGTAGAAGGCAAGTATTGGTGATTTCTGGTTGGTAGTAATTTGGTACATCCACATGTTTTTAGAAACATGTTACAAATGTAGAAAACATTTTTAGATAACACACATACACAATAGAACCACTTTCTGCCTTTACTATGCCTAAAAAATCACATGACCATGCAAACAAAGATAAAGAAAATGATCCTGAAAATTAAACAAACCAAACCATTCATCCATTTGAATCTTACCATAATTTCAATTAGCCACGTTTCGAACATAACCTGCAAAATCTAAAAGCTTACTAAAGTAGTTTTAATTGTTGGAGCAGTAAAACACCAAGAAAAAAGACGTAATACACAACTCTAGCATTGAGTAAAAATGAAAACAATGACAAACCAACTTAACCAAAATTAACCATCCATCCATTAAATATCTTAAGTTGAAATCCAGTGGACTCTTGCGATGGACCCACTTACAACAGGAGGGTGACTGTAAAATACCAATCATGTTTTGTTACATTCTAAAAAAACAACCATTAATAAATCATATCACAAAAAATGAAAACACAACGAACAGTTGGGTAGAAAATTAAAAATAAATATATTTTGACTGTCTAATATGAATTATACAATGGGAAGGTATTATGGACATAAAATTAATGGTAGATTAATCTAGATGCCATACCGTTATGAAAAAGATAGTTGGTCTGTCTATCTTCTCCGAAATAATTTTCCTTGAAATGGAGGAAGAGTCTACCTATAATTGATCACCATCATTTTGTGGGAACTCATGCTATATAAATGGTTGCAGGTGTAGCCAATATCATGTTCAGTTAAGGCCTCCGTTCACTGCAAATAAAATCCAATAAAAACATGCATTAGGTTTAAAAACAGCATGTGATCACTTCATGAAGTAGCATAAAAATATGGTAACTAAAAAAAACAATTAAAAAAACATTCCCAACACCTCCCCCCTTTACCATCACCAACCCCCTCCCCCTTCCCCTACCCATCTCTTCCCCTCCCCTCCCCCCTGCCCAGCTTATCCTCACACCCCTTCCAAGAACCTCCCCCTCCCAAATCCTCCTCCCCACTGCCCAGCCCCATCCCCCAGCAGCCTCTCCCCCCTGCCCAGCCCCATCCCCCACCAGCCCCCTCCCCCCTGCCCAGTTATTCACCTCTCATCCCCTCCCCTTTTGCCCAGCCCCTCCCCTCCCCTCCCCCTACCCAGATCGTCCCCTCCCATCCCCCCTGCTCAGCCTGTCCTCCCACCCCTTCCAAGCACCTCTCCCTCCCAACTCCTCCTCCCCACTGCCCAGCCCCATCCCCCACCAGCCCATCCCCCCTTCCCATATCTTTCCCTCCCATCCCCTCCCCTTCTTCCCAGCCCCTCCCCTCCTACCCAGCTCTTACCCTCCCCTCCCCCTACCCAGCTCTTCCCCTCCCCTGCCTAGCTTGTCCGCCCAGTTCGTCCCCTCTCATCCCCTCCCCTTCTCCCAGACCCTCCCCTCCCCTCCCCCTACCCAGCTATTCCCCTCCCCTCCCCCCTGCCCAGCTTGTCCTCCCACCCCTTCCAAGAACCCCCCTCCCAACTTATCCTCCCCACTGCCCAACCCCATCCCCCACGAGCCCCACCCCCTAACCATCCCCATCCCCCACCATCCCCCTCCCCCTGCCCAGCTCTTCCCCTCTCATCCCCTCCCCTCCTGCCCAGCCCCTCCCCTCCCCTCTCCCATAACCAGATTCAACCAAAATTTCTAAAATATAAACAGTTTCAATATATATTAGGATCATTTAAAAAATTACCAATTATGAATAATTCACAATTGACAATGGTGTTTGATAAAGAAATATGAATCAAATAAATGTCTGATAATTACAAATATGTAAAAATGCATATGAAAAAAATAACCTTCATGTGGTGGTACACTTCACCAATCTTCATCGCATTCCTATTTAATGCATCTCTAATATATTTAACTATTGCTTATGCGAACCCAACACCTGAAATAAAAATAATTCACACATCATAAGTTGAACAAAGAAAACATGTAGCAAAATAGTGTAAAAATTATTGGTAATCAATCACATTTATAATTGTTATGTATATGTTTATATGTATTGCGAAAAAAATAGGAAAGATATACCAACTCCCAGTTTCCATGAAAGGATAATATTAACATCCCTACACCTCATCTTTAACTATAGGAGAAAATAGAGCATCATTATAGTATAAATAGATAACATATAGATTTATATAATAAAAAACTACAGAAACATTAAATTAATTCATCTAGAAAACAAAAAATAAAATAAATTAATAATGAAGATAAGAAATATTGAATAAAGCCAATAAACCATAGGATATAAAATAAATCCATAGAGAGACTGAATAATAATTTACAAAACATTAATGAACCCCCCCATCCCACTTCCTGAAAGATGGCATTTCCTCTGTAAAAAAAGGATGGAATTTATATAATAGAAGCATTTATAGAATACCTGAATATTGTTGTGTGTTTTTTATTAAAAAGGATGTCATTTCCTCTGTTCAAAATAACAACATCACCAAATTTCCTAAAAAACAAAACAAATATATTAATATATATTCCAATTTTAATGTTTACCAATGATTAAGTAAAACTCAAATGTCCATATATATGTTATTTATCATGTCATACCTAGGGTTAATGTTTACAAACTAATTATATTTTACAGGGTGGATGTTTATAGAATCATAAAAAATAAAGAAAATTTAGTTGTACGAATATAGAGGCAGAAAAACAATAATTTAGTAGAACACATATAGAGGTAGTAAGAAGGGGTGAAATTGAAATCTGCTTCAAAACATCCTATTCCCTGCATGAAAATAGGACAGAATATAGTAATGCTTTATAAACACATATAAAACCAGTATTTTCCTATAGTAAGATCACATTCCATGAAAATGTAGTTGAGAAGATAATCACCCCTATTATGATTCTTTAATAAATGGAGTCATTCAATATAATGTACTGGTACATATAAAACCCAAATGAATTATATAATATGAAATGGATGACTCAGAAACATCAAAAGTAACTTGAGTAAATATTAAAAGTTCAAAGTATATTAGTAGTGAATGAGTCATGGGGGGTACCCAACAATCGTTCTACCATGGAATGAGAATACAAGAGCAGTGAGCCATGTCAAAGCCCCTAGTAGGGTAAGGGATCATTGGGGAAGCCATGAAACCAATCATGGAGGGGAAAATGCATTGCAATGCGAGCAGGTCATGCACCTCATGAGTGTTACACAGTGCGTACGACATCACCATGATGTCTCTCTTCAACAGAAATGTGCAACAGCTTGTGATCTGAATTCAGAGATGAAGAAAATGAGGGATAAAATAGAGTCTAAAATCATTCCAGTTCAACAAAACTATAGTATAATTTGAAGGAGTTCCCTTGTATTGAGTAGAATTTAAATATAATTGTAGAGTGAAGAATAGTTTAACTTGTTGGAAACTCCTTAAGGCCTTTTTTATGACATAGTTTGTAACGAATTTCATGTATGAATATTGAATATTACATTACTTATGTCATCAGAAATTACAATGAAACAACGAGGTCATTCATTGTTAGTGGGAAATAATATAATCCTTTAGCTAAAAGGAACCGAACCAACATTAAAATATTAGTACATTCTACCCATTTTATGGCCTATATAATGCCTCAAAAATTAATGGTTGCAACCTGACATGAACTTTAATTCACCAATCAACATGCTAAATTGAGAAAACTAATAAATAAATTAGTCATATTGGTAAACCATACTGAAAAATAAATAATTTTGAGGTAGGAGATTCCAAGAAAAGGTAAGTTCAAACAGTAGTGCTCTAAATTAGAATGCATATTACATGTATTTAGAGATGTATAACATGTATTCAAAATGAAAAGATTGGAAATATGGAAAAATACCAAAATATAGAAATTTTAATAGAAATAATTACCTTAAAGCGCAAGATGAATAACTAAATTTCTATATGCATGTAGAATGTGAAAAATATATTTATAACTAAACATTTAAAATGAAAAGAGTAATGAAAAAATGAATAACAGAAAATAAATAATTAAAAGTGAAATGTAATCATCATTATTAAAAAAAATTAAAATAAAATAGAACTATCCTTCAAGTGGTAATACACTTTACCCATTTACATAGCCTCTCAAATTCCTCCAACATTAATGGTTTCAACATTACATGCACTTTACATGCCCCACCAACATGCTAAATCTAGAAAACAAAAAAATTCAAATTGGGCAACCATAGTGAAAAATAAAAAAATCCAGAGGATATTCCCAAAAAAAGTTAAGTTGAAACATAAGTGTTCTGAATTATAATGCATATTACATGTAGTTAGAGACAGATAACATGTATTTAGAATGGACAAATTTGAAACATGGAACAATGAAAAAATACATAAATTATAATATGAATAATTACATTAAAATCCATACACATTATGAATAATTGATAATGAAAGCAATTATACTGTAATAGTGACCATAATGCTCTTGAAATCGGTTTCGAGTGCTTCATGAGTCACGATGGAAAAATGAATAACTACATGTGTGTATGCATTCATGATATGAACAATATATTTATAACTCAATCTATAAATTGAAAAGTATAATGGAAAAATAAATAACCGCATTTAAATAATAATAAGTTGAATGGGATCATCATTATTAAAATGAAAACGAAAATAAATTGGAATTAACCTTTATGTGGGGGCACAGTCCACCCATTTTGATGGGATATTTTAATAATGACGATCCCATTGTAGTAATAACGTAGGTTAATATATATTAACTATGAAATGAAATAGTCAAACCGTGGGCAATAATAAGAAGAATAATTTTAAGAAATTATCTTTTTAGGCTATCATTAAATCAAATATTTTGTTCTATGATCAGTTAAAAATGAAGCATTCAGGTTCATGCCACACAAGATGAGTTCCAGAGCATACAGTAAACCATATGTTGATCTGTTGCTGCACTCCAACAATACAAAAATGATACACATTGAGTTAAATTTCGATTAAATCTATTTGTTACTAACTCCTACATTGAAAAATAATTAAATAGAAGTACTATAATGATAAATAGATGCTATTGTAGGAATATTAAAAAACATAATTTGGAAATATAGTAGAATCATAATGACATCCCAAAAAGAAAACCGTACAATAAATTAATATGGGAGAAGAATCATAGAATAATCAAATTTAAAAAGATAAATGGTTCCCAAACTTGAATAGTATACATTGTGACCAGAAAACAGAAATCAATCATACTCCAGTAATGAGAATTTTTGATTTACAGGTTTTAAGAAATCCTTCAATTGCTCAATGCATATAATTTTTTTCAGAATGCAGTTAAATCAAACTAATGCTTATAATATATATGTGCATTCTTATTAGGGAATAATAAACATAGAATAAACAAAATTCCAAATATACATGGTCCCAAAACTTGAATAGTATACATTGTGACCAGAAAACAGAAATCTATCATACTTCAGTAACGTGAATTTCTGATTTACAGGTTTTTAAAAATCCTTCAACAGATCAATGGATGTAATTTTTTCTAGAATGTAGTTCAATCAAACTGATGCATATAATATATAAGCACATTATTGAAAAATATTCCTACATATGAATGCGATCACACAAAGAATAACAATGGAAATCGTTCCTTCATACACTATGGTGATTTGGAAACCACAAATAAATTTCAAATCGAAACATAAATACCATGTTCTAGAAAACCAAGATCATTTCTTTTACACATTTAATCTCATACTATGTGCTTCTATTTGTAATCATTATCCACAGCACACACACAAGCCTCCATACAAGGATGATTAGATATGCAATGAACCCTTCATCTAGATTTGAACATATTCCATATAGTCGCTCAAGTTTTTGTCGTGTATAAGCTTGAAACATTTCAACTGATGTTCTGTTCCGAGATCTGTCACCCAAAATTAGTATTTGGATTTAGAGACTCATTAGACGTGTAAAAGAATACATATTAATAGTCTAATAAAAACACCATAAAAAATCAAAATCATTGATTCATGAAGATATTTGATAGTGATTTGTACAATTGACACTGGTTTTTACCTAATCTTACTCGTTGAATGCTTGAGGGAAAGGGAACCCTAGGTGAAGAAGAAGGAATAGTTGGAGGAACTGAAGTCAGAGGAGCCAATGTCGGATGAGCTGAAGTTGGTGGATCTGATGTCAGTGGAGCCGATCTTTGACGAAATGAACATGGAGTAGCTAAAGTCAGATGAATGGTAATTGGAGGAGCTGTAGACGGAGGATCCAAATTTGAAGGAGCTGAATTTGGAGGAGCCGAAGTTAGAGGATCTAATGTTGGATCACGCGCAGGTGGAGTCGCAGGTGGAGACGAGATCTGGGGATGTGAGGGGAGAGGGAGAGAGGAATCAGAGATGAAGTCGGATCAAGCCCAGGTAGAGTCGTGGCTCGAGAGGGGATTCAGGGATGGGAGGGGAGAGGGAGAGTGAAATCAAGGAGGGGTTTGGAAACCCTAGGGAATGGAACGTAGAATTGAGGCGGATAACCAGGGAGGGGTGCGAATGGAAATGGAAAAGCCCGATCTCGGTCGATATTGCTGGGGGGTAAAACAAGGAGAATTTTTTTATTTTCGTGACGTCGCTGCTTGTGGAGGCGACACATCAGCCTGGAGGAACCCAACATTAGTATATATAGTGGATTCCATGATATACGAAGTAGCATACTAAAAAAATCTGAGTAAGTAGTATTGTATTTTTCAAAGCCCCTGGAAAATGTATACTACAACAAGTAAAACCAAACATCCTCTCAAGGATCCCTTTAACACGTGTTATCTCATGACAAGGAAACTATAAGAATTTTATTCAAGAAAGAGGACCTTGTTGTACATCTATCAATACCATGTCCACACAGCCTTCTTATATGATGAAAATATATCAAAACCATGTGATCTTATTGTATAAAAAGTGTAGACCTTGATGGTATGGATCCAAGGTACCAAGAACCAATGAATCCTTATTGATTCTTCAGATCAACTAATTGGAACCTCAGTAAACGCACTGGTTTGTGTCATAGGAGAATGTTTACCAATGATTCCAACCCATTTCAGAGTAATACTAAGACCAAGGGTAGCAAGGCTCGAGGAATCCCATGGAATCAAGAACCTTGGAACCTACTCTTTAAATGAAGTCTACTTTTTCTTTCTAGATCTATAGAGAGTCATCCATGACATCTAACCATGAATTCACCGATTCCTATCATTTAACAATTGTATTTCCAGATGTGTTTACTCCCTCATATAATAACACTCATTTAATTCCATAAATTCAGTAAACACAAGTATTTTCTACATTTCATACCAAAACATCAAATCAATATACCCATTCATATATTCTATTTCTACTTAATCAAGTTACATGGGTATAACCATTAATTTAATATAGTCTCAAATAATCCCTTTATGCAATATAAATCATCTAACACATATAACCTCCACATTTAACCAATTCATATAAATACATCTACTCATTTTAAGCAAGAAATACAATGATAACAAAATAAAAGTATGTAGAAAATCACCAAAAATGTAATTAAATACTATTTAATTATAATTGAGCTTCTATAAACTAGGAGAACTCAAGAAAAAACAAATTTTGTGGTTCATTGTAAGTCAAAATGAAATAAAATCATGGAACACCCTAGTTGGTGGCCTCAGGTAGGGAAGAAACCACCAATTAATCTCAAGGAACCAATGAGAATCCATAATAGATCTGATTACATCTGTATAAAGTGACATGTTCTAAAATACAGGACATGTTGGAATTTCCAATGAGTGGTGTAATGGCTGATAACTCAAAAAAACATTGACTTATGAAAGAAATTTAAATCCCAGCGAACTAAAAAATGGGTATCTCTCACACATATGCCCAAAAACAACCTTGAACTACGAGAACCTTGATTACTAGTTAATCTAGGATACATAGGATGCCTTTTTGAAGGCTCGATCAAAAAAGGGTTTCCTTCTAAAAGGCTTCACTCTATCATGACCACTCAAATTGGCAGCTCTCATTCATAATCTTGAAACCAAGATTGAAGTATAAGAACTATGATTCCTGGTCAAAATACGATACTTAAGATTCCTGCTTTAATTCCCATTCTCAAAAGTGGTTCCCTTCCAATAGGGTCCACCCAATAATGTCCCCTCAAATGGGATGTTGTCATGTGTATGCCCCATGTTCCCTAAAATATGTGGTCTCTAATTCATATCCTGAGGATATGTAGGAATCAAATTTTTTTAGGTTTGATCCCAACATCAAGTCACCTTCCATCCCCCATGAATGATGATAAACATCAGAGAGCCTTATTTTATGGATTAAGTTATCAATTCTTCCATAGCATCAAATCCATGTATGCTTATGACGATCCTAAAAACCATGGGTAACCTATGGAAACACTCTTTAGGAATGAAACAAGGATTCTCAAATGTCTGAACACAACATATATCTATAATAGGGAAATGGAATATGCAACACCCCCAAGGGTGCGGTGGGCCATACATTCCATCCTCCCGACTGATTTATTACTTATGTTTTGTAGGGAAAATCTACATCCAATGAGTGCCTTCCTTTGGAATGTATGTCCTTGAATCATGGATTATAGGGCCATTGGATGTTTCTAGCTCCACAAATAAACCCATTTAATACCATCCAAGGAAGTTATATCCTACGAGGAATGATTTCAAAATTACTTGACCCCATACAATTTCCCACTAGGACCATTTTACTATGGAACCTCCATCACAATACAGAATGGATAAACTACCCAATCCCTGTGGGGACAATAAAATCCTCTTTTAAAGGATGACAACCCAAATCATGTTGAAACAATGATTGCGACATGAATTTTACTATAATAATAGGAAACTTTTTTGTCACCCATCATATAATTCTTTTCATTTTCCACCCATGTTCACTAACATCACACTCGGAGGTGAAAAAAATGGTAAACCCTATAAGAATCATTAAACAAGGTTTTGGTCTTACCCCACTCAAGATCATATGCCTTACAACAACAAATGTGAGGATGGAAGCCAATATGAATAATCAAATATGAATATGTTCAACAGAATGATACTTTTATGGGGTTTTGTGGTCTGTATAAGTCATATATGTGAATTTCAGGTTCTAACAGAGCATCAATTGATCCAAATGACATCCTAACGACCAATACAGAGACGTGCATCAGCGACCCCACAGGTGGTCTGTGCCCCAATGAAAAGTAGGACCCCCTCACCTACCCATCATCTCCAATAGTGTCTATCCAACAAGATGGTCTAATAGTTCCAAAAAAAATGGTACTCTCCCAAGGTGGAGGCCACGAGACAGTCCCTCAAGTGTGAAAAGGCTCTCGTGTTTCCTCTTTAACCATTGCTGTTTCCCTAGTATAAGGCAACCCCAATTATTATATCAAACTGTTTCGGGAGCCTCTCCTCAAAACGTGACAACGAGTACCTACAACATCATATGTATGTAGATGAATTCAATACTGAAAACATCATATCAATTGCACATGGTTAATACTCATTGTCCCCTACAATAGATCATAGTAGTCAACACCGGGAAACCATGTCTTCTCACGTTGAAGTGGACCTTATTCTGAGGACACCATCTAAAGTCTAAAAGAAATATGCCACTCAGGATACTTAGAAAAGGAAAAAATATATAATAATGAACATTCAATCACCCTAGTTCTTGAGGAGAAAATTTTCCATACAATCGAGGAAGCATTCAATGGGAATACATACAACTCTACCCTTTCTGCTCAATCTGACCACATAAATAAGGTGTCGCAATACGAGCACGTTCATGTTCCTTATAGAGCTCTCCGGCACCTCCCTATAGACAGAAAGTCAAACAAAAGGCATATGTAGAAAAATAATGATGCTTAAGAAGATCATTATCGAAATTTGGTGGAATCTAGCTATATGTAGGATCAAATACCAACTGATATCTATGAAGACCACAATAAAAAATATGGCGGCAAGAAAATAAGAGCAGAGTCGAATTCCTATTGATGAATAAAAATACCATGAGACAAATACAGTGGCACGAGAGTATAGTAAAGTCCCAACTGATGAATATGAAGCCCACTAGCCAAATACGGTGGCAATTGGAGAAGAAAACCAGTTGCAGACTCATTCCACTGTCCCATCACAGGGGAACATTGGGTATTTTCTGGAAACCGATAGGGACCAGAGCATGAACATACACCTTCCTTGACACTGTAATGGGCCTTAATACCCATTCCCATCAAATCTGTATCTCATCACATCTTGGTAATGATGGAATATCATACGTTGATTCTAGATCATATCCTCCACACATGTCGAGATATCATTTCATTGGCAGAAAAGGCGAGAAACCAAACCCATGATCCAGTTTCCTCAAACATAAATACATACTTGAAAAATTGTCCAGTCATTTCCAAACATTTATTCATCCCTTCTATAGTCCAGGAGAGTCAATGAAAATAGCATAGGATTCACGGACAACCAAATCGGGATGAAATACCTCTTCTAACTAGGGTATGCTAGTCTAAAGTGGGGTCCACTCCAGGGTAGTCATATATATGATCCAAAATTCAAGATGGTCGTCGACATATCCTAGTTGGATGATGGGACCAAGAAAGATAATTACACATATCTAAATTCATTTACAAACTACATGTGGCCCTGGTTACCCTTAAGAGATATCTCAAAAATTAAATGATTCAAAGGAAACCGAATAATTAAGAGAACATACTTGGTCATGCCCTGCTGGATGTTGGGGGTTTGATGATCTTGAACATATATGAAAAAGTATCAATACCATGTTAGTCCATTACAAAATTATGGAAGAGGGAGTTTCAGTTGAGAACTCCCTCCCACAATGTCCCTACAAGTAACTTTGAAGCTCCACCCCAGAGCACCCATGGGGGCTTACTCCATGGGCCATTAATGATCTATCACGACAGCCTATCTGCTGATGGGAGTTAGGGAACCCCTCTCCCTGACTTAATGATCCGACTGAAAAAGTTCCTCGCTTTTTTGGAATCTTCCTTAATGGTCCTCCCAATGGAATATGCTACAGATAAAATTCTCCAAATAGTCATATGTCGAGTCATGATGCCAGTCCTAATCATGATGACAATCATTGTGAAGGCCCTCCCAACAATGACGATTATTCCGAATGCCCTAAACATAATAACATCATGCAAAAAGAATATCCTCTCTTTATTACAGTACATCTTGAAGGCGCTCCTTATGATGTACATAGCATAAATTCTCCCTACAGCCATGTATCATGTTGTGAAAGTAGTCTTCACAGTCATATCAGTCATCGAGAAGATCCTCCCCATAGTGAAATAAAGCAATGAGAAAGTCCTCCTCTCACTATAGCCTACCTTGACTGTCCTCCCCTTACTATAGCCCAGCCTAAAGGTCCTCCCTAGGGTTTATTACATAATGAAATTTCCCGCATTCAGACATAATAATTCAATGGTAGCTCTCAAACTTAAGGAACTAATTGTGACAGTCCTCCAACAAATCAAAATTTGTACTAGTGTAAAGTCCCTCCCATTGTTGGAACCAATTTATAAAATCCCTTTTATGTTGAGGTGCTCAGAAAAATGGAGATGGAAATATCAGGCACTTTCTCTATGATGGATGATATCCTTTCTCAACCAAAGAATTTTATGGGTCCACGTTCATATTCGGAGCCACCCCATCAACCTTCACATACAAATGAAACTCCCACCAGACCAGCTGCTTGAAATGAAATTATTGAGAAGCAGTCATGCTGGGCATATGATGTAGGGGAATCCCCAGAAGAACAATAGAAGGGTATGTTTCTCATGATAAGTCAACTAGATAAGAATAACATACAAGTGATGTATTATACTACAACCACTTTTAACATTTTCATTATAAGGGATTTTTCTGGGGAATTTATCCTTGACATTATCCTCAATATATGAACTATAATTAACCAACTAAACGAAAATTTCATTCCATATGAAGGGTATGTGGACCTTGTCAACTTGTTAGGGGAGATTCACCATCTAATTGACCTAGAAGCCCTCAAATTTGTATGAAAACCACTATCAGAATGGTGAAAGGAAACCCATGAACGGGCTTTCCCCCATGCACTGAAAATGGTGTGTGACCTCATTGGTGACACCCTGAATAGTGTTAATATTTGTGAATGTGGATACTATGGAGAACTAAACTTCAGCCTTTGTTCCATCATGAAATCCTCATTGGAAGTAACATCTAACACCATAATTACACAAAATTAAGCAATCAAATGACATCCCTACTTAGAAAATATGGAATAATCAACAAAAAATTTTCTAGAGTAAGTCTAAAAAGTGTTAGGGTCAAAGAGATCAATCCAACTAAAAGATTTAGATCCAGGCAACCGAGAACATCTAGCAGGACCCCCCCCCCCCCCAAGTGATGTCCACTAGAAAGAAGTGATCATGTCTTCAAAAGATCATAAATCTTATACAAGACTAATGCCAAACTGGACTCACACCTGTGTGGGAGTACGTGATATAAAAAGGATTGTAATAACGACAGCTACTGCTGTAATATGGCATTATCCCTAACCCATCTGATAGGGTTGTTTTACTCAAAATTCCTTCATAGGACCATCATATTCATGTCACATCACATCAATGGAAGAATGGAAGATACCCCAACTCGTATGGTTGGGGCATTTTTACCTCATGTTCGTGCACAACAAACATCTATCTTCCCACGTCTAAGAAGAAAAACTAGAAGAGAAGCCACCTATTCCTCCCAATCTCGTGGTTCGTAGCCATTTAGAAGAAGGCACATTATGAGGTCTGATCTTGGATCCCTTCAGTTCAATCTATGCCAAGAAACCTGAAGAATAATGCATAATGGAAGAAGAAAATCCAAAAAAGGACACAGAAAGTCATCCTACCATTCGACACTGGGTACCACACCCGCAAACGATTATATTCAGTGAATATGGTAAATATTAACCCCACGGATCTCATAGAAATGATACAACAGGAGAGACTTCAAGAAAATACGGTTCCCTCCAAGAAGCATCCAACACCGAGCCTGATGGTGTCACACCCAGAACCAAAGAGGGGTCATAAATTTAGGTTCCCCCTTAGTTAATCCATCATTACCTCTCTAATAAAACCCCAACTAGGATAAGAATAAATTATTGGTCGTCCATGAACCACCACCTCCCCCCCCCATGAGAATGTGTCTCTCCCACTCACGGAAGGTTTCTCCAATTATCAGTAATAAACAAATGGTCCTATGATAATTAACGATGAGCTAAGTCAAGGGAGCTATTTTCTAGATGATTTCACAAAAAGGAATGTAAATAGGTGTTCTTAGAAGTTGTTCCCTTATAATAAGCACAAATCCAAGTTAGGTAAGTCGAAATCAGAGACTTCCTAACACAGCACCGGGGCTATCAACATAAATAAATTTGTCCCCATAAGGAAATCAAGACATCCCCCACTGGGAAGTATGCCAGAGTATATTCAGGTGAACCCGCAATGAATTCCCCCAGAATGGTATCCACCCCAAATTCCAACAGCACTGGAATGACCAGTTTTGGCTGCTACTGCACCCGACCAAGCTAAATCCTAGTATGACATTCATCAATGGATATTGAATATCAACATGAAACTAATAGCTTGAAAAGAATCTATAGAGGGATGGAAAGTTCTAATAATACCAAAGTTCGAAACCTACCCTGATTGGGTGAGTACTATTTTTCCACCTCTGAACATCAGAAACCTAATATTCTTAGTGTTCAATGTCTAGGGAGACTCAGAACAACATCTAAAGCACAATGAATTTTATTGTGGCCCCATGATGGTCAGTCCAGAGCAGAAAGAAGTAGTAAAACACATATGTTTGATTTTAATCCTATAAGAAATGTCCATCATATGGTATACTATATTGAAATATAACTCAATCACATGTTTTGAGGAACTACAACAATAGTTTATCTTCTTGTTCAATTTTACATTACCTAAGACAATGGTCTATGACCTCATGAACTGATATATGTGAGAGAATGAATGTGTTTCAGAGTTCATTTCCAGATGGAAATTCCTAACCAATTACATGACATAAACACTCCCCCATGATAAAATTATCTCTACTTCCATTGATAAGATTCATGATGAATTCTGAACACAATTCATCCCAGTGAAGTACAGAAGTTGGTTCTGAGATTTCTATGCCATCGAAAAAAGGATAGAAGACTCTTTATATCAGTCCAATCTCATGTCTTGAGTGGATCGTTCATCCCATGGAGAAAATTGTGGTAAATTTTGAAATAGTTTCGGCCAAATTTAAGTCACCCCCAGCACCAGAACCAGTTGAATAGCATCCACCAAACCATGCATGACCCCCTAGATGCCAACATCCATCCCCCTCATTACAATGATGAGTGTAGGGGTGAAAAAATTAATCAGTTCAATGAGTGATGAAATAAAGTCGACATGTTTCGAGGTGACTATGTCCACGACTACTTTATATCCGCAATGAATTACAAATTTCTTCAGATACCAGATCCAATTAGAGTCAATAAAGTGGGTCATGATGATAGTCCAAATTATTTTCCCTATCATCAGATATTGGGAAACACCATCCTGGAATTCATAGTCTTTATGGTTCTCCTACAAAGGATGTTAGTTTCCAAGCATGTCAAGTATGGTCCTCCACTATTACATGTGGCATATGTTTCAACCTCCGACCAGGAGGGGAAGCGCAATGGAAAATAATCACAAGTAAAAAGGATAAAAATTGAAAATTGGATTACCATAAAAGTATCCAACCATGTTTGTGGAATCCTTTAATAGTAGTTGAAACAAATTACCCAACCCCCAAAAGATCCTGATGCTGTAAAGTCCTTATCCTCGACCCTGCAGTCCTTTATAGGCTAGAAGGGCAGAAAGAAGGAGTAATAAGATGGACTACCACCACAGCCAAATCTAGTCTTAACAGTTTTAGAATTCAGGCCAATAAAATTGTTACAATAGTCCCCACCCAACCATATGGTAAAATGGGAACCACCCCGCCAAACATAACCATCAGAGTGTTATACTCAAACACTATAATTTTCGGATCAAGATTTGATCTTTGGCTCGGTTAGTGTCATTCAATTTATGGAACCCTTATATGATAAAGACAATGCCCATGAAACTAAATTCATGCACCCAACTAGAGATCTGGAGGAAGTGGTGGAAGATGCTGAGGGTTTTCTGAAAGGCATGATTGTGGTAAGAGTCAAATTCATGGCCACACCTTAACTCAACCAGTTAACATTGCAGAAACATGTGGAAGGACCCTCCGGCAGACAAATAAAGAACCAGAATGTTCCTCCTACCCCACTAGAAGAAATATGATCCCAATTATCTTTGAGTATCTATGAGTGGATGAAAAAAATATCAAATCGCACAAGGCATATGGGAAAACTAGTTCAGCCGACCCAGAAAAGGACTGTATCACCCCCAACTCCTGTCATAGAGTTCATACCATCTACATCCACATATCATGACTTGATTGAGTATTTGAATGATCATTAATGAGAAAGGATATGCCAAAATTTAGAAATAAAATATGAAATTCTAATAAATCTACCTTCAGTATGGGAAAATTAATAAATCGTAGATTATTTGGCTTTTCCTGCAGAACATAGAGAGGCACTCATCGATGCCTGATCATGTCCCTAGGAATTAGAGGCTAAAGTAGGAGCGACCGAAGTCTATTGGACTATAACCAATCCCAATGAATGTCACACCTTAATCTCTTTCATAGGCATGGAAGAAGACTTCATTATACAAGGTATCTTCAAACACTTATTGGTTTCGAGAATGATAAAATACATTGACGTCAAGAGGATTTTCATCAATAATGGATCCAGAGTCCACCTCCTCCCACTGTGAACACTTAGATAGCTATTTCATAATAAGGATAGTTAAAACCCTACACCAATACTCTGTTGGGATATGGAAAAATATATTAAAATCCACTTGGACGAACCATGCTTAAAATCTGTGTTAGAGTCCTCGTTTTTGATTCAGAGGTCTTGGTAGTGTGGAAAAGAACGACCTTCAATGGGCTATTAGGAAGTCCTAACTACACCAGCATGCTAAAATAGCATCATTACACCATCAGTGTGTCAAATATCATGATAATGAAAAAATAGGATATTTCATGCTAAAAAATCCCCATTCGAATCATGTGTGTCATGTTACATAGATGCATGGTTCTATGAGACGAAATAAGAGCAGTCTTTCGCCGAAGACGTTTACTAGATCACTACCCCATTGGATTGGAAATGGCTCCCACTGAAACCCTCCAACAGCTTGGAGAAGAGTATATATTACCCATAAACAATGTTAAATGCATATGTTCATGATTAGATTCATACTCAATTGTCAGCATGATTTCTATTATGGACACCAAGTCCACTGACACAGAAGAGCAGTATGAGTCCTATGATGATAGGAAAATCCCTAACAAAGATTCTCTTGACCCATCCTTGGGACCCCAAACTATTCTTTCATAACTGACTAATGATAAATATTATTTCTCTCTAAATATTTGAGAGTTCATCTCAATAATACTCTCTCCATCAAAAGATGATGATGAATATAAAGAGGATGAAGAAGAAGACCTCTAATATGACCCACCTGCATTCGAAGAAAGTGTATCCACCCGAATCAATGAACATATGGAGAAAGACATGGGCATAGATGATGACCCATGGCCCACTCTAATTGGTGTGGCTATACCTGTCAAAGAGCAAGAGGCATATAGCTTCTTCCTGAAAAATAATAGTGTTGTGTTTCGTAGAAGTACACAGAAATTATAGGCCTCGATCTTGAGTTCTCCACTCAGCATATAGGTCTTCCAGAAGATCAATGAGGCTTTAAAAAGATAGCTAGAAGGACCCACCTAACACGTGCTTCCAAAATGGTGGATGAAGATGAAAATATTATCAAAGCCAATTTCATATGGGACATATAATACCGGATCTAGCTGGAATACATAGTCTTTGGAAAAAAGAAGAACATATATATTAGTATCGACATCAACTTGAAGAACCATAATCGGTACTTCCCAAAGGTGGTTTTACAGTCCTGGTCATAGAATTTCTAATTGATGTGACCACCGGATATGAGGCACTCTCTTTCATGGATGGCTATTTTTGATACAACCAGATCTGAATGGCCCGAGGTGATAAAGAACCCACTACTTTTGGGGACTCTCCATGAGTGTTATGTTATGGGGATGCACCATTTGGTATAAAAAATGCTGATGATACATATCAGTGTGCCATGCAGTGCATTTTTAATCTCTTCCTGGGAAAATCCTTCAAGTGCTATGTCGATGATATGGTGGTTAAATCACGACAGCATTGAAACCACCAGGTTGATCTAGAAATTGCCTTTAACAAACTTTGATAGCATAGTTTAAAAATTAATCCCCTAATGTGTGCCTTTCGCATTAATTTTGGTAAATTTATCAGCTTCTTTGTATTCCATAATGACTTCGAAGTTGACCCTGATAAGAAAAAATCCATTCTTGGAATTTCCCCACCTCACAACTTCACCGATTTGTGAGGTCTCTTGGGGAACCTCGCCTACATATAGTGATTAATATCGAACCTTGCAGGTAAATATTTACCACTGACCATGATAATGAATAACGAGGTTACGTATGAGATGGATAATTATTGTTAGGAAGTGTTCGACAATCTCAAAATATATCTCCTAATCCCGCCGGTTTTGTTCTCTAGTTGATGGAAGACCACTCGTTTTGTATATAAACATCATGGAAAGGTCATTAGGAACCTTCCTAATACATAATAATGATTCAATTATAATGAAAAATCATTATTATCTCATCTGAACAATGCTTGATACTGAGACACAATAGTCAAGACTCGAAAATAACTTCATAGACCTGATCTTCAATGTTCAGAAATTTAGGTATTACCTATAACATCATGAGGTCCACCTTGTCTCCCACTATATCCTACTAAAATATATTCTCAAATATCCCATGCGAATAGATACTTACCATGATGGTAAGTTATCCTGCAATAGTTTTACATACAGTGCATGCCCTTGATGGACATCAAAGGCCATGTGTTAGCAGATTTCCTGGTAGATCACCCCTTATAAGAAACAACCCTGTTTGATGTCGAACATCTAGATGAAGTTTTTTTCATCCAAGAGGACCCCCAGGCATGGGAAATGTACATCAAAACTATTTTAATAATTTATTTCCTTATTAAGCATAATTTTATCTTAATCATTATATTCAATTTTAACTATAAGCACTAATATTTGGGGTCAAAACTATGTTTTAAAAATTAAAAATTATATATTATTCTTATTGAAAATATGGAATCCATTTTACAAAATTATGATAAATGAGTTATCATTTATTAATTTATAATCAACCTCTTAGACAAGATGACACTACTGGATTTTAATGTAAAAAAATCAATAGTTTCGTAAGTTTATATATCCATATTAAATGTATAATTGGTTCCAATGAACTATATTGGAATAATTGATAATAATATATTATAATTAATCATATGAAACTATTTAAAATAAAAATTAACTTTGATAATAAATTCAATGAAAAATCAATTTTGATTTAAATTTTTTTATTTTTCAGTATTCAAAAAAATTTCTGTTTCTTAAAAAAAATACAAAAAAAAACTTTAATCTATGTTAGACGTTATAAATTCAAAAATTATTTTTTTAAAAAATTAAATTTCTCAATGTGTCTAATTTAATATAATTTCTTTCAATATATGTACTTGAAATTTAGTTTATTTGATAATATTCTTTTTATTTATATAATGAGTGTACAAAAATTTGTATTTTCCATTATCAATTTGTATTATTTATATAATTACATTATAAATAGTTTTTAAAATACAGTTATTAATATTATTATTATGTTAAATTTCTATGTTATAATTATCTTGTTTAAGTAATTTTAGCAAAAACATTGATATTTCATATAAACTCGTTGATACATGTTACATACAAAAATTTATTGTTGCATATAGCACATACGATGTCAGTTCAATTTGAAATTTATTTTCGAATTAGTGTAACAAAATTCATCAATGAAAAATTAGACATTCGAAAAAAAAGGTTCTTAAAAACATGGGTTTTGGTATTCTACCCCCCTTAAAATTAATCTCAACATCAGAAAAATTATTGAGGTAAAAAATAATGATGCTTATTATTCATCGTGACCCCGAGTTCCCAGGTATGTTCTTCAAAAAAGTTCTTTCTCAAATAAATTATGATACGATGAGTGGTATTGTTTAATAGGACATTCTCTATACAATCTAGAATTTCAACTAGTAGTTCCTCGTAATAATGATCCTACTCTAGAGGTATGACCATCGAGTTCAGTACAATTTAATGATCATGTAAGTACATCCTTGTGAGAGATATATAAAATACAATAATCTATTGAGAGAGATTTTGAGGATGCTCTTTGAGATAGGCTACTAACCTGATAAGATCATGATTATAAAAAGGGATGATATACCTTCATCATAGCTTCCATTTATTCCCAAATATCAAAACCTTCTTTTAGGTTGAGTTCATAGAAACACCATTTCATGAACATAAAAGGCATGATTAAACTAGTAGTTATCAGCATAAATTTTCAACGAAAATTTATTTTCCTTGATATGCTTCTCAAATTTTCTATAATTCTCATTAATTTCATCATTGATCTTTGGTATTAATAGATTTATTTCTCCAACAACATCCTAGAAGTATGGAGATATAAATTTGTTCCAATTAGGCCTTTATATTGTCTCGTCTGAATTCTTGAGTGAAACATATTGTTTCTAAAAAAACATAACTAAAGGAACGTTTTTATCTAAACAACCTTTGAAATTCAGATAACAATATCTCAACATATTCTATAGGTTTTGAATTATTATTTTAGATAGATTATTTATATGGGGATAATAAGTACTACTGAAATTAAATTATGTTTCATGTTGTTTCTTAAGACTTATCTATAACATTGAGGTAGAACATAGATCCCAATCTGATACAATGGAAAGTTGTAATCTAGGAAACATTAAAACTAACTTAACATATATCCTTGAAATTTGATGCAAAGAAAATTATTTTCTGATAGTAATTAAGTGAGTTGATTTTGTAAGGATATAGAATACCACCCATATTATATTAAATAGATTTTATTTTTCAGGTAGTACAAAAAAATCCATAGTGATTATCTTCCATTCCCATTCTATTATGGGTAATGGAATCAAAATCCATTCACAATTTTTTGTTCCATCTTTAACATGATGTCAAACCATGAATCGAGATACAATATCTGTTCAATTACGCGTATTTCCAATCGACCAGAAGTGTTCTTTAAAATTCAAATACGTCTTTATACTTAAAAAATGAATATAAAATGAATAACTATGAGATTTCTCTAATATCTCCAATACAAATATAGAATAGAATGAATAAATAAATGGTTCATGTTAATTATCATTCCATCCTGATCAAGGTTATACATAGCAACATTTATAACCATATTTTTCATCTCTATGTCTTCCTTTTGTGCCTCCTTAACCTTCATGTGGATAAAGGGATGAAAATTCATTGAGAAATATAATATTTTCCCTCGTACAATCTAATTGATATATACATAATTTAAAAATCCATAATTATTGGAACATTTTTTATCATTATCACGTATAAGCTAGAATGAACCATTTGACTCAAAGAATTGTACATGTCATTCTCTTTCCTAGGGTAGTAATGCATTAAGAAGTCATAATCCATTATCAACATTAACCATCAACTCAAGAGACTATTCACCTCCATTTTTGTGATTATATATTTCATACTTTTATGATCTCTATAGTGAAACAACTTCTTCAAACATTATTAATACATCATTTTGATGATACACAACATAAAATTTATATGTGATGACATTCAAATGGATTGTTGTCCTGGAAAAATTACTACCAAACATTTACCAAAAACCAAAAAAATATTTAATTCATTAATTCTTATCATTTTATTGGCCTTTGAATTATCCTTATTAAAGGTAGTCACATCAGGATATAAATAAAAAGGATTAGATAAATTCAGATTAATAAGATAGATAATAACACCAAATAATATGACATGGATTTAAAATAATAATTTTCATTATAACATAGGAAAAAAATATTAAACACTATAGGAATCATTAATAAAATGATTAGAATGTGTCGATTCATGAAAACAAAACATCATGTCATTGTAGTTAACTACAACACTTATTTTTGAATAATGCAACCACCATGTTCAGAAAATTTTATGTTTTCGCATGATATTAATCACATTACACAATGCATTGGATTGGTATATAATTCTGGGTGTTCCTGTCACATCCTAACATTTACTTCGCGCTATATAATTCTGGGCACACCCATCACATAATAACATTTAATTTTTCATTAATTCCAAAAATAAAATATAAATATATTTATCATAAAATAACCCATTTAAATGAATGTATTTCACTTCATAATAATACATTTATAAACATTAGATTCTCAAATGTTCAAGGGTACAACATATATTAAACATCAGCATTAAGTGAAGAAGACACAATCTGGAGAAGTAAAAGGTGTATTTTTTGGAAGAAGATATCTTTGGGAAAACATTAAATTTGACATAAACTCATGTATAAAACATTTATATCCAATAAAAGGTAATATTATTAGGATTAAATTATATTTAATGAATACTCATTCTTAAAATGGGGTGATACTGGAATAACCAAAGGAAAGAGAGTTTGGTTCAAGAATTCCCCTTAAATTTCGTCTGATTTTTTATTCACATTAATGTCCAATATAATAAAATTAGCATAATTAATTAAAAATTAAAAAAATTACAAATGATTATAATTTATTGTGGTTTTATTATATTCTTTTATTATCCATTTGGGATGTTAGAGAGTTTATTTTCATCATTCAGGAGAATTTGTTTTCTTATCCTTCATGATAGGTTTTACTGTATTCCTAGATGGAAGTTCATGTAAAAGGCCGATAAATATCCAGAATTGATATTATATATTATTATTGATATTAACAAAAATTATGTGATATTTTGAATAATTTTCCGCTATATTATGTGGATTAATCATTAAGATAAATGCTAATGATGAGCATTTTAGGCTATTTTTTGTTGTTTATCGATCACAATAAACTCATTTTATTTTATCATTTAGTATTATGTATAATTGTTAGTTCTAGAACATAAAAATGGATGTATCATAAAATATAAATACTATTTTAAACAATTTCATGGTTTTATTAATATACTTGAAGGGTTTTAAGGAAAATTAAAGTACATCTTGCTCGATGTCAGTAAATTAACACAACACAGTCAACAATTTCATTTTTATAAAAAAAGAATGACAATGCAGATTTTAATGATAAATATTAAATTAACTTTAAATAATTACATAATATTTATTGTACTAAAGTTATCATTAAATTATTATAGTGTTATGTGAGTATATAATAAGAAAATAGATGAATATAAAAGGAAAGTTAAAGATAAATAAATAGGATTTACCTCTTGAGATCCTCCTCAAGGAACCTAGGCATCATTTTTGGATGATGCCAAGATCCCCTGGACATTAGGGAGTGGTTAAAGAATAGTTTTTGTATAATTTGTGGGAGGAAAAAATCATGAGATGTGTGAGGAGAAGAGGGTGTGTGAGGTGATATTTATAGTGGAGGAGAGGGGAGTTTTCTATTCATTTAATTAATTAGTTTTTTATTTCCCTCCAGAAAATCAATAATATTTATTATTGTGACTATATAAAGTAATTAGAGTGTTTTATTTTGAGATAATGGTCATACATCAGCACTTCATCACATATGACTATATTATTCATGTATATAGAATTTATCGTAAATTATCATATTTTACTTTTCACCAAAAATTCAAGTTTTTTTAGAAAAAAATTCAAACATTATCCTAACCATTTAATGATATATAGAATTAAATAACGAAAACCATTTTAAGAAAATAAATCTATAATTATGATTAATTTATATTTTGATTAAAAAAATAATTTATTTCAAAAATTTAGATTTTATAATTATAATATATTTTATTACACATAGAAAAATTACTTAAGGTCTCATAAAATTTTATTTAATTCTTATGAAACAAAAATATTATTTTATGAATATATTTTATGACAATAGGATATCTATTATGTTATTAAATTAATCAAAAAATTATAATTTAATATTTCTGACTTACAAAAATGCCAACAATTAATTAATAATTTTTAGAATTTTTACTTGCTTATACTATAATATAATTTTATCATATTATCACATAACAGATGCCTCAATTTTTTATACATTAATGGTTGAGGATACAATTATTTTAGCCGATTTACTATACATAAGGGTTATATTATTATTCCTAAGGCCAAGATACCATTTCATCAGAATAGTTTCTTTAACTTCTATAAATACAATTTATTTCATTAATTATTCATCTATAATGTATTTATTGTGTTTATAATGTAATTTTATGTAATTATACTATATTAAATAATTATAAGAAGATAATTTAATTAATAAAATTTATGGGTTTTTATATTCTTCCCCCCTTTAGAAATTTGGACCTCAAAATTTCATTTTAAATATACTTATGAGGGCATTTATGCTTCATCGCCTCCGATGATTCTCATGTTACTTCTTTATACGAATTGTTCCTCTATATCACATATAAAATGTTGATTATATTTTTTTAGAACCTTATCTCTTCAGTACTAAATTCTTATGGGCTTCTCCTAAAAAGAGTGAAAATCTTCCATTTATACCATCTATGAGTTATGTACATGTGAGGGATCTCGTATATACTTCCTTATGAGTGATACATGGAACACATTGTAAACATGAACCCTATTTGGTGGAAGTTCTAGTCAACGGGTCACATGTCACATGTGATCGATTATTTCAAAGGTGCCAATGTTCATTAGTCTTATAATTCCTTTTTTTATAAATGACATGAACCTATTCCATGATTATAATCAATGGAATACATTTTCTCCAACATCTAACTCCATGTACCTTTAATGGTTGTCAACATAGTTCATTTACTGACTATGAGATGATTTTATGTGATGCTGGATGGCTTGAACATACTCTATCATCTCTTTCACAAGATGAGGTCTAGGTAACTTTCTCATTCCAACTTCAACCCAAAAGTTGAGTTTTACATCACATTCAAAATGAATATTCATATGGAGTGATTTGAATACTTTAGTGGAAGATGTTATTGTACAAGAACTCGACCAATAAAAGATTCTAATGTCTTCCACCTTTTAATTCTATAGAGACATCTATTAGAATATATTCAATTGATTAAATATTTCATTCAAATTTTCCATAAGTTTAGGGGTGATATTTGATATTAATATTTAATTTAGTGCACAAAGCATGTTGAAGTCTCCCATAAATTTTATATGTGAACCTGAGATCACAATTAGAGACAATAGAGAGTGGATACCCCGGATGTCACACCAATTCCTTCTCATATATCAATGAATATTTTTCATATGAGATATCTTTTGGAATTGCGATAAAGTGGGGATTCATAGTGATTAGGTCCACCACTACCCATATAACATTATTTCCTTTTCATGTCTTTGTGAGACTAGTGATGAAGTCCATAGTGAAATTCTCCCATTTCCACTTGGGTATAAGGAATGGTTACATCATCCAATTGGAATTATTTTATCTCTTTATTATCTTACTGACAAGCACCTTGAGATTTTTTCTTAAATCACCATTGTCATTTTTTCCAACCAAAAGTGTTCTTAGAGATCGCAGTACATCTTGGTACTCCTAGGATGGATAGAGAATATTGAGCTATGTGCATTAACCAATATATCTCTTATTATCCTAGGTGATGAAATCCAATAAAGTCCAATTCAAATCAAAATCACACCATCATAAATTATATGGAACTCTTGAAGCTTCCCGTCCATTATTGAATTCTCTTTCATTAGTAATTCCAAATCATTCATTTATGTGTCGTTAATCTTATCTTGGATAGATAGTTGGAAAATAATTCATGAAAGGTAGAATTTATTCCCAGTTGTAATTATTTCCACAACAATCCTTTATATATTAATGAAGATAACGTGATTTTTAGTCTCCAATATGTGTATATTAGTAGGTTGTTCACTACATAGAACATTAACTACATTGTTTTCTTTATTGGGATTTTATTGAATAGAGTGATCTTATTCTTTCATTAGCTCTAACAACCTAATTTGAACCATGATGAGATCCTTTTGTTATAATATATAATTAGGGCTCTTCTGATCATTATATTGGTCACACTTTTCACCATAGAGGTAGTGCCTCAATATTTATAAGGAAAAATTCACAGTTGCTTGTTCCAAATCATGTGTTGCTTAGTTCTTCTCATGATTCTTCAACCTCCATGAGGTATATGATATTTCAATATTATTATTAATGAGTAAAAACTCTGTTCCATTATTTTAAGCATCAATATATATATATAAACATTCTTCAATTCATGGTAATGTGAATACATGTGTAGTGATCATCCCTCTCTTTATCTCCTTGATTTTCCCCATATTTTTTCATCCTGACATACTTTTCCCCATTCCATGTTAACATACTAAGAGGGCATGAAAGCCATGGGAATTTTTTTACAAAACATCGATTTTACCCTGCTAAGGCAAGAAAACTATGCATTTTATTATAATAGAGCTTCTAGGCTATTATTCAATTGCATTTGTTATTGTAGGGTTCTTAGAAATTACTCCAATTGTGATCACATGTCCCAAGAATGTGACTTGTTTCATCTAAAAGTTGCACTTACAAAACATGGTGTATGACTTATGCTTTCTTAATGTCACCCAAAAAAGTCTTATATTATCTTCAACTTCCTCTTTGAGCTTCGATTATATGGGAATATCTTCAATAAACACATCCAGGAAATTTTCATGGAAATTTCTAACGACTCAATTGATCAAATCCATAAAGATTTTAGGGGCATTAGAAAGCATGAAGGGAATTACCCAAAACTCATAGTTCCCATTACTTGTACTAAATGAAGTCTTATGAATATCATGCCTGTTCACTAATAGCTGATGATTTCCAGAATGAAGATCCACATTTGAGAAGTAATAACCCCCTCACAACTAATTGAACAAGTCATCAATCCAAGGAAGATGATACTTGTTCTTTATAGTAATCATGTTATTTAACAACCTAATATTTTATCATTTGTAAATCACTTATCATAATTACATCCTATAATCACATGAAATAATTATATGACCTTTTAAACACAATATTGTCAGTTTGGTTATTAGAATTTTGAAAATATAACATACACAGTTGCGATTGGTAAGATGTATGGAGTCGGATAACAATATTTTTTTTAATGGTGAATAGTAACCCACTCTTATGAATAGTAACCTAGCATTATTAAAAGTAATATGACCCTTATGAATAGTACATCATCATAAAAAATATTAACCTCACCCATTAATGCATATATTTAATTTAGACATCTTATAAATGATAATATGCCCACAGTAATATTATTGATATTTTTTAAGTAATAAATAATTAATAAAAATTAATTAATTAACTTAATAGAAAATGAATTTTCTTAAAATTTATTCATATATTAACACTTTTATCTCTTCTTGATTTACAATAATTTATTATGACTTCTGTAATCATTGAAAACATTATAAAATCAGTAATATTTTTAAAATTAGAATTATGTAAGTAAATCATAATTTTAAATAAAATTTAAATTAATTATATTTATAAAAATATTGTTGAAAAATGGATTTAATTTTTGGAATCTACACCTCCAAAATATTTATAGTGAATTTTTGAGATTTTTCTGAAATACATGGTTTTTTGGTGAATAGTAAATTACGAAAATTTTTGATAACTACTACATACATGAATTATGTTATCATAAGATGATGTATGGATAATGTAAGGACATTATCATGAACTGAAATTCCCTATTTAAATTTTTTGGTCATGTAATCATCACTATATCTGGTATTTAAGAAGATTAGTAAATTAAAGAATTAAATATTCCGAAAACCCTCATCTCCTCCAATATAAATACAACCCCTCATTACCTATCTTATTCAATCCTCTCAATTGTTGTTCCTTTACAAAATTATGACCATATATCTCCACAATATCCTCCCCAATGTCTAACATCCCTTATTCTATTTAGAAGACCAAGACTGATTCTCTAAAGAGGCTCTCAGCAGAGTTAAACTTAAGTGGTAAATTCTTCTTTCCTATTCTTGTATTTTCATTCAATTTCCTTTCTTTTCTTTTTTATTACCTCACCTCCATTCAACAAAATAGTACAATAACACCCATAAAATACATTTACTATAATTTTATTTTTCAAATTGGATAATTTATCATAATCTCTTCTTCTCCTTCCTTTTATACATTAAATGAAAACATTGTCCTAGATGTGTTGATTAATAACATTCAAGGACGACAGGTTTCCAATTTCTATTATCATCATCTAGAATGGTCAAGAAACAATTTTAATTGGTGAAATAGATTATAATATATGTATTTATTCTTATGTGATGTTCTAGTATATTTTTTCACACATGATGTAATATAATAATACAAAAAAATATAATTGTGAGAAAAATTGTCAAGTTCATCTAAGAGTTTATCATTAATGTTTAATATAAGGATTCACATTCAATCCAAATAACCAAATGAATTTTATAACCATTTAATATTATGTATGTATAATAATTTCATAAAACATCAATTCTAGATAACCACTCTCATCATAAATGTGTATCTTAATGTGAATACAATTGAAAAGATCATTTAAACCAAGGAAACAAATAGATCCAAACAATGAAATTAAACCTCACAAATAATCAAAATGTTCATGAATAAATATAAAATGATTTTAAAAAATTATTAACATGTAAATTATGTTCTTTAATTTTTAATTATTGAACCTAATTTGATTATTCAGGTCATTAAGATCAAGGGAAGATCACCATGAGACATAAGGTAATGGATCCTCCCTTTCCAACATTTATTCAAGAATATCTTCTATGTTATTTCCTTTTATATAGAGTAACTAATGTGGGAGAATGAATTCGAACCTCCCCCATACTTATTTCATGACATATAAAAGAATAGAAACCCAGTTTTCTCTTGTTAGGCATTCATGTGTACACCGGGTACCATGCTGATACTCTATAAGGGATTCTGCCCGAACCTCATAAATTCTTTATCATTTCTCTATCATTCATTTTATCCAATTTATGTTGTCTTTCCTATTTATTTAAAACATTAACGTATTCTGTATATTCTCTACATTCATGTTTTAATATCCATCACTCATTTTCTTTTAGGGATATAAATGATCCTAAGTGGTTCCCTCCTCAATACATCCTGATAAGAAAACACACATAAAAGTAACTCCCCTCATTCATAACCAATTTCAAGTGCACTCTACAATATGTTTTAAGAGCCGTTTGTTATTATAAAACAAATTTTTTTTGGTAAAAACATCTTGGATAACTTATGGATTTATATAAAATATTATTCCCTTTTCTTCTTTATATGCTCATTAGTATTTATGAATTCATGTATATATGAACCCATGTTTATATGTTATGATTTCACATGCTCCATGCATTTTTATATCATCATTTTATGCCTTCTATCGAATTTACTAAAACACTATTACAATTTTTATTCCTTTTACTAGGATTTTATCTCATACCTTAATTCATGGGATCCTCAGGGTACCATATTAAGATATAAGGGATCAAAGGAATTTAGTATCTCTTTATGAATATTTAATAAAGTATTGATTTTTAGTTCCATGTTTTCATATTTATATACCCAGTCTTCAAAGACACTAGAGTTCAAGATCCCTGGCTTTAGTTCCGATGGATAATTATTAATAAAATCATTTTATGATATTCTTAAAATTTTAGGGTTACTATAGTTGGTATTAGATGATGGTATATAGTTATTGAGATTAAAAATTGAAAAAATTAGTATGAACCTTATAGATGATTCTTATTATAGGAAAACACCCATAAATTTTGGTATGTATATAGTAAGTGGTTTATTAAAAAAATGAATAAATGTATGAATATAAATAGGTAGAGGTGGATCTGGTATTGTTGAATCTAGGGGTAAAACCTGAAAACCCCTCTTTTAACTCTAAGAAAACTGGAGTTGGCACATGACAATGGGACTTGCTGCACTCTTGGTTATACACTCCTAGTGGTTATGCTTTGGTAAATTCAGGAGCTTGGTACCAACCCTTATTAATGGTATAAAAAAATTACCATAATAATATATTTTAGGAAGTATATCAATGCTAACCTATATTGAAAAATAACAAATCTCAAGGTAGGATATAATTATCCTTTATAACTTCATCCTCTTGTGTCCAAGTTTGTCTTATTTATAATCAACCGTTAAGCATTTAAGCCATAAAATTGTATTTTATTCTTCTTATTTAATGGTGGGAAATATAAGAAAATGTTCCAACAGTCAATGTTATATGAAATGTGAATATTGACCAAACTATATTTCTGATATGATGGGAACGGGTGTTCAAAACATCATAACAGTACATGTTGTAGTAGATCAAGTAATGGAAAATAACTCATATCATGTGGAACACAATCCTCCTCCACGGAATGATAATGTTTCCATTGAATCCTTCATGTGGAAAAGGCCAACCTTGTTTAGTGGATATTTTTATCCCCTCATCATGTAACAATGGATTAACTCCATTGAAAAAACATTCTATGTCCTCTACTACTCATAAGAAGGGAATATCATAATGGATGTCTATAATTTTGATGGGGATACTGATCTGTGGTGGGAAATGATCATGAATATGAATCATCAGGAGGAAATTAATTCAATGGATGAGGAGGAATTCAAAATAATATTTTTCAATAAATATTTCCTCTGAACCATCCATATAAATATGGAAATAAAGATCGTTGGACTCAATCATGGGGAATAAGGGTAAATTGGGTTGTATGAAGAAATCATCAAAAAGCGTGTAAGGAATGCCTCTAGCTTTTTCCTAAACACTGAAAGGAATGAGGATCAATTATTTAGTGGACTACAGAATAGTCTACGAAAAGTGATGGAAATTCAAAACTATAAAAATTGTCAGAAGATTCTTTTTTTCCATTAAGGATGGAATAGAGATCAGAGACTCTCAATTGTATAATGGGACCAGCGAAAAAATAGGAAAATGGAATCTAATGTGTACAGTTCTGCAAAAAAATCAGTGATGGAAAGAAGCTCGATCACCCCATAGGTAAAAAATGTTGGAAGAATAATCCTCATAAATATATAAAGGGAACCAAGAATAAATTAAAATGACCAATGTTGGGACAACTAGATAAAAACTTCCAATGAGATATGAAAAAACCCACTAATGTTGCATAATAATGGATTTTTCAGTTCAACACTCAGCCAATAGTGTTGAGTTACAACTGTAAAGAGAATGGGAACTGTGCAATCAATTCCTCGAAGATGGGTGTTGTTATATGAAATCAACTACATCATCCAATGCAACAAGTAATTTCTTATATTTTTTCTACTTCTGAGGTGGAGCTAAAAAACAATGTGGTGACAGGTATGCTAGTGATTCATTCATAAATTGCGAATGTACTTTTTGATTATGGTTATGAACATTCTTTCATATCATACAGGTTTAGTAGAACTATTCAAAACTCACCTAAAAATTTGGAGAAGAAGATATTTATGTGAACATTAAATGGGGAAATGTTTTTCATCCATGGTTTATAACTCCTCTACAATTAACGTTTGTGGATGGAACCACCTAGAAAATCTCATCATACATACTTTTGGAGAGTTCAATGAAATCATGAGAATGGATTAGCTATCTTTATATAAATCCAACATCAACATTCAGGAATGGGAGATCAGTCTTCGCATATCCTAGCATCCTTCAATTTGTTAGAAGCAGAAGGAGGTAGATGAATCTCTATTAGAATCTATTTTTAAATTGTGCATGTTAATTTTTTATGATAAAGCATGTCTAGGATAGATAATTAGGTTGATGGAGAGAATCTTTCTCAATGATATGCCCATCCTGGGGGATTACACAAATGTAATCTCTAAAGGGATGCATGGTATTCCACCTGATCAAGAGGATGAGTTCTCAATTCAACTTATTCCTCGATCTATACCTATATCAAAAACACATTTTTGAACATCAATTGTTGAGTTGGATGATTTTATGAACATTTTACAAGAAAATCTAGATAATGGTTTCATACTCCCAAGTTCATCACCTTAGGGTTCACCAGTCCTGTTCGTCATGAAGAAGTATGGATCATTGAAAATCTACATTGATTATTGTGAGATCAATGAAATCACAATAATGAAAATGTATCCCTTATCATGGATAGATGAATTGTTCAATCCGATTCATGGGGGAAATTATTTCTTTTAGGTGGACCTTCCGTCAGGATATCACCAATTAATGGTGAGGTACGAAAATATTCCCAAGATTACCATTTGAATTAGGTATGGACACTATGAGTTCATAGAGATACACATAGGACTCAATAATGCTCCAAAAATTTCATGGAATTAATTAATAGAGTCTTTCTAGATTACCTTGAAAATTTTTATGTAGTATTTATCGATGATATTATGGTATACTACAAGAGCGAGGAGCATCATTAGAAGAGTTTGAATACTATGTTAATTACTCTGTGAAGGGATAAGGTATATAAAATGTATAGTAAATGTGAGTTCATGATGAATTAAGTATCATTCATGGGACTTGTTATCACCCAAAAAGATATTATTACGGATTCATTAATGCAAAATTCAATTAAAGAGTGTCCCAAGCCAACATTTGTATTGGACATCTAAAACTTTTAGTACCTAGATAGGTATTTTTGATGATTTAGGAAGAACTTTTCACAATTTTCAAACTCAATAACCAAGTTAACATGAATTGGAGTTATGATTTTCTAGACATAAGAATGTGAATAGAGCTTTACGGAGTTGAATAAGAGGATAATAATTACGCAAGTACTCACACTCCCATCAAGTGGAGAACCATTTGTGGTGTAAAATTATTATTTTAAAAAATGAATTAGGATTTCTTCTTATAAAAAATATTAATTATATCCCATGTTCCTCAAGGAAACTAAAAATACATGAGAAAAAATATTCTACACATGATCTGGACTTGGCGACTGTGATCTTTTTGTTTTACATATGGTGATATTATCTCTAGGGGAAGATGTGTTTGATACAAACTAATTACAAGATCCTACAATATTTATTCACACAAAGAGACCTTAATACGATCAAGTGAATATGGAAAGTGCACATTAACGATTTTCACTGCTCAGTCCATTACAATCTCGATAAGGAAAAAAGGTAGGATATGCTCAATTTCGAAAGGATCCTACATCTTTATCAATGACGAGAATTGATGAGGATCACATCACCCTAGATATGTAAAGGATGGCCATAAGAATCATTACTGTAGGAACACTATCAATCCTTTCTCAAATGATTTATCAACCATACATCCCAGAGAAAACAAGGAATTCTCAATGAAAATATGAAGCAATTCAGAAAATGGTGGAAAGCATTAGAAATGTTGAATCCTCTAAGTTTATTATTTTTGGATGTAGTTTTAATTTTTGGGTATCGATTTTTTGTACCATCCGATCAAGATATAAAAAAGGCTATTTTGAATGACGCATATATCTGAACCTTCTCTATCCACCATGGGAGAAAAAAGCTGGGTCGAGAGCTCTAAGAGAACCTTTTTTGGGACAATATGAAGATGGAGATTGCAGAATATATATCAATGTTCCTAGTTTTTCAATAAGTTAAGGCTGAAAGGAAAAATTATAGAGGGATGTTTCAAACACTACCCATACCAACATGGATGTGGGAAAACATCACCATGGTCTTTGTCCCTCGACTTTTAAGGACATGTATAGGAAACGATGCTATATGGGACATTGTGGATCATCATACAAAGACATGTCACTTTACAGCTATAACATCCCAAATAATTAAGGAATAAGACACTTTTCATATTTATTAATATTTGGGAATTAAATATTAATTTTACATTAAAGGGGATTCTATGTTTGATGACATACCTGATACACAACAATGGGTTTCTTTGAAATCTTATATTATACACTAATAAAATAATATTATTAATTTAAAAATTAGTTAATGCATAACCATTGTATTGGAGGCAATGAATTGAAATAACTAAAATATGACTATATATGTTTATTAAATGATTTTACATTTATCCAATAAAAGTTATGGGCTTAAAATATGACTGAACCATATTATAAGCATGAATACTCTGATAGTCAGTCAAATGAGGATTTACTACATTTTGATGGAAAAACCTCATTAAATCTAGTTTCGGCCATTTTTATATTTTATATTTGACAAAATAAAATTCTTCTTTAGATTTGGGACTTCAAAATTTACTTTGGGTTAATTTTTGGTATTTTTCTGATAAAGTTCATTTTTTATTGAATAGTGAAAAATATTGTATTTTAATTCAAAAGTGCCTTTTAATATAATTTATTTATTTTGATATATTATCTTTTTAATTGGGTTTAAAGTGTAATTAAAATCTATTTTTACCATTTAATCACATGGTGGTCATTGGAAATAATTTCATTTTGAAATTGGACATAAACAACTTCCAATCTTTTGATAGTTAATATTTCGTAAAAACACGCTAGTTGTTTTGACAATGGGAATTAATTTTAACTTAATTATTGAAACTTCTATGTTTTGAACTTTTTTAAAATAGATATCATTTTTGAATTCAGAAAATAAAATATAGAATAGGTGTAAATTTTGGTATATTTCTGAAAAACATCAATTTTTGATGAATAGTGAAACCACTTAGTATTACTTTAAAAAACAGATTTTTAATTTAAATTAAATTTTTCCACCTTTTTGAATTGAATTTAGAAAATCCAACATACATGGTTTTTATTATTAAGTAAAATTTGGTTCAATAAGATAAAAATAATTTTTGGTGAATAGTATCTTTTGAATTTTATTTACCGCTATTAAAGGTAAATAGGGTAATTCAAGGTAAAAAGAACATCATAATAATAAACAATTAACTCAAAATTTCTCCTAACCTTATTGGATGAGTCATGGCCGACGATGGGTATATTTGGGTCGATTTTGGGACCCCATGGAGCCACTTAAGAGTGATAATGACACTTTGAATTAATTAATTTAATATAAAGGAAAAAATTACATAGACATATATCTTTTAGTAAATTAATTTTTAAATGGGGTTATATATGTTATCCTTTCAACTATAAATATTCATTGTAAATATAAAAAGATTTCCTAAATCATGGTATTTTTTATAATTGTTAGAAAATAAATAAATTAAATTATTTATGAAAGAATAAAAATGCAGTATAAACCTCATTAATAATTGATTTAAATAAAATAAGATTATAAATATTAAAATAACATCCAAAACCAGTCCAATTTTTATTGGATGATTTTATTTCCACCACGAGCCATCTTATCTTAGAATTTAATTAGTTTTGGACCTTTAAAAATATAATATCATTATATTATAAAATAATATCTTCAAACTTTCTTAAAGAGCCCCTCCTCCCCCTTATAAAATAACACCACTTCTATCCAATTCCTCGCACCTCCCAAGTATTTTGTCTCATCAAAACTTGGACCAATTAAGCTCCCTACATCCCTCTCCTCCTCCTAGAATCCTTACCTTAGGAAGAAGGAACTTCAAGAAGTCCTTTTGATTCAATCCAAAAGAAGTTACCCAAATTAAAGGTAACATTTCCTCTTAAATTCGTTTCTTTAATTTTACTTCTCCAAACACTAAACACTTTTTATTACTTTATTTTATAACAAAACCATAATCCTAAATATACTATGATGTTTTTATGAGAATTATTTTAACTACAATTACACACACCTCAATCTAATGGGTGATGAACATATTGTTTCTGTGGATGAAAAACTAACGCCTCACAAAACGATGATTGTTCGATTATCTCCTACCGCCTCTAATGGTGTCCATTAAGATGGAAATGTATTTATATATGATGTATATTATGTTTATATTTTCATTATTCTTCTTTATTGTACATTTATATTGTACCTTTATGGTTTCCATAATGGTTAAACGCGATAATTTCATTTGAGGAAGTGCGGACTATCGCCCCCTCAAAGTGATATGGCTCGTTAATGCTATATGTGGGATTTTTAAAGGATATAGTTAATGATATTATATTATACTGGAATTAAAATATGCCTATTTATAATTATGTTTGAATTCCATTATAATATGAAATTGAAATGAAAGTAGCGTTCATGCGTTCGTATGACATACCGTCTCCATGAATGGTGCATTTCAATTCATATCTCAAAAATGTTATGTACTATTATAAATAAATATATATACTGTAAATATATTATTTATAGGATATCTAAATCATTAATATCATTATATAGATAATGTACTATTGAACAAATGTAGATCTTGTAATTATAAGGTGTTCATTTTTGACTTAAGTACCAAATATCTACCAAACGACCATTATTAACTTAAATGATTGCATAATTCTTATAACATCTTAATATGTTATATAAAAAGGATAATAAAATTGAAAAAGGATCTTAATAAATTATAAATTAACTTTAGTTTATTATTCATAAAGAACAAGGTACAAACATGTCAAGTCGGACACGAAGTAAGGGATTTTCTTATCTCACTTTTAATTCGGTGAGATTTCCATTATTCGCCACATATTCATTGGTTGTGGTGAATTGTGTACTCCCATTTGATATATATTATCATTATTTTTATTATATTCATGGTATTATGTGATTCATTTGTTGGTTATTAACTTTTGGTCATACGACACTGTTAATTACAATGTGGTAAAGGGTTTCATCTCACTTTTTATTCCCATGACATTCATTCTATATTTGACATAATTTACTTTGGTGTGGTGTGTGAACTACCCATTATGGTACTATTTCTGTAATATACTTTTATTTATTAGTATTTAAATCTTCATTGTATGATCCTTCTTTCATGTGGTGTATGTTTTGTAAGTTACCAAATCGGTAAGGGAACATTTCACCCTCCTCTTTTTAAAAGACTTCTATTTGTTATGTATTTTAATTTACATATTATTATGTTGGGATATGTTCTTATACATATTTATTGATGTAAACATTATTTTCAATTGATGATATACAATTTTTATCTCATTAAATAATTTTCTGAATTTTAAGGATATGTTGTTAGGCTGTTGAATTTTTACAAGGGAAGTTCTTAACCCAATTTCAATTCTTTGGGTTCAACTTGTACTTCATGAATATTTCATTCTATGAATATGTGTGAATTACCTATGATTGCATCACACTTAAATCCAATTATATTGGGTGTATTTATATATGTCACACATAATTATGTGACTGATTTATCCTTAACTTAAGAATACCATATTTATAATGGATTTCATCTCAATTTAAATTTCCACTGAGACTTCATTGTTGTTATGCCCCAATTAATTATTATATGGTGTATATACTCTCCTTTAACATATTATATCTTGAATAAAATTATTATATTGATATTTTAATGTTATGAATAAATATTATTCATCATTTATTTGTATTCAATCATCTCTTTTTTTGTTAAAATCTATTTAACCAAAATATCGTTATAAATTTTTTAAATATTTTTTATTCTAAATATTTCCCATTATTTTAAATGTTTTAAAAATGGGTTTTAGTATTTATTTATATGGAAATTTATATTTTCAAATGATAATTCATTTAAAAGCTTCAAAGTGGTATGGTACAATTTGATTCAAAAATCACTTTTTAAATGGTTTTGAAAATGATTTGATAAGGCATTATTTATTTCAATATCTTGATTTGATATATTGGAATGTTGGAATGTTATATTTCCTTAATACATGTGTTATGTGTTATGATTATGTTATGGTTATTGGGAATTGATTACATATAAGAGAGGTTTGGTGATAAACCTAGGGCGTGTGAGCCCAAGATAGCTCTCCAATGCATTGGGTAACGTGACGTAGGTAAACACGATGTTTCTCCAAAGTGATTTAGGGAATATATTGTGATAGGTATTTCAAGTGTAAATCTCTATGTTGCTATGATAGATATAATGTATTTTTGATATGGATTCCATAAGTAACCTTTATGATTTATGATTTGTGTGTGTTATTCACAAATCATATGATTTTTAAGGTATGTTATGATTGAAAAGTATGGTTTCATTGATTTATATTTATTTATGGGATAATGTTTTCCTTCCTTATTTTATAACCCTTTCTGAGATTTTTATGCTCATCCGAAAATTTTAAATTGTTTTCCATAGGAATTAAAGATAAATAGGGTCAATGATGGGATCAAGTAAAAGTAATGATGTCCAAAACATGGAACTAGACAAGTTTCTTTTTACGATTTTTTATTTATTTGAAAAAAAAATGTATACTGAGTTGTAGGGTCTACATATAATATTCATGTTTTTATGTAATAGTTATGGACTAGTTATCTAAAAATCTAAACCTGAAAATATCCTCAATGTGAATTAATCATATAATTCAATATTATGTAATGTTTTAAGGTCGAGTCCTTATAGATGGTATCAATGGTTGGTTTAGTCAAATATATGGATTTGGAGTTTTCGTTAAACACATTGTTAGTCCCTAGGTCTATTATTTCAGGTAAATCTTTGTTTTCTAGCTTTTTCAGATAATGGAAAGTCAGTTACAAGTGGAAGGAGGATGATCTCAAATGACATTCCTATCTCTTCCTGATGAATTGCATGAAATAATTATTGCAAAGTCCTATTCGGATGATGGTGAATCATTCTCAAGAATACAACTCACTTGTAATCTGTTTTTTGGGATATCAAACACCTACATTGTACCTCATTATCATCGTGGATCATGGTTTGTATTTAAACAAATCCTATTTTCAAAATATTGTCATATTTCTATGAAAGTTAAATATTATCAAGGAATTTACAAATATTTTACCTTATCACAAGATTATGAATCATATTATTATTTTAAAAAAATGTGATAAAGAAGGAGACCATTTCACAACCTATTTATTTTTTCTTTTATAATATAGTATCTCAATACACATTTATGGTATTTTTAAAGGACCGTTAATTGAATGTTTCAACTCAAATTCAATCTGACTATTTTATAGAAATCATTTTTATCAGTTGTTTTGAAATTATATGTCATACATGATTATTTTCCAAAACCATTTTTTTGTGAACACCCATATGACCAATGTAGTTAAATGTGTATTTGGATGGAAGAAGCAAATGATTCTGAAGGATATGTAAATAATTTTTGCAATGCATGGACCTTCTACTTATGTGAACAGGATGACGATGAAACCAAATGGACACCATGATCAAGGTATGTTGTTCTTCGTTTTTGGGATCGTTTTATTTTATCATATGGTGGTGAAATAAGACTTCAAAAATTAAGATGTTGTGGTCATAATCAATTTGGATGAAAATGAGAGGTATAAGGAAACCATTGAAGCTAAAATATGTTAGTTTTATTTTTGAGTTTCAAAAAAAGGACAACCCGTAGGATGGGTGACAACCCGTTGCATCTGTAAAGGATACATGAATCAAACCCACAACCGAAGGGCGACAAGGGCGCATCACCTACCACTAGGCTACATGATGTACTTGGTTAGTATGACTTATTATTTTAGTAAAATTATTTTATGGAACAAGAATAATTTTATTTTTTGAACTTATTTTTTAAAAAATAGATATACTTATTATAGAGAAATGATTTAGTGATTAAGTGATAAAGGTTGTCGTGGAAGACGTTCTCTATTTTGAGGAAACACTATATACCTAATTAAGATAGAATTCTATGGGATTTAAATTGTGGAATAATGGTTGAAATTTTAGTTTGGATGAATCTATGTTTTTTATGGACATATGATGACTTTATTTATTTATGAAAATGATTAACCTATCATAGATAATATGTGATTAGTTTAATTACTTTTCATGATGAGACTTTAGGAGTAACTCATGTTATTTGGAGATAAATGCTAGGATGTATCTTGGATGTCTATGTAATTAAATCCTTATGAGATTTGGGTTACAATATCAGTTTAGATTACTTTTGAAGAATTTTAGGGACATTTGTTTATTGAATGTTCTTTGTTTATCTTTGGGGTTTGTTTGAAAAATTTTGAAGATTAAGAGTAGTTTATCTTCATGTAAAATATTGTTCTTTTTTTTGTATTATCTGATCTCTCACTAACCAGTATGGTTTTAGTTGATGTCTAAACACAAGGGAAATATATAGTTCTTCTTTTTTGGATTATGTGATTCTCAAGAAGATGATTCTTGTAGTTTTGATGTGATCAAGTCTTTTTGAATGCTCATTACTTGGAGAGATGATTAGTTTTTGGAAGAAACTTATTGAATTATGAATCTCTACTTGATGGTATGTATATTTCCTTATTTTCTTATTCTATGTGGTAAATTATTTCCTCAAAATTATGAAAAGGAATGTAAAACAAAAACATCGTTGGTTTACGTTTCATGAAAAGTAATCAATGACAGTTTAACAAATCATATGTTTGTGACTTTCTGGTAGTGAAAATTCTCCAAATAATGTTTTTTATCACTCTCCATTAGAACATGCATGTTTTTTCTCTCTTCCATATCCATGTTTTTCTATATGGAATCCTAGTATGGGTTATCTCAGGTGACCTTTGTACTTCTCTTTCATTCTTTTAAAGTGACAATTTTTACAGATTCTGTTCTGATATGGAACATTCAATGATGTTTCCAAGCCCAGTTTTAGAATTATGAGGACGCAATTCCCAAAAGGTGGGAAGGATGTAACATCCTAGATAAATAAAGAATAAGAAAGATTTCATATTTATTAATATTTTTGAATTAAATATATTTTTTACATTAATGGGGATTCTATGTTCGATGGCATACCCGATACGCAACAATGAGTTTATTTGAAATCTTATATTGCACACTAATAATATAATATTATTAATTTAAAAGGTAGTTAATGCCTAGCCATTGTATTGGTGGGAATGAATAAAACAAACTAAAATATGATTATATATGTTTGTTAAATGTTTTTACAATTATCCAATAAAATATAGGGGCTTAAAATATGAATGAATCTAATTTTAAGCATGAATAATCTAATATTTAGTCAAAGGTTGATTTACCGCCTTTTGATGGAGAACCCTCATTAAATCTAGCTTTCGTCTTTTTTATCTGTTATATATGACAAAATAAAATTCTTCTCCAAATTTGGGACATCCAAATTTACTTTGGGTAAATTTTTGGTATTTTTCTGATAAAGTTCATTTTTTAATGAATTGTGAAAAATATTGTATTTTAATTCAAAAGTGTCTTTTAATATAATATATTAATATGGTTAGATTATTTTTTAATTGTTTTTAAAGTTTAATTAGAATATATTTTTACCATTTAATCTAATGTTGGTCATTGGAAATAATTTCATTTTGAAATTGAAGTAAAATAAGTGCCCATATTTTGATAGTAATTATTTCTTAAAAACAAGCTATTTGTTTTGACAACAAAAATTAATTTTAAATTAATTAATGAAACTAATATGTGTTTAATTTTTTAAAATACACATAATTTTTTAATTAATAATATAAAATATATCTTAGGCTTATTTTTCGGTATTTTTCTAAAAAACATCAATTTTTGATGAATAGTGAAACCACTTACTAGTAGTTAAAAAACTGGCATTTTCATTTAAATGAAATTATAACACTTCTGTGAATTGAATTTCGAAAATCATACATACATGGTTGTTATTAGAAATTAAAATGTTGTTCAATAAGATAAAAATATTTTTTTGTGAATAGTAACTATTACTTTTATTTACAGTGCTTATAGGTAAATAAGGTAATTTAGTGTAAGAAGAATATCATAATAATAAAAAAATTACCTTAACACATGTTATAACCTAATTTTATAAGTTATGTCTGACCATGGGCTTCTTTGGGTAAATTTTGGGACCCCATAAAGCCACATAAGAGTGATAATGACACTTTAGATTAATTAATTTAATGTAAAGGCAAAAATGACACAAACAAATATCTTACAGTAAATTAATTTTTACATGGGGTTATATAAGTTATATTTTCGACTATAAATATTAATTGGAAATGAAAAACTATTTCCTACATCATGGTGTTTTTGTTATAATTTTTAGACCACAAATAAATTAAATTATTTATGACACGATAATGATGCAATATATATCTCATTAATAATTGATTTAAATAAATAATATTATAAATATTATAATAACAACCAAAACCAGTCCAATTCTTATTTGATGATTTTATTTCGTCAATGTGTCAGAATATATTTGACATTAATTATATTTGGACCTTTAGAAACTGAATATCATTTTATTATAAAATAATATTTTCACACTTTCTTAAAGAGCCCATGCACCCCCTTATAAAAGGACACCAATTCTAACCAATTCATCACACCTCACAAATCTTTTGGATCTTCCAAACTCTAAACAGCAAAGCTCTCAACATGTCTATTCTCCTCCTAGAAGCCTTAACTTATGTAGAAGGCACTTTAAAAAGACTTGTTGGTTAAACCAAAGGAAGTTACCCAAATTAAAGGTAATAGTTCCTCTTAATTTATTTTCTTTTATTTTACTTCTCCAACCCCAAAACTCTTTTTATTCCTTTAATTAATAGAAAAACAAGTATCCTAAATATACTATTATGTTTTTATGAGAATGATTTTAACTACACTTACACACACCTCCGTCTAATGTGTGAAGAACATACTCTTTCTGTGGATGGAAAACTAATGCCTCACGAAACGTTGATTATTTGATTATCTCCTAACGCCTCTAATGGTGGCCATTAAGATGGAAATGTATTTATATATGATATATATTATGTTTATATTTTTTCTATGTTTCTGTATTTTACATTTATATCCTATCTTTATGGTTTCTATAATGGGTAAACGCGATAATTTCATTTGAGAAAGTGCGGACTACCACCCTCTCAATGTGATAGGACTCATTAATGCCATATGTGGGATTTATAAAAGATATTGTTAATGATATTATATTATAATGGATTTATAATATACCTATGAACAATTATTTTTTAATTCCATTAAAATATGAAATAGCAATGAAAGTAGTGTTCAAGCGTACATAGGACTTACCGTCTCCATGAATGGTGCATTTCATTTCATATCTCCAAAATGTTATCTACTATTATAAATACATATATATTGGATATATACTATTTATATGATATCTAAATCATGAATATCATTCTTAATATAATGTAATATTTACCACATGGACAACTTTTAATTATAAGTTGTTCATTTTTTATTCAAGTACCAGATATCGACCAAATGACCATTATTAACTTAAATGATTGCATAATGTTTATAACATGGTAATAAGTTATATAAAAAGGATAATAAACTTGAAAAAGATTTATAATCAAGTAGAAATTAGTTTTAGTTTATTATTCAGGAAGAACAAGGAACAAAAGAGTCAAGTCGTACACGAGGTAATGGATTTTCTTAAATCACTTTTAATTACATGAGATTTCCATTGTTCGCCACTTATTCATTTCATATGGTGTATTGTGTACTGACATTTGATATATGTTATCATGATGTATCTTATATTCATGTTATTTGATTATTGATTTTGTGGTTATTAACTCTTTGGCATACGACTCATTTGATTACAACATGGTAATGAGTTTCATCTCACTTTTTATTCCCGTGAGATTCATGCTATATTTTCCACTAATTACTATTGTGTGGTGTATTTAATGCCCATTATTGTACTATTTGTTTATTATAAATTAATTAATGTGTATTTAAATCTTCATTTTATGATCCTTCTTTCTTGTGGTGTATGTTTTGTAAATTAACAAATCGGTAAGGGAACCTTCCACCATCCTCTTTTTAAAAGACTTCATTTTGTTATGTCTTTTAATTTACATCCTCTTATGATGGTATATGTTCTTATATACCCTTATTGATATAAAAATTATGTAAAAGTGATGAGATACCATTTTTATCTCATCAACTCATTTTTTGAATTTTAATGTGATGTCGTTAGGCTATGGAATTTTTATAAGGGAAATTTTTAACCCAATTTCAATTCATTGGGTTCAACTTGTACTTCTTGAATATGTCATCCTATGAATATGTGTGAATTAAATATTATTGTTTTACACTTAAATCCAGTTATATTGGGTGTATTTATATTTTTTCACACATATTTATTTGATTGATTTATCCTTAATTTAAGGATACCATCTTTACAAGTGAGTTCATCTCAATTTCCATTTCCAGTGAGACTTAATTGTTGTTATGCACCAATTCACTCTTATATGGTGTATATATTGTCCTTTGACATATTATATCATGAATCCATTTATTATCATGATATTATATTGCTCTGATTAGTTGTTATTCCTCTTTTATTTGTATTCAAGCATCTCCCTTTCTGTTAAAAAACTTTTTCACCAAAATTTAGTTTTAAAGGATTAAAAGATTTATTCATTTAAATATTTCTCATTATTTTAAATGTTTTAAAAATTGGTATCAGGATTTATTTATATTTAAATTAATGTTTTAAAATGATAATTTCTTTAAAATCTATAAAGTGGTATGGGGAACTTTGATTCTAAAATCACTTTTTAAATGGTTTTGAAAATGATTTGATAAGGAATTGTTTATTTCAATATCTTTATTTGATATATTAGAATGTGAAAATATTATATTTACTTTATACTTTTGTAATGTGTTATGATTATGTTATGGTTATTGGGAATTGTTTAAGAATACAGATGGTTCCGTGATAATCCTAGGGCGGGTGAGCCCAAGATAGCTCTCTAATGCATTGGGTAACATGAAGGAGGTAAATGTGATGTTTCTCCTAAGAGATTTAGTGAATGTACTGGGATGGATATTCCAATTGTAACTCCCTATGTAGCTGTGATAGCTATAATGTAATTTTGATATGGATTCCAAAAGTATCTTTTATGATCTCTGTTTTGTGTGTGTTATTCATAAATATTATTATTTCGTAAGGTATGTTATGATTGAAAATTATGGTTTCATTGATTTGTATTTATTTGTGGGACAATGTTTTCCTTCCTTATTTTATAACCCTTACTGAGTTTTTTATAGTCATCCCTTATTTTTAAAATGTTTTCCACAGGACTTAAAGAATAATAGGTTCATCGATGGGATCAAGGAAAAGTCATGTGTCTAAAACATGGAAATAGACATGTTACTTTTTAAGAGTTATTATTTTTTTAAAAAAATGGATACTGTGTAGTGGTGTCTACATGTAATATTCAAGTTGTTATGTAATATTTATGGCCTAATTCTATAAAACCCTAAACTGAAAAGATCCCCAATGTGAATTATTCATTTAATTCAATATTATGTAATGTTTTAAGGTCGGGTCCTTATAACCGCATTACAAGAGGAATTATCATTAGATCAACTCGCAGAAATATACATCAAAGAAGTGGTAAGGCCTCACGAAGTACCAGTATCTATTATATCTTATTTTTATCCAAGATTCACCATGACGTTTTGGAAAAGTCTCTAACATGATCTAATCACATATTCGATCTTTAGCATGAACTATCATCCTCAAACTAATGGCCAATCTAAGAGAACAATTCAAAAATTGGAATATAAGTTAAGATATTGTTCTATGGACATAAAAGAAGGGTGGGAGTAACCTCTTACACTAGTTGAATTCTCCTACAACAGTATTTTCCCCTTTATTATCTAAATATCACAATACAAAGACCTCTATGGAAAATAGTTAAGAATACCGACATGTTGTGATGATGTTGGTGAGAGTAAGATACTACAAACATAAATGGATAATGAAATGGTGGATAAGTTAAAAACCATTCAGTAGCACATCAAGGATGCCCAGTGTCAGCAAAATAGTTATGCAGACAATCATTGACGAGACCCAGAGTTCAAAGATAGAGACATGGCATTTCTTTACATATCTCCATGGAAGAAGGTCCTGAGGTTTGAAAAAAAATGAATACTAAATCCTAGGAACATATTCTACATAGATATTATTGATTGTATCAGGGTTATAGACTATCGAATAGCACATCCCCCTACTTTGGAAAAATTACACGAGGTATTCCATGTGTCCCTCTTATGAAAGTACAAACCATTCCTTCACATGCACTCTCTTTTGGGTGGTATAGCTGGAGAATGTTCTTTCTTATGAGGAGCAGCCAGGGAAGATCTTAGATTATAGAGATAATGTTCTACGTAACAAGACTACTGACCTAGTCAATGTACTATGGTTTAACCGTATGTAAGATGAGGAAACATGGGAACTGGAGGAGGTAATAAAGGAAAAGTACCCACACCTTTATATGGCCTAGAACGTAAAATCTAATTTGGAGGGAAAAATTTCATAATGGGGAATAATGCAACGAACGAATGTTTAATCAATATAGGTTCCCTTCCTATAATTATTTCATATAATCACAAGAAATCACAACACAACGACCTACTCTGAATTATGTGACCTTTAAACATAATATTATCACTTCTTTGATTTTAATTTCAAAATTTTGACATACACTATTGTGATCAGTATGATATTTGGGGTCTAATAAAACAAACTATTTTTTGGTCAATAATAACACAACATTATGAATAGTATCTTACCCTTATAAATAGTATTATGATCATTCTGAATATTACATCATCCAAATGAATAGTAACCTTTCCCTTGAATATATAAATAAAATTTATGTGTCTTATAAGTGATAATATGACCATTGTGAAATTATTGGTATTTATTTCAGTCATAAATAATTATTTACAATTAATTTATTTATTTAAATTAAAATTCTGTTTACTAAAATGAGTTCATAATTTAAAAAATTTATGCTTTCTGATTATAATTTATCTTTAGATGACAATATGTAATTTTTGAAAACAATATAAAATCAATTATAATTTTATAATTTGTATTTTTTAAGTAAATTGTGATTTTAATTAAAATTTAAAATATTTATATTTATATTTTTTTTTGAAAAATTGATTTCATTTTTTGATAATACACATTGAAAAAATTAGTTATGATAAATTTTTTGGATATTTTTGAAATGCATGGTTTTTTGTGAAGAGTAAAATGCTATAATTTATGATAAATGATAAATATATGAATTATGATGTCATCATCTGATGTATGTATGATGTAAGGCCAATATATCAAACTCACATGAAATCATAACTATTTTTCATCATGTAATAGTCATTATTTCTGGTCCTGAAGGAAATTAATAAAATAAGGAATAAATATTTTCAAAACCCTACTCTCTTCCATTATAAATTCATCCCTCATTGCCTCTTCTCTTCCCCTATCTCAAGCCTTTTTTGTTGCCTAAATTATGTCCAAACCTCTCCCCAAGATCCTCCCCCACATCCATCAGACCTTAGTCTCTTAAAAAAACCAAAACCACTTCCCTAAAGAAGCTCTCAATGGAAATAAAATCAAGAGAAAAATTCCTCTTTCTCATTCTTTTATATTCTTTAATGTTCATTTCTTTTATTTTTTTCTTTCCTCACCTCCCATCACCCAAATGGTATGATAACTCAAAAAATATAAATTTAATTTAATTCTATTATGATGATGGTATAATTTATCATAATATCTTTTTCCCCCTCCTTTTATACTATAAATGAGAACATTGTCCGATATGTGTTGATTTATCATATTTAATGGTGACAGGTTTTTAATTTCCAATAACATCCTCTTGGATGATCATGAAACCATTTTAATTGTTGAACAAGAACATAATATATTTATTTTATCATATTTAATGTTATAGAAAAATTTTTCACACATGATGTAAAATAATAATATAGAACAATTTTATTGTGTTCAAAATCGCCAAGATAATCCAAGTGTGTATTATTAATGTTTTATATAATGATACACCTTCGATCCCAATATCCAAATTAATTTTATAACCTTAAAATCCTTTTTATTTTCACTATTTTCATTTAACTTCAATTCTAGACAACCAATCTCATTATACATGTGTATATGAACATGAATATAATTGAACCGATCATTAAAACCAAAGAAACAAATGGAGCAGAATAATCAAATTGAACCTCATAACTAATCAAAAAGGTTACTAAAGAACATAAAATTTTACAATAAATAATTTACATGTTAAATAGGTTCTTTAATTATTAATTAATTATCCTAATTTGATTATCCAAGTCATTAATAAAAATAGAAGATCAACATCAAACATTAGGAAAGGGATCCTCTTTTTCTAACATTTATTCAAGAATATCCTCTATGTTATGCCACTTTATGTGTATTTAAGAATGGTAGGTATAAATTTTCACCTACCTAATACTTCCCTTTAGATTTATAAAATAATATAAAACTCTTTATATCTCATTAAGACATCTTATGTACACCTAGTATCATGCTAATACACCATAAGTAATTCTACCCAAACCACCTCCATTCCTTCGGGTTTCGCAATGTTTATGTTTACCCAAATGATTTTGCCTTTAGTTTTTATATAAATCTTTAAAAAAATGTATATATGCTCTAAAAACATGGTTTATGATCCAAAACTCATTTTCTTTTGGGGATATATGTGGTTTTATGTGGTTCCCCACTCAATACTTCCCAAAAAGCAATCGCGTTTAAAGGGAACTTCTTGAATTCATTCCCAATTTCAAGTTCACTCTACCATATGTATTCATCCACATTTTCTTATAAAATAAATTTTTTTATTATGAAAACATTCATCGATAACTTCTAGTTTAATATATAATATTATCCCCTTTTATATTTTAAATGCTTGTTAGTATTTTCATTAAAAAAGAACTAAAATGTTTTAATGCTAAAAATCCATAAATACTCTTCTTTAAAGTAGTATATTTTGTTTGAAATAAAATACCTTTATATATTCCTATTTTATCTTATGAATTTATATGTATGGTTTAATTCCTCTCATTTTTGGACACATGTATGATAAACCCATTCATTATGATTTATCACATGAATATGATACTCATTTCCTTCCATGGGTACCCTTATGTTTTTGTATGAATGATTATGTGTGATTCTTAATGGGGAAGCATATTCAAGAAAATTTAAAGATGTATGCACCCAGATAGCGCTCTAATGCATTGGTAAAATTTTAGTCTTTTGAGACGTTATGTGAAATGGTCTTAGCTGTTAACCATGACTGGTGATACCATGTGCATCAGTCTTGGTGGTCATCCTTGACTTGTGATCCAGTATTTGAAACAATAATAGACTCATGATAAATCCATGTTTTATAATTCTACAACATTATTTTGACTCCAGGTTTATACGACCACATGATTATTCGTTATGATTTCACAAGTTCCTGACTTTTTTATATCATTTTGCCATTCCATCTTACCCACGTGCTAAAACAATTTTACTATGTTTTTTCCCTTACTGTGACTTAACCCATACAATAGTTCAGGTGATCTCTAGGGTAACCTATTAATATGTAAGTGATCAAAAGGAATTATGATATCTTTATGAAGATTATATAAAGAAGAATTTTTAGTCCCATGTTTCAGTTTTATGCACCTAGTCTTCAGAGACACTAGACTTCATGATCCTTGTCTTTTTCTCTGAAGTACAATTATTCATAAAATCATGAAATAATATATGTAAAAGGATAGGGTATCTATATTTTTACATTCCTATAATCGATGAATAGTGTCATTTATCCATATTTCAACATTAAAAAGAGAACTTGTGCTCCCCAAGATGATGCACTAGGGGGTATGGACACTTATCCAAATGCTCTTGTAACTTTTTATTTAACTCCTCCAATTCGATATGATATATCATATAGGGACACATTGAGATTGTTCTAACTCCGGGTATGCATTCTATTATGATATCTACCTCATGATTCTGGGGTAGTCCAGGTAACTCTTCAGGATATACATCATTGTATTCCCTAACAACATGAATTTTCTATTGTTTTATTACTTCCATCGACTCAACCATTTGAGAGATGTATGATTCATTATGGGGAATCAAAAACCACTCTGTTTAATGGTTTAACAAAGGATATTCATGATCTTTCATGAATTTTTATAGGATCGTGGGATAGTTCGTAATATGAAAAGTTATTTTTTTTCCAGACAGTTGATATGTGTAACATCCCAACCCGAAATACAACTAAACTAGTAGTTGAACTAGTCACCAAATTGCCTCAAGAACATCTTCACATATTGAAAAATTTGTCATCTAGAAGAAAGGGTGGAATTTTTGTTCAATGGGTAGAATATACCTTCAATATAATAGTGTAAAATAATAAAAAGATAGTAAAAATCATATAAATGTAGAAGTAATATAAAGAAATAGACAAAGTAGTGGAATATGATTATATAAAAAATTGAATATAGATAATTTCCAAATCCAGTTAATTCTATGAATTTATTCCGTAAGATGATATATATTAAAAAATAATCAAATAGTCTATAATGAATTACATTTCAGTACAAGAATAAATAACTAACACCAAGGCCTATAGGAAATCACCATGAGAATCCAGAGCTCTAGTTCAGTCCTTTTCTCCTTACTATCCAATACAACAAAATATAAAATCAAGGACTATTGCCCTGAAACAAGTTTGACTACTAAGACACCAAGGGTACCTGATAAGGTTGTGATAAATAAATCGTAGTAGGCTAGCACCTTTGGTGTAAAGAAAAGTCTGTCATATTAAATGAAAAAAAGTAGTGAAAGCATTTATATAAAAAGTAAGGAAGTACTAAAAAGTTACATCCTTCAAATGAATATATCTATTTAATGTAAATTTCATTAAATAAAATGTTAATCAATTAATATCATTGAATTTTAAGTGTCGATAATCAGTTCAAGCCTGACAACCCCCAAATAACAATAAATATATGAAATTATTCAATAGTCCATCTAAATAATATTGGTCTAGAACGAATCCAATCGTGTAAATTTGCATGCAGATGCATCATAATTCACTTAATTTATATAATTAGTTATAAACAGATCCCTTCTTTGACAGTCCAATGCTAGAATTCAATTATCTCTAATGTTTGAATTTCTACCAACACCCTACTAGCCCATATCGAAGAACCTCTGAGGAGACCTCTATCTCTCTATGTGTGGAATAAGTCCATTGAAATTGAACCCATCCTTGGATGTATTATAAGGATTCTCCATATGTCACTCATGAAATATAATTTTATTACCTCTCTAGGCCATAAATGGTAGTCTTATATGGATTCATGATTCACTCCAAATGTTATCATAAACATTATGATCTCATCCAGGGAATCCATCAAAATATCTATGGTTCACTCATGGATTAAACACAACAAACACTTTGATTCTATCCATGGAATCCTTAAATGGATCTGTTATTCACTCATGGTGTATATGTAAAAAATTTATAAGAGCCCATCCATGGAATTATAATCCAAATCCATGATTCATGCAATGATGTTTACTAATTCCTCATTTAAAATTCATTTACAAATTTTCTTTTCATTCCATGGTCAAAACCAATAGCATCTAATATAACCCACCCCTAATAGGTTTCTTAATTAACGACCATCCTCAGTGGCTTGGCCTTCCATTTACTGACATGGGAACATTTACTATAACAATCATCCCATGTAAATTAAACTATTACATGGATATATAATTTTTTATCTCACCTAGGATGATAAATAAAAGACCAAATTCATTCCTATGATGGAAATTGAAAAACAGGGAAATTTTCGAGAACTTTCCTTCAAATTATAACACGTAATTTCAAGAATAACAATCATAACAAGTCTCCCATGATTTTAAATATCTTAGTTATGGTTTAACTCACATGGAAAAACCCATAATTGGAGATATTAAATCCAATTTAAAAAATTCATGTCATAGAATTCTCATTACTCACGTCAATAAGGAATTACAATGATTCAAATTCTTTCACAAGGCATTACATGGAAATTACATCAATCAAATCACATAAGAATTTTTTTTACAAGATTCTGAATCTTAACAACCTACTACACATCATGGTAATACCTAACACATATAGGTAAATCCATATAAGGAAATTAATGCTTAATCAATCAATGAAATATTAAGGTCCAAGGGTCTTATTCACCGATCTCCCAATATTCAATTAATTTAAATCAATAATTGATGGAAAAATAAATACAAAATTAACATCCCATGAAATGGGGTGAAAGGTACACCTAATGCTTCCCAAGATCAAATTCCATTGAAGTTCCATTTATCATGTGAACACTATGGGGTGCTTGAACCATACAAAATCAATATAATGGAATTGATGTAATGATAACTTAGGCGGGAAACAAGAGATATTATAAGAAACACATGATTAGTAAAAAATGCAAGGCTAAGACCACAATTAACTCACGTGGGAAACTTAATCTACCAATTCAAAATGGGACATGAATTAACATACAATATTTCATCTATATCATCATGATAATATATAAATCTCAAACCACTTCCAAGCATGATATAAAAAATAGCACTACATTTTGTTTTGATGGTAGTAAACCTCTGTTGGAGGGTTGTTATTATAAAACATGACTTTATCAAAAATAAACAATCCCTTATCTCATTTACTTATTTCAATCAAACATATAATTACATAAACCATGGTAACTAATAAAACAATTTATTGAAAGATAAAATTAAAGCATTCCAAAATAATGTTTTAAGGATATGATTCCTACCTCAAGCAGAAGACCTAGAAAATGCTTTCAATTTCACGATACTTCCCACTTTGATGCACATAATTTTATATATATGTATATATAACCATAACCCAATGCATGTATTCCCCATTACATGAAGTAATATACACTTAGAGGTTCTAAATTAATATATATATATATACATACTTTTGTATATTCCAATGAGTATTCAAAATTCTCCAAAATTCATTATACACAACAATTAAAAACTATAAACACCACAAAGACCTAATTTATAGAGTGTGATACTTACAATAGGTTTTGAAACATAACCCAAATGATAGTGGAAAAGAGAATCGACCTAAACTACTTCCCCTTTAGCATCGGTTGCCAGAACATGAACCAACATCACCTGGGAGGCCATTTGTACATCCCTAAAACTAAAGAACAATGCTAAGAGATTAAACCCTATGCTTGGTTGTTGAACACATTAAAACTAAATTACGAGGAAACCAAAATTGGCCAAAGTGATGCCTAATAAAGAGGGAGAGAGTCTTACCTCTTCTTGAAGACTAATAATCACAAGATACATGTGGTGAAATCATGCTGGATCTAGTGAGCTGGAGTGGGGGTGCATCATGTCTCATGAAGGATAAGGGAGAGTACAGTGTTGCACGACCTCACAATGGGAGGAGAACACACCCACATTTTCCATCCTTTAAAATTATTTTAAATTTAAGTTAAAACTATTAAAATATTAAAATGGGGTCTTGGGGAATGGTTTTGGACACATGATTTTATAGACTATGTGCCTCTTGTGATCGCATTTACTAGGCACCATGACACCCACCACAGTTTGACCCACACGATTTTCTAATCTTGTTCAAAACATTCTACGAACACTGCATCTTTACTGCCTATGCCACTAAGCATGCAAGATAGGCACATAGTTTGAAAACCGTGTACAACCCATGTGAAACACCTCTGTCTCCCCTACAATAATACTTATAGTTACTACTATGGTATGCACAATTTTATAAAAACAATGAGACCTCTATAAATCCTTAAAAACCTACCATCACTGGTCTAGTTCTCCCGAAAATCATTGAGCATCCTGAAAATTTTTATAGGCCTTCCCCCTAGAAGAAAAATGTGACATTAAAGCATCCCAACTCTCAGAATTATTATATGATATTCCATTCAAAGTATGACCAATCCAGTTATTACCATAAAACTCAAATTCCCACAGAAATTCATATGGTTCATAAAAAATTGGTTCTTACAATCTCCACAACTTAAAACTTCTTATCCCCAAAAACCCTTGGGGAATCCAATAAAGACATCAAACCACCATCAATGGTCATGAAAAATCATTCAAATGGTCGTGTAATGTTTCCAAACGCCGAACGTACCTCATTTATCACTTAATTATATGACACTCACTCCATTAAAACTTATTTCATGACCTCATTTCCAATTGTTAGATCAATGTGGCTCTTACCAGAGCATGATTATCCAAGGACAAGATCATGTCATACTTTTTTAAGGTATATGGAATATGGTTTTTCAAAATATAGGAATTTGGATTTGAAATGGGCCAATTCCAAATCACGGATTTCTCACCATAGTATAAATTACATTACCAAAAACATACCCTTAAGAATTTCACATCATCAATTCCACCGAATATCACACCTAACATCATGTGACATTCCGAGACCAAAACAAAACTTGGAAATTTAATACTATTATACCTCAGCACAAATAAAGGGGTATACATGTACCCGCACATTGGAAATATTACCCTCAAAGCATCACTTCAAAGACCAGAAACTAGTTTAGGATAACCTAGGAGTCAACCCTATAGAGTCCATGGATATATCCCTAGGTATTCCATACCCCATTAAAAAGGTGAGACATTTCTACAAACCAAAAACATACACATAAAACCTTAACTGGGTCTAGAGCAGCATCTGCCTAGAGTTCACATCAAAAAATGTGGTAGGTGTCCCACATGGGAACACAAGTATTAATTAGGGAATATGAAAGCATAGAAAAAACTACACATCTAACATTCACCATAGATAGGTCTATCAAAATAACCCTAATAATTATTAACTATATTATGATAGATAATCATTGCACTTTTAGGAATCATGGATGGAGTCATGATAGGGGACATGCTCATCATTAGGAAAAAACACTAGCCGTATCTAATGGCGAAATAGTTGAACCATTACCAGTAGCCCTCTTAAATGAATCTCAACTTCATCTATAGATGTATCACCACTTAACCAGTCATAATGCTTTTACATCGAGGTATTCCCATGAATATTTAAAAAAAAAACCAAATTCCATCCATGAAAGTGGTTTCCTAAAAGGTTTCACCAACTTTCAATCTTGTCCATGTTGTGATGTTGAGAATGCACTAACACGTACACTTGAAATGATTTGACACTCCCTGATCTATGATAACTTACTCTAAAGCACTTTCTCATAAAATCCATGATCAAACTGATTGGCATGTCAAAACATCTGAGTCTAGATATTTCTCTCAAGTAGTGGGATAGACTTGATTCTCAAATTCGTAGGTAACTCTACTCCAAAGATGACCCCAGAACAACTACAGTAGATCACCTCTCATGTTTAAACCTAACCCAAATGGTTCATTTAACATTAAAAATTGAAGGGTACCATGTATTCCACCGAATACTACCCTAATTAAAAAAAATGGTGAATCCCCATTACAATCTATATGATATCCTCCCTATGAAATCAAGTAGTAGAAAGATCCCTAAAAAACAGTCTCAAAAGAACCTCATCATACACAACCATTTACCCTAATGCTGATATACTTTGTTGTCTATGAATTATGAAGAGGCTGGATTAAACAAATTCCTTAGATGTTGTCCATATCTAACTCATTTATAACCTACTGAACCTAGCTTTCCCCAATTCTCAATCCCATATCAAGGGTGAAGATTCAATGACCACCCATCTGAACCAGGGAATCCTTTTAAAAACCAAACATCCTACTAGGGACAATAACACTTAAATGACACCAAACATCTACTGATCACATTTTAATGAAAGAAAACAATATTTATGGGTGATACATATATAAAGAGACATTTTTATTCATTCCATCCCTCAATAGAAATAGCCTATAGGTAGAATCTCATGTATCATTTCCCTGGAATCTCCCCAAAAACATTTAAACAACCCTTACACGAGGGTCTAAAAAAGGACACCACTTCATGTTACAATTTGAATCCATTTTATTTATACACTTGAACCAATTTTATTTTCAGTGAATTAAAAAAATACCTCAAACACCTATATAAAAAACAATGCACTTGAAATCCTATTTAGCCAACAACTAAAAGAGAAAACTGGATTGTCTCTTAAACTTAATTTTAAGAATTTTATATTCAATGAAATTATGTAATAATGGATATTTAGTAGATAAATTCCATTTAATCTAATTATGATACCTCTGAGGGTCCCAAAAACCAAACTAGATTCTTTGAAAATCAAACCATTAGTGTGTTTTTAACAATACAAGCATAAATCAATAAGGGTTTCCTTATAATGGAATTCCCCAACTAACCTAATTGGTTCTAGTTGAAAATTTCATAAGTTAACCAGGAATTCAAGTTAAAAAATCACTTATATCAAAGATATAACAATTAACAAATACATCATGTATATATGAATGATCAGTCACATGGGTTTCCATCTACTAATCCATAAGCCTCTAATACACATTAATGTTGGAATTTGGCATCAATTTGTTAGAAACATTCTACGTTAATATTATATAATATCATTAATTTTAATTTAAAAAAGGTCTATAAACATTTATAAATATCTGGATTCGGTTTTTGTATATGTGTTACCCTTTTCCCAATCATAAGGCTCTCATAAACCCTAAAATTGAAAATTGGCTCCCACCTAATACACAACCAACAATATCTAGCACATGCAATAATTTTTCATATAACAACTATCATTTTATTACAAGAAAAAAATAATGAAATTCTAACTATAATCATGTTAAAAAATAAGAAATACATAATAAAAAAATATGACTGCTAACAGATTTCCTCAATATTTATAAAACAAAGCATGACATAACGCAAGGCACACAATTATACATAGCAGATGACCGACTAATGCAGCTACATGGCATGGCTTGTGAATTTATATGAGCCTGTAATGATTCATGTCATGTTACATACATGGGATTCTATCCAAGGGTAAAATACCATAAATTCCATAAATCTATAATCCATGGAAATTACACCATTAAACCATAGTGAAATCACCTCAACCATTACATTGAACACTATAAACAATAATTACCAGCCCTTGCCACTTGGCCATTTCCAATACCTAGGGTGACCAGTACCAAGAACAACTATCTACCAAGCACTGACACATTAATTGTCTCCTTTTTACTAGCCAAAAAGATTAAGGAAATGGAAAAAAATCCTCTAATACCACTTTATAACTTCTTGACCCAACATACCACTAAACTGGTAGCGGGACCGGTCACCACATGGCCTAATACACAACTCTCCAAATGCTAGAGGCTGCCGAATAGTAGCAAGGGTATAAATGTATTGTGATTGGGAAACTATACCCTAAATCATAGATTAAAAAATGGTAAATATAAATCAAAACATAATTAACCATATAAGTTGTATAAAAACATAAACAATGATAAGGTAGATGATTCTATAAACAACTGATATAGAAAATGGCCTACACCAGTTTATACAATGCATGACTTATATATGATGATACATATTTTAAATAAATAAATAGAAAAAACATTTGTTACATTTCAGTTCTAAAATAAATATGCGACAACAAATTCCATAGGAAACCACCTCTGTCATCCAAATCTACCACTCAGTACTTAGCTACAAACATCAAAATATAATAAATACAGAAAATCAAGGCCTATAGTATTAAAAAAATTGTGTATACTAAGGAACCAATGGTACTTGAGGGGGGTGTGAGATATAAATCTCAGTATTCTAGCACTCACGATGTCAAACCCAATACATCATGAGAAAAAAAAAGATAGTAGTTCATGATGATATATAATAAGTAAGGAAGTACAAAAAAGTAACCTCCTTCATATATACAAAATCATTTCATTTTAATTTAATTTAATTAAAAGGTAAACAATGAAAATCATTGAATTTATATGTCTCGAGATCTATGCAAGCATTGATATCATCAAATAGCTATAAAAACAGATGCCTTAGAATGAAATTTAAGAAATACAAGGGTACACTGAATCCATGAATGTTCTTTGCCTTCGAAACACTTCATAAGTCACTTCATTTCAATAATCAATAATAACCTCAAATCATCCTTGAAATTCTTAAACTGGAATTCATGTATCACTCCTATTTAAATTTCCACCAACACCATACAAACCAATCATGGCGTACCTCTAAGTAATCTAATATCACTCTAGGAATGGTATAATTCCATGTCAACTAAGCTCATCCTTGGCGGCCCAATAAGAAATCCCCAAGTATCACTCATGAAATATAATTAAAATTCCTATAGAGCATATCCATGGAAGTCCTATAGGGATCCATGATTCACCTAGAATTAAAGCACAACCTCTATGAGCCCATTTAGCACATCCCTCAATGGATCAATGTTTTAATCACACATTAAACATAATAATCCCATTTGATCATATCTATGGAATCCCTCGACAGAGCCATGGTTCAATCATGTTTTATATGTACAGTAGTCATAGGATCCTATCTATGGAATTTTAATCTGAATCCATGATTCAACCATTATTATTTTCAATTTCTTCATTTAATATAAATGTAAAAATTTCATAGTAATTCCACATTCTAAACCAAGAGTATATAATTCAACTCACCTACAATGGTTTACTCAAGTAAGTATTAACCTAAAAAATCATTTCCTTACATTTACTCACATGGACACATTTCATATAAAAAGCATCACATGTAAATATAACTATTACTTAGATTTGACAAAGATCATCTATGGTGGGAAGAAAAATAAATGGTGCAATTCATTCCAATGAAGAAAATTGGAAAAAAATGCCATGATCAAGGGATTTCCTTAAAATAATAATATGGAAACATTAAGAATAACAGGACTAAATATACACTCATGTTATTACATGGATTCATTATCATATAACTCACACGACTAAACAATAATTAGAAAAATTAAATTAAACTACATTAATTCAAGTAAAATACTTCTATTTAATCGTATATACAATTCATTAAAAACATTACATGATTTCAAAATCCATTACATGGAAATTAAATAAATCGACTCTCATTGGAAAAACATTATAACAAGTTTCTCAATCTTAACAATCTACTACACAACATGGTATTATATAACTGGGGTGAGAAAATCCATACATATATATAGCATCTCGGCCTTCTCTTACATTACTATTACATCATTTAAAAGATAAACAACATAATAGAATTACACATAAAGGATACAAAGGTTTAGTTTCTTGGGGAATCTAGGACCACACATAACAAATACAACATCAAGCATAAACATTTAATTAATTTCTTCAACTCTAACTTCTTATTGAAACTTGTCCTCTCCTTAGTACATGTAGCCACCTAAGGATATACATCAAAAGGGGTGATCTAGAATCCCAGTAAGAGGTTAGATAAGAACAATATAGCATGGGGTGAGCATAATCATGACACAGGCAAAAGATCATGAGCATGAGAGGAGCATAAATAAAAGACTTGAAATGTGGCAATGCATAAAATTGAAACATCATGTCTTAATGGTTATCTACCACATATACTTGTGAAAAAAAGCTAGCATCTTGTTCAAACGTCATTTCACATTTACTAATGGGATTAATAACTTTACCCAATGTATCGAAGCGCTGTATAATTCTGGGCGCACCCGTCACATTTAAACATTCATATTGCGCTTTATAATTCCAGGCGCACCCGTCACATCATAACATTATCATTTATCATGCATTACACAATGAACATATAACATAAATGAACATAAATAACCCATGAAAAGTAATGGGTTTCATCTCATAAGAACACATTCATATCTTTATGTTCCCAAAATAGAGAGGGAACATCATACTTAATACAAGAACCATCAAATATGGATGACAGGTAAAAGTTGAGTTCTTAAAAGAAGAGTTGTTTTGGAAAACATATGGATTGACATAAACATAATTTGAAAACATGTATATCCCAGAAAAGGAAATAAAATTATGAATAAATGATCTTTAAGGAGTGACCATATCAAAAATGGATTGAAAGGGGAAGAACCCGAAAAATGAAAGTTGGGTTCGAGAATTTCCCCTTACCTTGTACCCGAATGTTTCCTTCTCTTTAATTTCCTGTATAATGACATTATTTTCATTAATTAGAAATAAATAACCATGTGTACATTAAAAGGGATAATTCTGGTTTCATTATGTCATATTCTGTACCTTTTGATGACTTATGGAGTTTAAAAACATTGTTCAAGGATGTTTGTTTTTATGGTTTTTCTTGGGTGGTTCACTTGTATTCATAAATTCAAGTTCGGGTAGATCTTGGGTAAACATCCAGAAATGATATTACATTTTATTAGTGATATTATTGTAGATTTAATAATTTTATAATGAATTTTATTATATTATTATGAGAAAATCATTAGATAAGAATTAAATACTGATTATTTAGGTTAATTTGAGCGGTTTTTTGGATCACAACGAACTTGTTTTAACATTTCACTTAGTAATATGGCCATAGGATATTTCAAGAACATAAAATAGAACATAATATATATATAATATTCTGGATCAACCATAAAAATGGTTTCATGACCATATTTGAAGGTATAAATGGAAGAAGAGAGCATGTCATTTTTGAAGGTGATAAATTTAACACCTCATCAACAACGTTCTCTTTAATAAAATAAAAGGAAGAGGGAAAGGGGGTGGGGTGATATAATATCCCATTAGCATCATAAAATTCCATTAGATATATAATACTGTAGTGATAATACAATTCAGATGAAAATAGGTGGAGAGAGATCAAGAAATGAACTTGAACATGAAAGGAAAATAAAGGAGAAGATGGATAGAAATTACCTCTAGAATCCTCCTCTTGAGAACCTCCTTAAGGGCCTAAGCTTGGTATTTTGATGAGACCAGAAGCTCTTGGATGTGGGGGAGGGGATAGGGAAGGTGTTTCGGTAGAGGTTAGAAAATTCTGGAAGCTTGAGAGGTGTGGTTTGGAAAGAGGAGGGGAGGACTTCTTTATACATGAGGAGGGAGGTGTTTTTAGTATAAAATATTAAATAAAATAATATATCAAAAGATAGACTTGTAATAGTAGTATTTGGACATCCTAAATCATATATTAATATAATCTAATTCTTTTTAGGATTTAATTCTTCTTTATAATTAGAATTCATTAATTTATTAAAAGGAATGTGAAAGGAAGAGAAAAAGACACTTTAAGAAATCACCTTTTGACTTTAGGCTTTGGAATGTTTTTTTTGGGTTTGAGAATTGTATTTATTGTATTTTAAGGAACCATTTATGAAATTTAATATAATTTGGACGAAACTATTTCTCTAGAATGTATATGTCATCATTACATCATTAATGATGCAATTTAGTATACCAAGATTTTGCGAAAAACTGTATTTTTTACTATTCATCCGAAAATTGAAGTATTTCAGAAAAAATGCAAAAATTTAACCCTACCATTTTTTTATGTGTAGAATAAAAAAATAAAGTAAATTTTTCAAAAATAATTTTCTAAATATTATTAATTTAATATGTATTTAAAATCATAATTTACTTAAAAAACAGTTTTTAAGATTAAAACCGATTTTATAGTGCTTTCAAAAATTACGTAGGGTCTTATAAAATTATCTAAAAACTATAAGAATTTTATTCAATAATTTATGAATACATTTTAGGGAAATAAATTTTCTTTTAAATTGATTAATTAATTACCATTAATTATTTATGACTTACAAAATACCTAAACATTTACTAAGGTCAAATTGTCACTTTATAAGATGTTTAAATTTTATTTAATTATTCATAGATAATGTTACACATATGTTGGATGATTTACTATTCATAAGGGTCATATTACTATCCATAAGGGTATGTTACTATTCATAAGGGTATGTCACTATTCACCAAATATTATTTTTGTTTTATTAGACTCTAAAAATCATCTTGAACACAACCGTGTATGTCAGATATTCAAAATTCCAAACATAGGAGTGACAAACTTATGTTGGAAGGTCACTTATCACTTGGTAGTTCATTATGTTGTGATTCCATGTTATCTTATGACATACATATAAGAAGGGAATTTTCCATTGAAAAACTTTGGGTCATTACATTCTTCCCCCCTTAAGAAATTTCACCCCCGAAATTTTACTTTACACAAACAGGTGGGGGTACTTCTCCTTCATTGCCTCTTCTGGTTCCCATGTTTCTTCCTCAAACATATGGTTCTTCGACAACACTTTGACAAGATGGGTTGTGTTGTTGAGTAGAACCTTGTCACTTTAGTCCAGAATTTTTACTGGATTCTCTTCATAGGAGGGATCATCATCCAACTGCACCACCTTTGAGTTTAGTACATGTGAGGGATCTGGTATGTACATCCTCAGTAGTGATACATGAAACAAATCATGAACTTGAGCTATATTTGGTGGAAGTGCAAGACGATAGGCCACAGCTCCTATGTGGTCAAGGATCTCGAAAGATCCAATATACCTTGGGATTAGCTTCCCTTTCTTCCAGAATAGAACGACTCTCTTCCATGGAGATATTCGAAGGATGACTTTATCTCCAACGTCGAACTCCAAGTCCCTTCGTCGGTTGTCAGCATAGCTCTTTTGCTGACTCTGAGCAGCTTTGATGTGTTTCAGGATAAAGTAAACCTTCTCAGTCATCTATTGAACAAGATCAGGCCCAACTAGCTTTCTTTCCCCAACATCATCCCAACAAGTTTGAGTTCTACATCCCTTCCCATAAAGAGCTTCATACAGATCCATCTGAATACTCGAGTGGAAGATATTGTTGTATAAGAACTCAACCAATGGGATATGTTGATCCTAACCACCTTTGAATTCAAGAGAGCAGGATCTTAGCATATCTTCAAGCATCTGAATAGTCCTTTTAGACAGGCCATCAGTTTGGGGGTGATAGTCTGTGCTAAAATATAATTCAGTACTCAAAGCATGTTGAAGGCTCCACCAAAACATAGATGTGTACCTTGGTTCATGGTCAGAGAAAATTGAGAGTGGAACACCGTGCAGTATCACCACTTCCTTCACAAATATCATTTCAAGTTGATCAAGCGAGAGGTCTTCCTGAATAGAGATAAAATGGGTGGTCTTAGTGAGTCGGTCAACCACAACCCATATCACATTATTTCCCTTTGACGTCTTCAGGAGAACTATGACAAAGTCCACTGTAACGTTTTCCCATTTCCACATGGGTATAGGCAATGGATGCTTCATCCCCTTGGACTTTTTTCGCTCAGATTTAACTTCATGACATTCCAAGCACCTTGATATATATTCCACAATCTTCTTCTTCATGTTATCCCACCATAAGTGTTATCGGAGATCGTGATACGTCTTGTTACTCCCAGAATGGATAGATAATGTTGTGCTATGTGAATTATCCAATAGCTCTTTCTTTATCCTGGGTGATGAAGGAACACAAAGTCGTGTTCCAAACTGAATCACACAATCAACGTCGATATGGAACTCTTGCAGCTTCCCTACCTTTACTTCATTCACCCTCTTTTGTATCTCCACATCACCCCTTTGTGCTTCCTTAATCTTTTCATGGATGGATGGTTTCACAATCATTTGGGAAAGGTAGGATTTATCCCCCACCCTTATGATTTCCAAAACAATTATTTTCATATCCAAGAAGATAGGGTCTTTCTCAATCCGCAACAGGGATAGAGTAGAAAATTCTTTTCTGCTTAGAGCATCAGCTACTTTGTTCGACTTTCCAGGATGATAGTGAATAGAGCAATTGTAATACATTATTAGATCTAACCATATCCTTTGACGCATTTTGAGCTCCTTTTGTGTGAATATATATTTTAGGCTCTTGTGGACAGTGTATATGTCACACTTCTAAACATAAAGGTAGTGTCGCAAAATTTTCAAGGCAAAAATCACGGCTGCCACCTCTAGATCATCCGTCGGGTAGTTCTGCTCATGGATCTTCAGCTTTCGTGAGGCGTAGTCTATCAAATTATCATTTTTCATGAGTACACAACCCATGCCTTTATTTAAAGCATCACTACATATCAAAAAACATTCTCCACTTTTCGGTAGTGTGAGTACAGGTGAAATGTTCAGACTTTTCTTTAGCCCCTTGAAGCATCCCTCACATTCTTCCTTCCAGACATACATTACCCCTTTCCTTGTTAACTTAGTTAACAGGCTTGAAAATCATGAGAAGTTTCTCACAAAACGTCGGTATTACCCATCTAATCCAAGAAATCTACGGATTTCTGTGACACTAGAGGCCCTGAGCCAATCCTCAATCACCTTTGTCTTTTAAGGGTCCACAGAAATTATCTCACTTGTGATCACATGTCCGAATAATGTGACTTGATTAACCCAAAAGTACAACTTGCTAAACATGGTGTACAAATTCTCCTTTCTCAATGTCTCTAACACAAGTATAAGATGTTCATCAAGTTCCTCCTTGCTCTTGGAGTATATGATAATATAATTGATAAGAACTACCACAAATTTGTCGAGGTACTTTCTACAGACTGTATTCATCAAATCCATGAAGATTGTAGGGGAATTAGTATGTCCGAAGGGCATCACCAAAAACTCATGTACCCATACCTAGTACGGAAGGCAGTCTTCTGAATATCTTCCTTCTTCACCATTACCTGATGATATCCATAATTAAGATCCACCTTTGAGAAGTATTGATCTCCTCTTAACTGGTCAAACAAGTCATCAATCCTTGGAATAGGATACTTGTTCGTTATGGTGATCTTGTTGAGTTCCTGATAATCGATGCACAACCGCATTGTTCCATCCTTCTTCTTCACAAAGAGCACTGGTGCACCCCAATGTGATGCACTAGGGCATATGAACCCTTTGTCCAAATTCTCTTGCAGCTACTTCTTTAACTCATCCAGTTCGATAAGAGCCATCCTATAGGGACACTTCGAGATAGGAGTAGCTCTGGGTATGAGTTAAATTGAGAACTCTACCTCACGATCCAGGGGAATTCCAGGTAACTCTTCGGGAAATACATCGCCATATTCCCTCATGACGGTCATTTCTTCAAGGCTAGAACTTTCCTTCGACTCAACCATTTGGGTGAGGTATGCTTCTTCATAGGGTATCAACACCCACACTATTGAAGGATTTTTCAAAGGATATTAATGATCTTCCTTTCATTTGTAGAGGAGCATGGGATGGTTTGGAATATAAAAAGATATTTCCTTTTCCTGACAGTTGATATGCGCTCTATATAATGAGAGCCAGTCCATTCCCATTATAACGTCTAATTCCACCAAGGGAAGTATTACAAGATTTTCCGAAACAATCTTCCCACATATTCCAACAGGAGAAGAGTCAAACACTTGGGTTTCAATGATTTCACCAATTGGTGTTTTTACAGATATCTCTACTTCAAGGTTTCGAGGCATCGATTCTATAGTTCTAGCAAACATTCAAGAAATAAAGGAATGCGTAGAACCAGAATCAAATATGACGTTTTCCATTCTTGAGTGAATAGGAAGTGCACCTTGTACGACTTCATTATCATGATCCACCTTCGAAGTAGTGGTGGCGTTATCCATCCCTTGTTCCTTTGGCTTTGGTGGCTACTGACGCTGATTACCCTCGAGAGATCGAGGTTTAGTGCACTAGTTTCCATAGTACCCTAGCTCCTTACAATTGTAGAATTGAACCATGAATGGTTCTCTCCGTTCAACGACTACATTTTCTTTCCTTTTCATGTCTTTTCGATAATATTGAGCTTGGTGTCCTTATTTCCCACACTTAAAGCATTTCCCCATCCCATTGAGGCAGTTTCCATGGTGCAACTTCCCACATTTTTGGCATTTGGGTCGTTGATTTTTCTTCCCAGCATTATCATTAGATCCATCAGCATGAAACTCCATGTTTCTTTTCTTATCACCACATCCATGGGACCATTCTCCAAACTCCATCTCCACTTTGAGAGCACACCGAACAACTTCTTTATAACTCCCAAAGTCTCGAATTGCAAGAGCCTTTCGAAGATGTGGTTTTAATCCACTAAAGAATCTATCAATTTTGCTATCATTGTTGATAACAAAACCCGAAGCGTACCTTGCAAGACTTGTGAAATTTGCTTCAGAAGTTGTGATAGATTCTCCTTCTTTTTGGTTGAGCTCTATGAATTCTCTCTCCATCTTCGTGCGAATAGTTATTGAGAAATACTTATTATGAAATATTAAATTAAAGTATTCCCATTCCATCTCTTCAATTTCCTCCCTTGGCTTGGTGTTCTTAATCAAATCCCACCATTGATCAGATTCACGATATAGACGATAGAAGGCTAGAGTAACCTTCTCTATCCTAGAATAGTGAAGTACAAAAAATATCTTCTCCATGGAGTTGACCCACTGTTCCGCAACTAGTTGATTAGAAGATCCACAAAACGTCGGTGGTCGTTGCCGCATAAAACATTCGATTACCAGTTTCTCCCTCTTTGTTGAAGGAGAAAGTTCCCAATTATTATTGTTATTGTTCATAACCTAAGATAATTGGGTAAGTATTTCCATGAAGTTATGAACTCCACCTCCCAAATCATTGGGGATGTCGTTCGGGCAATCGTTACATCATCCCTCGCAAGAGTTGTTGGCCTGATTTCTCCCGGTTCCCACCATTTTTTAAAATAGAAATGGTTAGAGCAAAACATAAGTAAACAAGTCATGAATAAATTATTGATTTAAAAAATATATACAAAAAACATAACATATGGGATCCCTAGATAAATATTCTTGTGTGCATATTTTTACATAGTCTCATACTAGGGGGTTTCTCTAGGGTTCACTAATTCTAATTCCCAAATTAACTAATCCTTTCCTCTAATACCAACTATAGCATCCCAAACTTTTCTTACATTACAATTACATTATTTCAAATATAAAAAACATAATATTATTACCCATAAGGGATCCATAGGATTAGTGTCTTGGGAAAACTAGGACCACAGATAACAAATACAACATCAAGCATTAACATTTAATTAATTTCTTCATCTCTGACTTCTTATTGAATCTTGTCCTCTACTAAGTACATGTAGCCACCTGAGGATATACATCAAAAGGTGTGAGCTAGAAGTCCAGTAAAAGGTTAGATAAGAACAATATAGAATGGGGTGAGTATAATCATGACATAAGAAAAATATCATGATCATGAGAGAAGCATAAATAAAAGACTTGAAATGTGGCAATGCATAAAAATGAAACATAGTGTCTTAGTGGTTAACTACCACACATACTTGTGAACAAAGCTAGAATCTTTTTCACAAGTCATTATACATTTACTGAAGAGATTCATCACTTTACCTAATGAATTGGAGCGCTATATAATTCCGGGTGCACCTGTCACATTTAAACAATCATACTGCACTATATAATTCTGGGCGCACCCATCACATCATAACATTATCATTTATCATGCATGACACAATTAACATATAAAATAAATTAACATAACTAACCCATGAAAAGGATTTGGTTTCATTTCAAAAAACACATTCATAACTTTGGGTTCCCAAAATAAATATGGAACGTCATACTTGATACAAGAACCATCAACCATAGATGAGAGGCAAAAGTTAAGTTTTTAAAAGAAGAGTTATTTTATAAAACATTTGGATTGACATAAACATCATGTGAAAACATTTATATCCCAAAAAAAGAAATAAAGTGAATAAAAATGATCTTTAAGGAGTGACCATATCAAAAATGGATTGAAAGAGGAAGAACACGAAGGATTAAAGTTGGGTTCGAGAATTTCCCCTTACCTTGTACCCGAATGCTTCCTTCTCTTTAATGTCCTATATAATGACATTATATTAAAGAATTGGGAATATAGAATTATTTTTACATTAATAGGGTTCATTATGGTTTCATTATGTCATATTATGTTCCTTTGGACGACTTATAGAGTTTAAAAACATTGTTTGGGGATGTTTGTTTTTATGGTTTTTCTTGGGTGCTTCACTTGTATTCTAAAATTGAAGTTCAGGTAGATCATGGGTAAACATCCACAAATGATATTATATTTTATTAGTGATATTAATGAAGCTTTAATGTTTTTATAATTAATTATATTAGATTGGTGTGGGTGAATCATTATATAAGAATTAAATGATGATTATTTGGGTTAATTTGAGCGGTTTTTTGGATCACAATGAACGTGTTTTAACTTTTCACTTAGTAATATGGCCATAGGTTATTTCCAGAACTTAAAATAGAACATAATAAATATAAAATATTCTGTTTCAACCATTAAAATGGTTTAATGACCAGATTTGAAGGTATAAATGGAAGAAGATAGCATGTCGTTTTTGAATGTGATAAATTTAACACCTCATGAACAACGTTCTCTTTAATAAAATAAAAGAAGAGGGAAAGGGGGTGGGGTGATATAATATCCCATTAGCATCATAACATTCCAGTAGATGTATAATACTAGAGTTACAATACAATTTATATGAAAATAGTGGGAGAGAGATCAAGAAATGAACTTGAGCTTGAAAGGAAAATAAAGGAGAAGAGGGAGAGAAATTACCTATAGAATCCTCCTCTTGAGAACCTCCTTAAGTTCCTAAGCATGGTTTTTTGATGAGACCAGAAGCTATGGTATGTGGGGGAGGGGATAGGAAATGTGTTTGGGAAGAGATTAGACATTTATTGAATCTTGAGAGGTGTGGTTTGGCAAGAGGAGGGGGATGGCTTATTTATACATGAGGAGGGAGGTGTTTTTAGTATAAAATATTAAATAAAATAATATATCAAAAGTTAGACTTGTAATAGTAGTTTTTTGACATAATAAATCATATATTAATATATAATAATTAGTTTTAGACTTTAATTCTTCTTTATAATTCCAATTCATTAATTTATTAAAAGGAACGTGAAAGGAAGAGAAAAAAGACACTTTAAGAAACCAGCTTTTGACATTAGGATTTGGAAAGTTCTTTTTAGGTTTGAGAATTAGATTTATTGTATTTTAAGAAAGAATTTATTAAATTTAATATAATTTGTCCGAAAATATTTCTCTAGAATGTTTATGTCATCATTACATCATTAATGATTCAATTTTGTATACACATATTATGCGAAAACTGTATTTTTTACTATTCACCTAAAAATTGAAGTATTTTAGAAAAAAACCTAGAATTGACCCCTACCATTTTTCGACGTACAGAATCCAAAAATAAATTCTATTTTTCAAAAATAATTTTCTAAATATTATTATTTTAATATTTAATTAAAATCATAATTTACTTAAAAAACAATTTTTAAGATTAAAACTTATTTTATAGTGCTTTCAAAAATTACGTAGGGTCTTATAAAATTATCTAAAAACTATAAGACATTTATTAAATAATTTAAGAATAAATTTTAGGGAAATAAATATTCTTTTAAATTAATTAATTAATTATAAATATTTATTTTTGACTTAAAAAATACCAAAACGTTTACTAAGGTCAAATTATCACTTTATATGATGTTTAAATTTTATTTAATTATACATAGGTAATGTTACACTTATTTTAGTTGATTTACTATTCATGAGGGCCATATTACTATTCATAAGGGTATGTTACAATTCATAAGGGTAGGTCACAATTCACCGAAAATTATTTTTGTTTTATTAGACTTCAAAAAGCATCTTGAACAGAACCGTGTATGTCGGATTTTCAAAATTCCAAACATATGAGTGAAAAAATTATGTTGAAAGGTAACTTATCACTTGGTAGTTCATTATGTTGTGATTCCATGTTATTTTATGACATAAATATAAGAAGGGAATTTTCCATTGAAAAACTTTGGTTCATTATAATGTAAATTCATTCATAATCAATAAATTACATAGTAAATTCCAAGGGGATTAGTCACTCATCCCATCCCATTCAAGTTAGTTAATTCACCAATTTCTAGAAAAAAAATATATAATTAACATCACATGACATGGGGACAAAGGAGCCCCTAAAGTTTCCAATACCATACTACATTTTAGTTCTATTTAAAAATTGAAACCAAAGGAGTTCTTCAACCTTAAAATTCAATATCTTGGAATATATTTAAATATTACTCACATGGGAAACAAGAGTTATGACCACCAATAAATATTTAGTGATAAAAACCTAGATAATTCCTCAATTAACATACGTGGGAAATATCATTTGGAAATAAAAAAGGTTCCATGCATTAACAGACCATATTTCATCACAATCATGAATATAATATAAAATGATCAAACCGCAAGCATGCATGATATAACGGTTATCACTATTCTTTGATTTGAAGTCAGTGTACCTCCCTTATAGGGATTTTGTTATAAAAACATGACTTCATCCAAAAAAACAATCTATTACCTCATTTAATTTATTCAGTCAAGCTTAGTAGTTCCAAAATCTTTTGAAACTCATAAATAAATTATTTTAAATTTAAAATAAATTGTTATAAAACAAAGAGTCATGGATAGACATCCTACCACATGTGGCTGACCAATCTAATGTTTTATAATTCATGATTTTATCCACTCGGATACACATACTTGTATATATGTATATAACCTTAACCTGATTCCTGCAATCCCCACACCATGGGGGAATACACACCTAGAAGATATACATACATACCTTTGTATATTCCTGTTAGTCTTCTAAAGGCACCACCATTCACTGTACAAAATAATTGAGACCCATAAACACCATAAGTCCCCAATTTATAGGGTGTGAAAAAATGGGTTTAGAAAACCACCCCAAAAGGATGAAAGATGATAAAATTGAGATAAACCACCTTGCCTGCAATGGTTTCCGTCATAAAATGGACCAACATCACCCATTAGGACATTCTCACAACCCTAAAACCAAAGATCAATGAATAAGGGATCAAAACCTATGTTAGGGTTTTTGTCAACCAAATTTTGGGTGACCAAGAATACAAAAGAGGTAGAAGTGAAGCATAATAAGGATGGAGAGAGACCTACTACTTCAATATGAACAAGAATCAAATGAAGAATGGGGAAAATAAACCCTGAAAAAGGGAGCCAGTGAGGAGGTGCTTCACGCATAATGAGGGAGAAGCGGGAGGATGGTGTTGCATGACCTAGAAACGGGTGAAACCCCCCCCCCCCCCCCCACAACCCCCTCTAATAAAAATTATTTTAGATTTTTTTAACTATAAAAATATTAAATTAATGTCTGGACGCATGGTTTCGGTCACATGGTTAAACAAAACGCTCACCTCCTGTGGTCCCCTTTACTGGCCACCAACACATCATGTGTGGTTTGATTTCATGGATATCTAACCATGTGAATATCATGATATGAATAGTGATAAGGTTCTACATCATCCCTTATGCATGTAGTCTAGAAGAATGGTTTGACAAACCATGCACAACCCATGTGAAACACTTTTTCCTCACTTTCAAAAAGTTGTATGGTCACTGTTATGGGCCACATGGTTTCAAACAAACCATTAACCCTCTATAGGTTCTTAAAAAACATCATTCCTAATCTAGAACTCCAAAAACACCATGAGAGGCCCAAGAAGGTTCTCAGACCTTATACCAAGTCCAAAAACATCACATTAAAGCATCATAATAGTCGAAATTATTTAGTAAGGATCCATTTTTAAAACGTTAATTCTAGTGATTACCAAAAAATTAAAACTCCATCTATAAATATTCTATTTAAAAAATGTTGGTTCTAACAATATCTTATCTGTATAAAAAGTGCCAATCCATCACCGGTATTTCATTGAATTCCACCAATGGAAGTACTATAGGATTTTCTAGAATAATATTACCATATATACCAATTGGATAAGAGTCCAACTCATGGGTTACAATGATTGTACAACTTAGAGATTTTATGGATATATCTACTTCAAATTTTCAGGTCATCGACTCAATTGTTTTTTCATACATTCATGATATAAGGGAATGCGTTGAATCAGAATCAAATAAGTAATTTTTTCTTATTTTGAGAATAGGATGTGTACCTTGTAAAACATCATTTTCTTTACATGCATCCTCATTAGTGATGGGTTAAGACTTCTCTTTCTCCTTTGGATTTCATGGCTGATGGGACTGATTGCCCTTGAGAACTCAAGGATTAGTGCACTAGTTACGTTGTTCCATTTTTTCGTATAGTTGTATCTTTGGAGCATCGGTGATGCTCTCCTATTCTCCACCACGTTTTCTTAATTCCTCATGTCTCTTATACATTCATGATCTTGGTGGACTTCGCTCCTAGACGTAATGCATTTAGCATTCCCATTAAGGTGATTCCCATGATGCCACATCCCACATTTTTGACATGTGGGTGGTTTATATTTCATTCCATATATCTCATTAGATCCTCTATCTTGAAAATGTATCTTCAATTTAATACCTCCATAGATATAGGACCATTTACCAAACCCCATATCAAGATTTAGATCACATAAAAAAACCTCTTCATTTCTCCCAAAGTCTAGAATTTATAGAGCCATTATACAGTGTGGTTTTACACCACTAATGAATCTTTAAATTTTTCTATCATTGTTGATAACAAAACCAGAAGTGTAAAATTCAAGCCTTGTGTAATTTGATTCGTAGGTGATGAAATATTCTCCACTATTTATATTTTTCTCTTTGAATTCTCTCTCTATCTTTATAGGAAGTGTAGGAGGGAAATACTTATTAAGATAAATTATCTTAAATTCTTCCCACTCCATATCTTCAATTTCTTTCCTAGGATGGGTGTTCATAATCAATCCCCCCATTGATTGGCCCCTCTATCAAGATGATAAATTTAAAGAGTCACCTTATCCATCTCTGAATAATTATGTACATAAATGATCATCTCCATTGATTTGACCCACTATTTCTTGACTAGTAGATTGGAAGATCAACTAAACATCGGTGGTCCTTGCCACCTAAATGACTCTATAACCATTTTCACCATCTTAGTTAAATGATGATGTTACACATTATTAAGGTTATTGTTCATAACAATATATAATGGGGTATGAATCACCATGAAATTTTAATGTGCAAATCCCAAAGCATTGGGGATGTTATTTGGGCAATCACTCCATTGTCCCTCACATGGTTTTTTGTCCTAGCTTCTCCTGTTTCCCACCATTTTATAAAATAGAAATGGTTGGAACAAAACATAAGTCATAATTTCATGAATAATTTAACCCAAATGGATTATCTTATGGTATCCATTTGTTAATAATTTATTAAAAATAAATTTTATTTGGTGTTTCTTTATACATAGTTGCATATTATGGGATCTCATTAGGGTTCTCCAATCCAAATTCCCAAATTCACTAAACCATGCTCTTATAAAAACTATAGACTCATAAATTCTACTTTAATACATAATTTTATTAATAAGAAACATAAAATAATTACATATCCAGGATGAAAGTGTTTAGTTTTTGGGTAATATAATGATCATACATAACATTTACAAAATAAAACACAAACATTTCTATAGTTTATTCATCACTAGATTCTTATTGGCCCTTTAATTCCCATTAGTAAAAGTAGTCACCCAAGGATATAAATCAAAAAGGGTTTGGCTAAAATCCCAGTAAGCGGTAGTTGTGAACAAAAAGAAATATAATGTGGGTTCATCACATTCATTATCATCATAACATATGAATATGATCATAATATTTAGTTGAAACATTTTAAAAAGTAATAGAATGGGGAAACACATAAAAATGATGCATCATGTCCATGTGGTTAACTACCACACGTAGTTGTGAAAAAATCTAGCATCATGATCATAATTAAATCATCAACCAGGAGTGATGAAGAAACAATAACGACAAATAAATGATGTGTTTTACAATGAAGAGTTCTTTTTGAGAACCATTTTTAAATAAAATAAAGTAGAAAACAAATATATATAAAAAATTTAAAATAATGATGATTAAATTATATTCATGGAATAACTATACTGATAATTGGGAGAAAGGGGGAAACCCAAATAAATATATTTGGGTTCAATAATTCCATATACCATTTGTACGAATGATTTTTTCACATTAATATCATATATAATAACATTAGATTCCATAATTAAAAATTAAAAAAACTTTTATACGTGTATATAATTCATTATTGTTTTATTATGTTCTTTTATGTGAATTTTTAAGGGTTATAGAGTTTAATTTCATTGTTTGAGAGCAATCATTTTCTTAGTTTTCACGATTGGTTCACTTTTATTCATGAATGGATGTTCGTGTGAAATGAAGTTAAACATCCAAAATTGTTATTATATCTTATTAAGTATATTATATATGTTTAAATGATATTATTATAGAAAATTATATATATATTTATGATTAATCAATACATAAATGTTAATTATGATCATTTTTGGTTAATTTTAGATGTTTATCAGTCACAACGAACGCGTTTTGTATTATAATTTAGTATTATGTATAAATGATAGTTACAAAATATAAATATAGTTTTATCATAAAAATTAAAATATCTTTTATGCCATTTACTGGTTTTATTAGCTTCCTTGAAGGATTTTATGGAAAATTAGTGTGCATCACCCGCGATGTCGCTAAATTGATACATCATGGGTGATGAAGTATTTTTATAATAAAAGAGTGAGAGGGTGGAGTTTAATGATGAATATTCCATTAATATGATATAATTACAGTACATTTATTGTAATAGTGTTATAATACCATTTTTATAGTATGTGATGTAAGAATATGAAAATAAAACAATTTAATAAGAAATTAAAAAAAAAGAGAAAGGATTTACCTCTTCATTTGACCTTTTGATATCCTCCTTTAGGAACACTTGTAGGGTATTTTAATGAGGCCATGTTCTCATATATTTGTGGTAGGGTCTAGGTAAGCTTTTTTGGTAGTATTTCGGAAAGGATAAATGAATGATAGGTGTGAGAAGAAGATGGTTTGAGGGGTGGTATTTATAGTGGTTGATATGAGTGTTCTCTCAATATTTAATTCATTCGATTATTATTTTTCTCAAGAAAAAAAAGAATTTATTATTGGGAATAAATATTTTTATTAGATTATCTGAGTTTTAGATAATGGTCTTACATCATAACTACCTCACCCCTGACTCCATAATTCATTTATTTAGCATTTATCATAATTTATCATATTTTACTATTCACCAAAAATTCAAATATTTTAGAAAACATTAAAAACCCTAACCATTTTCAGATGTGTAGAATTAATAAATGTAATCAATTTTATGGAAATAGTTTTATATATATGAGTAATATTATTTTTAATAAAAAAAATAATTTACATGGAAAATACATATTTTATAACTATAACAGATTTGTTAACACATTGATAAATTATTAAGTAAAACTAAATTTATCTTAAAAACATATGAAATCGACATATTATTTAATGAATATATTTTATGATAAAAAGTTTTATTTTAAATTATTAAATTCATCATAAAATAATAACTAAATAGTTAAAACACATAAAAATTTCCCATACATAATTAATAATTTTCAAAATATGTACATACATATACTATGATATAATTATATCATATTTTCACCCATAAGATGCCTAAATTTATTTATACATTCATGGATTATGTTATTGTTCATTTGTTCATTTTTACAATACATAATGTTCATATTAATATTCCTAATTCCATGTTAATATTTCATCTGTATAGGTTCGTTAACTATTTGAAATATATTTTATTCCATTAATTTAATATTTATAATGCATGGATTGTGTTCCTAATGTGATTTTATGTGATTATAGTATATGAAATAATTATAAGAATATAATTTCATTGATAAATGTTCTGGTTTATTACAATTGGTATATATATCAAACATTTCTTCACAATGATAATGCATCTATATATTTAACAACAAATTGTATATCCTATCTCCATAACACAGGATTGGTAGTTTAGGGAATTAATCAACCACTACCATGTGGAATAAGATATAACCGTGTCATTTTTCATAAGAAAACATCCCAATATATTCTTGGATGCATTTCTATATATTATAATTATATCTCCACTATATATTAATATATGAAAAGGGGAATAGACTAACCTTCTCTTCCATTCCATGAAATTTACATCACATTCATGTGTCCTGAATATATTTTCCTCGTACTAAGTTGACATGGTCATATGATTTGATAGTCATGATGTTGTTCGAAAAAACCATCGATAATATGTTTCTAATATAATAAAACTATGGATCTCAGTAAATTCGTTCTATATATTCCATCATTCAATAGCCTCTTCCATTGATGGATCTACTACTATAACATCTCTTGAGATTGTGTGACCCAAAAATTAAACTATTTGTTGCCAAAAATCACACATTGAAATGTTTTCGTGTAGTTTATACTTCTTTTGGATATTTATTACAATTCATAAGTGATCATAATTCTCTTTATTTCACTTAGAATAGATAATAATATCATCTATCATGACCACCGATAACTGACCAAGGTAAATCTAAAGACTATATTCATTAAATCCATGAATATATTAGGCGAAAATATAATGAAAAAAATTTGTTACTATATTTTAATAGTTTCCATACCATGCATGGAATCACATCATGGGTATATCCACTTTCTTGAGCCTCCATTATTGATTCCTAGAACAAAGTTAAATCTTTAAAAATTTTGATTTATGTAGATTAGATCAATAAATTCATCAATATGGGAGATATTATACTTTTTCTTGATAGTGATCTTATCCAACTCCTAATAATCTATTTACAGTCACATTTATCCATAATTATTTATTTTTTTAAAAAGAATATGTGAACCCAAATGTGGCACACTTGGCCAAATTAATCCTATATCAAGGTTTTCATGGAGTTCCATTATGAATTCTTGTAACTCAATTTGGGAAAAAAGAAGTCTTTGAAATTGGTGTGGAACTAGGTATGGTTTATTTTTGGAACTCGACTTCATGTATTTCGGAATGTATATAAAATTATCAAAGAAAGAGATATACTAATCTTTATCAATATGTATATCGTTCATTTCATTTTTTCCACAACCATTAAATATAAACAACTCTTTTTAATGGGAATTAATACCTATACACTGTACATAATCTCTATAGGATGTTCATACATATCATCACATTGACGAATGCAAATATGAGGTTACCAAATATCAAATATAACTTCCCTTCCTAGATAATTTTTTTGTTATTTATGTAGATAAATAAAATCCATTCCTAAGTAGACATAAAATTAAATGAAAGGAATACTTATAAGATTTTTATGAAGCACATTACAAAAAAAGTGAACAAGAGATGAATCATAAACCTAGGATGAAATCATTAAACCAATATGGGTATTAACTATTAATTCAAGGTATATTAATTTTTTTTGTAATCTTAACACCCATAAGAAATAATTTAGATCTGGAATAGTGGGTAGATACAAAATAATATAAGACATTAGAAGTTATAGAGTGGATGGTCTGTGTAGATTTTACCATGTCATTGTCACACCCCTCATTGGAAAATATAGATTGAATTAGATTTCCCCTTGTACCTCAACTTAATATGTTATTGATGTAGATCATCATAACTAGCCCTAGGTTTTGGGAATTAACTAGAATAATCCATATTTTCCTTACACTTGTATCACTGAATTAGTCGATATTAATTTTGTGTCAGTTTTTTTTTTGCATTTTTCATATTGACTAATATCTTCCAATCAATTACGCAAACAAATACTTGAAGGCCAACACTTCCACAATTCCAAGAATTATTTTTTCCCTTATAGAAATTTAATCCTTTATTCTTACCACACTTAGAGAATAAAGGAATATTGATATTCTTCTCTTCAGGGTTTTTTTTATTTCACATTAATCTCCATCTTCCTTTTCTTATCAGAACCCAGGGATTGGTGTGAGACTCCAACCACCATTTCATCCTTGATTGTAAAACACACAATATCATCATAGATACTATAGTATCTTATTTAATAATACCATATGATAGTTGGATTTAAGAATTAAAGGACAAATAAAAATTATTTTTGGGTTGGATAATAGTTCTTAATGTGTACCTCACCCATCTCATGAAATTCATTTCATAGGTTCCAATAGATTCATCATCTCATTGATTCAACTCGAGGAAATCTTTCTCCATCATGGAATGATTAATATGAGGAATATTCATATTGACAAATAATTTATTTAACTCATTCAAATAAATGTATTAAAATTCATCTTTCTTATTTATATTTTTAATTAGTTTCGACCAATGGTATTCTTCACCTTATTTCTAGTAAATATCCAGAATGACTTTCTCATGCCACGAGCACTAAAGAATGTAAAATATTATTTCATAAGTAATAATCTATTATTACATAACATGTGGATCACAAGAACAATTGAATGAATGAGTCATTACCGTATGAACAAATTGAATGGTGTTCCCTAATTTTCTCCTATTGAAGTCCCCTATTATTTATAGCTTGAAATATTTGTGTGCACAATATTATAAGTGGTTCCTTCTAGCTTCCATTTCATTTGGTAACTCAAGAAGACAATTGTTCCATTTTACATAAAATTAAACATTGAAATAGTTAATTTGGGTTCCATATATTGAATAAAACCAAAATAAGGTAGTAAGAAATAATTAACATAATAAGGAACCACATAATCAAGAAATGTCTGTTACAAGATCATTAAATAAAAACACCTTCCTTCATCTATTAAAAATTAGTTTTATCCTAGGAAATTTATTTAAAACATCTATTTAAATAGTTCTCGGTCGTTAATCAATAGTTTTTGAATCCCCAAAGAATATACCCTATTGGTTTCAAATCATGAGTACAAGAAGGCTCATTTCTGTGCACCATGTTACACCGAGTAAGGGCCAAAACACCTTTTCAGAGTAATTAATCATAGGTGTATTTGTTCTAGGGCCATATCCTTTTTAGTGTCCAGATGGAGATTTATTTCTAGGAATCCACTCACTATATCCTTAACCAATATTCCATTTATTTTTCATACAATATTCTTTATAATTAGAATTATCCATAGATATGTCCTTAGGGTTCTCGCTATGTTTTTTTATCTATAGTTTTAAATTTTAACCAATACTTTTCATTGATATCAATCATAGTGACACTCTATTTTCATATATAGACATTACATAACTTTTAAGGAATACTTTTAACATTACAAAAATAGATTCCCAAAAATCATACTACTCTAGTGCCTTTAGAAACATGGAAACAAAAAAAATGGTACATAAATGAGCTACATTATCTTCTATTAGGTTATTCTTGACTGGAGGCTTTCTATATCATATCAAAAATTATAAATACCATCACAACAAGGGTAATAAATAAAATGGGGTGATCTCAGAAGGATATTAAATGTAAATAATGGAGATATATATAAATAACCATGAGAATAAGTATATGAGAATAATATCATGAAAGTATAAGATCATAACCTTCATTTCAAATATAATATAAATGAATCATGTAATATGATTTGGAAGTTCATAAAAAATGAATCATAAGAAAATAATAAACATAATTTATAAAATCATAACATTGGAATAAACCATTGTATTATGTCAAACATATAATCATATAATATGATATCCATATTAGTCGAGGTATCACTTTCAAAACTATCATGGTAGTATGAATTTACTACCCATACCATCTTTTTCATCATTGTTCGCTCCCACTTCCATATTAGTAGCATTATATGACTCCACATTCCACCTTGGTAGTCATGGTTAACTCACATGGAACTATATGTAGTCAATGTTCACTCCCAAGACCATCTAAATCTATGTCATGTTATATAAAACTTTACAAAATTTAGTGGAGGGATATATAGGTCTCACCCATCATGTAATGAAATCTTATATAAATGTGGAAAAAAATCATAAATAATTATATAGTAAACCATTAAATGAAATGGTTATCATAAATATTTAATCAAATCATAACCTATGGAAAATCATAGAGTATTTTTAATCATTTAATCAAAATAATAACCCATTAAAAGAAAAGGATTTCAAAAGAATATTGCATGTGAAAGAGAAACAGTTTTCATTAATATCAATAAATAAAAATACTAACCCTTTAGTTAGATAGAATGAAAGAAAAAATGATTCATTTCCCTAGAAAGTCATCTGTAATACTAATAGATGTCATCTTATATGTGAAATTATTTTGAAAGACCGTTGAAAAAAATTTCGTGATGAAAATATATTTTCCTCATTGAAAAACTCTTTTTAAACCAAAATTAAATTTAGAATGTATTTTTCTATAAAATAGCTTTGAAAATAAAAAATAAATCTTAGAAAACAATAAAATAGATTAAAATTATTTTCCCTCAAATTTATATTAAATGTTCTTTTGAATACTATTTTGAAATTATTTTTTAGAACATGGTTCTTGAAATAAAATAGATTTTTGACTAAAGAGAGAAGTACAATTATATTTTTCATTAAAAAATCATAATTATTATAAGTACTAATGTGTGATAAAATTTTACTAATACAAAATTTTATTTTGAATAAACATAGGATGTGAATATTAAATAGTTTTAATATAACATTAATCATAATATTTCATCAATGAAATCATATTCTAAAGCAATATGAAAATGAGATGAGATTGCTTAAATAAACCTTTAACAGTATATAACTTTGAAAATTAATTACTGTGTTAGAAAATTAAAATACATTAAGCTTTAAATATCATTAAAATAAGGAGACGCATGATATAACATTTCAAATGAATATAAATGAACATCTAAAAATAATGTAGTTTCATAATAAATCAAGTGTCACTAAGAATTAAAAATGAGATAAATCATCTTTAACAATTTGGTACCCATTAAAATATAAACCCCTTGAAATAAATATCATAAAATTTATAGTTAAATAAATATAAATTATATACTAATATTCATATAAAATATTCATGGTCATTATATACAACTCACAAAATAAAATAGTTTTGAAAATGGAAGGTATCTCACAAATATAAAAAAAAAGTGAGATGGAATTCCCATTAATTGTGTTTTTAAACTCATCATACTTGTAAAAACATCATGTAAAATAAATATAATTTTATTATGATTCTAAAAAATATCCATATTATAATATCTAATACCTTATATGGATTTTAAGGAATTTATATTACCCTCTTGTAAAAAATTTCTTGTTATGGTTATTCTTTGGGTAAAATCAGTTTTTACTTTCACATGTTTTCAAATTTGTAATATCATTGGTCCTTAAAAATATATATTTATTTCCAAAATATAAGGAATCATATTAATATCATATATATTTAGTATATTTTTATTATAATAATATATAAAATATATATTTATGAGATGAAATACACCGTTAATTGAGATGGAAAGTCATACATACACATAAACATTCTATCTATTTTATAGTTATATTGAAATAAATAAATAGAATGAGTTATATGTATATATGAATATAATATCTATATATTGTCATTATTATGTAATTTAAATCGTATAATTTTTCTAAAAATATTACTTAATATATTACATGTAGTGTTTTAATGATTCACATCACTTTGTGGGGGTGGTAGTCCACACTTCTTCAAATGAAATTTTCATATTTTCACAAAACATAAAGTATACAGATATGTATTGTAAAATAATTATAAAATATTAAGGAAATAATATATATCATATATATCATATATAAACAGTGTGTCTATAATAATTCAAAACATTGCAATGAGGTAATGGAATAACATACCATCATTTTATCATGAGGCGGTAGTGTGTCGTACACATGAATAATATTTTGATTACCCATTAGATTAAATTGTGTGTAATTTTGGGTCAAATCCTTTGTATAAAAAATATAGATATATATAGGATACATATTTTTTTATAATCATGGAATTTGGTGTGTAAATGGGTTGATAATGAATATAATATAATGTAGCTTGTGGGAGGATGTTGTCTCTTTTTTATTAACTCCTTTTGGTTTTAATCCAAGGGATTACATAGATTTATTTCATTCCAAATGGAGACTTCAAGTCAGATGTAAGCTATTTTGATAAATAAGTAGGTAAAATCATGGAAAAATATGTATTGATTTAAATGTGTGAGGATATGGGAGAGTTGGTGGCCTTTTATAGGAGAATAAAAAGACTCACATGATATTTTATAAAACATGTTAAGTGTAACAACATTTTATAATAAAAATTAATTAAAAGAATCATAACATAAGAATTTAGGGTTCATGGATGTTTTATGACAACCCTACTTTTTTTATTACACAATTAAACAAAATTTATTACATAAACATCATTTTATACATCATAGAAGATCAAGAGGTCTAATGTCTTTGGGGATTAGGATCATTAAATAACAAATTAAAACATGAAAAACAACATCTTTATTGAACACTTCCTTTACATTACCACTACATTCCCTCATACTTAGAATTCCATGGGATAACCTAAGGACATTCATAAGAAAATAGGGACCTACAAATCCCAGTAAGGGAATAAACATGGAGTAACATGGGGAATACAATACATGTTAGACAATAGTCATATCATTAGAGAACAATAGAAACATAAACATAAAGGCATGATAAATCATGTTAATCATAACATGGAAATGTGGAAGCAACACTTAACATGGAATTTTCATGAGCCAAGGATCATTGCACAAGGAGAATGAGTATATCCTCATTTCAAATGAATCATGAGTAAAACCTATTTGGACATGAATTAGAATGAGTAAACATCCATTTCACATGATTTATCATGATACAATACTTTACCCAATGTATTGAAGCACTATAAGGGCACACCCTTCATAAACATTTCAATTCATCCATAAGTGTGCAACAAGGATCATATTAAATGTATTCATAAAAAATCATCATTTATTCAATGATAAAGGAATATAAATTTTATACATGAATCATTATAATAAATAAGTAAATGTTCTTAATGGTTAATACCCTTGATGGAGATATGGGCATGGTTATAAGGCCTCGGCCTTAAACATTACTTAATCTTGAGTTATTACAAGATTAGACATTGAGTATCTTTTCAGGTTTAGAGTATTAGAGAATTAGATCATGAAACATGCATTACATTCCACATTTAAAAAAAGTGGTTACATAAAATACAGTATTAATTTTTCCCATCTACGGAAACATATTTAAAATAAAACATGTATTCTTTATTGACACATCCTTGACACTATCATCACATCATGCACCTTTCCCTTGACCTGTGAAAAACATATCAAAAACTTGGGATGAGCATAAAAAGCTCAGTAAGGGTTATAAAAAATATGGAAAGGAAACATGAGTTCATATATACATAAGAATGAAATCATACTAAACCCATAAAACATAGGCACTTTAACATACCTCATCAAATCATGAATAAATCATAGAAATCATAATACATAAAGGGTAACTTGAGGCATTCATAACATTCTTACGTAGGTAGAAACCCTCTTGGTTATGTTTGGAATACCCACCATAGTATATTCCTTAAATCTCTTCGGAGAAACCTTAACGTTTCACTCCTTCATGTTACCCAATGCATTGGAGAGCTATATCAGGATCACCTACCCTTATTTTATCACAGAACCACCCGTCATCATAATAATTCCCATGAACCATAACATAATCAAATCACATAAAACATGCATAAAGGAAACCTAACATTTACACCTTTCAATAACAAGATATCAATAAAACACATTGATATAAAAACATTATGAAAACCATTTTCAATAAAAGAAATGTAAAACATGGTATTTATTTTTCTTTTAAAAAGAAGGTATGGCTTGTAGAGGATGACAAAACTCAAATAATCATCATGGTGGTGGAGAAGTCGTTGTCGCTACATACGTATGACAAAAACATTCCATTTTGTCATTTAGTAAATGCTTTGTATAAAAATGATTCCTTTTGAATAAACGTAAAAGTCAATGGGGTTTATACACTATATAAAAGAAAGTTGTGTATAAAACAAAATATGCCTCAATTAAAGGATATTGAGACGAAGTCCCATACAAAGACGGTATCCTTGGATTAAGGATAAATCATTTACATAATTATGTGTGACAAATGAATACACGAAATATAAGTGGGTATTAAGTGTAATACAATCATAGGACATTCACAAATAATCATAGAACGACATATTCAAGGAGTACAAGTTTATCCCAAAGAATCAAAATTGGGTTAAGAATTTCCCTTGCAAAAATTCGATAGCCTAATGGCGTCACTTCAAAATTCTGAAAAAGAGTTGATGAAAGATAAATAGGGTATCTCATCACATGGACATAAAATTTAAATCAATAAGGATATAGAATAAAATATCCCAACATAATAGTATGTGAATTAAAAGACATAATAAAAAAAGTCTTTTTAAAATAGGAGGGTGAAAGGTTCCCTTACCGGCATGGGTATCTTTCGAGACATGCACCCCGTGAAAGAAGGGCAATACAACATTTATGTAAATACTCATAAATAAAAGTATATTAAACAATGAGTAAAATAATGTGCAGTATATACACCACTCAAAGGAAATTGTGGAAAATGTAGCATAAATCTCACGGAAATAAAAGTGAGACGAAAAATCATTTACGAAAACTCGGCAGCCTAACGATGCCACTTAAAACTTCGAAAAATGGATTGTTGAGATCAAATAGGGTCCCTCATGACATGAACATAAAAATTACAGAAGGAGGAATATAAAATAACATCCCCAAACATATGAAATATGAGCTTAAAAGAAATGACATAAAAGAGAGTACTTAAAAAGAATGAGAGAGGTAGGATCTCTCACGAAAAATCGGCAGCCTAATGGCACCACTCAAAACTTCCAAAATGGATTGATGAGAGAGAATAGGTTCTCTCATCATATGAACATACAAATTACATTAAGAGTAATATAAAAGAATATCCCAATAACAAGAAATATGAGCTTTAAAAGTAATTACATAAAAGAGTGTACTTAAAAAGAAAGAGAGGAGTATGATCCCTTACCTCAAGTCCAACTTGTCTTGTTTGTTTCTTTATATTCCTGAATAATAAACTTTGATCAATTTATAATTGCATAAGGAACTCCTTTAAATATTATTATGCAGTTCATATCACATATTATAATGTTATAATAATTGTATAATAATGTTAGTTCATATCAGACGTTTTTGTCGATGTTTGGTACATGAGTCAAAAATGATCTTGTTTGAAGAATGATTGTCCATGTAGTTATAAGTAAATAATTTCCAGAATAATATTAATGATTAAAATATCATATATATTCAGTACATATTCATTTTATACTATTCCATAGCATTTGGAGATAAAAACGAAAAGCACCGTTCATGGAGACGGTAGGCCGTACATACGCATGAACGCTACTTTCATTTTTTGTCATATAAAGGGAATTAAAACAAAATGAGATATATATATATATATATATGTTATAATTCCATAATGATATCCATTATTTATATGTAATAGATAACATATATATCCATTATATATATGTACTTATATTAGTACATAACATTTTGAGATAAGAAATGAAATGTACCGTTCATGGAGACGGTAAGCAGTACGTACGCATGAATGCTACTTTCATTTATATTTCATATTTAATGTAATTAAAACATATTGATACATAATAGTATTTTAATTATAGTATGGTATCATATATAATATTATTAAATATATCCTTTATACGTACCACATATGGTATGAATCAAATCACTTTGAGGGGGTTGTAGTCTGCACATCCTTAAATGAAGATATCGCGTTTACCCATAATGGAAACCATAAAGGTATTCCATAAATAAAAAATACATAAGAAAAAGTAAAACATAAAAATATTATATATCATATATAAATATAGGGTCATCTTAATGGCCACCTTTGAAGGTGTAAGAATAATGTTGAACATTCATCGTTTCGTGAGGCAGAAATTCACCATCCACAGAAACAGTATGTTCTTTAACCATTAGATGTAGGTGTGTGTAAGTGTAGCTCTAATACTTCCTATAAAAACATCCTATTATATTGAATATACTTTATTTGTTACAAAATAAATGAATAAAATGAGTTTATGGGGTTGGAGAAGCAATATAAAACAAAAGGACACAAGTGAAGACATTACCTTAAAATCGGGTAACTCCCTTTGGTTTGAGCTCAAAGGCTTCCTTGGGAAGACATATTCCCAAAGTGAGGCTTCAAGGAGTTAGAGAGAGATGTGGAGAGACTAAATGGGTAGGGTTTGGCCGAGCCAAAGGCTTTGGAAGTGTGGGTAAGGAGGTAGAGGTGGGGGCCTTTTATAAGACGAGGGGAGGGTCACTCTTGGAAAGTAAGGAAATGTTACTTTATTTTAGAATGTGTTTCGGATTTTAATGGTCCCACATTGATTTGTTTCGAGTATAAGGTGATAAGGGTTCGAAAGACACCCATACAATAGGTTTTGGACATGTGTAGGTCTTAGAAGATACATTATCATTCCATTTTATTTAAATCATTAAATAATGAGGTCATCGATGCATCATTACGATGTCATAAATAATTTAATTTATATAATCATTAAAAATTATAAAAAAACTACTATGATGTAGGAAATAGTTTTAGTATTCCAATTACTATTTATAGTCAAAACTCTGACCTGTATAACCCCATTTAAAAATTGTTTTAGTAAATAGACTCATGTTTGTGTTATTTTAATTTTAACATTAAATAAAAAGGTATTTATATCATTTTCCAACCAACTTGGTTTCATGGGGTCCCAAAGTTGACCCATGGATTGTATTGGTCGGCCATGACTCATCCAATGAGGGTAGGACATGTTTCTAGGTCATTTTATTTTATTAAAACATTATTTTTACCTTAAACTACACTAATTATCTCTAATCGCGATTAAAATCTTAATAAGTTACAATTCACCAAAAAATTATTCTAATCCCATTGAACCACATTTTACTTCTTAATTACAACCATGTATGTCAGATTTTTGAAATTCAAAACTCAAAGATGGAAAAATTTCATTTAAACGGAAAATCAGTTTTTATAAGTACCACTTAGTGGTTTCACTATTCAACAAAAATTGAAGTTTTTCAGAAAATTACCAAAAATTCACCCTAAGCTATATTTGATATTCTGAATTAAAAAATTATTTCTATTTTACAAAATTCAAAACATTAAAGTTGAATTAATTAATTTAATAATTAATTCCCACTGTCAAAACAAATAGCGTGTTTTTATGAAACAAAATGTATCAAAAGATTGACAGTAGTTTAAGTCCGATTTGAAAGTGAAATTATTTCCAACGACCACTATTGGATTAAATGGTAAAAATATATGCTAATTTCACTTTAAAACCAATTCAAAAGATAATCTAATAATATAAATTAATTAGATTAAAAAGTGGTTTTGAATTAAAATACAACATTTTTCACTATTCATTAAAAATTGAACTTTTTCGAAAAAATACCAAAAATTTACACAAAGTAAATTTTGATGTCCTGATTCTAAAGAAGAATTTTATTTTGTCAAATCTAACACATAAAATTGTCAAAAAGTGGATTTAAAAGAGGTTCACCATCATAAGGTGGTTAATCGACCTTTTAAAGAATATTAGAATGTTTACGATTAAAATTGGATTCATTCGTATTTTTAATCCTCTAACATTTATTGTAAAAAGTAAAAATATTTGACAAACATATATAATCATTTTTTAGTTAGTTTCGTTCATTCCCGCCATTACAACGACTATGCTTTAAATAATATTAAAAATAATATTATTTTATTATTAGAGTACAATGTAAGATTCCCAAGAAACTCGTTGTTGCGAGTTGGGTACGCCATCGAGCATAGCATCCCCTTTAAAGTCATATTAATATTTTATTCACAAATATGGATAAATGTGAAAATTTCATACTCTTTATTTACCTGGGGTGTTACATCCTTCCCCCCTTTTGGGAATTGCGTCCTCGCAATTTCAAAATTGAGCATGGAAATATCCTTGAAAGTCCCACATCGGAACAAGAGTCGGTAAAAAAATCACATTAAAATAAAGAAAGATAAGTACAAAGGTCACCCGAGTTAACCCATACTAGGATTCCAAGTATGAAAATATAGACATGGAGGAAAAAACAAAGGGTCGTGTTCTGATGGAGAGTGATAGAAAGCATGTTTAGTAGAATGTTAACAATAAGAAAATCAAAAACTTGTGATGGGTTAAATGGTATTTGATTCCCCAGTAGGAAAAATTAATAGACAACATTTTTTTAAGTTACTTTTTATTGAGGAATTTATTCATAAGGAAACATAATCAATTATCATGTTGACTTTCAAATTTTATTAGATTCCTTACACAAACTCATATTTTCTCCAAAAGATGAGTATTTAGGAAGATTTTTTCACATTAAGGGTACTATAATCAACTTCTAGAGAATCACCTAATCCAGAAAAAAGAACTATATACATCCCATGTCTTTAAACCTTAACCAAAACTAAAACCCAAAGTTCATCAAAGACCATTCAATAAAAAAATTGTCCATAAAATACATCAAAGTAAACCAAACTAATATTGAAACCCAAATATTTGAAGGATTTAGTCACATAGTCTTCCAAGGTACAAATTAACACTTATCTCCAAATAACATCAGTTACTCTTAATGTCTCGTATTAAAATGTAATTAACCTAATCACATATCCTCCATGATAGGTTAATAAATTTCCATAGATAACCCAAAATCAGCTTACTCTTAATTCATAAAATCATATAACTAAAAAGAATTTGTCAAACTAACTAGGGACATTACATAGTCCAGTGGTAGGTGATAAATACCAGTCACACTTTGGTTGTGGGTTCGATTCCTGCAGCTTTGTCTGGCACGACGGGTTGTCACATGGTCTGCGTGTTGTCATTTTTCCAAAACTATAAATTCTCAAAACATTCCCCAAAATGAGATAAAATATTCAAAAATAATCATAACATATTTTAACCTCAAGTTTATCTCATGCCTTTCATTTTCCATCATAACATATAATAACCCATAATTACCTCAAAATTAAGGATCAAATAAACCCTAATGGTTACCTTTATAATTATTATCTGAACTTACACATCGATTGGTCATCTCATACATGATGCATTACAGAACAAACCAAGGTTCAAGTGGATGATAATGACTCCTTGATAGTTGGTTTAGAACAACCATGAGTTTCCTCATTGAATACACCATTTCATCCAGTCTCTTAATAAGAGAACCACCACAGTTTCCTTCAAACCTATTATCACTTTGGTGCCTTCTAGATCCATCCATTCACTAAAAAAAGAAATGTCAGTGTGAGTATATCAACAAAACCATCATGTAATAATGAGGAAGATAACCACTAAGATATACTTACTTTTTCACTTTATCTAAAACTAGGACTCTTTCTGAAATCCTATCCATTATGGTACTGTCACTTATGCTTAAAGAATACCCTAACCTCTAAAGTTATCTAAACCAACCTCTGATACCAACTATAAGGCCATGGTCTTAAACATTACTTAATCTTGAGTTATTACAAGATTACACATTGAGGGTCGTTTTAGGTTTAGTGTTTTAGGGAATTAGATCATGAAACTTGCATTACATTCCACATTTAAACAAAGTGGTTACATAAAAGAGAGTATTCATTTTTCCCATCAACAGAAACATATTTAAAATAAAACAAGGATTATTTGTTGACACAACCTTGACACTATCATCACATCATGTTCCTTTCCCTTGACCTATGAAAAACATTTCAAAAACTTGGGATGAGCATAAAAAGCTCAGTAAGGGTTATAAAAAATATGGAAAAGAAACATGAGTTCATATATACATAAGAATGAAATCATACTTTACCCATAAACCATAGGCACTTTAACATACCTCATAAAATCATGAATAAATCATAGAAATCATAAGACATAAAAGGTAACTTGAGGCATTCATGACATTCTTACGTAGGGAGTAACCCTCTTGGTTACGTTTGGAATACCCACCACAGTATATTCCCTAAATCTCTTCGGAGAAACCATAACGTTTCACTCCTTTGCGTTGCCCAATGCATTAGAGAGCTATATCGGGCTCACCCTACCTTAGTTTATCACGGAACCACCCATCTTCATAATAATACCCAAGAACCATAACAAAATCTTATCAAATAAAACATGCATAAAGGAAACCTAACATTTCCACCATTCAATAACAAGATATCAATACAACACATTTATATAATTACATTATGAAAACCATTTTTAATAAAAGAAATGTAAAAAAATGATATTTATTTCTCTTTTAAAAAGAATGTATGGCTTGTAGAGGAAGCCGGAACTCAAATAATGGTCACGGCGGCAGAGAATTCGTTGTCGCCGCATACGTATGACAAAAACATTCCATTTTGTCGTTTAGTAAACAATTCATATAAAAAAGATTCCTTTTGAACAAATGTAAAATTCAAAGGGGTTTAAACATCATATAATATAAATTTGTGTATAAAAAAAATATTCCTCAATGAACGGAGATTGATATGAAGTCCCATACAAAGACAACATCCTTGGATTAAGGATAAATCAATTATATAATTATGTGTGACAAATGAATAAACGAAATATAAGTGGGTATTAAGTGTAATAAAATCAAAGGACATTCACACATAATCATAGAATGACATATTCAAGGAGTAAAAGTTTATCCCAAAGAATCAAAATTGGGTTATGAATTTCCCTTGCAAAAATTCGACAGCCTAACGGCGTCACTTCAAAATTCAGAAAAAGAGTTGATGAGAGATAAAACGGGTATCTAATCACATGGACATAAAATTTAAATCAATAATGATATAGAATAACATATCCCAACATAATAGTATGTGAATTAAAAGACATAACAAAAGAAGTCTTTTAAAAAGAGGATGGTGAAAGGTTCCCTTACCGACATGGGTATCTTTCGAGACATGCACCCCGTGAAAGAAGGAAAATAAAACATTGATGTAAATACTCATAATTGAAATTATATTACACAATGAGTAAATTAATGGGAAGTACATACACCAATCAAAGGAAATTGTGGCAAATGTAGCATAAATCTCACGGGAATAAAAGTGAGATGAAAAATCCCTTACAAAAACTCGGCAGCCTAACGGCGCCACTGAAAGCATCCAAAAATGGATTGTTGAGATCAAATAGGGTCTCTCATGATATGAACATAAAAATTAAAGAATGAGGAATATAAAATAACATCCCCAAACATATTAAATATGAGATTAAAAGAAATGACATAAAAGAGAGTACTTAAAAAGAATGATAGAGGTAGGATCTCTCACGAAAATTAGTTAGCCTAACGACGCCACTCAAAACATCCAAAATGGATTGATGAGAGAGAATAGGGTCTCTCATCATATGAACATAAAAATTACAGTAATAGTAATATAAAATAATGTCCCCATAACAATTTATATGATCTTTAAAAGGAATGACATAAAAGAGTGTACTTAAAAAGAAAGAGAGGAGTAGTATCCCTTACCTGAAGTCCGACTTGTCTTGTTCGTTTCATTATATTCCTGATTAATAAACTTTGATCAATTTATAATTGCCTAAGGACCTAAATTAAATATTATTATTCAGTTCGTATTACATATTATTATTTTATAATAATTGTTTAATAATGTTAGTTCATATCAGACGTTTTTGCAGATGTTTGGTACATGAGTCAAAAATGAACTTGTTTGAAAAATGATTGTCCATTTAGTTATACGTAAATAATTTCTGGAATAGTGTTAATGATTAAAATATCATATATATCCAGTAAATATTCATTTTATACTATTCCATAGCATTTGGAGATAAAAACGAAAAGCACTGTTCATGGAGACGGTAGGCCGTACGTACGCATGAACGCTACTTTCATTTTTTGTCATATTAATGGAATTAAAACAAAATGAGATATATATATATATATTTTTTATAATTCCAGAATGATATCCATCATTTATATATAATATATTACATATATATCCATTATATATATGTACTTATAATAGTACATAATATTTTGAGATAAGAAATGAAATGTACCGTTCATGGAGACGGTAAGCCGTACATACGCATGAACGCTAATTCCATTTCTATTTCATATTTAATGGAATTAAAAAATAATGATACATAATAGTATTTTAATTCCAGTATGGAATCATATATAATATCATTAAATATATCCTTTATACATGCCACATATGGTATGAATCGAATCACTTTGAGGGGGCGGTAGTCCGCACTTCCTTAAATGAAGATATCGCGTTTACCCATAATGGAAACCATAAAGGTATTCCATAAATGAAAAATACAGAAGCATAAGTAAAACATAAACATATTATATATAATATATAAATATAGTGTCACATTAATGGCCACCTTTGAAGGTTTTTGAAGAATGTTGAACAATCATCGTTTCGTGAGGCGAAATTCGCCATCCACAAGAAACAGTATGTTCTTTAACCATTAGATGTAGGTGTGTGTATGTGTAGCTCTAATACTTATTATAAAAAAATCCTAGTATATTGGAGATACTATATTTGTTAGAAAATAAATTAATATAAAGAGTTTATGGGGTTGGAGAAGCAAAATAATACAAAAGGACACAAGTGAAGACATTACCCTAAAATCGGGTAACTCCCTTTGTTTTGAGATCAAAGTCTTCCTTGGGGAGACTTATGCCCAAAGTGAGGCTTCAAGGAGTTAGAGAGGTATGTGTAGAGACAAAAGGGTCAGTGTTTGGCCGAGCCAAAGGCTTTGGATTTGTGGGTAAGGAGGTAGAGGTGGGCGCCTATTATAAGAGGAGGGGAGGGCCACTCTTGGAAAGTAAGGAAATGTTACATTATTTTAGAATGGGTTTCGGATTTTAATGGTCCCAAATTTATGTGGTTCTTGGATAAGGTGATAAGGGTTTGACTTAAACCCATAAAATAGGTTTTGGACATGTTTAGGTCTTAGATATTACATTATCATTCCATTTTATTTAAATCGTTAAATAATAAGGTCATCGCTGCATCATCATGATGTCATAAATAATTTAATTTATTTAATGTATAGAAGTTATAAAATAACTACTATGATGTAGGAAATCTTTTTAGCTTTCCAATTACTATTTATAGTCAAAAATCTTATTTGTATAACCCCATTTTAATTTTTTTAGTAAAACAACTCATGTTTGTGTCATTTTAATTTTAACATTAAATAAAAAGGTATTTATGTCATTTTCCAACCAAAGTGGCTTCATGGGGTCCCCAAGTTGACACATGGATTTTCTTGGTCGGCCATGACTCATCCAATGAGGGTAGGACATGTGTCTAGGTAATTTTATATTATTAAAAGAATATTTTAACCTTAAACTACACTAATTACCTCTAATCGCGATTAAAAACTTAATAAGTTACTATTCACCAAAAAATTATACTAATCCCATTGAAACAAATTTTAGTTATTAATGAAAACCATGTATTTCGGATTTTTGAAATTAAAAACACAAAGATGGAAAATTTTCATTACACGAAAAATCAATTTTTATAAGTACCACTTAGTGGTTTCACTATTCATCAAAAATTGATGTTTTTCAGAAAATTTACAAAAATACACCCTAAGCTATATTTGATATTCCGAATTCAGAAATGATGTCTATTTTACAAAATTCAAAACATTTATGTTGTATTAATTAATTTAATAATTAATTCCCACTGTCAAAACAAATAGCGTATTTCTATGAAACAATATGTATCAAAATATTGACACTAGTTTAAGTCCGATTTCAAAATGAAATTAATTCAAACAACCATGATTGGATTAAATGGTAAAAATATATGCTAATTTCACTTTAAAACCAATTAAAATGATAATCTAATCATATAAATTAATTAGATTAAAAAGAGGTTTTGAATTAAAATACAAAATTTCTCACTATTCATTAAAAATAGAACTTTTTCGGAAAAATACCAAAAATTTACACAATGTAAATTTTGATGTCCCGATTCTAAAGAAGAATTTTATTTTTTCAAATATAACACATAAAATTGTCAAAATGTGGATTTAAAAGAGGTTCTCCATCAAAAGGCGGTTAATCGACCTTTTAAAGAATATTAGAATGTTTACGCTTAAAATTGGATTCATTTGCATTTTTAATCCTCTAACATTTGTTGTAAAAAGTAAAAATATTTGAAAAACATATATAATCAGTTTTTAGTCAGTTCTGTTCATTCCTTCCATTACAACGGCTAGGCGTTAACTACTATTTAAAATAATATTATTTTATTATTAGAGTGCAACATAAGATTCCCAAGAAACTCGTTGTTGTGTGTTGGGTACGCCATTGAGCATAGCGTCCCCTTTAAAGTCATATTAATATTTTATTCACAAATATGGATAAATGTGAAAATTTCATACTCTTTATTTATCTGGGGTGTTACAATGGTATTCAGCACACATCGACATTGTCTAGGAAAATCAGTGCAATTTCGGCAGCATAACAGCAAGATGAAAGAATTCATAATAATGGTTGGTGAGAGAAATCGTGGTGTCTAATCATATGTACATTAAATTGAATGTAAGGGGGTCATATGGAAACATGTACAAATAATTTTAATGGAATTAAGATTCATAATAAAAAAGGATTACTTGGATGTAAAAGAAGTGAGACAAATCCCTCATGGAATTTCATCATAGTAACAGGTGTAAATGGGAGGAATTTATTGAGAGAGAAAGGGGTATCCAATCATTAAAAAAAAAATAGGGCTGTATGGGGGATGTGAAAAACCATACCCCAACATTTATAATTGAAATTTAAAGGGACAAATAACATTAAAAAATTGGACAAAAATGAGAATGAAAGAAAAACCTTTACTTGGGCGTATGATTCCAACGTCTTGAGAGAGGCTTGAGAGAGGCTTATTGGGAGCTTGGTTTACCTTGAGAGGATTATAGAGGGAGGGAAGAGGTTGGAATAACTCCAAAGGTTTTGAGTGAGGAGGAAGGGGGAGCTTGGGTGGGTTTATATAGGAAAGGTGAGGGAATTTTTTTATTATTTATGTTTGGGACCCCTCACCTTAAACTAATCCAACCCAAAAACCAACCCATGGTTTTTGCCCATGGTTTTTGGAATGTGGAAGTGGAATAAAATATTTTATAAGGCCAAATTATGAACTTCATAAAATAATGTGGTTGCTTCTGTGAAGGTGAATCACACTCCCAAGGAAAACAATTCAAAAGGACATGATGTTTAATAAGTTTAGAAGGGTCAATTATGATTTTTAAAATAAGTCAAAAAAAATCCAAAATTACATTATGTTAATGGTAAAACATATATTGGCCGAGCATAAGTCTTATAGTATTTTATTAAATCACTATTGGGTCATTATGATGTCATAAAACGCATTATATATTTTAACGGTTATTGATATTTACCCAAACATTTGACTGTCTCAGAAAATTATGAAAAATTCACCATTGGATAACTTCGACATCTTGATTCTAGAAATAATATTTATTTTATCCAAATAATTTTATAAATATGTTAATTTCCACATTTATATTAAAAACTGACATTTATCAAAAAATCACGGGTTTTGACAAAAATGTCTTTCAAACCTTAATAGAATTTACAATTGCATTCATAAAATTATACGATCATATATATTTAATAAAAATAAATTTAATAACATTAATAATGATTTATTAAAATATTATTTAATTCAAAAATTCATTAATTCGTCAAAATATATTTCATAGTTGAACATTAACTAAAAAAACTATTTAAGCGTTAAAAAAATATTTACAAGGAAAAATTATAAAATGAAAGTATGTTCATTATTATATACATAAATAATGTACAAAACCATAGTACTAAGTCCTTTTACATAACCCCTTATAACACCTGCATAAGACCAAAGAGTAAGGTGTGCGACGGTGATAGACTCTTGGGGTGGCTCAGATAACATTTCTCGGGTGGTAATCTCTATCAACTTCAATTTCTATTGTAGGTGGTCCCACTCAAGCATAAAATATTCAAGATCGGATTGGGATTGGTCAAGAGTGAAGCCCAGTGAAATCACCTCCTTTCCAAGCACTGAAAAATGGGCTTTGTATGTGGCACGCCTACTAGATGAGGCGATCACATCCTTTGTCTGAGTAAATTGGATTTGTTAAAACCCTATATTTATACTAATCAGGTGATCCCTATTCAATGGCTATATTAGAAATGGTCACAATTCATAACATAAAACAAAACAAGATTCTATTTTATATAAACATTTAACATAAAGAGACATTTAATTAGATCAAGAGGGATTCCCATTAATGATAGTTTGGGTCGCTACAATCATCCCCCCTTAAAAAATTTGGCCCTTGAAATTTTAATTTCCCACACTAAAACAGATGTGGGTAACTCAGATTCATCATTTCCTCTATTTCCCATGTTGCTTCTTCAAACATGTGGTTTCTCCACAACAGTTTGACGAGGGGAATTGTCTTATTTTGTAGTACTTTTTCTCTATGATCTAAGATCTTCACTGGTTGCTCCTCATAAGAAAGGTAATCTTCTAACAATACCATCTCTGAAGAGAGTACATGTGAAGGGTCTGGTATGTACTTCATTAAGAGGGATACATGAAAGACATCATGTACATTGTCCATGTAGGTGTAAGTGCTAGTGGATATGCCATAGCCCCGACACGATCAAGAATCTCGAAGGGGCCGATGTACCTTGTAATTAACATACCTTTCTAAATAAACCTCATTACCTTCTTCCACATAGATGTGCATAGAAATATCATGTCTCCAAATTTAAACTCAAGGTCTTGTCGATGGTTATATGCATAACTCTTCGGTCGACTATGGGCTGCCTTGATATCCTGCTGAATTGTTTTCACCTTTTCCACCATTTCTTCGACCATTTCTGCCCCAAGAATATTACGCTCACCAAACTCTTCCCAACACGCTGGTGTTATTCACCTTTTCCCATAAAGGTAATCATATGATTCATTTTGGATGTTCGAGTGGAAACTGTTATTATAAGAGAACTCAACCATAGGAAGGTGTTGATCTGATCCTCCTTTAATGTCCCTTGAGCATGCTCTTAACATGTCCTCAAGTGTTTGAATTTTCTTCTTGGATTGGCCATCAGTTTGAGGATGATAGGCCCTACTGAAGTTCAGTTCAATATTCAGAACATGCTGAGGACTAATCCAAATTATAGAGGTTAATCATGGATCTGGATCAGACACAATAGATAGTGGTACTTCATGCAGCCTTACCACATCCCTGATATATATATGTTCTTGTTGATCCAATGAAAAATCCTCCCGAATAGAAATGAAGTGTGCAACCTTTGTAAGACGGTCCAAAACAACTCAGATTGCATTGTTGCCTTTGGATGTCATCGAAAGTCCAGTGAAAAGTCTATAGTGATGTTCTCCTATTTAAATTCTGGTATGGGCAATGGTTGCATCATCCCCTTAAACATTTCCCTCTCTACCTTCACTTTCTAACACACTAGGCACTTTGGTGTATATTCAATGATCTCCTTCTTCATATTATCCCACCAATAATGATCATATAGATCTCGATACATCTTTGTGTTTCCTGGGTGAATAGAGATATTCAAACTATATGCATCATCCAAAAGTTCCTTCTTCAGCTCCGGACATGATGGAACACATAGTCTTTTACCAAATATCACAATTCCTACTTCATTAACTTTAAACTCTGAGGATTTACCTTTTCCAATAGATTCCACTATTTCCTAAATTCACACATCATCTTTTCAAGCATCTTTTAACCTTTCCAAAAGAGACAGTTGAGCAGTAATTTGTGAAATGATTGATGATGTTCACTTCTTTATGATTCACATGTCCATCTTCATCCAATCTAAGAAGATTGGATCCTTTTCAATTCTCATCAATGATAGAATCTATGGGTTCTTTCTACATAGGGAATCCTCCACCATGTTCACTGTCCATTGGTGGTTATGGATTGAGCATTCATAGTCTTTGATCAGATCAAACCATCTTTGTTGTTGCATGTTCAACTCTTTATGTGTGAATATATTCTTGAGGAATTTTTGGTCTGCATATATTTCAAAATTCTCCCCAAAGAGATAATGTGCCCAAATTTTCAATGAAAAGATCACGAAAGCCAACTCGAGGTCATGTGTTGGATAGTTATATTCATGAACATTAAATTTCATTGAAGTATAGGCAATGAATTTCTCATTTTTCATCAACACACATCCTAGACCCTTCATCAAAGCATCACTGAAAACCACAACAATTTATCCACTTGTGGATAAAGTGAGCACATGCATAGTGATGACCATCCTTTTTAACTCCTTAATGCTTTCTTTACATTCATCACTCCATGAAAACATTACTCCCTTCCGAGTTAGCTCAGTAAGAGGCTTGTAAAATAATGAGAAATTTCTCACCAACCGTCAATAATATCCAGCTTACCCCAAGAAGCTAAGGATATCAGTTATCGATGTTGGCATCAGCCACCCCTCAATTGCATCTGTTTTGGTGGGATCCACAGATATCCCATTTATTGTGACGATATAGCCCACGAATGACACCTCTTTCAACCAGAACTCGCACATTTTGTATTTTTCATTGAGCTTCTCCTTTCACAAGGTCTCTAGTACATTTCATAGATTCTCTTCATGATCCTCCTAGGTTTTGGAGTATATCAAAATATCATCTATAAAGACTTCCACAAATTTTTCGGGTAATCTATAAAGACTCTATTCATCATGTCTATGAAGATTTATGGAGAATTAGTGAGTCCAAAAGGCATTACTATGAATTCATAGTGCCTGTATCTTGTACGAAATGTTTTCTGGGGGATATCATCCTTCTTCACCCTTACTTTATAATATCCTGACCGCAAATCCAGATTGGAGAAGTATTGTCATCCATGAAACTGATCAAACAAGTCATAAATTATTGGGAGATGATACTTGTTCTTTATTGTGATTTTTCTGAGCTCACGATAATCGATGCGAAGGCGAATTGACACATCCTTCTTCTTGAAAAAGTGGGCTGGTGCACCCCATGGTAAAGCACATGGGCATTTAAACCCTATATCCAGATTCTCCTATAGTTATTTATTCATCCCCTTAAGCTCTACAACCATCATTCTACATAGAGTCTTGGATATTTTCAATGCCCTAGGTATAGATCGATTAAGAATTCAACATCTATTACAAGGGGAAGACCAGGAAATTCCTTGAGAAACACTTCAGCAATGTCCCTCATAATAGTGATGTCGTTTAGGATGGTTTCCTCCTTAGACTCTATCATCTGAGCTGGATACACATGCTCATAGGGCAGTAATATCCATGCTTGAGATGATGGAGGTAAAGAAGATTCATCTTCCTCCCAGCACTTGTAATGAATCAGGGGTCGATTCTCCATATGGAAATTGATTACCCTCTCATGGCATTTTATGTTGGTGTTATATAAGGAAATCCAATTCATGCAATTAATTGCATCAAATTTCCCCAGAGGAAGTATGATGAGGTTCACCGGGATTTTCAATCAACAGATTATAATATAGGATGACTTATATTCATGGTATGCAATGATTTCCCCATTTGTATTACTCACCGACATCTTCACATCCATGATTTTTGGTGGTGCTGGAATTGTTCTACTAAACATTTGAGATATAAAAGAATGTGTAGAACCTGAATAAAAAATTGCATTCGCCATTCTTGAATGAAAAACTAGAATACATGTCACCACTTCATTTTCGGGGTTCTCTTTATCTATAGAGATGGAAAAATTTCTCCCTTGTTTCCTTAGAGGTTGTTGGTTGCCTCTGAAAACCATTGTATTAGGGAACTGATTTTAAAGATGCCCTGGTTCTCTGTAGTTGTAGAAATGAACAATGCATTGAAGTTCGAAAGGATCCTTCCTCTCCTCTATTGTAGTCTCTTGTTTTTCTTGTCGATAGTTAACAGCCAGGTTCCCTTCTCATCCATAACTAAATCATTTCTTCATCCCCTTCAGGAAATTTATAGGTTTATTCTTTCCGCACCTTTGTCAAGTGGGGTGCTATATCATCTTAGCACCATTGGATTTATCCATCGGACCGCCAGCATTGAATTCCACCTTATGCTTCATATCCCCATGATACCCCTGAGATTCTTCGATCTCCATTTCAACCTTTAGGGCACATGAGATAATTTTCTTATAGCTGTCGAAGTCACGAATCGCCGGTTCTTTCCGGAGGCTAGGTTTCAGCCCACCAAATAAGTGGTTAACCATGAATTCGGGTGTAACAATAAAGGTGGAAACGTATCATGCAAGCCTTGTGAAGAATTCCTCGTATGCTCCAACAGATACGTCGGTTTTTTTCTTGATGGAAAGGAAGTCCCATTCTATCTTAAGCCGGAGGGTTCATGTAAAATATTTATCAAAAAACATCATCTAGAAATCCTTCCATTCCAACGCCTTGATCTCCTATTCAGGCTTTGTTTTTTTATCAATGTCCACCATTGTTCAGCTTCACACTCCATACAATAATAAAACAGAAGAACCTTATCTTATTTATAACATTGAATTATAGAGAGGATCTTTTCAATAGAGTTGATCCATTGTTCAGCGATTGAGGGATCAGATGATTCATTAAAAGTAGGATGCCATTTCCTCGTGATCTTCTCAATAGTGACTTGTTCTTTAATTTGGGGGGGGGGGGGGTTGAGCATTCCACTTGACACATGTTTCTATTCAAATCATGAGTTAGCTCATAGAGAAGTGTGACAATGTTCGTGATTCCCGCTCCCATCAGATTGGGCATCTCATTAGTACAATCATCACATTTATCTTCACATCGGTTGTTAGCTCGAGTCCCCCTATTATCGTACATTAGCTATAACAAATAGAAATTTAGGGGTACTAAATAAAGGGTAATACAAGGGAAAACCTGATTAATTATAAATAACTTTTTTTTCCTTAATATATGAATCTATTGGTTTCAGTCTATGTTACCCATGATCTACTTTATAACATATATTCTTAGTGCATTTTTTTTCTTTAATAATGGTTCAAACTAAAATTGTGAATTTACCAAATCATATTCCCTAGGAGTATCATAAACAAGAGTGCAGAATGTCCCATTTTCATGCACAGGTTCCTGTTCGAGTCTAGCTCACAGCAGTGTTTTCAGGTTTTACCACTGGGATACATTTGTGTCAGAGCCACCTCTACCTGCTCGTATCCGGAAAGGGATGTATTTTCATGATAACCCAATCTCTCAATACTCACCAAAATGTAGGGATGTATTTATTATACCTAGTCTTGTCTCTAAGTCATTACTAGTTATTTCTAATCCTAATCCCAAAAAACAAAATCTATCCTCTGATACCAACTGTGACAACCCTTCTTTTATTATTAAGCAATTAATCATAATTTATTACATAAACATCATTTGATACAACATAAAAGGCATATAGTTATAGTGTCTTTGAGGATTAGGGTCATTAAATTAAAAATTAAAACATAAAAAACTACATGATTATTGAGAACTTCTTTTACATGACCACTACATTCTATTTTACATAGCATTGCAAGGAATAACCTTAGAACATGCATAAGAAAAGGGGGAGTTATAAAGCCAACTAAGGGAATAAACCTGGAGTATCATGAGAAATACAATACATGTTAGAAAATAGGCATATAATTAGAGAAAAATAGATTTATAGACATAAATTCATGATAAATCATGATAATCATAACATGGATATTTAGCAACAACACTTATCATGGAATTATCATGAGCCAAGGCTCATTGCACATGGAGCATGAGTAAATCCTTATTTCACATTAAGAACAAGTAAAACCTCATTGAAATTCACTTATCATTAATAAAAATCCATTTCACATGAATTATCCTGATATTATACTTTACCCAATGCATTGGAGCACAATAAGGGTGAACCCTTCTTAAACATTTCATTTCATGCATTAGTGTGCCACATGGATCATATAACATGGATTCATAAAACATAATCATTTATTTCATGATAAACTAATGTGGGATTAATTCATGAGACATTATAATAAATATGTAAATGTACATAAATGTGAATACCCATGATAGAGATATGGTCATGGTATTCACTACAAGATGACTTTGTCTTGTAAAATTGGTGCAAATTCAGCAGCGTAACGACGAGACATAAGAATTCATAAAAATGGTTGATGAAAGGGAAATGGGTGTATCATTATATGTACATGAAATGTACAGTAAGGGGTTCATATATGTATACATGCCCCAAAAATTTTAATGGAATTTAGATGAATATTACAAAAGTATTACTTGGATGTAAAAGAAGAGTGAGAAATTCCTCACGGAATTTCGACATAGTAATGAGTGTACAAGGGAGGAATTTATTGAGATAGAATGGGGTCTTATGTCATTAAAAAATAAAGAGAGAAGTATGGGGTATGTGAGAAACCATACCCCCAACATTTCGAATTGAAATTAAAAGGGAATAACAATATTAAGAGAATTGGACAAGAACGAGAAAGGAAGAAAAAAACGTACCTGGATGTATGCTTCCAAAGGCTTGAGAGAGGCCTGAGAGAGGCTTCATGGGAGATTGGGGAACCTTGGGAGGATTCTATAGAGAGGATGGAAGAGTTTTGAAAAACCCAGAAGGTTTTTAGTGAGGAGTATGTTGGAGATTGGGTGAGTTTATATAAGAAAGGTGAGGGAATTCTTTTTTATTTAGGTTTGGGACACCTAAAATTTTACTAATCCAAACCACAAACAAGAAAATGGTTTTTTACATTGGTTTTTGGAAAAGGTAAGTGGAAAAAAAATATTTTATAATTCCAAATTACAAACTTCTTAAAATAATGGGGTTTCTTATGTGGAGGTGAGTCACACTCCCAAAGTATACAATTTAAAAAGACAAGATGTTTAATAAGTCTTGAAGGGTCCACTAATTCATTGTGAAATAAGTCAAACAAACAATAAATCCCATTAATTTAATGGTAAAACATATATTTTCCTATCATGAGGCTTATAGTATTTTATTACATCACTATTGGGTCATTATGTTGTAATAAAATGCATTATATATTTAAATGGTATTAAATTTTTACCGAAAAAATTATCTGTGTCATAAAATTATGAAAAATTCATCACCTGATAATTTCAACATCCTGATTCGAGAATAAATATTTATTTCATTTAACTATTTTTTTTAAATATATTAATTTTCACTTTTAAAATAAAAAACAGACATTTATCAAAAATTCATGGGTTTTGACAAAAATGGTTTTCAAACCATAATAATAATTAAAATTGCATTCATAAAATTATATGATCATTTATATAAAATAAAAAATTATATAATAAAAATAATAATATTTTTATAAAATATTATTTAATTAAAAAATCCATTAATTCATCAAAATAAATTTCTTAGTTGAACATTAAATAAAAAATACTATTTGTGCTTTAAAAAACTATTTAGAAGGTAACAATAACAAAATAAAGGTATATTCATTATTAAATAAATAATAATGTTCATAACCATAGTACTAGGGTCTTGTTACATAACCCCATATAACACCTGCATAATACCGAATTGTAAGGTGCGCGATGGTGACAGACTCTTAGGGTGGCTCAGATAACACTACTCGGGTGGTAATCTCTACCAACTTACATTTCTTTCACAGGTAGTCCCGCTCGAGCTTAACATATTCAAGCTCGGCTTGGGCTTGGTCAAGAGCGATAACCAATGATGCCACCTCCTTTCCGATCTCTGAAAAATGGGATTTGTATAGGGCACGTCTACTGGATAAGGCCATTTATTCTATTGTCTGAGTAAATTTGATTTGTTAAATCCTTATATTTAAACTAATCAGGTGATCACTGTTCAATGTCTATATTAGAAACTGTCACAGTTCCTAACATAAAACCAAAGAATTTGACATTTTATGTAAACATTTTACATAAAGAGAAATTTAATTAGGTCAAGAGGGATTACCATTAATAAATATTTGGGTCATTACATGTTTAATATCCATTAATCATATTTATAAAAGTGTCTATTTTTTAGATGATAATATTATGGATTATTCCATTGATAAGCTTAATTTTACCTTAATCGTTGTAATTAAATTTACATTCATTCAATAATATTATTAATCACAATCCAATTATATTCTATTTGACATTAAATATTACTCAGATGCCAAATATGGGATCCATTTTTTCAAATACTAATCACATAATTGGAAAAAATTAATTTAAAATTAATCCCAAGGTTGGATCGACACTATGGGGTTTATAGTAAAAATGATCAATATTATGATATGTTTTTATTACTAATTTCAATGTGAAATTGGTTCCAATAAAATTAATTATATTAATTGAAAAAATATTATCTATTTAATTTTATAACAAAATTTAAAATATAATTTATCATCATAAATTAATTCTATAAAAAAGTAGTTTTTAATAAAATCTAGTTGTTTCACTATTTATCCAAAAAAATTAGTTTCTCATAAAAATGGAAAAAAATCATCCTAAAACAATTTCCAAATTATAAATTTATAAATAAATTTTATTTAATCAAATTTAATTTCTATTTTTTTCTACAATTTTTTTTATTTTTTCTTCAAAGAAGTACATAAAAAACATTTAATTTGAAAAGTACTATTTTTTAACATGTAAATACATTTCCCAAAATTATATTTTTCATTGTGAATATTTTTTATTTTTATTTAGAAATTATAAATAATATTTGATTATTATTTATTACTATTCATATATCTATGTTTAATATCTTGGTTATAATTATCTAATTTAAATAATTATTATAATAACATTGATTATTCATAGAAACTAGGTGTTGTTTGTAGTGTTTTCCAATTTAATGTTGTGGATAGAGAAAACCAAGATGGTGTTGTCTAAAAGAAATATTGGATTTAAGGAATTTCAAGAAATCAATGAAAATTAATTAGTTTAAAAATAGGTCTATAAATACATGGTGTGTTACTGATAGTCATGTTACATGTAATCCCACCCCCTATTGTATCAGATCATGTTTTTGTATATATGTTTAATTTTTTTAAATTAATTTATAATTCATTGGGTATTAAAATAAATTTTCCTAAAATTTTCTTTACCAATCTAATTGTAAATTAGAAAATCCAATTTTTTTATTTGGAATATATGATTCTGGACTACTCATTTGGCTATTAAAGAATCAGAGATATGTATTACTCATTATGAAAAATTTCTAATAAATAAAATATTCATTGTAGTATATAGATAGAATAATATAAAAAATTATATTAAAATTGGTCTTCAAATCCATCATATTGGGACAAAATTTCGAGTCAAATGTTATTGCACTATAGTTAGTAAAACATATATTTAAAAGTATAATGATTATTCATCCCCATATTTTTTTAGTTTAGAGAAGGTATGAGACTTATGAAAAAATAGAATAAATATATCTTTATGAGGAAGTATACCATTTTTTAATGTGTCACCATGGAATAGTTGGATTATTTAGTTTGGAAAAAATTAAGTAACTGGTATACTATTCTGAATGAAATTATATTTAATATGTAATATGTTTTTCCAAGTAGAAATAACATAGTTTTTTGGTTAACAACATGATGTTTTTACTCATTCATTGTTATGGAACTATACACCTGATACAAATAATGTTTTGATCCATGAACTGATATTTTAATAACATTCCCTCTAATAAAGAAAATATTTTTCCTAATATAGATAATTGAGGGTGGGTATTTTGCAGTTAGTTGACTCACATGGTTAGATTTTTGGTGAATAATAACATGATTAATGATAGATATAGTAATATAAAATATATAAGAGGGAATAATATCCCCACTTGTTCATGTAATGATTATAATTATGAGGATCGAATTTATTCAAGGGGTAAGAGTTTGAAAAAACCTATAATCCTAAAAAATAAAACAATTTTATTATTTAAATGGATTTATTTTATAGATTTATTTTCATCAAAGTTATATCAATAATTTTATGTAATTTTTAAATGAAAAATAATACATTTTATATATTTAAATTATTACTTTTCATGTATTGCATGTTTTAATTTGAAATTCTTGGTTCAAAAATTTAAAAGTATAAATTGATAAAATGTAAGAAAAAAATAAATTTTCATGTCAATAATTATGTGAAAGGATTTTTTAGTTTTTTTTTTTGAAAATTATGATATTCTGATGAATATGGAAATTACTGATTTAATAAATACTGTAACATTCATTATATAATTATCATAAAATAATGAAAAAAATACAGAAATAATTTTTGTAGACCAAATATGTATTTTGGTGTAAAATATAGTATTTTATATATTATTATGAATAATTATCCCTATATTTTCATTTATTGGAACATGATTTGAACTATGATATATGGAAATAGTAGTTTTTGGATAATTGCATTTGATTGTGTGTTTGAAATGTGCTATTATGTGTGGGAATGAAATAAATATCTAAAAATATTAAATTCTTAATAATTGTAAATTAATTTCAAGGTAATTATAACTTATCTCAATTAATTCGACTAAATATGTATAAAATCATTTTATAATGAAAACTATTTTTTCATTACTAATTTATTATGGATTTTCATCACTTATTTTATAATTAAAATCCAATGCTTTAAAAAATATGGTAAATTATTTTCTATTAAAATGAGTTAATTTCAATATAAAATTATGTAATATATTAATTTAATTTTTTATTCATTATTCATAGGTAAAATGGAAAAATACTTCCACAACTATAATTGTTAAAAAGGATAAACAATTGTATTGATCTAACACATATGGTTTCAATTATAGTTATTAAATAGATATATTTTACATTTATGCCTATTTCAACCATAAATTTTTTAGTATTTTAAATCGGAGTAAATTTGTTCCACCTTTCACGATAAATGTAATTATTATATAATTTTTTTGAATATATACAAATTTGTCACTCACCTCACATATAATAGGGAACCTCATCTATTGAATTATCCAAAAAAATTCAAGATTGAACTTTTGATATCTAATTGAATCCCTCACAAAATATAATACCAAAATCCTAGATTTCATATTCTCACCTTAATTCCAATAAAATAAGTTATAAAATGTATGCTAAATGATTATATCTAAGGAGGAGGTATATTACTTAACTAAATTTTTTCATCATTAATTTCTTATTTAAACCCCATAATAGTTATTTGAAAAATCCTATAATAACCAAATATGTGTCTTTACAATTATAATTTTTTTGTAATTTTTTTTTCAAACATATTCATGTCCTATAAAATATTAAAAGTTCAGCCGTGTGTTGGTGGAGGATACCACCTCAACCAAGAGATGTATAGAGACCTGATCCTTTAACACATATCATTACATGGTTTTAAGAAAAATTAACAGTCGAATTACAAGCCAATGATCGCAAAGTACAATGTCTTGGAAGGATATGTACATAAAATTAAAAACATGGGAAAAAATAAAGAATTTATTTATTTTTTAATTTAATAAGAGGTTATAATTTAATTTTATCTCTTACATCTGCATAGGATAACCTAGGGATAAAATAGAGAAAAGTATGAGCTAAAAATCCAAGTAAAGGAACAAACATTAAAATAATGTTTCTCGAAGGATTAGAAGGAAAAAAATAATTCTATAAAATGCCATGGAATATAAGGAATCATAACATGGGACTATATAATCATGGAATAATAGTAATTTTAATGAATCATAAAACATTAATTTATCATGAGTAAACTCTCATTGAACATAGAGGAGCTAGAGTAAAGTTTTGTTGCACATAGAGGAGAACAAGTCAGGGCTAACCACTAAGACCATTGCACATAATCTATCATGAGACTAAATTAACTAAATTCATTAGAGAGATATCTAGGAACACCCCTCCTAACATTTTCATCATCACTATTTCCACATAAATAATAATACATAATCAATCATAAATAAACATATGTGTTTCAATGAAATGAAATGGGTATCTGGTCATAATTCATAAAAATTTAAGTATAATTAAATTTTCCATGAATGAAAGGGATTAAAAAATCATGGAATTTAATAAGGGAAAATATCTGTATATAATGGTAAGTTATGTCAAATAGAAGTGATAACATTTAAAAATAGTATAAAAGAATCTTTATCATTAAAATATTTTAGTGCGGTTCTAAGGAAATATGAAAGAGAATTTAAAATAGATAAGGGAATAGACTTTTATTTAAAAACAAATCTGAATGAAGATGGTTTCTAGAATAAAATTTTTTATTTTATAAAAACAATGGTGGCATTAAACAGATGATAGATTGCACTAAAAATGGGTTAAGAATTTGGAAAGTTCCCCTAAATCTGGCTTTCTTGTCCGGAACAATTGAGAAGGGTGAAATTTAAAAAACATGAATATTTCAGAAATAGAATGATGAATGGATCATGATACAATATATTGGAAAAAATTAACAACCATAATATGATGAACATAAAAATAAAAAACACTTCCATTTGGGAAAATGAGAGAAACTATAACCCGAAGGAATTATGGATGTTCAAGTAGAATCCCTTATCGTAAGCATGAAGTTGTTCATCCCCTAATATTAATGTATAGTATAATCAAATTATATTCATATATTATGAATTATATTACCCTTTATACATGTATATTATTTATTGAAACATTATTTTACTATTTATAGCGATTTTGGTGGGTTAAGAGGTTCAATTTCATTGTTTGGGATCTTTTGTTTCCATACTTTTCATGATCTGTTTACTTATCCACTTATATTGATAAACAAGTATGATGATAATGGTTTTAAAAATTGAAGTAATATGTTATATTTAACATAAATAATATTAAATGGTTATAAAAATGATTTTGTTATTTATAATGATGTTGAATCATTATATAATTCATTAACGATAATTGTTTGGGTTAGTTGGCGGTTTTTTGGTCATAATGATGACATTTGGATTTATAAATTAATATCATCTTAAAAAAAGATTCCAGAACCATAAATTAGATATAATACATATAAAATATTATGTTTCATCAATGAAAATGGTTTCATGACTTTAGTTGAATAAGGTAATAGATATTGAAAACTCATAATCCTTGAATGTGATAAATGAACACATCTAGGATGGTCGTTTAAATTCTAGTATAAAATGATATGAAATGAGATATGAGGATGAATTATTCCATTATTATACCAATATTATAGTATATGTAAGGTACTAGAGTTATTAAGCCACTTGTATGATAAATGGTGATGATAGAATTGAAAACAAAGGAACACAAAAAAATTTGAAAGATATTTTAAGAGGGGTTTACCTCTTCATTCATTCCTTTCAAGAACCTCCATGAGGGTTTTTAGTTTGACTTTTGTTAAGAAAAAAATATACAAGTCCTGGAGGAGGGGATTGGTATGTGATTGGATCAGAATTTTGATAAGTCTCAAGGATTTATATGTGTGAGAAGAATAGGTGGAGAGGTGTGGTATTTATAGTGGAGGAGAGGGATGTTTTCTCAGTAGTTAATTTAATAGTTTTTTTAATTATCTTAGGACAAGAAATAGTGTTTATTATTGTTATAAAAAATTATAACAATTTCATTTGATTTTGAAAAAATGGTTTTTACATTAATAGAACAACATCCATGACTCGATAATTCATGTATTTATCATTTATCGTAATATATCGTATTTTACTATTCACCAAAATTTCATGTATGTTATAAATACCCCAAAAATTCATCCAAACAATTTTATGTTGTGTATAATTCAAAAAATTACTCCATTTTATGAAATTAATTTTCTAAATATTATAAATTTAATTTTTATTTAAAATCATTATTTAATAAGATTAGAAAAATTTTAGTATTAAAACTACTTTTTAACACATTGAATATTTTTTTATGTTCACATAAATTTATTTTATAATAACCATACATCAAGAAAATAATTTCTGAATAAATTTTAGTTAAATAAATTTTCATTGAAATTAATAAATTAGACCTAAAAATCTAATTGAATATTTAAGGCAAATAAAAATACCATCACATAATTAATAATTTTTTAATATATTTATTTACATATACTACGATATAATTATAACATATTAACACTTATAAGATGGAAATATTTTATTTTTACTTTTATTGTTGAGGTAACTATTAAATTTTATGGTTTACTATTCATAGTGGTTACATTACTATTCCAAAGTTCAAATTACTATTTCATTAGTATCTCTCCCTTAAAATCAAGAGATAACTTTTATTTCACTTATTATTCATTTATAATGTTTTTTATTTGGTTCTATATGTAACCTTATGTGTTTATAATATAAGAAATAATTATAAGAAGTGAAATCCATTGATAAAAAATTTGGTCATTACATTCATGATCCCTTATGAAATTTCTCCCTCAAAATTTCATTTACATTCTGGGATAAAAATAGGTGTGGGTACATTATCCTTATTCACTCACTTCAGATCCCATGTTTCCTCTTCGTACATATAGTTCCTCCGCAGTACATTGATTGGTTGAGTAGTCTTGATGCGTAGAACAATATATCTACAATCAAAGATCTTCGTTGGTTGTTTCTTGTAGGAAATATCATTCTCCAACTGTACCACCTCTGATAACAATACATTTGATGGATTTGGTATGTTCTTCCATAAGAGGTATTGATAGAATAAATCTTCTACGTTAGACATAGTAGGTGTAAGTGCTAGTGATTAGGCCACAACTCCGATGCAATCAAAAATAACCAAGGGGCCTATTTTCTTGGGATATAACATTACTTTCTTCCCAAATACTAGGAACTTATACTATGGAGATATGTATAGAAATACCATAACACAAACTTTGAACTCGATGAATTATTGATGATTGTCTGCATAACTCTTGTGTCGATTTTGGGCTACCTTGATGTGTTGTTAAATGGTTTTCACCTTTTCTACAATTTCATCGACCATTTCAGGTCCTAAAATATTACGTTCACTGAATTCATCCCATCATAATAATTTTCACCACCATTTCCCACAAAGGGTGTCATATGGAGACATTGGTATGCAGGAGTGGAAACTACGGTTGTAGGATAATTCCACCAGTGGATGGTGTTGGTCCAATCATCCCTTGAAGACAATAGAACATTCTCTCAACATTTCTTCCAATTTCTAAATATTTCACTCATATTGGGAAGCCATTTGAGGATGATTGGAAGTATTGATGTTTAGCTCATGGCTTATGGAAAATTTGATACCTTTCTAGATCATCAAGGTGAATCTCATATCTCAATATGACACAATTGATAATGACACTTCATTCATCGTTAACACCTCTTTGATATATATCCATTCATGTTGATCAAATAAGATGTCCTCTCAAATTGTGATAATGTGATCTGTATTTGTAAGATGATAGATAATGACACATATAGTATAAATTCTTTCAAATGCCATTGTATGTTCACTGACAAACTCCATCATAATGTTTTCCCACTTCCATATTGGTATAGGTAGTGGTTGTAACATCCCCTTAGACTTCTATATTTTAGACTTTTCTTGTTCACATATTTGTCAGATTGATGAATATTTAGCAATCTATTTATTCATATTGTCCCCCAATAGTTCTCTCAGAGATCCCTATACATATTTTTTTCTCTGTGGGTTATTATAGATGGTTGAGATATGTGTGTCATTCATAAAATCCATCTATATATCTAGTTCAGATGGTAAAAATAATCGTGAGACTTATCTTAAAACTCATTCCTCATCAAACATGAAATCAAACTCTTTCCCATTTGTAAATTCTTCAACCATTTTAATAATTTCAACATCAATTATTTGAGCATACTTTATTTTCATTACAAGGGATAGTTAAAAAATCATTATTGAAAGGATTTATGATGTACATACTTTAATTATCCCCATTTCCTTTCTTTTTATGTATATGAACATTCCATTGTTCTCAATTGTCATCATTGATAAAGATACATGATCTTTTATACTTAGAGTATTATCCACCTTATTTTCCTTACAATGATCTTAGTCGATTTAATAGTAATAATCCATGATGAGCTCTAACTATCTTCAATGTTGCATGTTAAGCTTCTTCTATGTGAAAATATATATGAGATTCTGGTGATCATTATATTACTCACACTTCTCCCAAAAGAGACAATGCCTCCATATTTGCAACACAAATTTCATAGCTTCCAACTCCAGATAATGTTTGGGATAATTATTCTCATGTATTATCAACTTCCCTGATGCATAGGCTATCACATTATCACTTTTCATCAGTAAAAAACGTAATCACATTTTATTGAATCATTTAATTCAAAAAACGTTCTCCACTTGTTAGGAGTGTGAGAACTTGAATATTTACATGCCTCCTTTTGACCATTAGAAAGCATTCCATACATTCTTATGTACAAAGAAACTTCACTCCATTCCATGGGATCTTATACATTGTATTCAAATATCATGACATGTTCTTCAAAAATCACTCTTAATACCCATCTAGACAAAGGAAACTACCGATCTATATTACACATGTTGTCCTATACAACTCTTTATTTTCCTGTATCTGGGATGGGTCTACATATATTCATTTTTTGGTTATATCATGACCCATGAATGGTATTACCTTCATCCAAAACATGAATTTATGTTACAATTAATAATGTTTATCCCTTCATAATGTCTTTTTCAAATAATTCAAATGCTCATCATGTTCCTCCATGATCATGGATTATATCAAAATAACATCAATAAAGACTACCATAAATTTTTTGATGTAATATCTAATCCCTATATTAATTAAATACATCAATATTTCTAGATCTTTGGTGAGTCCAATGAGAATCAAAATAAAATCATAGTTTCCCTACCTTGTTTGTAAGGCAGTATTAAGAATATCATCCCTCCTCACCTTTAATTTGTGAGATCTCGATCGAAGGTCCACCTTTTATAAATAACTGGCCTCATGTAGTTGATCTAAAAAGACATATACTTAAGGTAGGGGATACATGTTATTTTTCATGATTTTTTTGAGCTAACTATTGTAAATAAATAGGATAATTTATCTATATTTTTACTTAATAATGTTTATTGTTGAACCCCATGGTGAAGCACTCGATCATATAAAGACCTTATCCATATTCTTGTGTAACTTCTTCTTCATATCTTCTATCTCAATAGTGTCCATTATATAAGTTGTATTTGATATATACATAGATCCATGAATTTGTTAAATTAAGAACAGAACAACACAGTCTAGCGAAATTTAAGTAAGTTCTTCATGGAATACATCACTGCAATGCATCATGATGTACGTATATTCATTAATAAAAATCTCCATTGTCTAGATAATTTAAGAGGGACATGCTTCCTCATAGGGTAGTAATATCTACAAATGGAGATGATGATACTGGAGAATATTCATCTTCATCCTTACCCTTGTAAAGAATTAAAGGATGATTCATGATGTGATGAGTGATCTCCCTTTCCTTATAGTCAGTATTGGATTTGTACAACGATAGAAAATCCATCCCAAAAATGGAATCAGTATATCGAAAAGATAGTATAACAAGAATCTTGGGGAGGTTTATTCCACAAACAGTAAATAGGGAGGAGTTATAAACTTTATATACAATAATTTCTCCATTTATTGTTCTCATAGAGAACTCAGCCATCAAATTTTCATGTGGTGATTGAATAGTTCTGTTAAACATTCACAATATGAAAGAATGCGTAGAAATAAAAACAAAAAAATACATTCTCTTTTAAAGAATGTGTAACTAGCATACCTATCACCACATCATTATATTATACCAAATCAATAGTAGTGATACCATAATCCCTTCATTGTATCCTTGTAGGTTGTTCTTGATTTCCCACATCAACCAATGGCATAGTTAAATGGTTTTCATAACTCTGATGTTTCTTGTTGTTGTAACACTTCACAACATGTTTAGTGGCTATATGATCATTCCATTCTTCCTACACATTAGTGGAATTAATTATATCCCTTCTGCAGTTCTTATCTAGATGTCACATTCTTCCACATATGATTAAATTCATGGTTCCATTTAGACCAATCTCAGTATGCTTGTTCCCCAAAATTTTACATGTGAGATGTTTGATATTCATTCCATAAAGTGATTTATTTTCATAACCACCCATATTTGAACCCATTTTCTTATTTTTTTCATTGGGACCATGAGAGAACCAATATTACCCAATCATAATTTCCACACTGAGGGATCAAAAGAATATATATTTATAATTGTTGAAGTCTCAATTTTCCAATGCTTTTCAAGGACTCCGTATTAGTCTTCTAAAGAAGTGATCTACCTTGCATTCAGTGTTCATGCCATAGCCGGAGGAATGAATTTCCGTCTTTATAATTTTTCATTCATATGACATGATTAAATTATCAAAAAATTTCATCAATAAGTGTAATTCCCTTTCCATCTTGACATGGAGGGTTCGTTGAAAATATTTATTGAAAAATATTTTCATGAAATCAATCTAATCAGTGGAATCAATTTCCTCTCTGGACTTCATATTTTTTTCATTATCCACCACTAATTAGCTTCCCCATCAAAATGATATTAATCCAAAATGAATTTCTATTTTTCACATCACCAATAGAGTGAAAATATCTTTTCAATATAGTTAACCCACTATACTATGAGGAGGGAATCAAAATATCCACTAAATATGAGAGGCCTTTTTCAAGAATTATTAAACAAAAACATAAAATTCCTATAGAGAAGGAGGGTGTTCTACAAAATTCATGTTATTATTCATAACATTAGCCAATTGATGAATTACAATCACTATGTTTTGTCTATCTATTCGCATTATATTTGGAATTTTATTAGGGAAATAATAATATTCTCCATCACATTGATTATTATCACATGTACTTCTATTTACCTCCATTAGATAAGTAAAATAATGTGAAATTAGTGGAATTGAATACTTCACATAATGAATAGAAAAATTTAACATAAAGGGATAAACCTAAAAATGAGAATTGTATTCTAACATGTGATTACCTAGTATTTAAACTAGGTTATTCATGATCTGTTTCCTAACATATATTCTTATAGGACATTTGATTGTTCCATTAATAATTTATTATAATGATCATATGAATTTACCAAATAATATACCCTAGTAGTGTCATACAAGGTCACAAGTAAGGTGCATTTTCTTGTACCGGGTTACCCCAAGTCAGCGTCGGAACATCGTGTTAGTATTCTCACACCTTAGTACTTTTTGTCCAGAACCACATCCACATGATTTATCTATACGTGGATATATTTTATTGATAAACCACATATTACATACTTACAAATAATTAAGGATTTTGTTTCAAAAAATATTATACATAAGGTTCTTACTAATGTTATATATTCCTTATCTCAAAACATAACTATAATTTCCTATGATACCATCTATAGTAACTTGATCCACTTATACATAACATTAAATCTTTTTAGCATAATTTATCTTTAAATTAAATCCCAAGGATAATAATTTTTGGTATATTAGAAGACTAGGTACATAAAACTGAAAATATGGGACATAATACAACATTTTATTTTTAATTATACATTAAGATCACTTAACATCCTTTGAGTCATTACTTCAGTATAGGATAACGTGGGGATAACCTAAACTAAGGGCTGAGTTAAAAATCCACGTAAGGGAATAAAAAATAAAATAAAGATTAGAACATGGATTAGAAAGAATAATATCTTGATATAAAAAGGCTTGGAACATAAGGAATCATAGAATTGGATTTTATAATAATGGAACCATTGTAATGTGGTATCAACATAAAACAAGACTTTAGAATCAGTCATTGCTCGATGCACAAATAATAGCATTAGTAAAGGCTTGTTGTGCATAGAAAATCATTTGTTAAGGCTAGCCACCAAGATAGTTTCACATAATATCTCATGCAACTAAAAATTACCCATTTCAATGGGGTTCTATCTGGGTGCTCCCAAAAAAACATGTTCATGAAATTGTTTTCCACATAAATAATCCCACCAAAACATATGGGTGCACATGGAAACAAATGAGTATCAGGTCATAAATAATATTTAATGGGTGTATGAAATAGGTGTCCATTAAAGAAATGGATTAAAACATGAATGGAAATACATAAGGGAAAATAGGGATATATCATGGTATTTTATGTCAAATAAAAGATATAAAATATTTAATGAATATTTAAGAAATATTAACATGAGATCATTTCAGTGTGGGTTTTTTGAAATATTGATGTAAATTTTAAATAAAAAGAAAATTATATTTTATATAAATCTAGATAAGAACCATTGAATCATTCATAATAAAAATAATAATTTTATAAAATAAATAGTGGACTAAAATAGATGATATAGTGCACTTAATATTTTGTAAGAATTTGGGAATTTCCCGTAAATCAGGCCTGCTTATCGGGAATAATTGAGAAGGGAATCATTTAAATGCATGTATATCATCAAAAAATTAGGATGTATGGTTTTAGATACATGTGTTTCAAAAAAATAAAAAATATTTATAATATTTAAATTAAAATATAAAATTATATTATTTGGGTAAATAGATAGAAAGAGTAACCCAAAGGAATAATGGATGTTCTGGTTTAATCTATCACCTTATGTACGACGTTGTTCATCCATAGATCTTAATTTCATGGTTAATAAATTTAGATTCATTAATTTATGAGTAAAGAACACTTTATACAATCATTTTATTTATTATTACTTTATTTAGTCCTTTTTGGCATTTGTTATTGGTTTAGTGTTTCAATTACATTGTTTGGGATTGTTTGATTCCTTGGTTTTCATGATCAATTTCCTTATATACTTTAAAAGGTAAATAAGTAAGATGAGAATGGTTTTATAGAATTGATGTTATATGTTATTATTGAAAGTCAAGAATATTAAATATTAAAAAAATTAATTTGGTTTTTTTAGGATGAATCATTATATAAAACATTAAGGATAACTGTTTAGGTTAAATGTCCGTATTTAACCACAAAGAAGTCATTTTTCATTATAAATTAACATCATTTGTAAAGAAATATTCTATAACATTATATAATATATAAAAACTATAATTTTTTTGGATAAACCATAAAAATTGTTTCATAACCATAATTGAATATGGTAATAGAAATTAAAAATCTATGGTGCTTGAATGTGTTAAATTAACATATCTTTGATGATTTATTCATTTGTAGTATAAAATGAATGGAAAGGGGATATGAGGATAAATTATTCCATTATAATAAATAATTTATATTACATTTTAGGTAATGGATTTTTCATAACATTTGTATGATGATATGTGAGGATATAATAGAAAACAAAAGAACTTGAAAATAAATTGAATGAAACAGAAGAGGGTTTCACCTCATCATTTTTAACTTTTGAGAACATTCTTGGGGGTTTTGTTATGGTCTTTTCATAAGGCTAAAAAATCATGGCCATGGGTGATGGTATTAATAAAAGTTATTATAATAATTTACACAATCAAAAAGGCTTGAGATGTGTGAGGAAAAGAGGTGCTGATGGGTGGAATTTATTGTGGATGAGAGGAATGTTTTCTCAATATTAAAATAGTTACATTATTATATTCCCTGAGATAAAAAATAGTGTTCATGATTGTGACCAAAAATATCAACTTGAGAGTGAATGTTTGTATCAGTGGTTATTACATCATCATATCATCATCGGTGACTCCATAATTCTTGTATATGTCATTTATCATTTATTATTGTATTATACTATTCACAAAAAAATCATTTATTTTAGAAAAATACCAAAAAATTACACTAAACTATTAACAAACTATATAATTTAAAAATTAAGTAATTATTTTGAAAATAATTTTCTAAATATGATAAATTTAATTTTTAATTTAATCATTATTAACTTGGAAAATACACATTTTATCATTAAAACATATTCTCTAACACTTTAATGGATTTATTATGTTCTAAAAACAATTATCCTATAATCGTAAGACATCAAAAAACAATTTGTGAATAAATTTTATGAACATACATTTAATTTCTAATTAACATATTAGTCATCCAAATGTAATTAAACATTTATGACTTATAAAAATACCAACACTTAATTACTAATTTTTCAAAATATTTATTTACATATACAATGATATAATTATATTTTATTGACTTTTATAATGTTGAAAATTTATATTTATACCTTTATTGGTGAGGATACTATTACATTGGTTGGGTTACTAATCATAGTGGTCATTTATAATTCCAAACATCATGTTAGAATGTTATCTGTATATATTCCTTAATTTATATATATATATATTTTATTTCAATCAATGTTAGTTTACAATGTTTGAATTTTAGTATATATAAAATCTGAAGTGATTATACTATAATATATAATCAGAATAAGGAAAATCCATTGATTATTCATTTGGTCATTATAGGATGTGTTACATTTTTCATCACCATATCACAAATATGTTCATAAAAATATATTTTTTCGATGTAAATTATTTTAATAAAATAAAAATTAATATTAAATTTTAATATTATGTTTACCTTCTAACACATCCATATGATTTACAACAGAAATAACGCTTGGGTGTATATTCATATTACCGCATCCAAAAATTGATGTATTTCTTTCTTCATCGCCTCATCAAAAGGTTAATCAGAAATTTTTATTTTATAAACAAATTTTATATTTATAATATTATAATGATTATTTAGAATAAAAACTTAGTCATGTTAATTTTATTTTTTTTCTATTAGAAAGGTGGAATCATCGCTCAAGTGAACGTCTGTATTATTTACCCACTAAAGGAGCTATTTAATTTTTCATTATTGTATAAATAAAAATATTTTAAAATTATATACAACATTAAAAATTAATAATTATGCCATGTTTTAGATTCTATAGTTGAATTAACATTAAGCCATTTTCCTTTGACTACACACCAAAATGGGTTTGGACTAATCAACAATAAAATAGCCCATGTAATATTAACTAATTTTTTTATTATATATAACATAGTTGTAATTGAATGAAAAGAAATAATAATTGGGGAATGAATGTGAAATTTATTTTAAATGATTTAATAAAATGTTATATTTTTTAGGGGTTATAGAATATATGAAATAATACCAAAATTATAGTAATGTAATTTTCATTAAAACATGGTTTTACGGGGTTCCATCCAACTATTCTCTCATTATATTAATGTTCCTCAAAATGGTTCTTCAATTTTATAATTTATAAGATCATTATTTTTAATTTAATACTTATGTATCCTTTGTTTTTTTAATAATGGTTTTAAATGAATTCATTTTATAATTTTTTGTACTTGTGTCTTGTTTTCTTCATACAAAAGTTAAAAAATCATTTAGGTTTAACATTTACTTCTTTTCTGCCATTTTAAACTATTTATGAAATTGTTATATTTTATGACTCCAATATAATATCTCATTTATTTTAAAATAATACGTGATTATCTATATTTTTTTGGATTTTTATGTGTTCTTAAAAAATTATACCTCATAATTATTCTGATATGAATGTATAAAGTTCATTTTATTATAGGTTCAAATTAGTATTTCAAGGGATCAAATGTGAAAATGTATAATATTATAAATGATTTATTTTACGATATTTTACATCATAATATTTGATGATGATGATGACTATGTCAGTTCTAGGTACACTAGAAGTTCTTGTATAAAAAATGGATGTTTTATCTTTGGTCCAATTAAATTATTCATTAACTATATATTGGACATAAATGAGAAGAACAAAAAAATATAACCAATAAATGTTGATTTATAAACTTTTTAAACCATGATATGTTATTTTATAATAAAATTATAAATATTTTTATGATAATATGAATTGATACCCAGACATTGAGATCATTATTTTTTGTGGATGTTAATAATTCTAACATGATTAGTGAATGATAATTTTTTGTGAGGACTCAAAGTAGAGTCCCAATATCAGTGATCATCATGTTCTCCTTCAGTCTCTGAAAGACACAGATGAGTTTTCATGATATTTTTTACATTATTAATTATATATTGTTTTTTATATTGGTAGAATCACATTCCTTCTTCTATACGTTATTATATCTTGTTCAACTCATTAAATAGACTATAGGTGGAAGATGGGGATCTATTGAGGAATCCAGATGCAAAATGGTGAACAATTTATAGAATGTGGTATTAGTATATTTTTAGGCCTATGTTTAGGGTTTGATATTTATAAAACATCAGAAGGGATCCTTAGTAAATTTTTGAACCCCATAAAACACCATTTAATGTAAAAAATAAAGAAAATAATGTTTTCTTCCATGGAGTTCCCTTAAATGTGAAAAAAATTATTTTAAGGTCTTGAAAATTATTATTTATGACCGAAAATATTATTAGTCTGATGGGAATCCATGAAATTTATCAAAATCAAGGATACATTTTCTAAATAATTTTTTATTTAACAAATAGATAATAAATCATGTATTCATGTACTTGTTAAGAAATAAATATTTTAATATTTATATAACTACATAAACGTTTTACTAAATAAAATAGTAATTATTTATTTTGGAATGAATAAAAAGATATAAATAAATAATATATATCCCTATAATTAAAAATTTACGTTCAAAAAAATATGTCTTTAATTATTTTGATCATTTCAAGAATCATCAATAAATATTAAATATCACTCTAGAGAGTAATATTTTTTCCAGTGTTAATTTAAAATAATAATTACTTTAGATAAAATGAATCACATTTTTTGATGTTCTCTAGGCCTCATCCACATTTTCATTAGGTGTGATTTTTAATTTCCAAAATTACAATATAGATATAGGTCAAGGAGGCCATGGAGGAATAATATCTTTCATGATAAAAAACCATATAGAAACACATAATGTATAGAATAATAATGTTTTCATGAGAACTCATTATATAGGATGAACACACAGGTCATCAACCAATATTATATATCTATATATATATAGTTTACTACATGAAGTAAACATTGGGTTACACTATATAAATAGAATTTAGTAAAACAGTATTATATCAATTAATGGTTTGAGATATAAACTTCCATTAATATTTAATTTACAAATCCATAATGGAATTATCCATTAATAACAATTCATTCATGATGCACCTAACTTAAAAACATATCCCTTAATTATATTATCATTTTTTAAAATAATAACGAAATGTGTTGTATATTTTTAGATGAATTAATAATAATAATTATAACATTAAATCCTATATATCATTATAAAATCCTTCACATAGGAAAATTAAATGGAATTAAAAAAATTATTTCCTATACCTGGGTCTATTCTCAAAGTCTCTTATCTGGGAGATGACTGTGTGTGAACATCATGATATGAAGTTTCATATTCCTAGAATTAATTATAAATATATGTTCAGAAAATATATTCCCATAATATATTTTTTTACCATTGAATATGTCTTAGTAATGTCATCAAAAACATCAAGTATCTCGTCATATAGGGGAACTATATTTCTCTTTTAAATGTGTAAAATAATCTAGTATATTAGTACAATAATGACATAAATATCATTGAATGATATATAATAAGTTAGTTAATATAATATTTAATTCATCAAATATAAATAAATATATATTAAATTGATGAAAAAACATTTGGTTCAAGGAATCCAACGAAAATAGACCCCCAATTGTACTATATCCATCTTACAATGACATTTTTTCACCGTCTCTCTTATTATTACAGTGTTTTTGATGACATAAGGATTTAGTTTGTGGGTTCATCATGTCATCTTACTTGTAATATATGATCAAAATTATGAAACATATTTGATTAAAATACATCTAGATAATATATTTTAAAAATATGCTATTTTTACACTACTATGACATTGGATCCTTTGAATGTGCCACCACATTACAATTAACATAATTGAGTTTGATATTTTCTACACTAATGGGTTATAAATTAAAATTATAGGTGGATATTTTTTACATAATAACTTGATTGTCTACCCCAAAATCCCAAATATACATGGTCCCTTCTATAGAATCTTTAACGATGTCTTATATTGAGCTCTTACAACTCACAACACGATTAATAATAACGAAGATGTATCCTGACAATAATTTCATGTCACCTTGATCTTCCTGGAATCTAGAATATAAATATCCCATGATTACTGGTTACTCACTGAACTCATAAAATAGAAAAATATATGTAGTTTTCATTGTATTCTAATAGATTTTTGTGGTCTCCATTCAGGGGTTTTCACCTGGGTCCACTAGATAAATTTCTATTAAGATTAAAGAATAAATGACTTCTAGACATTTATATAGAATATCCTAAATCACTAAAAAAATCATTTATTCATATAGAATCCTTTCCAAAAATTATCATTCCTCATGGGTCTGAGTACACATTTTGATGTAATGTAGAATACGATTTGACACTATAAACAATCACCTCTAGGATTGTTTCATACTGATTATCTATTGAATCATTGCAATACATGTACATTGACTTAGCCCATGATCCTTATCCAATCCATTATGATACATCATGATCCCAAAAATAGTTTCGGCATAAACAATGTTATTCATAGAGAATCATATATTAAACTTGGATTTAGTCTAAAGTAAGATTGGTAATAAATTTACAAGGATTATTATCTCATTAACAAAATATATTAAGAAAATAGTTGATATCCCAATAATAATTATAAAGAGCCAAAGTATAAAATTCATTCATTATGAAGCCAATTTCCACTATGTATTCAGGAATCCAAATTTTTTATGTTCTAGATGATTTATTTATTGTATTAAATGATATTTTCAACTTTTTAACTTTATGGTAATACATTGTGGGTAAAAACCCTTAATGTTGTTCAATATAGACATTTTCCTGAATTTTAACATTATTGAAAACATACACTTCCTATATCTTCTAATACTCACTATCATTGTAATATTTTATGGATATAATAATTCTAATTTATTTTAAAAAATAAATAGGGGAAAATTATTCTTCAATGTCTATGACATTATGTTTTTTGAATCTTTTTCAATTATCCATTACTAATATGTACATAGTTATCTATACTTGTCCAATTTCCGATTAAAAACCAAATAATAACCATTGGTTTTCACATCCAATAGTGTATCTACAAAGTACTATAAAAGGTTTTGTTATAATTAATAAATTTAGTAGTGATATAATCTGTCAATTCTGATGCTTATGTGTCAGTTAATACTTCTTTCCTAGGGACATGATCACTACATTCAACTAATAATGACTGAACGTAATTAGTGACATAGAAAAAAATAAAATTCTGCTTATATAACCTCTCTTATACTCCTAGAAATTACACGTATCTAGGCCATTCACATTCACATGGTACTCTATAATATCTTTTTCTACCAACTCCTGTGTATCAGAAGTGACAACTTCATCCATTTTTATCTCATGGTGACTATTTCATTTATATTATGATACCTCTCTATGAATTTTGGATTTTTGTAAAAAAAACCATATAGTTGGAAGGGTTATATATGTTATACCACCATTTTACTAGATTCAACAAATAGTGATACACATCACATATTGTGGTTTGAATTGTTTTTCCAAAAATTGTATGAATTGAGTATTTATATCCCCACACCGATTCATGTGAAAAAAGTATAATTATTTCTGCACCAAATCTCATATGGAATTCCATTTTTTCTCTTATTGAAATCATTTTATAATTTTTTATAATTTTTTTAATTCAAACCACTAAAAGGATAACGGATTAATTTCATTTTTCCTTATTGATCTCACACTATCATTTTGGGTACAGTCTTTCCTTTCATATACACCATTCCATCATGTTGTTTAGGGATGGGTGAGATATGATTGAATCTAAAAATCATATAACAAATCAATAATATATTAATAATGATAATATTTACCTTAATTTTTTATTTTATTAAAACATTATATAGTTCTTTTTCTCAACATCATTCATATAATTCATGAATCTATTAATGGAATATGACCAATACATAGATACGAAGACATATCTATATCAAAAAGATTCATTAGTAAAAGCTAGGTTGTATAAGTCAAAATTTGATAAAACAAAATTTTATTGAACATTTTATTGATAATAGATGATATAATTTCCTCATAGTTAGCTAAATATGTTAAATTTTGAAATATTTGGGATTAGATCATTCATTTTCAAATTTGATGAAAATTCTAGTTTTACCCTTTTAAAATTCACTGTAGTATTTCTGGAATAATTATTTTTATGTAAATTATTTTGACTTAAATTTTTGTAACTATATTCCAGACATAATTGGATACAAATTATATTCAGGACATATGAGCTGGATCATGTATTTTCATGGAGTAAATGGGTCATGAAGATAAAGGTGGATTGAACTATCCAGATTGGACATCACATTACCATCTGGGCCATAGCTTCTTCATCCGGGGATGGATTGAGCCCCAATATTATGAGAATCTCAAGGAAATTATTTTACACAAATTATCCTTCTATAATGTAATCCAATTCACGTGTTTTTGAAGTCAACAATGCAGTGCAAGTGGGATTAAAATATTTTCCCGAATTTCCCATTCACATTTAACAATGTTTTGGAACACTAGACCTCCGAAACTATATTTAAAGAATGTTTTAACTCTTTGGGAGGGATGGTCGAGGCATTGGAAAGGTTAGGCCGAAAGGGTGTCTGTTGGGAGCCCCTCAAAACACTTGGATGAAGTAATGCTTTGTGCAAACATCTCTTACAAAAAGGCTCTTCTCTCCCACCTCCTCTTTGTAATTCGTTTCTTTCATGTATGTATCTTGAATTTAGTTAAATTAATAATTTTTGTTCATCACTTTTATTACTTTTTTTAATCTTTCTAAATGGGTAGGATTCAAGAGTTGAGACGATATTGGGTTCTAACTTTTCAATCCTTTGCTCATGCAAAATATCTCCACTGTGACCACACCACCCATGGAAGAGTAGTTTTTTAGTGATCAATATATCTTCTAACCTCTTCATTTAATTGTTTTGAATCATTGATATAATCTAATTAAATAAATATGATTCATGAATTGAGTTTTTAAATTTTACGAAACTAAGAATGAAATTCAACAATTGACACAAAAACACATGAGGTCGAGATTTTGTGTAAATTGTGAGAGTGCGAACTTAATCGGTAATACAAGACCACACAGGATAAGATTTTAGAGTTAAAATATAATCATTAAACCCAATTGATACTCATTTATAGAATGGATATGTTATCTAATTAACCACTTAACATAAGATAACCTTAGAACAACAATCAAAGTAGGGTGTTGTGATTGCGTGTTCCGAAGCTAACCTAGGGTTTAAGTAAATCATCTTTGTTGTTAAGTTAACTCTCATATGGGTTCGAGAGTTAACAAATTAAAGGATTATAATTAAGTGGAAATTGATTTAAATTATAATGATTAATATGTAAACGAATAGGTATAGTTATATCGATTAGACCATTTAAAATATTTTCTAAAAAACATCTTCTTATTGCGTCTTTTTAATCAAACATCATTTCAAAACTAGAAAAAATTAAATCTTCTTCCAGTAAACTTCATCATGTTTTATAAACAATAAAAAACCTTCCCATACTTTGATGTTTTGTTTTAATTTTTTTATATTTTATTCTTACAATACCATTAATAAGTAGTTTTAATTTACTCTCTCCTTCACCAGACGACCTTTTTCAGCCACTCTATTACACCTAAGTACCTAGAAAACACTAATCATTTGAGGGTGCCCACGATAGCTCCATTCAAATTTGCACCGTTTCTGGGGACATAAGTAATTATTTCAACAAATCAAAGGTATTTATTTTATTTTACATTCTATTCACTTCCACTTTTATTATTCCTTCTTTACCCAATGTGAATTCTTTTTTTATTATTCTTTTATATTCTTCTAATTATTTTTATACCATCAACTCAAAAATCTTATATTTATTTTACTATGGTCCAATTTCATTATTTTAATTTTTATTTTATTTATGACATGAACTAATCTCGAAAATCTCTTAGATCTTGACCCTGAGATTGAACGTAGCATTAGGGATCAGAATTAGACATTCTCAGTCTACGGGATGTATCAACATTCAACTATTTGGAGAACTTCTCCACTCAAAGAAAATTGAAATAGGAAACACTTCTAATTACAACATAAAACACAAACCAATGGATGAAAATAATGGAAATTAACTTAATTGAACTATTCAACAATTGGATGCAACCGATATTAACTATCAACCAAATTTTATTGCATACCCAAATCTCAAATCAAAGATTGAACTAAAATCTGGGATAATTCATCTTCTTCCAAAGTTTCATGGATTATCTGGAGAGGATCCAAAAACAAAATTGAAAGAATTGAATGTGGTTTTCTCAACCGTTAAACCCAGAAATGTTTATGAAGATCAAATCAAACTAAGAGAATTTTCATTCTCACATGATAAAGCTGCAAAAGGCTAGACATATTATTTACAACCTCAAGATGTAACTTGTTGGAATGATTTAAAACACCTTTTCATGTAGACAAATTTTCCAACATCAAGTACCACTTCCATTTGTATAGAGAAATTGGGGATTAAGCAAGTCCATGGGGAGTAAATGTATGATTACTGGGAGCGATTCAAGAAGTTGTGTGAAATATTCCCACATCACCAATCAGTGAGAAACTTCTCATACAATAATTCTATGAAGGTCTCACACCTATGGAGTGGAGCATGGTGCATTTCATGACTGGAGGATTCTTGGTGGAAAAGACACCAGTAGCTACACATGCATTGATCGACAAAATGGCACCAAACTCCCAATAATTTGGTGATCGAGGTAAAGCACATGTTAGGGGAGTACATCGGGTAAGTCCTTCTTCCTTTGAGAGTGTTTTTATTGATACCAAGTTAGAATAATTGAAAACTATGGTGATACAGATTGATTTGGTACAAAAGACATCCCTACCCCCTCCATCGAGGCCTTGTCGAATTTTCACTGAGACAGGCCACCCAACAAACTATTTCCCACAATTACAAAAGACTTATTTTTGTGCAACAATATTCTCAAGGATACCATATCAATAGAAAAAATAGACATACTCCCAAAAGAAGTTTGATTCGTTTTCTCCAACATATAACCATGCGTGGAAGGATCAATCAGATGTGAGGTATGAATCTGGACAATAACAAAGGCCCCGTTTTCAACAAAACTTCCAACAGCCTCCACCATACTAGCTGCGTTCCCAACAACCAAAAATGAGATTGGAAGCCCATGAATCAACAAGCCAACAAAAAGGGAACCCCCCAACCAAGGTAGACTCTAACATTGATGGCCATTAGAAGAAAATTGATCTTACTCAATAGAATGAGCTAAACAATCAAGGATTGGAGCCATGAGATTTAAAGACTCAAATGAGGCAGATTGCCACTACACTCAATGAACTGGTAAGTAATAATTATGGAATTCTATCATCCCTAACTACTCAAAATCCCAAGGGGAATATCAGTTTCATCACATTGAGAAGTGGGAAGCAGACAAATGATACATCTGCACCTATTTTGCCACCGGGATTCAGATAAAATCTAGAGAATCCGCATTCTGTAGCAATTGATGAGAAATCCAAGGAGGAGGATAAAGGTAAGAAAAATATTTATGATGTTCCTACTAAATCCCTTATATTTCTAAATAGGGTTATACAAACTAAGAATATGGCTGAGAAGGTGATGCAAAAATAAGTTTTGGATATATTCATGTGTGTGGATATCAACGTCCCTTCACTTGAAGACATCAAGAAAATCCAAAGGTATGTCAAATTATTAAAAGAACATTTCACCAATCAATGAGGGTTCAAGGGAAATGTGAAGAATAAATCTTGGAAGGAATGTGTCAGAACTCATGAAACCGGATCTAGGAATTCTAATTAAGTACAAGGATCCATGGGCATTCATCATCCCAGGCACCATAGGGGAGTGTCACTTTTCTGATGCACTTTGTGATTTCAGAACTTCTATAAATGCGATGCCTCACTTTGTATTCTCTTATTTTAAGGTTGGTGAGCTACAACTACTGAGAGTAGTGGTTTAGTTGGAAGATAGAGCTATAACATATCTTGAGGGAGTCCTAGATCATGTATTTGTTCGGGTAAGAGACATGATCTTTCTAGCAGTTTGTTTTTGTGAATAACATAGATGATGATAATGTAAGTTCTCATGAACCTATTATCTTAGATAGAACCTTCCTAAAAACTACAAAAACATGAATAAATGTTAATGAGGGAACACTTTTCATTGAATATGTGGATGAAGTTGTGATATTTAATGTTATGGTTTCCATGAATTTCCCCTCAGAGGATCATTTTTCATTTGTTGTATCCCATTTTGAACCAGTAAATAAAAACCCCATGGAATTTGATTGTCCTATTCTTAGGGAAATTATGAGTATTGGTTCTAGTTTGATGTATAAGAGTACTTCTATAGTTATTTATAATGAATAATACCCTCTTAAATTTGAATTTTAAATGGAGTCATATTCTGATTTTGATCATGTGAACTCTAATTATGACATGGATGCTAGGTATAATGATGCATTTGATGATTTATTCTTTGATTTCGATGATGTATATTATGATACTGATGCTATTTGTTCACATATTTCAGTTCCTTCTATGTCTCAATCCATACACCACCCCCTACACTGGAACTCAAGCCATTTCCACAAAATCTCAAATAATCATAATTGTTATTTGGTGAGAAATTACATGTTATCATTACTAACAATATTCCATTTGAACATGAAGAAAAGCATTTGAATCTTTTGAGGGAGAACATCAGGGAAAATGGGTGGACCTTGGCTGACATATCAGGTATTAGCCCCTCCATTTTCATTCATAGGATTATTTTGGAGGATGAGGCTAAACCGGTTAGGCAGCTACAAAGGAGACTTAATCCAACTCTTTTAGTGGTTGTTAAAAAAGAGGTTGAAAAATTTCTTGAGGAAGGTATAATCTATCCCATTTCAGATTCCCAGTGGGTGAGTCCTATTCAGGTTTTTCCTATAAAAAGTTGTGTTATAGTGGTAAAAAATGATAAAGAATAGTTATTTCCAATATGGGTAAAAAACAGTTGGCGTGTGTGTATTGATTATAGGAAACTAAACCAGTCCACTCGCAAATACCATTTCCCCCTCCCATTTATTGATCAAATGCTTGAGAGACTAGCTAGGAAGACATAATATTGTTTCTTGGATGGATTTTCTGGATATTTTCAGGTTCCTATACCTCTGGAGGAACAAGAGAAGACTGCGTTCACATGTCCCTTTGGCACGTTTTCCTACTGAAAGATTCCATTTGGTCTTTGCAACGCCCCAAGTACCTTCTAGATATTTATGGTGAGTATTTTTTCTAATTTTATTATGACCTGGATGGAGGTATCCATGGTTGATTTTACAGTGTATGGGTCTTTATTTGAGGAATGTGTAAGTAGTTTGGGAAAGGTGTTGAATCATTTTATTGAGAAAAATCTGGTCTTAAACATTGAAAAGTTTCATTTCATAGTAGATCATGACATTGAACAAGGTAATGTAGTGTCAAAACATGGGATAGAAGTTGATAGATCTATGTTAGATATTATTTTTTCATTTCCATATCCTTCATGTGTGCATGATGTTAGATCATTACTGTGGCATGCATGATTTTATCGGCGCTTCGTCAATTATTTCAGTAAGATTTCTCTTCTTCTATCATGATTACGTCAAAACGATTCAAATTTTGTGTCTGATGATTCTTGCAGTAATTCCTTTGATGAGATAAAGAAGTGTCTGACCACTGCTGCGATCATACATCCCCCACGGTGGGAGATTCCTTTTGATATTTTGTGTGACGCCTCTAACATTGCGGTTGGAGATGTCATATCTCAGAGGGTTGAGGGACGTTAACATGTGATTCCTTATGCATTGAGGACACTGGATTCATCCTAATAAAACTACCCAACCATAGAAAAGGAGTTTCTTGCTTTTATATCTTCATTAGATAAATTCTGTTCATATTTATTGGACTCCAAAGTAGTTGTCTTTTCACACCATGCATCTCTAAGGTACCTCTTGAAGAATTCAGATGCAAAGCCCAACCTAATCTGATGGATGATCCTTTTTCAAGAATTTGACCTTAATATAATAGACAAAAGGGGGTCATAAAACCTAGTCACAGACCACATGAGTAGGCCCACTCACACACTAGAGGATGAATCCTTGAACCAGGTACCACTTCGGGAAACATTACCTTGTTATCTTCTTTATTCCATCTCAGTTATGCATACTTGGTATGTAGATTTAGTGAACTATATTCTTTCATCCAAAATACCTAAAAATTTAAAGAAACATCATTTCAAAATGTTAAATAGTGAATCTAGATATTATCTATGGGATGATCCCTACTTATGGAGCATATTTAGTGACCAAGTAATTAGGAGGTGTGTTCCTGATCATGAGTTTGAGTCTGTTCTTCAATTCTATCATCCAGTTGCTTGTGGTGGACACTTCAGACCCCAAAGGACAGTTAATATTGTTTTGGAATTTGGATTATTTTTTCCTAGGTTATTCCATGATGCCTATGTGTTTTTTATGTAATTCTGTCATTGCCAACAGACTGGGAACATTTCTAGGAGACATGAGATGAACCAACAACCCATACTATTATGTGAGATTTTTGATGTATGAGGCATTGATTTTATGGGTCCTTTTCCAAGTTCTTTTAGTTTATTTTACATTTTAGTTGTTTCTGATTATGTGAGTAAATGGGTGGAGGCTATGGCTAGAAGGACAGATGATTTTCATGTTGTTGGGGACTTTTTCAAGGCGCATATTTTTTGCAGGTTTGGAGTACCGAAGGCCATCATCAGTGACCAAGGGTAACACTTCTACAATCAGAATTTGTATTCCCTCCTTCAGAATTCTGGGGAGACACACAAAACATCTACACTATACGATCCCCAAACAAATGGCCAGAATGAGGTTTAAAATCGTGAGTTGAAACAAATATTTGAGAAAACTGTGCAGCCAAATAGGAAGGATTAGAGCAAGTGCTTGGATAATGTGATATAGTCATATAGGACAACATACAAAACTCAAATTGGTATGTCCCCATTTCATATTGTTTTTGGGAATGTGTGACTTCTCCCTTTGGAAGTTGAGCATTTTGATTATTGGGCTATAATGAAATGCAACATGGATTTTTCCCAAGTTTAAATAAAAAAGAAGATGAAAATTTAAGACATTGAGGAGATTCGATTATCTTCATATGATAACTCAAGGCTCTATAAGGAAAGATCCAAAGTAGCTCATGACAGAATGATCCAACAAAGGGAGTTTCAAGTTGGAGAGAAAGTCTTTCTCTACAGTTCAAGACTAAAGCTAATTCCTAGTGAGTTGTGTTCAAGGTGGTTAGGTCCTTATGTTGTGACTAATATTTTTCTTTATGGGGTAGTGGAGATCACATAAAAGGACACATGAAGTAGATTTATAGTAAATGGGTAATGTTTGAAGACATACATTGAGGGACGTCCTACTGATGTATTGGATTTTATCCCACTACATGACCCCATCATCACTTGAGCATATTAGGATGTTCCTAACCCTTTAACTTTTTTTTATTCTTTGTACTATATAAAATTATAAATTTAATGTGAATATATCATCTCTTATGTTCATATTGACGATAATGGAATATTTTAATTGTGGGGGAGGGATCATTTTTAGTTTATTAATTTATATTATTTTCTTTCAAAAAAACAAAAAAAAATTGTGTATTTCAAATTTTGTGTGTTTGTTTTTCGGTTATTTTGTATTTTTAAAACTTTTGAGCTGAAATGATTCTCATAACCATTTTGAAATCTATATCAATAAGTGAAACAATTAATTCCATGAAACTGAGCATAAAAAAATGCTGAAAATAACATTGTTTCAAGTTCAAATCTTTAGTAATTTCAAGAAAGGTACTGATAATTTTGAATACCATGCCACATATCACTGTATCTGTATTTGAAATCACATTCTCATGAGGTTTCTGATCCATTCTATTCATATTATTCACATTCTCATCCCTTCTTGAGAGAACCAAACCATTATTGATTAAACCAGAATTTGATTTATTCCATTCAAAACTTGAGGGTTTGAGGTACTTATGTTTAAATGATATAAGCATTTGTTTGGTATTGAAGCCCTTATTTCATAGAATACTTTTTTATAATGGCCTAACTTGAACATTTAATACTTTTAGCTATTATAATATATTATCAAACTGTTAGGTTAGACACATTACAAGACAATTTTCCTTATCCAACCAACTCTTGACGTGAAATTTCATAATCTAGTTGAACATAATTGTGGGGGAAGCTATCTTGTGTTGTGTTACGAAATTCTCTGATACTTTGGGTTGAAATTTAAATTGTGAATAGAAGTGTTTTTTGCGGGGAAAAATCATTCTATTGAATGTTGTTCCTTTTCTGGAGCTGTCATGAGAAGTGAAGTTGCGCCTTTCTGGAGCCTCTAGAAAGAAATAAAGTTGTTCCTCTCTACAGCTTTCACAAAATACTATTTTGGAGAAGATTTAAATTTTTGTTGTTGAAACGAATAATGGTGTAAAACATCCATGTATTTTCATGATGATGGAGGTTAATTGATTATATGTAGAATAATATGGAGACCACATTTAAGTGATAATTAGATTAATGTAATGTTTCTTCAAAAATAGTCAAGCCCTCCTCATTCAGGCCAAGAGTTTTTCACATCTAAAATCATACCAACCAAAAGCCACATTAGAACCCTGAAAAGTCCTAATGATAAACATATGTCATTGACTCACATCGGGTGGATATGTAGGAATTTATCGAGCCTATGTTGACCCTTGTAAGAGTTTGGATGAGAAAGACATTGCTAAAAATTGACATTTGTGTGATAAGGAAAATTCAAGTGAGGTAAGTGTTTTGTGCATTGGAGGATAAATGAAGTATAAATACATTTAATTATATAATTGAAGAACTTGAAATAATGATTTTTTATGAGGCACAATATCTTTTTTTTTGTGTAATTGTTGGATCTCAAGGATATGTGTTTTATAATTCATTTTGATTTGATATTGATGTTTACTTTATATGAGGTCTTCCCCAATACCGCAAGAGGGTAATTGTGGGGGGAGTTGATAAAACAAAATTTTATTAAATACTTTATTGATAATTGATGATTTAATTTCCTCATATTATTCTAAATATGTTCAATTATGAAATATTTGGGATTAGATAATTCATTTTCAAATTTGAAAAAAATTCTAGTTTTAACCTATTAAATTTTTCTATAGTATTTCAGACATAAATATTTTTTTGTAAACTATTTTGACATAAAATTTTGTCATTGTATTCCTGACATAATGGTATACAAATTATAATCAGGAATGTGAGTTGTATCATGCATTTGAGTAGATTAAATGGGTCATGAAGACAAAGATGGACTGAACTATCCAGAATGGACATCACTTCACCATTTGGGTCATATCATCTTCATACAGACTTGTCATGGGCCCAATTTTTAAGATAATCTCAGGGACATGTTTATATACAAATTATCCTACTAGAAGTATAGACAATTCTAGTGTTTTATAGGTCAACCATGCGGTTCAAATGGGGTTTAAATACTTTTCCGAATTTCCCTTTAACATTTAATATTGTTTTGTAACCCTAGCCCTCCCCAACTCTATTTAAAGAATGTTTTCACTCTTTGGGAGGGCTGGTTGAGGAATAGGGAAGGTGTGGAAAAATGGGTGTCTGTAAAATCCCAAGTAAGTAATTAATAATAGATATTTTTATCTATGTCTATTAATTATTAAGATAGTGTTTTAGAGGCTTAAAATGAAAATAAATCCAATCTTAAGCATGGAATACACTAATATTCTTAAAAGATTGTTTTACTGCCTTATGATGGAAAACCCTTTTTAAATCTATATTTTGACATTTTTATAAAATATGTTTGTCAAAATAAACTTATTCTTTATGATTGGGACATCAAAATTTACTTTGTGTGAATTTTTGGTATTTTTCTGACAATGTTCATTTTTTAATGAATAGTGAAAAATACTGCATTTTACATCAAAACTAATTTTTAATCTAATTTATTTATATGATTAGATTATCTTTTGAATTGGTGTTAATGTGTAATATGAATATATTTTTACCATTTAATCCAATGGTGGTCATTGGAATCAATTTCACTTTGAAATTGGACTTAAACTAGTGTCAATCTTTTGATACTTATTGTTTCATAAAAACACGCTATTTGCTCTGATAGCGGGAATTAATTATTAAATTAATTAATGTGACTTATATGTTTTGAATTTTGTAAAATATAATTCATTTTTGAATTCTTAATATCAAATATAGCTTAGGGTGAAATATTGGTAATTTTCTGAAAAACTTCAATTTTTGATGAATAGTGAAACCACTAAGTTGTACTTATAAAGACTGATTTTCCGTTTAAATGAAATTTTGTCATCATTGTGTTTTGAATTTCAAAAATCCGACATACATGGTTGTCATTAAGAAGTAAAATGTGGTTCAATGAGATTATAATAATTTTTTGGTGAATAGTAACTTATTAAGTTCTTAATCGCGATTAGTGGTAATTAGTGTAGTTTAAGGTAAAAATAATGCTTTAATAAAATAAGATGAGCTTGAAACATGCCCTACCCAAATTGGTTGTGTCATGGACGACCAAGACAAGACATGGGTAAACTTGGGGACCCCATGGATCCACTTTGGTTGGAAAATGACATAAATAACTTTTTATTTAATGTAAAAGTAAAAATGACACAAACATAATATGTTTTACGAAAACAATTTTTACATGGGGTTATAAAGATCATATTTTTGATTATAAATAGTCATTGGAAATATAAAAAGATTTCCTAAATCATAGTATTTGTTTTATAATTAGTAGACATTAAATAAATTAAATTATTTATGACATAATAATGATGCAGCGATGACATCATTATTTGACGATTTAAATAAAATGGAAAGATAATGATAAATCTATGAACTGCACATGTAAAAACCAATTGGATGAGTGGATTTCGAACCCTTATCACCTTATACACGAATTACATCAATGTGTGACCTTTTAAAACCGAAATTTTGTTTCAAATAAAGTAATATTTCTTTACTTTCCAAAAGTTCCCCTCCTCTCCTCTTATAAAAGGCCCCCACCTCTACCTCATTTCACACAAACCTCAAGCCTTTGTCTCGGACAACCCCTGCCCATTTACTCTCTCCACATCCCTCTCCTCATCCTAGAGTATTCCCTTTGGGCAGAATCCTTTCAAAGGAAGCCTTTAGCCTCAAATCAAAAGGAGTTACACTTTTAAAGGTAATTCATTCTCTCATGTTCATTTGTTTTATTTTGCTTCTCCAACCCCATAAACTCTTTTTATTTACTTATTTTGTAACAACACCAGTATCCTAAATATACTAGGATATTGTTATAAGATTTATTTGAGCTACACTCTCACACAACTACATCAAATGGTTAAAGAACATACGGTTTCCGTGGATGGTGAAATTCTGCCTCCCGAAACGATGATTGTTCAATACTCATTTAACATCTTCATAGGTGGACATTATGATGTCACTATTTTTATATATGATATATAATATGTTTTTTTCCTTAAGCTTCTGTTTTTTTCATTTTGGGCATACCTTTATGGTTTCCATTATGGGTAAACACGATATCTTCATTTTAGGAAGTGCGGACTACCGCCCCTTGAAAGTGATTTGATTCGTTAATACCATAGGTGGGATGTGTAAAGGATAAAGTTAATGATATTATATATGTTATTATACTGGAATTATAATATACTCTTATATCATTATGATTCCATTCCAGAAAATACGAAATGGAAATGGAAGTAGCGTGCATGCGTACGTACGGCTTACCATCTCCATGAACGGTGCATTTCATTTCTTACCTCTAAATGTGATGTAATATTATAAATACATGTATATGATGAATATATATGATATATATGTTATCCAAATCATTAATATCATTCAGGATATAATGAACCTTTGACCAAATTAACAAATGTAAGTGTAAGAAGTCTATTTTTGACTTAAGAACGAAATATCGACAAAATGAACATTATTAACTTAAATGATTACATGATGTTCATAACATTGTATGAAAGGAATAATGAACTTGAAAAAGGTTCATAAGAAAGTAGATATTAACTCAAGTTTATTATTCAGGAGATTAAAGAACGGTCGGGTCAAGTCGGATACGAGGTATGGGACTTCGTCTCAATCTCCTTTCATTGAGGCATATTTTATTTTATACACAAATTTATTTTATACGGTGTATAAACCCCTTTGACTTTTACGTTTATTCAAAAGGAATATTTTTTATATGAAGCCTTTACTAAATGACAAAAGGGAATGTTTTTGTCATACGTATGCGGCAACAACGACTTCTCCGCCATCGTGACCGTTATGTGAGTTATGGATTCCTCTACAAGCCATACCTTCTTTTTAAAAGAAAAATAAATACCATGTTTTACTTTTATTTTATTTTGGTATTGAAAATAGTTTTCACAATGTTTTTTGTGTTGTATTGATATCTTGTGATTGAAATATAGAAATGTTATGTTTCCTTTATGCATGTTTTATGTGATACGATTATGATATGGTTCTTGGGAATTATTATGAAGACGGGTGGTTCCGTGATAAACTAAGGGAGGGTGAGCCCGATATAGCTCTCCAATGCATTGGGTAACGCGAAGGAGTGAAACGTTAAGGTTTCTCCGAAGAGATTTAGGGAATATACTGTGATGGATATTCCAAACGTAACCAAGAGGGTTACTCCCTACGTAAGAATGTTATATATGCCTCAAGTTACCTTTATGTCTTATGATTTATATGATTTATTCATGATTTTATGAGGTATGTTAAAGTGCCTATGTTTTATGGGTAAAGTATGATTTCATTCTTATGTATATATGAACTCATGTTTCCTTTCCATGTTTTTATAACCCATACTGGGCTTTTTATGCTCATCCCAAGTTTTTTGAAATGTTTTTCACAGGTCAAGGTAAGGGTACATGATATGAGGATAGTGTCAAGGAAGTGTTAAGAAATAATCCATGTTTTATTTTAAATGTGTTTCCATTGATGGGAATGAAGAATACTATCTTTATGTAACCACTTTGTTTATATGTGGAATGTAATGAAAGTTTTATGATCTAATTCTCTAAAACTCTAAACCCAAAAAGATCCTTAATGTGTAATCTTGTAATAACTCAAGATTAAGTAAGGTTTAAGGTTGGGGCCTTATAGTTGGTATCAGAGGTCGGTTTAGATAACTTTAGGAGTTAGAAATTTTTTTATTTTATAAGTTAATTTATGGTCAAATTGAAATGATATAGCATTTACAGAATACCATGTTACTTCGCTTATGATATTTCTATGATAAGAATGGTTTTCCATAGAGGAAACAGAGCAGCTTTTCTAGGAAGGCATAAAGAGGGAAACGACCTTTCAAATATGTATCCTGAGATGGTCAGAATCAGAACTAAACAGTTTGTTGTAGTGATGGCTCAGTTGAATCAGGTGAAAAATGTTGGTTGTTTTCCTTGATGATATTTTGGTGTTTTCTAAAAGTAAAGAGGAGTATGAAATACATTTAAGGGTTATCTTGCAAAACATAAAAGAAAAGAAACTATATGGAAAATTCAGCAAGTGTGAGTTTTGGTTGCAACAAATATCTTTCCTTGGTCACATTGTTTCTAAAGATAGGATAATTGTTGATCCTGTAAAAAAACAAAGTTGTGGAAGACTGTCCAAGACCCCCAAATGTAACCGAGATTCGTAGCTTCCTTGATTTGGCAGGCTATTACCGAAGGTTTGTTAGAAATTTTTCACGGTTATCTAGTCCAATGACTAAGCTAACTCGGAAGGGTGTTAAGTTTATCTGGACAAAATAATGTGATGATTGTTTTCAGGAATTGAAAAGAAGATTGGTGAATGCTCTTGTTTTGGCACTACCTTCCAGGAATGGGGAGTTCGTTATCTACAGTGATGCTTCATTGAAAGGACTTGGTTGCATCCTAATGTAGAATTATCAGGTAATTTCTTATGCTTCACGACAGTTGAAAACTCATGAGGTAAATTACCCTACACATGATTTGGAATTAGCTGCTGTTGTTTTTGCATTAAAAATTTGGAGGCATCATTTGTATGGAGTAAAGTGTGAAATATATACCGATCACAAAAGTTTAAAGTATATATTAACTCAGAACGAATTGAACATGAGACAAAGGAGATGGCTAGAATTAATCAAGGATTGTGATTGTACAATTCATTACCATCCGGGAAAAGAAAATAAAGTGGCTGATGCTTTGAGTCGAAAAAGTAATGCTTCATTAACAATGTTGCATTTGGAACGTGATCCTTTGGTTAAGGATTTGATGAACTTTGGCATAGAAGCTGTTGGTGCAGAAAGTCCTTCTGTTTTGTTTCGGGTATCAGTGAGATCTTCTCTATCAGATAGAATCATGCAAGCACTGAAGCAAGACAGTGAGTTGCAGAAAAAGGTAGAGCTGGTTCAGAAAGGTATGTTTCCTGAATTCAACATTGATACTGATTGTGTTTTGAGATTTTGGAAGAGATTGTGTGTGCCTTGTGATTCACATTTGAAGAGAGAGTTGTTATGTGAAGCTCATAGTTCTCCGTTTTCAGTTCATCCGGGCAGTACTAAGATGTATAGAGATCTGCGGGAGTATTACTGGTGGGATGGAATGAAAAGAGACATTGCTGATTTTACTGTGAAGTGTTTGACATGTCAACAGGTTAAAGCAGAGCGGCAGTTACCGAAAGGGATGCTTCAGCCTTTACCAGTTCCAGAGTGGAAATGGGAGAATATATCCATGGACTTTGTTGTTGTATTACCGAAGACATCTCAAGGTAATAATGCAATCTGGGTTATTGTTGATCGCTTGACCAAATCTGCTCATTTCCTTGCTATACAAGATACTTTCTCTCTTGATCAACTTTCTCGTTTGTGTCTTAAAGAGATAGTCAGGTTACATGGATTTCCTCTCTCCATTGTATCGGATCGTGATCTCAGGTTTACTTATAACCTTTGGAAAGGCCTTCAGAAGTCGTTGGGTACTGAATTAAATTTTAGTACAGCTTTTCATCCTCAATCAGATGGGCAGTCAGAACGAACAATTAAGACATTGGAGGATATGCTACGAGCTTGTTCTATGGATTATCAGGGAAGTTGGGACCAACATCTTTCTTTGGTTGAATTTTCATATAATAAGAGTTTTCATTCCAGTATACAGATGGAACCATTTCAGGCATTATATGGGAAGCGGTGTCGAACTCTAACTTTCTGGGATGAAGTGGGTGAAAGGAAGTTGATGGGACCAGAATTGGTAGAAGAGATGGCAGAAAAAGTTCAGCTGATTCAGAAACATATGAGAACAGCTCAGAGCAGGCAGAAGAGTTATGCGGATAACCGGAGGAAGGATCTATCTTTCGAGGTAGGTGATCATGTTTTTATCAAGGTTTCTCCTTGGAAAAGTGTGATGAGATTTGGTAAGAAAGGAATGTTGAGTCCAAGGTTCGTTGGACCATACGAAATTCTAGAGAGAGTTGGATCAGTTGCATACCGAGTGGCTTTACCTCCGAGTTTATCTCAGGTACACAATGTTTTTCACGTTTCAATGTTGAGAAAGTATATGCCAGATCCATCTCATGTTTTGAGTCCAGAGGTAGTTCAGCTGGAAGAGAACCTATCTTATGAGAAACAACCTATCCAGATTCCTGACCACAGGGAGCAAGTGTTACGGAATAAGGTGATTCACCAGGTAAAGGTTTTTTTGGAAAAAACCACATGATTGAAGAGGCAACATGGGAATCTGAAAATGCAATGAGGGATAAGTAACCCAATTTATTCGATAAGTAAATAAATTGTGGGGACACAATTTTCTAAAGGGGGAAGGATGTAACATCCCAAGTAAGTAATGAATAATGGATATTTTTATCTATGTCTATTAATGATTAAGATAGTGTTTTAGAGGCTTAAAATAAAAATAAATCCAATCTTAAGCATGGAATACACTAATATTCTTAAAAGATTGTTTTACTGCCTTATGATGGAAAACCCTTTTTAAATCTATCTTTTGACAATTTTATAAAATATGTTTGTCAAAATAAACTTATTCTTTATTATTGGGACATCAAAATTTACTTTGTGTGATTTTTTGGAATTTTTCTGACAATGTTCATTTTTTAATGAATAGTGAAAAATACTGCATTTTACATCAAAACTGCTTATTAATCTAATTTATTTATATGATTAGATTATCTTTTGAATTGGTCTTAATGTGTAATATGAATATATTTTTACCATTTAATCCAATGGTGGTCATTGGAATCAATTTCACTTTGAAATTGGACTTAAACTAGTGTCAATCTTTTGATACTTATTGTTTCATAAAAATACGCTATTTGCTCTGAGAGTGGGAATTAAATATTAAATTAATTAATGTGACTTGTATGTTTTGAATTTTGTAAAATAGACTTCATTTTTGAATTCGTAATATCAAATATAGCTTAGGGTGAATTTTTGGTAATTTTTTGAAAAACATCAATTTTTGGATGAATAGTGAAAAACCACTAAGTGGTACTTATAAAGACTGATTTTCCGTTTAAATAAAATTTTGCCATCATTGTGTTTTGAATTTCAAAAATCCGACATACATGGTTGTCATTAAGAAGTAAAATGTGGTTCAATGAGATTATATTAATTTTTTGGTGAATAGTAACTTATTAAGTTCTTAATCGCGATTAGTGGTAATTAGTGTAGTTTAAGGTAAAAATAATGCTTTAATAAAATAAGATGAGCTTGACACATGTCCTACCCTCATTGGTTGTGTCATGGCCGACCAAGACAAGCCATGGGTAAACTTGGGGACTCCATGGATCCACTTTGGTTGGGAAATGACATAAATAACTTTTTTTTAATGTAAAAGTAAAAATGACACAAACAAAATATGTTTTACGAAAACAATTTTTACATGGGGTTATAGAGATCATATTTTTTATTATAAATATTAATTGGAAAGCTAAACCAATTTCCTACATCATAGTATTTTTTTATAATTTTTAGACATTAAATAAATTAAATTATTTATGACATAATAATGATGCAGCGATGACTTCATTATTTGATGATTTAAATAAAATGGTAAGATAATGTAATATCTATGAACTAAACATGTCCAAAAACAATTGGATGAGTGTATTTCGAACCCTAATCACCTTATCTACGAATTATATCAATGTGATACCTTTTAAAACCGAAACACGTTTTCAAATAATGTAATATTTCTTTACTTTCCAAAAGTGCCCCTCCTCTCCTCTTATAAAAGGCCCCCACCTCTACCTCATTTCACACACTCCTCAAGCCTTTGGCTCGGCCAACCCCTGCCCATTTACTCTCTCCACATCCCTCTCCTTATCCTAGAGGATTCCCTTTGGGAAGAAGCCTTTCAAAGGAAGCCATTAGTCTCAAATCAAAAGGAGTTACACTTTTAAAGGTAATTCATTCTCTCATGTTCATTTGTTTTATTTTGCTTCTCCAAACTCGTAAACTCTTTTTATTTACTTATTTTGTAACAACACCAGTATCCTCAATATACTAGGATGTTGTTATAAGATTTATTTGAGCTAAACGCTCACACAACTACATCAAATGGTTAAAGAACATACGGTTTCCGTGGATGGCGAAATTTTGCCTCCCGAAATGATGATTGTTCAATACTCATTTAACACCTTCAAAGGTGGCCATTATGATGTCACTATTTTTGTATATGATATATAATATGTTTATGTTTTCCTTAAGCTTCTGTTTTTTTTCATTTTGGGCATACCTTTATGGTTTCCATTATGGGTAAACACGATATCATCATTTTAGGAAGTGTGGACTACCGCCCCCTGAAAGTGATTTGATTCCTTAAAACCATATGTGGGATGTGTAAAGGATAAAGTTAATGATATTATATATGTTATTATACTGGAATTATAATATACTCTTATATCATTATGATTCCATTCCAGAAAATACGAAATAGAAATGGAAGTAGCGTTCATGCGTACGTACGGCTTACCGTCTCCATGAACGGTGCATTTCATTTCTTACCTCTAAATGTGATGTAATATTATAAATACATGTATATGATGAATATATATTATATATATGTTATCCAAATCATTAATATCATTCTGGATATAATGAACCTTTGACCAAATTAACAACATGTAAGTGTAAGAAGTCTATTTTTGACTTAAGAACCAAATACCGACAAAATGAACATTATTAACTTATATGATTACATGATGTTCATAACATGGTATAAAAGGAATAATGAACTTGAAAAAGGTTCGTAAGCAAGTAGAGATTGACTCAAGTTTATTATTCAGGAGATTAAAGAACGGTCGGGTCAAGTCGGATACGAGGTATGGGACTTCGTCTCAATCTCCTTTCATTGAGGCATATTTTATTTTATACACAACTTTATTTTATACGGTGTATAAACCCCTTTGACTTTTACGTTTATTCAAAAGGAATCTTTTTTATACGAAGCATTTACTAAACGACAAAAGGGAATGTTTTTGTCGTATGTATGCGGCGACAACGACTTCTCCACCATCGTGACCGTTATTTGAGTTTTGGCTTCCTCTACAAGCCATACCTTCTTTATAAAAGAAAAATAAATACCATGTTTTACTTTTCTTTTATTTTGGTATTGAAAATGGTTTTCATAATGTTTTTTGTGTTGTATTGATATCTTGTGATTGTAATGTGGAAATGTTATGTTTCCTTTATGAATGTTTTATGTAATACGATTATGATATGGTTCTTGGGCATTATTATGAAGATGGGTGGTTCCGTGATAAACTAAGGGCGGGTGAGCCCGATATAGATCTCCAATTCATTGGTTAACGCGAAGGAGTGAAACGTTAAGGTTTATCTGAAGAGATTTAGGGAATATACTGTGATGGGTATTCCAAACATAACCAAGAGGGTTACTCCCTACGTAAGAATGTTATGAATGCCTCAAGTTACCTTTATGTCGTATGATTTCTATGATTTATTCAAGATTTTATGAGGTATGTTAAAGTGCCTATGTTTTATGGGTAAAGTATGATTTCATTCTTATGTATATATGAACTCATGTTTCCTTTCCATGTCTTTATAACCCATACTGAGCTTTTTATGCTCATCCCAAGTTTTTTTGAAATGTTTTTCACAGGTCAAGGGAAAGGTACATGATATGATGATAGTGTCAAGGAAGTGTCAAGAAATAGTCCATTTTTTATTTTAAATGTGTTTCCATTGATGGGAATGAAGAATACTATCTTTATCTAACCACTTTGTTTATATGTGGAATGTAATGAAAGTTTTATGATCTAATTCTCTAAAACTCTAAACCCGAAAAGATCTTCAATGTGTAATCTTGTAATAACTCAAGATTAAGTAAGGTTTAAGGTTGGGGCCTTATAGTGTCTCTTGGGATCCCGTCAAAACACTTCAGAGAATTAAGTCATTGTAAAAACATCTCTTGGAAAAAGGCTCTCCTCTCCCACCTTCTCTTTGTAAGTCTTTTCGTTCATGTTTGTATCTATAATTTTTCTTCAATTAATCTTATGTTTTATTCCCATTATATTCTTCTATTAATCTTCCTAATTGTGTTGAAATCTAGAGTGGAGATGGGATTGGGTTCTACCCTTTCAATTCCTTGCTCATGCAAAACGTCTCCATGATGACCACACCGCCCATAGAAGAGTAGTATTTTAGTGATTAATATATCTTATACACGATTCAGTTAATTATTTTGAATCATTGAGCTACTATAATTCACTTGATATGATTCATTAATTTAGTTTTTAAATTTGAAGAAACTGTGATAGAAATTGAACAATTGACACAAAAACACGTGAGGTTGAGATTTTGTGTAAATTGTGAGATTGTGAACTTAATCAGTAATACAAAACCACACGACATAAGTTTGTAGAGTTGAAATATAATCCCTAAACCCAATTAATATTCATTTATAGAATAGATATGTGCTATAATTAACCACTGACCATAATATAACTTTAGAACAACAATCATATAAGGGTATTGTGGTTGCGTGTTCCAAAGCTAGACTAGGGTTTAAGTAAATCATCTTTGTGGTTAAGTTAATTCTTGTAGGGTTTGAGGATTAACAAATTAGTGGATCATAATTAAGTGGATATTGTTTTAAATTCTAATTAATTATAATTAAATGAATAAATAGAGTTATATAGATTAAACCTTCTAAAATAATTTAAAAAGAAACTTCTCCTTGTTGCGTATTTTTAATCAAACTTCATCTCAAAATTTTAAAAAATGAATTCTCATTCCATAAAACTTATCCAGGTTTTATAAATAGTAAATAACCCCCATAATTTCTAGAAGTGTTTTAATTTTTATCTATTTTATTTTTATAATACCTTTAATATATTTTTTTAATTTACTTCCTCCATTGAGAGACGACATTGGTCAGCCACTCACCTGCACCTAAGTACCCAAAAACCACGAATCAAGTGATGGTGCCCACGACAGTGCCATTCAAGACCCAATGATCAATATGGGAATGGTCCAAAAATATCATTATGAATAAAATAAATTACATCTTTAGTGCAATAAATTTTCAACTAATTTAGGATTCTGTCATTTTCCAATGTGAACATTGATGACATAGATAAAGTTTATTTTGTCCAAATGAATAAATATGACAATATTTATATATTTGGTCAAATACATTTCCATTAAATAACCTAGTCAATTATCAAATAATTATGTGTGGAATGAGTTGTTAGAATAATCATCATTTTCAATATACATTACATGGATTGTGTAATCCAATATCTAAATTCCAGTATTCAAATATTCATTACTATAAGAAAATTATTTATGTATTAATGTTGCAGTAGTTTTTTTTCAAAATTGAAAATAAATTCATCTATATTTTGTGTATATATAGACACATTTTTTTAAGTAAATTGAATATAATATCTATATTTTAAATTTTATATCATTCCATCTAGAAACATGAGTATATAGTTCTTGATTACAATAAGAGTAATAGATAATTCTTGTATGGCTCTATTAGTAGCTAATATAAACACCCCACCTCATAAAATATTTATTAATACAATTGGATCATAAATTTTAACACATTTGGGAGAATATCATATCATGTATAATATCCAATTTGTAACAAATTGATTACAGTTTACAAAAAGATCAAATGAAGCATCACTATTCTAATTTTCTTATGGGTAGTTTTTATTCTAATGGTCTGTAAATACTCACTCAAAAGAGATAGAATATTATTCCAAAAAATTCCACATCATCCTCCATTTTAGGAATGGGAATTAAAAATAATTCTTTATAATGAATTAATCATAGATCTATTTTTCAGACAAATGCTTTTATTTACTATAATGGTAAAACGATTTATCTACTTCATATCACTATAAAATTTATGAATTATTAGAACATAATTTCTGTGAGACATAGATATATTGAATATAACCAATATGAAAATATATATAATATTTGGGTATGTTATAAAATTATGAGATCAGTTCTTATATCATCATGTATCATAACCCCTGAAACATATAGGTACTCATTGAAACAAAATATGTTTCACTATGTAAGGCTTATTTGGAATACCTTATATATAATTTCCCAGGTAGTTTTTCTTGTATATGTATAAATATTAATGTATTTATCTATTCTTATGACGATCATGGAGATGATGGATAATGATACATGCTTCCATTTCTTCATAATAATTCTTTAGTTCTCTTTGAAAGGATGACATCATTAAAAACTAAACATTTAGTTCATAGTTTAGGTGTTTTTTAATGATAGTGAACTACTCATCAATCGAATAAATGGATCTAGGGTTCGAGATTGAGAATTCTTTTTTGTATGATTTCCTTTAATGGTGAAAAAATATACATTATATTTTAATGATTCATAGAATTTATAGTCAGATAGAAAAATATCATTCACTATAATTGATAAAAATGATAACATTGATAGAAACATATAAAATTTCAATAATTATAAGAGATCATATTATTAGATATCTATTGATTAAAATTTATGCGGTACATTCACATAATTTTTCTATAATGATTTATCCCACCATTTTATCAATTCTAAAGAAACATCAATATTAAACTCTAAATATCCCACTAGATTTGAAATTCGTGTTGGATTTATCTATATCTCACAATATAAATTCCATATAGAGGCCATGAAAATTATAGGGAAACATTTTGGTAAGTGGTTCAAAAAATTTATAACTAGAACATTCATAAAACATTGATAATCCTCTCCAATAAAGAAATCTATATTGTGATCACCATAATACGTTATGCCAAAATTAAATTGGATAGATATACGTAGTTAAAACTAATAAATATTTTTTTTCAATGCCCCACAATAATATTAATGATCTGCCTATAATTTAAATTGGAATTGATAGAGGTTATGTTAAATAATTTACTATGGGTTCATTTTTATTAATATTATGAATAAAATAAATATTTAATATTAACATGAAATTTTTTTACTTTGAATAAATTTTATTATTTTTTCTATTACAAGAATTTGAAACATTATGTACGTTTTCCTCAAGTAATAGTAAAAAACGCATAGATAATTTAGAATTAAAAGGATAAATGTTACTACCAATCTCAATGAGGTGACCCTTTATTTTTCATATCTTAACTGATTAGTACCCTAATTATAATGACACTTTTGAAAAGCATATTGATTAGGATTGGGGACTATTGGGGATGTTTCGATGAATATGTGGGACTGAGGAGAAAACACAATGAAAGATCTTATGTTTCCATGTGGGGAATGTCATTATTCTAATAGGATAACCCATTGAGTAATAGCATGTGATAAGAAATTATGGCATTTAAGGTATTATGGGAGACCCATGGGGTCATATAAATGGTTTCATGGCCTGAGGAAGTCATAGTAATAACAAATGGCATCAGATCCAATACATATACAGAAGTGTAGAAGAATTACCTAGGTTTGAGGGTTGGGTCGACAATGAAGGAATATTTATATATATTTGTGGATATTATAAAACCTCCCAAAATTTTATACATCAATAGCTAAATTTTACTAAAAAACTTATCAAGGTTTAACTTTTTTCATGATATGTATTTCTCAATCATGTATCCTACTGTTCTATGTGTGATTTTGGGGTATTGTTCTTTGAAACCATTTAGGTCGACCATTATGACATGTTAATCCCTTAGAGGGGTATATTAAAGGATTTTTTATGATGATTATGAGAGAAATATGTATAGGTTATAGACACGACGATGATTGGATATGTTGTGTGATGCACTTGATGACTACTAGGTTTCAGGGGTATGTTACTTTTTGTAGAGGGGACATAATTAAACTCTCAATGTATAAGGGATACAGTGAATATAACATAATTTTTGTGTAGTAACAATGAGTTCCATGATAACGTGATGCAATGTCATGAAAGTCATTAGCCTCATGAAAAATCATTTATTCTTCTAACGCCCTGATTATAAAACTTGATGACATGTGAATGCCAATGGGTCTCTCTCCCGATGACAATGGGATTATGTGTAGGTCTCAATTCCTTACAAATGTGGAGTGGTTAAGATCCTTTTTGGGTAGTGATGATGTGTTTTATGATCCCATGATTCTGAGTACACTGATTCATTAGCCTTGGGGTTAATCAGTGATTCATCGGACAACATGATTATCCATCCCACATAGACCCAATTTATGTACGAATGGTGGTTTGTGGAATCTTCTATAGAGAAAGAATTCTTGGTTTTGAAATATTTGTGATTGTGATTGTAAAAATATTATTATTATTGTTGTTGTTTTTTTTGTTGCATAAATTTCTATACATGGTCATATCAGGTTAGTGATGCATTGGTGTTGTCCTACTAAGTCATGTTCTTAGTCCATAATATTGAATTTCAATGCACTTGTAGATTTCATGACATATATGTTGAAGGTAATGGTACCACTAGTTGATATCTGTGTAGAAGAGTATGGATGTAGTATTATACATGGTTGAACATCATATGACCAACTATTTATTTTATTCTAATTTTTACTAATTATTAAATTGGTTTTTCATTTAACTGTTGGAGTTGCTTATTTTTTTGAAATGTATAATTTGTTTATGATTCTAAATTGTTTACTATAATTATTAAATATATTGTTTATTTTTATTTATAAATATTATCAAATGATATGGGGGGTATTGCATCCCCAATTATCTAATTTGACCATTACTTCTAGACAATTGCCTCTTGGTTATGGGGAGGCGTGCATAAGGTCATGTGTAATTATAGATAAAACCTAATGGTTCATGTTGGGATAATATTAAATGGTATCAAAGTATCAAGATACACTACAATGTTCTTATTTTTTCCTTGTATGGGCTATAATATATAAGACTGTTCATGGTTAGGACTCAGTGAGGGAACCTGTGATAGTTCCTGGCCAACACTCTAAAGTGGTCCATTGAGTTTCATTAAATTGGTAAATTTATGTTTTGAAGTTATAGTCGATTGAAATAACATGGGGAGAGACACATGATTATTATATGTGGAATATGTGATTTTTGGGGCATTCATACAACATTACTGGGCATGTTAGTTTACAATATATGTATATACTTGTTGGTGTGCGGCATAATAGTTTACTCATTATCTTAATTTTCATTGTGTTATATTTTTGGGATTGTTTATTTTGACTGATATATATGTTCTTTCACGTTGTGTGATAAATCCATATTAGAATTAATTATTTGAACTAATAATGCTATTGTGTAAGTATTAATGATGATTTGGACTAAAATCATGGGATGTAGACATGTGTTAGTGTTGGTAAAGATATATATTGGGTAATGGGAAGACTAATTTTAAAACCATGACTATAAAACATATAATGATTAATAGATTTTTTATCTAACTGACTGATTAGGGTTTATCATAATGACTCAGTTTCTTTTCTCAATATTTTAATTAACATTATAGAAGTTGTCTCCTTGACATTAATTATTGAACTACATGGATAGAAGTCTAAAATAATTCTGCAAGTGAAATTATTTTACCATTACCAATAGAAATGTAAGATAATACATTTGATATTTTCCCCCAATCATGCTATATGGAATAGGATGAATGGATTTTTAAACAATAATATTTTCACTTTGTAGTTGATTAAAGCATAAAAGTTAAAAACTATGATCAAATATTCTCTTAAATCAACCCAATAGTTCATGAAACATCAAGGTAAATATATTACCTCATAATGTTGAGTATTTTTTTTTAATTTTTTTGGAACATTGACCCTTTAGAGAGTCTAAAGTTCCAATAAGTTAATGAGAAAAGCACTCATATTGGGTTAACAAACCATTCTGAAAACATGTATCATATAGTGGAAACCACATTGAATGAGATCAGTGTTTAAGTGGACGGATGTGAGAGGGATGGATTCATAAATTCAACTAACTCACCATTGGTTCACATGTTTTTTTTATCCGGAAGGATAATGTTAGTATTCAACTATGCATTGATTTCCAAATGTTGAACTATTTGGTGGTGACGAACTGGAATTTGATTCTAAATATCAATGATGTTTTGAATCTATTATGGGAGGATGGTGGTAATCCAATATGGTATAAACAATTTTAATATGAAGAGTTTGAAGTAGTATAGGAGACCATTCAAAAGATGTTGTTCTAGATCATGTATGCATTCTTTGAGTGCTTGGTGAAGTTTTTCACGAAAACAATTAAAAATACGTGTTTGTGGTCTTATCGAACATTATAATTTATTCATTATTAAAATGATTCATCATATTGTTAATTGATGATATCCCCATGTACTATCCAACTCTATATTAATGTGCTAAGAACCTTTATATAATTTTTACTATTCTTTGAGCACACAATATTTTCTCCATGCTGTCAAAATGAGACTTTTGAATTCAGTATTTGATGTTCCTTGAACATGTTGTTTCTCTGATAGGAATAAATATAAACCCATAAACGGTAGAGGTAGTAATGTATTGGACATTTCCCTGAAACATGTTTTATATTAGTGGATTTATGGGTTTTGTAGGATAATATCAATGGTTTATCCAGAACGTCTCTTTACTGTCATCACATTTGAAGGCACAAAAAAATGAAGGATGTGAATTTATAGTTGTCAATCCAACATGATGATGTTTTTCATGAAATAATTTTAAGGTTGAATAGAGGTCCATTATTGACACTAAATAATCTTCGGAATAGTTTTTCAATGTATTATGATAAACTTCCATTTATCTGGGAGTGGTGTTTATGAAAATAGAGTGGGTAGTATTCCATTGGTCTCATCAACTCTAAACCCATGAAATGATCTATCAAACACATTATGTGGAGATTGATTCATGATCTACACACTATTTTATTGGTGAAACTGTCTCCCTATAGATATATTTTTTATATAGATCATTAGAGCATTTTCTACATCTTCACATAAGGTGACCAATACCCGAGAAGGAGGTGATGGGGTTAGTACCTACAAACGTTCGACCTTCAGATGATGTATTCACCAAGAAAAGGTAACCCCATTTTCGATAAATTTATCTATAAGACACATGCTCAATATGAGATTTGATAGAGGCCATCAGAGGAGAAGTGACACATGATGATATGGTTAGCAGACTGGAGGATGTGTGCTTCTATGTATTAGGAATCAATTTCATGGTAACAATTAGGAATAACATTATCACTTGGGTACAACGTTAGACCACATAGGAGTAAGTGTAATAACCCATGTAATGATATACATTTCTTTTTCATATCTATTAATAATTATGAATAATATTTTATTTAAACGAGAAAATATATTCTTTAGTTTATATGATAAATCTAGTGCAATGTTTAAAATAATTTTTTTATAAAAAAAGATAAAACCATTTGATGTCACACATGTTTTGAATCATGTTTTTGTCACATTTATATATTATATTATATAATTAAACTTATTATTTAAAATATTAATATCCAAATTTACTTAACTTGAATAATTTTTTATTTTACCAATATGTTTCTTATTTTGATGAATTGTGACAAAATAATATATTTTAATTGAAAGATTACTTTTCAACAAATTGATTTATAATGATAATTTTACATTTTAAATTTTTGTAATGTAAATATTAATAATTTTTTTATCAGTTAATAAACTTAGGGTCGTTGTATTTAATTTCACATTTAATTTCAATATAAAATAATAACAATATTTTGACTGTTTTAACTTTAAAAAAATCATTCTCTCATTCGGTCAACGGGAAATTTTTTTAATTAATTTATGAATATAATATGTTTTGAATTTTGAATAATGGATTTAATATTTTAAATTAAAAAATATAATCAATGTAAATAGGTCCCTTTTATTTTTTGACATAATGAATAATAACATTAGAAATTTTTTTCAGTATCGTGTTTAATGGTTTTTTAGGTACCTGAAGGATAAAATAAAAAAAAATATTTTAATTTTGACTTAATCAACGCAAAACTTGAATTGTATAATTTTGATTCAACCAAAACCATCCTAGTTCCAAAATTAGGACCCTTATAAGCCACTTTGGTGAGATTATGACAATTATAATATTATATTAAAAAAGAAGTCATTATTGTCACATTTTTTAGACTAGTGAAATACTTTTAATATGGGGATATATAAGGTATATGCTCAACCATAAATTAAATTTTGAAATTTATAACATTTATATTTATAAGGATAATTTAATTTTAATTTTTTGGAAGAAATAATTAACATAATGTATTATACAATGTTAATGTACTAATTGATTAATTAAAGGAAATACCAAATAATGGTGTTAAAAATACTAAATTAAATTTAGTTTTATATGATTAATGACAATGATGAACTTTTAAATTCCATTGACATGTTAGTTATGTTCTAGTTTTTTGGTTCTAATTTATTTAGTTGTTTTGATAGTTTCACATGGTCATGTAATGAATAGTTCAAAAATTTACATTATATTTTATTTAAAATAAATAGTATTTAATTAACAGATATTAAATTTATAATAATATCAATAAAAAATTTACTATAATAAGTCTTAAAATTTCATAAAAGACTCATTTATCGGTTTTTTGTAATTTGATAGTAATTATATTAACCCTCATACTATAAATTATATGATGTCGTTGTAAGTGTTAAAAGGGTTTCATAATGGTTATAACAAATTAAAACGATTGAAAAAAAAACATTCCTACATTTTATTTTACTAATTTAGTTATAAAAATTCTCATCATATCTTCTAAAAGAACCTCTTTGTACCCATATGGAATTTAAAATTAATTTATGTTAATTTGATATTTTAGGGAATCTTAAATTTTCCCTTCTCCTCTCATATAAAAGGGATCTCATTTTTTACATTGTTATACACTTAAAATTCATTTTTTATAAAATAAATAACCACATATCTTCATTTTATCCCTCCCCACAATCTATACTACTTTTTTAAGGAATAACTCCATCCTTAGAGGTTTTATGGTAATAATCGTAGAATATTGTTCGAAGAATAGGTATCATTATTAATTATGTGTTTCTATACTACTTATTTTTCCACCATCTTAATAAATCATTCCACGATGGGGAATTAAATAATCCAATAAAATTAATATAATTTATTTTATTAGAGTAATATAATTAGTTATATCCATCTCTATTTACATCAAATGGGTAAATAATTAATCTTTTATGAGTATGGAGGAGTACCACTATGCAAAATAATATAATTTTTTTGTATCATCATCGATCAAAACATGTTATATTTATGGAATTAATATTTATATATTATATTAATGATATATTTTTAATTATTAAAAAAAATATGTCATTAATTCTATTATCTTTCCATGCACATAAAATTGATAACGTTGTTAATGTGTATGTGTAAACTATCACCCCACAAAGAGATGTGATTCATTTTTCATGACTACATTTCATGGGTGATATATAAGTTAGTATATTTATATTATTAATATTATAATTATGATATAATGATCATTCATGGAAGATAAAATAATAATAACCTCCTTTCATAATTATCATTTCAAAATGGAAATGTTAGTATTTCATTTGTATAACATTCATCTCAATGATAATAACATTGTTAATTTTCATTATCATAAATTAATGGTATTATTTAAAAGAATAATTTATGTAAAAAGATTTTATTATGTCGTTATTATCATTATATAGATTATGGACTTATAAGTTTTTTTACTATTTACATCATACCAAATTCATTTTGGATGAAAGTGATGTATATCGTCAAACCATTTGATGTAAACATAAATAATTAAATAATAATTATAACATGATAATAATTTATATAAAATGAATAATAAAAATATTAATTAACTAAATCAATTATATAATTATACAATTTTTATTATTAAGTTTGGTAAATATTTCATGTTATGATTTGGATCTAGGGTAAGGGATATTCTATTAAAATCACTGAATAATGTCCCTTTTAGAAAAGATAATGGAAATTTTTTTAACTTATACAACATGACTAGTGTATCCCACATTCATGAGGATTTATTAATTTAATATTTTATTTATATGTATTCATATTTATTTTTGATGAAAATTATTTCATTTTTATGTGTGTTGTTTTTATATTTGATAATTGATATTTTATTAAAAAAGGTTACTTTCATATATGTACGTGTTTTAATCATGGGTTAAAATGTTTTTGAATGTATTTTACTCATGATATTTTCCTATTAAATGTATTTATTTCTGGTTTATACCATTACATCTGATGTTATTAGTGACTTTTCCCCATTATTTCTCAATATATGATGGGTTTAGCCCCATCATAGCTCAATATATGATGGGTAATCTACATTGTAACTCTTCAATACATTGGGTAGTAAGGAAAATGATTTTGACTATAACGATATTAATTTTATAATGTTTAATGTCTGAGTGGTATGTTAATGATTCCCTAAGGAAATAATGGTTTTTATACACATTCTAATGAGTTTATATGGTATGGTTGAAATGTTTTTTATTTATCACTGAACTAAATATTTCATTCATTTATATTCCCGAATGAAATTTTGTGCGCTCATCCCAATAATTAAAATGTACATCATATGGTATAAGGATGAGTAAGACACCTGTGGATTTCAAAATTAATGTTATAAAATCTTTTAATAATCAATAAACAATTTTTTTCTTTCAAATGTTTTATATTTTCAAAGAAATGGGTATTTTTTAGTTGTATAATCTTTGTAAGAATGGAAAACGCTATGAACTATGTAATAATTCTATAAAAACATAATCCAGAAAGGATCCTCAATATGTGAGAAAGTAAAATTTTGACAAATCTCAACATTATGTAATAATAATTTTTGGGGCCGTATAGTAGGAATCAGAGGTCTGTTTAGATAACTTTAAGGGATCTTAATATTGTTAATAGAATATATAGAAATGTTTTTTATTTTATGGTTAAGTTGACCTGATCTATAATTTAATGATTATCATTTTATTAGGATAATTTATTCTTATTCAAATGGTTTCTATAGATGAAACTAGGAAGATATGGTGGGAATGCATCAAGAGAAAAACATTCTTCCAAACCAACATCCTGATATGGCCATAGTCAGAACAGAACACATTTAATTGTGATGGCTTAATTAACACAAGATATAAATTGTGGGGATATCCATGTACAATACCAACCATATCAACCATAGAGAAATATGTATGAAGCAGAAAATTTTATGAGGTAAAATTCTGCAATTGTCATTGAAACCCCATATCCAGTGATAGCTACAGGATGGATCAATACACTCAAAATGATATTTCAATTAATGTGATGTTTATAATTCTAAAAGGAAACCCTAGTAGTTTACTGTTTTATATGTTAAGTATACCATTAATGTTTGGTGGTTAGTAATATTACATAATTTGATTATATTGATACTTTTTATTTGTATGAATTGAAAAAAAACACATGACACAAATTTTCATAATGTTATTCGAATTAGCATTGAAAATAATTGTTTATAATTAAGGAAGGAGGATGATTAAATGGCTACATATAATTAAAAATTAACTCTATATGTAGTGTATGATCCAAATTTAATCCAGGATCTTCATATTCATATCAATAAATTTTAATCTTGATCAACTCCTAAAATATGAAATGGTAATAAATTATCATGGATTAAAAATTTATAAATAAAATTTTTCGATGTGTGGAGGAGGTGGAAATTGGTATTCCTACTAATTATTTTCTCATTTAAAAATAGTAAAAAAATATGGACTATATGGAAAGGAAAATAGAATAATTCATCAATGAAGTCTAATTGGAATAAAATTAATTTTATAGTTTGTGAGAATTGTGGTAAAAACACACAATGGAATGAATTTTGAAGTATAGTATGTGTTTATGTTGAAGTAAAATGGGACATAAGGATCATAAATGATATTAAAAAACCATGGTACTATTTATATGAAATCTGATATATAATCATATTAATGTTTCAAATGTAATTAATGGAATCATTATGCAAATGAGTGTCCGATGAGAAACCTGAATAAAGTGAAGAGTCTAATCAATAAGAAAAAAATATTTGTCATATCCTTTTAAACTACATCATCATATGTTGTTCCATAAAATGGAGTGGTATTAGGTTCATTTTTTTATACCGATTATACTAGTGTGTTATTTAATTCAGGGTCTACAAATTCTATCATTTCAAAAAAATAATTGGTACATTGGAAATTCCACCTCAATAAATGAAGAAAGAACTTATGGTGAAAAAACATGGGTGAAATATTAAGTAAAAAAAGAAGTTATAATAATATTTATATCGTTATATTTGGAAATAAATAACATTAAATGTGGTTTTTTCTATACTGGTGCTTTACATTATTCTGTATAAGGATTTAATTTTGTTTTACCATTCTATGGTTGATTGTAGTGATATAGAAGTTTATTTTCGGAATGAGTTTTAATTTTTGTATAAGAATAATCCTATAATAGTCATAACATAATATGATGCCAGGAGTCTATTAAAATATGGAAATGAATGTTTTTATACCCATACTATCGAAAATAGGAGTTCATCATATTAACAGTGTTCCAGTGGAAAATGAGTTTTTTTATGTTTTTCTTGACGAGATAACATGTATTATAACTCAACGAGAGGCTCAAATTACCATTGACATTGTTCATAAGGATAAACCTATTTTTAAACCCCTTATATATTTTATTAAATTAAACATCTAGAAATGAAAAATTAATTCTAAGATTTTTTAGATAAATGTTTCCTTTGACATATAGCTTTATTTGGGGTACTCTTGACTAGTTTGTAATACAAAAATATGGTATCATGAGACATTAAATCAATTATATATACTTGAATAACTTAATTGTTAAGAACATGTATCCATTTACTCATACTGATGATTTTTTTACCAACTCTAGGGAAAATAATAATTTCTGACTGTTGATCTGTTGTCTAGGTACCATCAGTTGAATGTAAAGGAATAATGACTTATGAAGTCTACATTCCAAACTAGATATGTTAAATATTAATTTTTAGTTATTCAATCTGTATAAACTAATGAACCTACTATATACATGGATCATAAGAATAGAATATTTCATGAGATCATGGAAATGATTTTGTTTTGGTTTATTGATGAAACTGTTTGATATTATTGATGTAATGTAGAACATGGAATACATATATGGGTTCTTTTGTAAACCGTAAATAAAATGAAACTATATTTTAAATTTTGAAATTAAACATTTTGGCTGCAACAAAATATTTTTCTTAGTGAAATTAATTTAATTGATGGCCTAACTTTTGACACATAAAAATGATTTTTTTTGAAAAATGGAAAATTCCCTATAATATAACTAAGATTCTTATTTTCCTCAATTTATCAATCTATTACCATATGATTTTTGATAACATTTTTAGTGTTTTCTATATCAAAAACAAGGATAACTCAATAAGTTGTTATATTTATATGGTAAAAAGAAGGTGATGAGTGTTTTCTAGAATTGAATAAAATATAAATACTACATTCCTAACACTTCCTTATAAAAATAGTGAATTTATATTCTATTGTGATTTTCTTTTGAAGGAACTTGATTTTTTCCTATTGAAAAATGATATGGTAATATCTTTTTCTACTTTTATGTTGAAACCTAATGTGTTAAATTACCATCAACATGATTTGGAATTTTATATTTTTGTTTCTTAATTATAAATTTTGTGGCATCATCTATACAGAGTAAACTATAAAATATATTCTAATCATAAATGTTTTAAGTATATATTCACTCAAAAATAAATGATCATGAGTAAGATATGATGGATGTATCTAATAAAGGATTGTGATTGAGAGATTCATTACCAGCCTAGAAAATAAAAAATGAGAATGATGAATTAATTAATAAAAATAAAACTGCATTAACAATGATATGATCAGAATGTGACCCACTAGTAAATGATTTGATTAGTTTTCGGTTCGATGTTTTTGGTGTAGGAGATTAATCTATTTTTATTAAGGTGTTAGAGTAAGAATATTTATTAGAGATATTTAAGAATAAATGTAAGGAAGATGATGAGTTTTTGAAAAACGTATAATTATATCAAAAGGGAATTTTAAAAGAATTTAAAATTGAATAATATAGTTTATGGATATTTAGAAAGAGTCTATGTGTTCCTTTTGATTCATATTTTTTGAAATTGTTTTTATGGTAAGCTCATTGATCACCATTTTTAGTTTATCCTGCCTACACTAAGATGTAAAAATACCACCGAGAGTAAAAAAGGTGGTATGAATGAAAATTGTTCTTGATGGTTTTACCATGACTTTTGAAAAATTTTAGTAGATTAAAAAATAATTATTTTTTCCTAAGGGGATGATTCATACTTTTCTAATTCCAGAGTGTAAATGAGGAAAATATTCCCTTAAATTTAATAGCTAGACTACCAAAGACGTATCAATTTAAAATTGTGATCTGGGATATTGTTGATTGTTTTTGTAAATATACCCATTTTTATCTTATTCAATATACTCTATATCTGGATCAATGTTATATTATGTATATAAAATTGAAGTTTAGGGTTGATGTTGATCCCCACTCCATTATATATGATCATGTTCCTATTTTCACATCTAAATTTGTAAAATTCATTCAGATATATTTGTTCACTGAATTAAATTTTATTATATATTTTCATCCTCATTTAAATAGAATTTTAGAATTATAACTTCCAAACATGGAGGATATTCTATTTTCTTTTTGAATGGATTACTAGGGATGTTTGGATCATCACCATTCCTTGGTTTAGTTTTCTTATAATAGAAATTATCATTCGATTATACATATGGAACCATTTGAATAGTTATATGGAAAGAAATTTTGAACTGTAGATTTTCAAGCTGAGGTTAGTGAAAACAAGTTTATGGGACCAATGTTAGTAGAGGAAATGATAGATAAGGGCCATTTGATTTAGTTACATATTATGGCGTCATAGAGTAGGCAGAAAAGGTATGTGTGATATTGGAGGAAGGGTCATTCTTCTTTGGAAGGTGAACCTATCTTTATCAAAATTACTCCATAGAAAAGTGTGATGTGTTTTGGTACTAAAGGGAAGATGAGTAAATTTTTCATTGAATGCTATAAAATCATGGTGGTAGTGGGATTTATTTCCTACCATGTGTCTTGGACTCCAAGATTATCCTAGGTACACAATGTTTTTTATGATTCAATTTTAATGTTGTATACGTCAAACCCATGTCATGTTTTAGTCAATAATTATTTAAGTTGTAATAGAATATTTCATATGAGATACATCCAGTTTGGGTTATTAAACATAGGGAGAGTGTTTTTTGGAATATTATGATTCATGAGATTACAGTTTTATAGGAAAAAAATATTTTTTAAGAGGAAACATTGGGATCTGAAAATATAGTGAGGGAAAGATATCTCAACTTCTTTAATAGTGAATAAAATGGTGAGGAATGAATTTCCAAAAGGGTATAATTATTAAAAACTATAAATGTATATAACACATCAATTTATTATTATTAATTATTAATTATATGTGAATTAAATTGGACAATATTTTTAATATAGTATATGATATATAAGCTTTTATCATTAAAAACACTATTATTCAAAAAATTAATTTTATAGCCATTTGATGATTTACTTGTATTAGATCTAGTTTTTTAACTTTTATAAATAAAACTTTGAAAAAAAAACTTCTTAAAAAGAGTAATATCTAATTTTAATTTGCTTCAATTTCAGGTTTTTTATGATAATTTTCATATTTTGAAGAATTGTAAAAAAATAGTACATCGTAATGGAAAACATCATTTTCATAAAATTGATTTATACTGTAAAATTAAAAATTAAAATTGTTTTAAAGATAAATCTGATCATTTATGTCTCTTATAACAAAATATAGATCCTTGGAATCAATTTTTCATTGAATATTGATATAAAAATTTTCTAATATTCTGAATGTTTTTACATTGAAAACATATTCTCTCATTCTATTGATGAGATTGTTTTTTAATTAATTTTTAATTTTTTTTAAAAAAATTATTCCATATTAGGAATCAAAATTTTGAAATTACTTAAATATGTACCTTCTATTTTTGGTCAATATAAATAAAAGTATTAGTAAATATTTTTATTAACACAGTTAAATGTAAATCATGTAATTAAAGGTAAAAATAATTTTATAAGATTATTTTATTACATTTATAGTTTTCAATAATTCATTGGATAAGTTTATTTCAACAAAAATAAATCTTTGGAAATGTTTTTTACCTTTTTAATCCACTTGTATGACTGTATGACATTTATAATATTATATTCCTAGAGAAGTCAATTATTTTAATCTTTTGTTTTTAAAAATTAAAATATTTTATATATGGGGTTATATAAGGGATATGTTAGACTATAATTAGTATTTAAAAAGAAAAAACATTTATATATTTTATGATAATTTTTTTTCAATTTTTAGGATAGAAATAATTAACTCTATGAATTATTCAATGATGATGAAATTATTGTTTACTTAAAGGAAATATCAAATAAATGATAATAAAATAGAAAAATAAATACAATTTTAGACAAATAATTTCATAAGTTAATTTTTATGAATAATTTCACATGTTAGTGAGATTTATATTTTTTCTTGAATTAATTTTTGTTAGGATATTTTTAATATAAACCTGTAATTAATGCTGTCAAAATTGACATTTAGATATTTTAAAATAAATAAAATTTTATTAAAAGATATATAATTTATAAAAATATAAATTTATTCCAAATGATTTTTATTATTATTTAAATTCAATTAAAGGCTAATTTATTTTATTTTTATTATTTTATTGCAATTATGTAAACCCTCATTATGTAAAGAACATGATATATCGATTAAAGTTAAAATGGTTGAAAAATTAACAATTAAAACAAAATGAAAACTTGGTTACATATAATTTTATGAATGGATGTGTACCAATTATTATCCTATCCCCAAATAAATATCTTTGGTCCTTTTTGAAATAGAAAATAGATTTATATTAATTTATATATTTAATGATTCTCAAATGTTCCTCTCTTATCTCTTATAAGAGGGAAACATGCTTCTCATTTAAATACACTTCAAAAAAAATAATTCATAATATATCTAACCAAATTCATTCGATTAATTTTTTTTCACACAATCTATTGTAATTATTTTGTTTATAACACACTCCTCAGAGGTGTTATGGTATTAATAAAATGATATCATTTGAAGAAGATGACACATTTTCAAATTAAGTGCTTCTGTTGTATTATTTTATCTCTTCTCACATAAAATATTAATACAACATAATGAAATAATAACTCTTTTATATTAAATAAATTTATATACTTTTTTAATAATATCATCACCTTAATCCATCTCTATTTCCATCAATTGGGAATAAAATTAATCATTTTTTCGTATGGAAGACTACCTTCTCACAAACCGAAATAATTCCGTTTATATCACCATCCACAAGACTATTTATAAATATAAAATAGAGGTTTATATATTTTATTCATACCATAAATATGATTAGTAAATAAATATTTAAAATATGTTATTCCCATTCCATGAACATAAAAATAGAAATTTCTTTTGGGCGTAGGTGTGAACTATCACCTCTATGAAGTAGTGTGATTCATTTTTCATCACCTCATGACATTTATGATATATATATATATATAAATTAATTTAAGTAATTAATATGATATTTTTGATATTATGATCATTATAGATATATAAAATATAAATTACCTTCTCTTCTAATATTTTAATTGAAAAATGTCAATGTTACTCATGTATATGTACATCCTACCATTTTATTGATTAAAACATTGTTTATTTTTCAAAACCATACATAAATAGTATTATTTAATAGTATAATTGGTATATAAAAGTGATTATAATTTCATTAATATTATTATAGAGATGCTTGAATATTAATAATATTAATTATTTACATCATACCAAAATAATTTTGGACTAAATTATCGAATATCATAAAAACATCTGGTATGATGTTAAATAATTATGTAATTATTACGGTACGATAATTATTGATATAAAGTAATAATAAACATTTAAATTTTGTAAATAATATATATAATTAACCAATATTCACTATTCAAGAAGATAAATATTTTACATGATTATTAGCACCATAGTAATGAGATTTTAATTTAAATTCACTCATTTAATGTTCATTTTTAAAAATATAAAGGCATTGTATTTTTACATAAATGACATGAGTGGTCTATCCCACAGTAAAAATGACTGTTTTATTTAACGTCTTCTTTATAATTTTTCCTTTTTTCAGAGATAATTATTTCATTATTATGTTAATGACTTTTATATTTGAAGAGTTACTAAAAAAGGTATTTCTAAATGTGTAAGAGATTCTATCATGGGTTTAAAAAGTTTAGTCAAGGGTAATATTCATGATATGAATCTCATGAATTGTTCATTATGGGATTAACCACTTATCACTCATTATATGATGGTTTATACACCATTTTAGCTCAATATATGAATGGTTTATCCCCATTATATCATAATATATTTAGGGTGATCCACATTATAGCTCTCCAACACATTGGGTACTCCAATGATGTATGTATAATATAAGGATATTAATTTATTATGTGTGTATATAAGAGTGACATTTTAATGATTTTCCAAGGCACTTTGATGATTTTTATATGCTTGGTAAAGAGTTTTTATGAATAGGGTTTTAATTGTTTTCATGTTTTCACTAGGCTAATGGTTTATTTATTTCATGTCCCGTGCTAATAATTAGGTGCTCATCCCATGATTTATGATTTACTTCACATGGTATAAATATTAGTATTAAAAATATTTAATTTCGGGTGAATGCATTGAATATTTTTTAAGAAAAATAAATCATGTTTTATTATAAAAGTTTTATATTTTGATGAAATCTGTATTGATTCAGTTGTATCCTATTTGTATGAATGTATGGTGTTATGAACCATGTAAAAATTATATAAAAATATTATATGGAAAAGAACCTTAATATGATATATGAAAATTATCAAACTACTCACAATATTAGATAATGATTAAGGTCGGGGCGTTATAGTCCGACGAAGAGTGTCCTGTGATGATATAGATATTGGCTGGTGGTGACTCATTATCTTGATAGTTAGTGGATAGTGATGATATTATCTTGGTACATGGGAGAGTATCAGTGCCTACATCTATCATAATCAGTATGAGGAAAAATTACCATACAACATGTTTTGCAGTATATCCCGGTGCATCTCAGATGTATCATTAATTCAGGCAACAGTTCTATTTTCCAAGGATGAAAAGAGACATTACATGTTCTGTCCCACTATTCCAAACATATCATAATGTTATGTTCAAGAACCATCATCCTGGTGGGTTGTTACATTTGTTATTAATACCTCATTGAAAGTGTGATGAATTCATTGTGTAAATTGTTATGTGGTTACCATAGACCTTGGGTAGCCGTGAAAAATTATTGGTGATTGTCAAGAAGCAAAAAAAATTCCATAATTATTAAAGATTACAGGGACTAAAACATTGGAGGAGTTGGGAAAGATCTTTTTTATGAGATCATAGATATGAATATAATTTTTTTGACTATCATTCAGATAGATATTCATTTTTTACATTCCACTTATGGATGAAATTACATAAATCTTTTGGGACTCAACTAATATTGACCACATCATACCATCCTCAGAGCGATGAAGATTTGAGCATATTATACACATATTCAAGGATTTTCTTCATGATTTCAATCAATAATTATTGGAATTATTTTATTATCACAAATCCTTTAATGGGTTATCATTCAATAATATTTATCGGACTTAAATTAAAATTTAAATATATGAGGTTATTTTTGGGAGACCTTGTCAAGACAAGCTTATTAGCCTAAGCAAGGTGAGGAAGTGGTCAGGGGATCATTTTGGTTTAGGATTCCATTGAGAGAGAGAAAATTATTGTGGATAGTTTGATCACTAAAAAGAGAATATAAAGATATTTTGATGAATATATGGGAGACCTTATAGATCATAGTGGGATGTCATGATTAATTTGGAATAAATATTTTATGGGGAAAAGATTTCAAGTGAAGAATATAATGGTAAAACCACATTGAGGTTTAACCTATGAGGTCACCAAGTATATATGGGAGTGAGAATATCATTTTTAAGTCCCTTATACCTATCATGGTATGAAAAAATTTCTTAACATGTTATAGCTTCATAGGTACATAATTGAACCCTAAACGTGTTTTGGATTGTGATGAAATTGAGCTGAAAATTGATGCATATTATGAGAATGGCTTATGCAGATCATAGATTAGAGAAATAATGTGTTGTGAGGAAATATGATTCCACTAGTATGAATTCAATGGAAACATGGATTGATCTTTGATAAAACATAAGAATTCAAGTATATTTTTCATGTTCTATATAATTTGGTATTTTGGAAATGCTAGTAAAGATACTTGATGGGGATGAGAAGTCATTAGATAGGGATACTTGCAATATCAAGAATATATAAATAAAATTAAATCCCCCCTTTTATATAATTTATATGTGTTATTTAAGTGAATATTTTATTTTCTATAAAAATTATATAATAAATGTTTTTAAGGCTTAACATAAGTGTAAAATCCCTTTTAGGACCTTGGAATGTTATATAAAATATTTTCATGGCTAGACTCTATGATATGGTGAGATTTTCAGGCATGAAGAGAATTAGTGTAGACTAAAAAAATATTATTTTTATTATATTATGCACACAATATTTTTCCAAAAGAAATTTATAACACAAAAACACTACATCATATGAGAAATATGAGAGCATAATTAGTTCTAAGCCAAGAGTTTATAAAAGGCGGGTTATAACTTTTTTTCACATTGGATTTTTGGATATATCACATCCAAGGATTATTTATTTAATTTTTTTAATATATTATTTATAATAAAATAACTATGTATCTTTTAAATTATGTATTGTTTGTAAAAAATGAGACATTTTTTATTTGGAATGATGTGTAAACCATAGATTTTATATATCTTTTATGTGCATTTTTTCTTTGGAAAAATGTCACAAAATAAGAATATTTTTTTATTTCATTAAATTATTATTTATATATTCAAAAAATAATTAATTAATAACTCTTAAACGAGGAATAATTTGAGAAATAATAGATCGGGGTTATGTCTATAATGTAGTGTTTTCCCTAGGTGGGACATAATGTTTATAGGAATTGAGAATTTGTTCCAGTCACTCACTAAAATTATGTTTTTAACAATTAATTTGAATAAACAAATATTAATTATTTAAAACATTTTTCTATTCACTTGCATCCCCACTTGTACCAACAACCATTTTTAAAGACCCATGGATTTGAAAACATTGATTTATAATGTTTTTCAACCATTAAGAAATTTTAAATGGATTAATGGGATAAACTTATGAATCATCCATCAATTTTGATTGAAATAATATATTAAATTTGGTGTTTCAAATTGGGGTTTTAAATCCAAATATATTGGGTTTTTATGATATCTGAACCATTTTTTTCAAACAATGGTTGATCCCATTCAGTTCTATAGATCTTGAATCTCCTCCTTCTAAAATTGGGGAAACCCCTTTTAAAATCATCAATGTTCTCCAGGTGGTGAGCATCACATTCCATGTTCCCGATTGTGTTGAGTATAATTTTTTCACTTTTGATTATTTTTATTTAAATTATTGTTTTATTTTCCATATCATAGAATTAGGTGGAAATATTTGAAGATAAATTAAATTATAAAAAAACCTAAAATTAACAAATTAAAATTCCCAAATGATCTCAGGAAACTAAATTCCTAAATACATTATAAAGGGTTATTAAAAAAATTTATATACAAAAGGAAATTTTAAAAATAAATTATCAAACGAAATATATATCAAATTATCCAATTATAATATTTGATAGGGTTATCAGATTGATTTGATAAATGATAATTACAAAGGATTATCAATGAAAATTTTATACAATTATCAAAGAATAATTTATAAATATAAATCATAATATAATTATAAATAAGATTTTTTAAAATTAAGAATGAGAATTAGAATTTTTTTTAAAACGATTATTAAAATTAATTATTTTGGGAAATAGATTAAAAAATAAAATTATATTTTTGGTGAAATTAACAATAGATAATTATAAATAATTATCACAAGATATTTATAAATAATTTTCTTGGGATAATTGCACTAGAATATTTAGTATAATTATAAAAAAATAATTTATCAATTTTATAGAGATAATTATAATATAAAATTTTTTAAGAAATTATCAATATAAAATTATAAAATTAATTTTTTATGCAAATTTTAATTAGATAATTATAAAAAAGTTAATTTATAATAAATAAAAAAAATATAATAATGAGTGGAGAATTTCTGATTAATTATGAAAATTTAAATAAAAAAAATTTAACATAAGAGAAATTGTAAAAATAATATTATAAATGATTAATTTGAGGGAAAGTTTAAAAATATAACTAGAAAAGGTTAATATAAGTGAAATTATCATTATATAATTATATAATTATAATTTATGATAAATTATCAAGAGATAATTATAAAAGTATTATTTAAGATATGGTATCAAAATATAATTGAAAATGATAATTTAAAATTAACTAGAGATAAATAATTATAAATGGATAACATAAGAGGAAATATCAAAATATGATAATAAAATGATAATTTATTAGAATTTTTAAAATAAATTTATAAAAGGATTATTTATGATAAATAGTAAAAATATAACTAAAAATATAAATTTTTTTAGAAAACATTAAAAACATAATTACTTAAGTATAATTTATAATAAATTATAAAAATATAATTATAAAAGAATAATTTTTAAAGAAATTATCTATGAGAGTGAATGTATTATCACATAGAATATTTTATTTTGTTTTTGGAAGGAAAATATTTTTCACTATTGGGACATTGGTGAACTTCACGTATCAATGTATTTTGATAATAAGGCCACAAAGAGGTGTTTTTTAATTGTTTACCCTCTACATCTGACGTTAACGACATTTGAAGTGTGATTTTTCAGATCACATTGAAATATTTTACACATATTCCCTTAATATGATTATGGATAGTCATATTTTAATGTCCATGATATATTATTATCGTATGTAGTTGTTTGTATCCCTAGGACCCTTATGTTACACTTGTTTCAATGAGTACATTATCTTAATAATTATGTTCGATGTTGATCACAAGTATTGTGTGTGCTACATTACTTATGATGATGTGTTATGTTTTATTGTGTATCATACCATACTATGTGTGGTTTTTTGGTATTTTTCATCGATCCCAATATAGTTGGACTGTTGTGACATGTTAATATCTTAGAGGGGGAGTGTGCATGAATTGAAATAATCATGATGACAGACCTTTGAATAGGGTAAAAATAAAATGATATCTAAGATATTTTGGGATATTTTTTAAAAATTTTATCAAATGTAAAGTGGTATGATAATAGTTGTCCAGGGGAAGATGAGTAGCACCTAACACATATGGGATACTGATAGATTAAATTCCATAACGCAAAAATGATATTGAGTTACACGATTACATGATGTAGAGATGAATGATTCATTAGCGGCATGGATAATTCTTGATTCTTATGACACATTGATTATGTGCACTAGGAAACTAGAGGATCCCATGTGGTATGATTATCGATGACTATGGGAATATATATGGCTTCACTACCTAGGGGATACTATGAGAACAAATTCATTGATTTTATGTGAAGTTGAGATTCATGAACAATGATGTCATGTTGCATGATTCATTACCCTCATGGATAATCCTTGATTCATCTGAAATGATTATTATGAATCTTAAGTAGTCCACATGAAGGTATGGTCAAGGGATTGTGGAATAATGGTTATCCCATGACCACTTAGTTTCACACAGTTTGGTAATTTTATTATTACACAATTATTATTATTAAAATTATTAGATAATATAATTGTATACTTTTTCAATATAGGTTAAGGATGCATTTGTGGTTTCCTTCTCTTTTGTATACTCAAACCCTACATGAGAATTTCAATGTTCTTATAGATTTCTTGATATATCTGGTGAAGGGAATGACCCATGTGTTGGATATCTGAGTACAGGAGATAGAATATATAACAAGGCCTGGAAAAATCCTAGGGAAACCACTATTCAATTATTTTATATTTATTCTATTTACACTCTTTTTTCATTCCACATTGGGTATTATTTTTTTATGACATGTATTATATATTTATATTCTCAAATTTTCTTCTCTGATTATTTATAATATTTTTTCTTGTGTGTTATTTATACTCTAACATTTTATTGAGGGTATTGTCTACCCACTGATGGACTCATACCCTCACTATTCATAGAAAGCTTATTGTGTATAGGGTGGTGTGAATTAGGTCGTGAGGCATTCTGTCTCATACCAAGGGCTTCAGGTTGGTATTTTACATTATCTCTATTCTGATAAAATATTTAAGCATATCATTTTATTTCAATTAACAATATTATTATCAAACCTTCTATTTATGTGGTAGTTGTAACGAACCCTTAAAATATATAATGATTAAATATAAATAAAATAAATAAATAAATTTCGGGGTCATTAGATTATATAATGGTTGATGAATTGAGAAAAAAATAAATCCACATATAACTCTAATGGAACACATGTTATGTTGGACTTGGCATGAGTTGTAGCATTCTATTATCCACCTATGTACCACCTAATTTGGTTTTATATTTGATTCATCTCGAGCCACCAAAAAATTAGGTCTATTTTAAAACAACTCATTTTTCATTTAGATATTCCACTTACTTCCATATTTTATATTTCACATGCATGTGAGGATAACCAAAGGATTAGTTATGGTGAATTACATAAAACAAACTCATGCACACGCGTATTATAAAATAATGAAGGGATAGATAAGCCACACTCTATGAAATTAGTATTCCATATATGTTATTGAAAAACACATCCAAAATTATAAATTTAATTAAATGAACACATGCATATGACTGAACAAATATCATGATCTTTCTTATAAATGCAATTAATATGCAATTAAACCCACAAGTAAACACTCTTTACATTTAGTTCTTCTAGAATAAATAAGATCAATGAATTCAAACGAATAATTATATTATTTACTAATAAGTCCATTTTACCTTTTTCCATCCAATTTCCACGGGGGATTACAACTACTGTGATTTTAATTAAAATATATTGTTTTATATGATTTAAAAAATAATTTAAATATATATATATTTATATAGATGTAACTGAATTTTATTAGCTACTAAATGTGACCCTTTTTGTTTAAAATCCCGGAACATGACATACTAGTAACATTGAATCAACTATAAATTAATGGAAGGTATTTTCAAAGTAATAAAGCATACATCGCGTGAAATTTAAATGCCTATAAAACACAGTGCACACTAATTATTTAGTATGAAATTACAAACATGACATTTTTTATTTAACATTATGTAGATGTAATTAAGTTTTAAATATAATTTTAAAACTATAATGGCTCACCATTTCATTATTGAATGAATCGTTTCATTTTCAATATGTTTCATTTTATTAATCATGGTAAATATGAACTAAAACCTATGGAATGACCTATTATCATTTAGGGAATGTTTGAAAAAAGGAGTTCCAATATATGGGAATATAGGTAAGGTCACATAGTTACCAAAAAATTATTATAAGTAATGTAGTGTAATCATGTGGGTCAAATTTTGATAAATAAGGGCATCATTGGTTGTCTACAATCATGTGAGACGAAGAACATTTCTGTAAGGGCCACACACAACTTTTAACATAGGGCATTCTCATTGTTTTTTCACTATTAGAGAAAGTATACACAATAAATGTTCTATATCCCTACTTGGATAGTGGGTTGAGCACCGTTTGTAAATATTTTGGCTAAATCATGTTTCCAATTTGTGAAACCCTGTTCTTGTGTTGGAAATTTCATTTTTTTCCTTAGTGACCTTTTAAACCTTATTTATTATTTATTTCTCCCATTTCTATTGGATCGGTATCCATTCTACCACATTGATATTTCCTCCTAAAAATTATATTATTCTTTATATAACATAGATATGATCTCCAATCATGATTTTTCAGAAACATTGGATAGATCTCTATATCAATTTATGTTCATTTAATTATAAGTATTTCTTCCAAACTTCTACACTATTTTAGTAAAATAGAATTCAATATATTTTCTGGGAGTTGGACTGTTTCTTCGATTTTTTTTAATCTACTTTTAATTTAAGGACACTATCATATGATTAGTAATCTGCATTCCAATCGTAGGTGGACAAGTTGTTTTCTTTAAAAACAATTCCTTGCCATGTCATTGTGCCACATACTGGGAACGAATGGAATTTTGTTAAAATTAATTCTTATTCATTAAATTTATATCCACATGTTATGTACTCTTTTGGATCACTATTAAGTAAAAAGAGGATGTGAACCTCAATCATGACCACTATTTGGGTGTGCCTACAAGAAATTAATTTTTTATTAATTATTGATTAAATGTTTTTGAACACCTCATATGTTTTCATTTTGATTTGTAATTGATGTATACCACTTATATGTAAATAATTATTATACCCAAGCACCTCATATGACATTTAAATGACTTATAAATGGATTTTCATACATGCAGGTAATTGACCAATTGATAATAACAAAACCAAAGTGCTTTGATGAACTTTGAAATTAAATTTCCTTACATTTCATAATTAAATGGATGATATTAAATGAATGGAAAGAATCATGATGGATTCCTTTGATAAAATTAATTACATATAACTATTTAATAAATTAATATTAATGGAAATTAAACACCAATAAATTCATGAAAAATGTATATTTTAGATAAATTATGACACCCTTCAAATATATAATTGGGTGAATGATTATAATTATTATGAGATACTTCATTAGTTTATTATTTTTGTTATTATTACACAGTTTAAAATGGATATAGAATGATGGTTAATGGAATTTCCGATCACATTGATTCACTCTCCCTTTAATATGTTATTGAGCAAGATGTCTCTCAATGTTATACTGTTATATGGGTGATGGGAATGATATTCCACATTCCATTTTATAGGGAGTCAGTAATGACATCAAACCACACCTATATATCGAGTGATGAGCATGAAGACTCTAACACATTATAACATCTAGGTCACATACCCTCTGCATGAGTAGATAAGAAAATTTATAAAAGTTATGTATTCCTGAGATAAAACCAAGTATACTTATCAACTTGTATACTAGTATATGGTTACATTTGTCATCATGTACCATGTTCATATAGGTGGATATAGTATATAAATATTATATATATATATAAATATTTAGTTACTTATCAGACATTCATTTTGATGGGAGTTTAATCAAGTAAAGCATCCATATGTCTTTTAGGATACATAGCATGTTGTTGTTTATCTATTAATCAATTTTTATTATTTAGTTATACCACCATAATGATTAGCTTTGTACACTGCATATGTTACATCTAAACACAGTTTTTGGTTGCGTAATCAGATTTTATCCCACACCATACTTGGCAATCCATTAGAACCTGAGTTGATTAATTGTATAAACATATCTAAATGGTAAATATGCATGCATAAAATAATTTATAGGCATTTTTTATAGTTGAATAATAGGAGGAGATGACCGAGCTTATGATTGATCTCATGGTGGAGTTTTCTTTTTTCGTAGTTTCTTTTTTAATATAATTTTGTATGTTTTTATCCCCTTTTCTGGTTTATTTGATTAATATGGCTTGAATTCATATATATGAATATACTTTTTTATTTTAATTGTTATTTTTTGGTTATTTTCACATTCATGGTTGAATATTTTATCTATTGTGTGTGTTATAACTATGATGGGTTACCAGTCCTGTATTTTACTGTCTGCTATATTATACTTACACTATTATATTCTTATTGTTTTTATCTATTTTATGACTCTTATATGATCGTATATCCAACCCATTTTACCACCTTACACCATTACTTCCAGTCAGGAGCCTCTAGCATATGGGGATACATGATTGAGGCCATGTTACCCATAGGATGTGGGCCCCTATTTAGTTGATTCTTGATTGGGTCATTACAATGAGGTATCAGATATTTTTTCCTTTCATATAATATTTTTTGATGATAGGAGACTATGAGTTAATGTGATTTTGAAACGAGCATGTTTTATGGAGTATAATTCCAATGTACAATTGAAACAATAATTATATGGTATGGTAAATTCTATTATTGTTTACCCCTTTAAAGTTGATAAATCATCAGTTTTGGATGGAACACTTCTTCTGATGTTTTATTTATTAGCATTATTGAAATTAGAATTATTTTATCGTTACCTAATTAAATGAATTAATTTCATCACGTGCATAATTATATAGAAAATAATACTAAATAAAATTCATTTTCTACATTCCACATATACATTCATCAAGCGTTATACAGTTCAATATTATTGCGTCCTTGATTATTATATGGAAATGTACAAACACTCCCTACAAGATATAAAAACATGAATGACACTTGAAGTTCCTCCCTTGATCTAATAGTGTTTTCCTGCATAGTTTAAAAGTGGCACCTTAAGAAGTCATTTGTGTAACGTTGAGTGATTGACCATTAGTTGCAAGGGGTGGAACATGATATGGGTTGAATAAGTGGATGCTATATTTATTTCTTGAGGAGTATAGTTCCAAATGTTTTGGAAGTGGTGATCCATTTAATTTAACCATTTGAATGGATAACAATAAATTAATGGGTACACTATAAAATAAATATTTCACATAGAATGAAATGGGTACCTTATATGTGTAACATGAGAACTATAATTGAACCCAATGTTATTAGTAGGTATTTGGTGTGTATCTACATTTGTAAAAGATATTGTGGTAATTATATATCATAGATACCATGTTTCTGGACCAGGAAGAGAGGTTTCAATATATTCATTGGAAGGATACACACCTATTATATTTTTCAAAGTATAATATTATGGTTGCTAAAATTATCTCATGAGGCTTCTGTTTGTCATTGTAGCATCATGCCTCCATGGTGTCCTCTAATTACATGCCCAAAATGCACTGATGATATTTCAATATAGGTGGTGGCGCATTACATTCCATTTATTCTCTAGTGGTTCAACCTAGGAAAGTTGTTATTATTCAGAATATGGGAATTGATAACATGTTCCATGAGGGTTATTATTTCCTAATAAAAAATAATTAATGTTTTTCTCGACCTTACCAAACAATGGAAGAGTTAATGTGGGAGTTATAAAAGTACCATCCACCCACCATTTGAAGGGATGATAAACAACATGATGTTAAGTCTTGTATCAAATCTATTCATTCTATAATAGAGAATCGGATGACACCTCATTATCAGGGGTAAAACTCATAGATAATTTATCACATGATTCATTTAAGGGTGTTAGGGATGTAATTACCAAGGAAGATAAACATTGTGACATGATTTCAGAGTATTTTTAAAGTATATTCTATAACTATGTATTTCTATATACATTATGGGATGACCAACCTAGATAGATTATATAGAAATAAGTGATAATAATGTTTATCATGGAATATTATTCTTACATCACTAATCTATAGTGGTACACACTAAATCAAATGGGTGATGATATAATGACCTATAGCCAATTCATGGGAGGGACGTTATACTTCATATTTTCATTATTCAATGATTTATTATAGACTATTATTTCCAAGAATTCAATCCAATAACTTGTTATAGAGTGAAATTTTGAGGAAGTGGATGATGAAGTCCTGGGTCGTTCGACACCTTGGCATCAAAATGTTTCTTATAGAATGAAAAAACATCAATTTGGGGTTACTCATGGAGGCTGAATAAGTTAGACTCCACATACTAGAAATTTATTTATGTGTCGCTAGTGTAGGATGTTGTGACATATGAAACATTAGTGTTTATGGTTTATAGAAAAATGTATAGGATGTGGTGGGATGAGGAATATCTTGGTATTCAATAATTTATTTTATAAATTCCCAGAATGCAGGGATCTACACCAACCCTATATTCCAAAATGGTGCCAATATTAGCTTTATAATCATGTATCTAGACAAACATCGACAGTTCAGATCAAGGAGTTAAATGTGAAAGAGTTAATTAGACTAATGATTCTCAGTTCCAAATAGAGTTTTCTTGGATAGGGAAATCACACTATAACTTAGGGTCATTTTTTGGGCCTGTAACATGTAGTACAATCTATGTAGTAGGACCAGAGCTTCATGCCTTCCACTGATCAAGGTACTATTATAGTAGACTCTACATTATTCTCTACATTGTATTGTATAGTTGTATCCAATTAATTTACATACGAGTACGTCATATAGAATATGGTCCTCAATATCAATCAATTCAGTGGTGTTATGATTTTTTATACCTCTTTAGGTCTCTGATGTGTGATCATTTATCATTGAAATTATTTTACCCTTATGATAGGTGGATACATCCTCATATTTATTTTTCTCATTCTTGAAAATAAAGGTTTTAATGTACTTATAGGGATGGACTTTCTATTTTCTTATGAATCCCATATTGACTAATATCTTTGGAGGTTGATGTTTACATCACTAGAGGTACACAATAATGTGAATATGGGTCTATGGGATGTTAATGGGACCTCGGCTATAACCAAGTGGAAAAGGGTGGTTTGTATGATAAATCTGATTTTCAGTATTTTCTTGGATGACCAGTGGTGATGACCTGATATTTTTCCTATTGTATATTATCATTTCTGGGACATTTTACCTGATTACTTATTGGGGAATCCTCTAGTAATGGAGTAATAATTTACCATTAATGTTGTTAAATGAGAAGAATTAATTTCCCTTCCACTATACTGAATGAAACTTATGGAGACTCTATATATCATGAATTAGTTTTAAGTTATTTAAGATGAAATAATTAAACACCCCATCTTTTCTTGTTTGGGTTCATCGGTAAATTTTACTATGAAGGCAGACAATACACATTGGATTTTTGTGGATTAGGGCTTACTGAACCAACTCAGTGTAATGATTCATTATCCACTTCCTTGAATAGATGACCTCTATAATGACATCAAAGGAACAAGACTATTTTAGAAGTTATATTTTAGTCCCATCTATTAAAAGGTGTGTGTTAGGTCATCAAAAAAATCTCAAACATCATTCAAGAGCCTGTAAGGTATCTGAGAGTACCTCGTTATGTTGTTCAATCTCACGAATGAACCTACAATCATTAGAGATCTATGGAATTAAGTCTTCCACCAATTTCTAGATACATTCAGGGTATTCATTGTGGATAATATCTTAATATACTTTCCTTCCTGAAAAATCAATTATATCAACCATTATATTGTAATGAATACACTAAGGGAGACTCAACTTTATTCTTATCTTAGTCAATTACACTTTTGGATTGAAAATTTGGACTTAATAGGCCATATTATCTCAAAGGCAGTAGTTTTTGTTGATATATAGAATATAAATGTAGTAGTCTCCTAGGAGAATCCCAAGATCATATTTTACATCCATAGTTTCACGGTTCTAGCTAAAAATTACATATACTTCATCCCAGATTTTTCATAACATTCTTATCTTCTTAAGGGTGAAAATAAGAATTGTGTTAAATTCAAATGATTATAATCATGTGAAACAGTCTTAAATAATAAGATGATCCATTTTAATTCAGTGGAAATAACAATTCTTCCAGATCTATACATGAATTATACATTTTAAAATGACACATTACGTAGTAGCGTTGGAGGTATTCTGGTGGGGAAAAGGCAAGTCTTCACAAATGGTACTCGTCAGTTTTGGCCTAATGAGTGGAACTACCAGGTGCACAACTGGACTCTTGTTTCATTTGTTAATTTTGTACAGTATTGGTGAAATTATATAAAAAGAGGGATTTTTGTGGTATCCAATGATCATAAATTTCATAAGTACACCTTCACACTGTCATATCATAATTTCTTGTATAATTAGTGGGTTGAGTACCTACAGTCATTTAATTTTGATCTCTACTACATACATGGGAAAGGTAACACAATAGTGGATTATATATGCCGAACGACTCAGATATTGGCAAATTATGATTCCATTGGAGAGTGGAAGCTGATTAACGGTTTTTCAATGATGGATGTTATGGGAAAAAATGATCATGGGTAGACCATCCTAATAGTGATAATAGTGACCTCTACCCTTTAGTAATGGCTGATAATTAGGTTAATTTCATATATATATATATATATATTCCCTTTTTCTAATGGTTATTATCTTGGATGATGATACATCTTCTAGTATGACCATGGATGGGGATGATAATTTATTGTTTCATTGTATTTTTTGGGTCTTAGAAGTGATTATAGTGGAGATGATGTTGAAATTTCACGCCACATCATGGGCCATGTGTCACTAAGTTGTATCGGGACCTACATCACCAGTGTTGGGTTCTTGTTATAAAATTCAATATAATCAATTATACAACTCTATATTCCCCCCTTAATTATGATATAATGTAACATCAACCTTTGAAATGAATTTTAGAGCTGTTTTCAATTTATGAGTTCAAATGGGATTATTTTTCCCTAGATTCTATGATTTTTTTACCCAAATTTCGTTGCCAAAACAAAACAATTGTGGGTTTTAATAGATTGTGTGATTATGGTCCTAATATTTTTACCTATGAGAGTTACCATTATATTATCAGATATAGGGAGGATTTAAATCAGAGAGTTTTTATGTATTATTGGACTCTTTTTTATTTCATTTATGAGAAACTCAGATTATATCATTATTCTGTAAGGGTTTTCAACATGCCTTGCATAAAAATTTGAATCTATGAAATTAATATATCCCAAAAATAAATAGATAGTTTTAGTGTATGATATAGGTTCTAGAGTATATAATTCAAGCATGATTCCTTAACTTCACGGGTTCTGGGATGAATGTGATACCCTATATTGAATTCTGTTATAAAAATATCATTCTGTAATCAATCGAGATGGATCCTCATTAATCCTTATATGGTTGGCCTTTTTGATCATATATATACTATTAAGAGGTTTCAGATACATCTTTACATGGAACACATATCATTTAAGTGACTATAGAGAAGTTCCAGTTTCTTAGAAAGAACATGTAGACAGCTCTATCCAGACATCAGTCATATGAAAAAACATGTCAATGGCCTTTTCAGATCAAAGTTTTATATTGGGTTCTCTTGTATGTATTCCACATTTTTTTAATAAATGTATTCAAAATTATGGTAGCGTCTCACCTATATTTGTTAGACCTTTTGAGGTTTTGATGTAGATCAGAACACTAGATTTCCAGATTTCACATCCTCATAGATATTTTTATGTGCATGATATATTTCCTATATATCATCTCACCAATATTTTTCAGATTTTTCATATGTATTTCATATTAAATAGGTTGAGTTTGTTGTGGATTATTATTTCGAGGATTATACATTTCATATTGTGGATCAGAGCATGGAGACACTCCGAGGAAGGATAGTTCCTTTGGTATGGGTGTTATAGAAACACGATTGAGTATATGAAAAGATCTGTGACTAGGAGGCTCATATATGAGATCAATAACTACTGCAATTTTATAAAAATACCACCATTAATTTATAATTCCAACTCAAGGATGAGATTAGTTATAGAAAGACCCTTTTAACAACCAATGTTATCACTAAAAAAGGATCATTTGTTTATTACATGTCCATTTATTAATAAAGGTAAACATGCACTATAGACTAAGGAAGGTACCAGGAGATTATGAGGCTTGTTCCAAAATTAGTGATCCAGAAAATGGAAAAACAAGGTAGGATGCATTTGTACCACATGGTTAGTATAAACCATATGGGGTAAAAGTATATATATCCTTTTGAGAAGTATGGTATGATCAATCTGTATGAAATTGTTCGAGATTAAGAAAACAACTGTGTGGGCCAACGAATGTTTCAAAAAGTTGATTTTCACATGGATAACAAAATTTAAGGGAAACAACATTTCATAACCATTTGTGGTATCTCTTTAGATAGTGTTCGGAGCATGTTTTGTGGTATTTTGGCAACATATTACGGCCAAACCCTATGAACTTTTTTGTAATAGAAATTCCATTTTTCCCATAATGATATTTTAAAGCTTGTTTTTTTCATTATCATATTTCCATACGACTAATCTTATTTCTCCAGCATATATCTCTCCAACTCCATATTCTATCCTTTTTAATATATCATAGATCTGAGCTCCAAATCATGATCTATTGAAAGTGTTGTATAATTGTAAGTAATATCTCTAATCCTCTTCCTTATTTTCTAATATTATATTCATAACTATTGTGATATTTTGGTGTAATTTCATTCACCCTATATTTATGGATTTGGACTATTACTTGTTTTCTTCTAATCTACATTGAATAAATTTCCACTTTCATATGATGTTTCATCTATGACCTTAATGTTTGTGGCCTATTTTTTCCATAAAAATGATAAATTTTAATAGATGTATTTTAATAGTTCATGCCATTCATGGACACATATTTACATAAAATTTAATCTTAATAATTAAGTTTATACTCACAGGTTAATATATTTAAGTGGTTCACTGTGGTGTATATAGATGCTTTCCACCCCAATCATGGCCACCCTTCAGTTGTGAAATCTTGAAATGAAATTTTATTAATCGTTGATTAAATTATTGAAACTCCTCCTAAGGTTTCATCATGGGGTTTATTTGATGTTTCACACTTCTATGTAAGTTATCATTCAACACCAAAAAATCATAAGTTAATGTTTTTACTTATAAATGGAATTTACCTCTTATAGGTAATATCCCAAATGATAGAAGCAACAATTATGTTCTTTATTGAACCTTGTAATTTAATTTACATGAATTTCCTAAATAAATAGAATTTATAAATAGAACTTATTTAATCATCGTGTTTTTCTAGGTGTAAATTAATTAAATAAACCAATTAAATAAATTAAAGGAGTTGTAAAGGCCAATAAAATGATTCAAGGTTAATGTATTGATTAGATAGACTTTGGAAACCTTATTATAAAAAATTATTTCAATGCTTATAATGATTATAAGGTTATTCCTCACTTTATTATTATTATTATTATTATTATTTATACATTGAAATTGGTTGTGGAATGTTGTTTATGGGAATTAATGAGCATGATTATTTTCTCTCCCATACATTAGGAGTGGAGAATGATTTCTAGCACAATTATATAATTATCTTATTGATGGGTTTGAAGTTCCACATTCCTTGGTTTGGGGTGTTATATATTACTTCTCACCCAACTTATTAGTAGTGGTTATAATGATTTCCATTAGTCGTATTAATATTCAGTAACACACCCTATTAATGAACTATATGATCGTTTAAATTGGTTATTATTGCTTGAGTTATGCCTCAGTCCATTCAGCACCCAATAGCCTATTATGTGGATTCTGATATCCTCAGGTACCATGTTCATGCAGGTATATATAGTATATAAATATATTATATATATATATATATTAATATTATTACAATATATATGGTTTCTAATCAAACTTTTATTTAGACATGTGTTGAATCAGGTAGAGCTTCCCGGTTTCTATTAGGAACCAGAGATGTATGGAGTTTATTTATTATATATTATATATTATGTATTTATTCTTGGGAAAAAAATAGTTTTTACACTTCTTGGATAACTTATAGACACCATTTTTTGTTTCCCACTGAGATTTGATCTTTCACCCTTCAATGGATAACTTTAGAACCCTAGTAGATTACTTTTTTATATGTATGGATTATGTAAAGCATCGTGCTTCAGATATTTGATATTCATTATCTGTAGTTGGAGCATAAGATTAGAAGGCTGAGTTTGTAGTGAAGATGCTGATGGAGAAATATTTTGTCCTTTTTCTCTTAATCTAAAACATTGTGTATATGTGATTCTATATTTTATTTTTTATATCATCATGATAAAAATACAGGTATATGATACTTCATTGACAATTTTGGTTATTGTTACTCTTTTAGGTTATTTATGCTTCCATTTTTTAATTTTTTTAATCTATATTATGTCCTTTTAGTACATCTGGTTACAAGTCTAGTGTTTTAGATTCTGTTATATTACACTTCATCTGGTGCATACATATTTAATATCCTCTATAACACTATGATATGAGAATATAGGCTTCCCACTATACCACCATATACCCTTACTGCTAGTCAGTATCATCTGAAATATGGTGAGGTACGCTTGAGGCCATGTAACCAACTAACACAGGGCACTAGTTCAATGTATTCTAGAAAGGGATGTTAAAAACCTAATGACCAATTAATAAAATTAATTTAATGACTGATGAATCTTTAATTATTGATTTTTAATATTTCAATTAATAAAATAGAATATTTCATCATTAATAAATTGTCTACACTATATATGGAAATCTTATTTAGATGGCCACAATACACACCTAAGGAATAATTTTGAACTTTTTATGGAAAATTATGAGGTTCATGACACAAAATTAGGATATAAAGAATTTATATCATTATTTATTACTTTTTTAAAGTATGCAAGTTTTACTAATATCCTTTGGGTTATGATCTAATTAGGACAATTTGACCTCAATTTATTAGTTTAATGAAATTTGGGAAACATGATGTATATCAAATATAATTGATATATAGTCTAATATTTTTTTAAACATCCATATATGGTCAGATTTTGTGTATTTAATGAACTTGAATTCCCTTAATGAATTGGAGTAATTGAGTCCTGGTGTTTTTCATGGTGTAATTAGTAAAGATACAATATTTAAAATAATGGATTACACAACATGTAACACAGTGTTATCGTAAAAGAGTTATAGGTACCTCTGGAAAGTTTATTTAAAAGTATTATTAATTAATTATTAACCAATATTGGTAATGTAAATGAGAAATGAAGAGGGTGAATATAACTCGCTGATCATATTAATAAATAATGGAACATGAAATGAATTTTTTTATTTAAATTAGTAATGATAAAAAATAAAATTATAAATTATAAATATGAATATGAACAATATGATACCATGGTGGTTTCGTAGATTAGTGGAAGCACAAGTAATGGAAATGAAAAACTTATTTGTTTCCTTATTTGACATTAAAATTTTAATGTAATATATATAAAAGTCATAACCATTGAATATAATTATAATAATTATTAAAAATTAGAATTATATAACCAAGAGAATATATTTTCACATGAATTATAGTAAATAATTTTTCAACATGAATAAATGATACTTCGATCTTGAGATCATCCATCATTGAGAATATTTATCATTCCAACCTGATCCTTATTACATTATTGTGTTTTGAGGGAGTATTGTAGAACCCATAAGATAATGATCCATACTTTCTCTAATAAATATATTTTTTTATGAATCATTTTGTTCAGGCATGACTGATTGATGATATTTCATTTTCCTCCATTAATCAGTTCTCATTTCTTCATGCATAATTGAATCTCTATTAAAATGTACATAATTATTATCCTTCTATAGAATGTGATAACAAAACAATTTATGGACGTACAGGTAGGGATAATTATTTAATTAAATTGGGGTGTTACCGTTAATAAAAATTTAAACCCTTAGAAAAAACCTTCCATGTAATAAAATATTATTTAATATTCCATGTTGTGTGACAATTTGATAAATTATATATAATTTTATATAGTTTTTGAAAATAATATTTATTTATATACATAATCTATGTCCACTCATCCCCCTCAACATTTAATGAAATACAAAATGAATATTTTTTTAAAATATATATTCATTTAATAAATAAATATGTATAATACATAGATTATAGAATATTTATTTGATTAATGTTATCATAAATAAAAATATAATTTATTCAAAAAATGAGTAGTTATTTTATTTCAAAAAGAATAAAAATTGACAAATAAATGTTATATATTCACATTATGAAAAAATAACCAATCAAATAAATTTTTATTCAATATATTCAATCATTAAATGGATCTTCTATAAATATTAAATATTTGACTCTCAAAGAATATTTATTCAAAAAGATAGATATAATAATTTTATCTATGATAAGTGTAAAAACAATTTGTGTGACCCTTTTTCAATATTTTTTAATTGAATTTTGTGGGGTTTCCAAAACTACAAGAATAATTTCTAGCAATAGCTTATAGAATCTATATAGGAATATGATATATCCCAACTATAATTCCACACGTGAATACCCACTTGGAGTGTTATCTTAATTTTATGACATCACAACAATCATATTTCTGACCCTTTTCATCATCCTATATGATTGAAACATATTAGTATGAATTTCTGATATAAAGTCATAATTACGCCATATCCATTGAAATTATTGTGATGATTCAATTTCCAGTCAACAAAATATAGTAGTGTTTAAAAATATCCCATCAATCATCCAACATACCAGGTTTCCATCATAGAATGTTATCTAAAATTAGATAAATGTAAATAATATTTTAAAATAAAATTATGTTTCTCACCATAAAGATTAACATCTATTCCCTTCCAAGTTAATAAGATACAAGGGGACATTATTAGATTAATGTCAAGTAGAAAAGATAATGATATGAAATAATATTTCCTATCAAATATTCACATATTTGTATAAATTTATATATGAAATATATTGTATAATAAATTAGTTATTGGACACCATATCCAATAGGATAAACCCATGACATATATCTCTAATCAATTTGTTAATTATTTAGACTTAATAGTTGTAATTATAGAGGTAATTAGTAACATCCCTGTTCCGGGTGCCGCCCAATGGTGCCCCATACTCTGTTGGTCTAACGGACTGAAGCGCATTTCCAAAAATTCTAGAGGATATAGACTGGTAACAAGGTACTTAGGTGTGATAGTTGGGAAACTATGCCCTCATTGGTAGAGTAACACAGGGGAAGAAAATTGTACACATCATTAGAATAAGTAATACCATACAAAAAATGTAAAAAAGCAGAAGACTACCCATATAAAAAACATTATCAAATATAAATAATGATGAATTTTACATGTATCTTGTAACATATCCAAACAAGTAATAATGTTGGAAATAAAATAATAAAAACAATGTACCGAAAAATATAAAATCCAATAGCATCGCAAGCCTTGACATGGTCCCATGCTCTCCAACTCCAACAACAATAAAGTAACAAATGAAGAGGGTTTAATTCCATTATCTATACCTAAAACCATATAATATGAATACATCCAAAAGCATGTCCCAAACATGGTGTGAGACGAATCATAGTAACTAACCACCAAAGGATCTATTCATAATAGTCAACAAATATATATAGTAGTAAATATGAAAAAATGAAGCAATAAAATAAGGAGTACTCAAATGAAAACAATCCTATAGTTTTCAATTACATTCATTTTTAATTATTAATTATTCATACCCTTGAATAATGAATCTTGTTATCCAGCCTAAACTGCGTATCCATTCATGAAATAGTAAAAAACATGTCTCATAAGGACATATAAATCACCATGTAAGACCGAGTTTATGTTTTTATTTGGCTTGGAATACCTGTCAAAACAGCAATCAATCATCCCTAACAGCCCTCTAGGAAAGATCTCACAGTATAACCCCCCTAAATTAATCATAACACTAAACAATACAACCTACCACCTAGGAAACTCTCACAGTCAATACCTTTGGGTCCACATGGAATCAATAATTTATACATGACCTCCAGTAAACTCCCACGGTTAATACCCCCTGGGTCAAAGTTGTATAAATAATCATTAAAGACCTTCAGGTAGCTCTCAGGTTCAATACTACCTGAGTCAAAATCTACACTGAGGCTCTCATAGTCTAATGTAAATAAAAATGGAAACCCCCACAATTTTCATTGTCCAAGGATCTCACGGTCTATTAGAATATCAGTACGCATAAAAAATTCATTATATGCTCTTCATGAAATTTAAACTATTACACGGTTCAAATTTAATCAAAGCATAAAAATAGGATTTAAATATTACCAATAAACTACATCTTAAACAACTTAAGGCATGGGAATATGGAATTCCACATTGGAAACCTAGTCCAAACATCCCTAAAAAAAGAAAACTAGGTAAACACAACCATGGGGTGTCCTGTTAACAAGGAAACAAACATTATACATCTGCTACAACCCCTCTTTCAATAAATTTAATTATATTAAGAAGATAATAGAACTAAAATCCAAAACACTCAAAACCCCAATATGGGTATTTCGCACATTATGCATATATAATCCCAGACAATCCATGAAATGTACAATCCACCATCCTTGATTTCTGTAGATCTCTATAGTTGAACACGACCATTGAATCGGACTAGAACGATGTAGATCTACAAAAGGTTACAATTGATAAACATTGGATAACTATATAGAGTGTAGAAATTAGTAATAAAGGCTTTTTCGGGAAGATATTACTCATTGGTGGGAATTCAATGCACTCAAAAGCATCTCAATCCGAGACTGGATGGAGTAATGGTATGCGCTCAAGTTCTTGGTCATATCATTGCTCTCTTGTATGAAGCATATGAAGAATTGGATAATTATGGATATGAAATGAGACCCTATGACAATTAAAAAAATAAAAGTACATGGATTATTTATTAAATGTACATGTTGTGTACTAACCTCAATTATCCACCACATTTGGGGGTCTACCAGGTCACCCACATGGACATGTACTCAGCCATTACATGGCCTGTATACGACTGCATGTGGAAACTGGGTACACATTGTGTACTCAAAATTACATGACATGTACATAGAAATTTTTTCCCTCTTCCTTTATCCTAAAAAACAACCCAAAATAAATATCCATACTAGAAATGACGATATGGGTTCTTAAAAACATCCACACCTAAAGTAATATGTCCCCAAATTTCCCTTACATGGGTGGTGAAGAAGAAACATCAAACAACTCTGGCCACTATAATAGTACTTCGTCCTCCCTCTCCCATGTATCGTATTATACTCGCATGTACTTCCATAGAACCCATACTAGAGAAATAGACCGGCTATAGAGAACCATCGTTCTGTAATCCACAATCCAAACAGAGTGCTCCTCAAAGGATACATCCTCCTCCAACTTAACCACATCTGGTTGGAAACCTTGAGATGGTTCTGAAAAGTATCATCGTAGTAAAGAAACATGAAATTCATCGTGCAAAGACAATTACCTCTGAGGTAACTAAAACCAATAGGAAACCGACACAAAATTCTCCAAAACCTCAAAAGGCTCGATGTATCTTAGTGAAAGCTTACCCTGTCTTCTGATCCTCATGTTTCCCAACCTTTGTTTGACACGTAAGAAAACCTGATCTCTGGCCTTGAACTCCATAGGTTGTCTCCATTGATAAACGTAAGATTTTTTCCAAAACATTTTAGTATAAATTATTTTCAAGATCAACTCAACCATCTCAGTGTTCTCTATGACAAGACTAGGTCCCAACATAGCTGCCTCTCCTAAATCCATCCAACATAGGGGTGATCAGCATTGCCTACTGTACATAGCCTCATAAGGTGCCATATGAATCATTGCCTGAAACTATTATTATAGAAAAACTCCCCTAAGGTTATGTGTCTCCACCAAGAACCCCTAAAATCTAGGATGCATGCTAGTAGATTTTCCTCAAAAACATTAATCGTATGGTTGATCTTGTGATTTTTATATGGATGATAAGTTATACTCAGAATAACATGTGTACCCAAACCCCTCAATATTCCCTTCCAAACATGAGATGTAAACTGGGTATCCCTGTCTGAAATGATAGTGTACAGAACCCGATAAAAATGTAAAATCTCTCAGATGAAAATTTATTCAAGCTCAACAACACTGCATGTCGCCTTTATTAGTAAGAAATTTGAATCCTTCGTGAGTTTGTCAACAAAAACCCAAACCACATTATTTCATCTAAGAGACCTCAGTAAACCCATCACGAAGTCCATCATGGTATCATTCCACTTCTACTCGAGAATGGGTAACTTATTTAAAAGGTGTGTGGGTCGCTGATGCTCTGCCTTCACCTGCTGAAAGGTATGACATAGAGTATCAGAATCTGCAACATCCCTCTTTATACTTGGCCACCAATACTGATGGTGTAGATCATTATACATCTTGGTGACACCAAGATGAATTTTCTAAATCAAGGAATGAAAATCGTGCATAAAATCCTCACATATGTATGCTGACACCCATACACATCCAAGGAAATGAAAGATCTCATCATTGCCTATGGTTAACATAGAAGTTGGGTCCTTTCCTGACACACTCTCCTGCAAGAATAGGCCTTTGGAATCGGATATCATCTTCATTCACACTAGATCCAGTGGATTAGAAGTAACAACTATTGAAGAATGGAACAAAATCCCCTACCTGTCGTTGTAACCCCCCATCCCCAATAACCTAGAGTTGGTGAATTATTTCATAACACAGGTATGATCACAAGAGATAAAATCCAGAAATACTAATCATTTTAGTATCCTTGGAACTACTAGATACATATATGAGATTTACATTACATAATGAAATGAAAAAGAGACATTATTTTTCCTTTGAATATGTTCATATCCCTTAGATTATCCCTAGAAGTTAGTCATAATATATTTCTTGGCATCCTAGGTAAAATAAAACATAAAAATAGATGATCTCATATGCTTAGTAAGAATATCAATTTAGCGAAAACTATCTTAAATAAGCTCAAAAATGTTAAGCAGTGAATAAGAATAAACAACAAGACTTTTAAAAATAAACTTTCGCTTAATATGAAAATGATAAATAAAATAATTCCATTTAATTATTCACATGGATATTCTAATAGTATAATAATCACATGTAAAATAAATACATAATCTCATAATGATGTAATGCATAATGTGAGACATCATTACCACATATTCAAGGCCTTATTCCAAGACTAAAAATAAAAATATTTTCAATGCCTTGTGCCAAGACACTAGTTTGTCTCATGAGACCTACTGATGCGTTGAGGGGACATTGAATTCCCCACCTTTCATTTACTACATCCAATACATTCCTCATATGAATAAGGGTGAAACATAACCAAAACATTCGTTTTAACCTAGCATAAAAAATGTTAATACATTAATCATAAACAGTGAATGATATAAAAATAGAAAATCCATAGTGAATCATATCATAAAACAAAAAATAAATTATGGAATATTGTATCGTAATAAATCAACTTCTATTAATCCTAAAATCCAACAATATATGTTGATATAGGTGAAATAAATATAAAAAACTATTTTAGTGAAATATCATTTTCAACTTTGAAATCATTAAAAATTCTAAAAACTATAAAATAAAAAATATATTTTGAAAATATTCATATAAGATTTTAATGGAAGCTTCAATGGTTTTATAATAGTGGAAAATATCCTTACCCACCCTATAAGTTAAAAAACAATATTTCCTCACTTTTTCGCAAAGGTTATAATGTACCTTGTTTTGAAAACAACAGAATGATTCATTTAAAAACATTTTATAAAAAATAAAAGAAGGGTATAAATTATATATTCCCATATCCCAGTAAATAGTGAATTTTTTTTCAAATAAATTATTAAGAAACATATATGTGGATGATAAAGAAGTCCTAGTAGATACAAATGTAAAAAAACCATAGATAAAAAACATATTTTAAAATTAACCTTTACCTTGTACTTTTCCTTAGACAAGGTTAAATTTTACTTCTATATAATAGTTAAATCACTGTTATTAAATTATTCAAGAACCAAATACATAAATATTATATCATATATTATCATCTAATATTTATTTCATAATAATATATCAGTATTATCATTGTTTCAGTTGTTAACTGATTTGTTTTCCTTTATATATTTGGTTACATTTGTCATGTTTGTTATAGATAAGATATATTCGATTCATATCCAGAATAATATTATGTTTCATAACATTATTTTTTAATCATAAAAGGAAAATTATTCTTGAATGGTTGAGATGGAGAATGAAATCTCATTGCATCATTGAGATGGTAAGCCCTATGTACGCACATGCAACAATATAATTCCATTGATGGTGAAATTGTATGTAAATGGATGGTATGTTATATATATAGAATAATTAATATTTATTATTTATTATTTATATAAATTATAAATCATTATTATAACAATCCAATCAATTAAGTGTTAAATAATATACTACACCATAATGCGGAGATGGTTAACCGTACGTTCTCACATGTGGTGACTTTTTCATTCATAAGATGGATAGAATAATTAATATTTTTGTAACATAATTTTAATAATAACATAGTATGTATATGTTACTAGATTGATTATTTTTCTATGTAAATAACAATGAATGGGGAAGTGGAAGAAGAAAATAACTTTGTAAGAGGTGATGAAATAATTACATCTTCTTCAGGTGCTTCATTTTGATTTGAAAAAAAAGGCTCCATAAAATAGATTTCTGATCAAATTAAGGCCTCTTTGATGAAGTGAGGTATGTTGGAAGGAGATTTGGGAAGGGATTTTCTAGGACAAATGACATTGGAGGTTTGAATTTAAGAGAAGGGGAAGTGCCCTTTTATAAGAGAGGTGAGGGGAACTTTAGGAAAATCATGAAATATTAATTTATTGTAAAACTATTTTCTATTTCTAATAGATGAAAATATTTTTATTTCGAGGATAAGGTTGTTATGGGTCCAATTAATCTCAACCATAAGGTTCTAGACATTTTTAGGTCTCTATATTAACCATTTCTTTTAGACATATCTGTAAATTAAATAGCTTAACATTTAGCTAGTTTTCTTGTATTTTTGTACTACATGGTTAATATAGTTACAAAAAAATTTCAAGAGAACATCATGTTGGATATTTATAAAATATATAAAATTAGATAATTCCTTTGGCCTAATCTTATATTTTTAGGAATATTATATCATTAAATAATATAGTATTTTTTTGAAAACACATTTATATCAATTTTGACAGTATTTAGTATTTGGTTTTTTTGAAAGACAAAAAAAGAGTGATTACTTTGGAAAACAATACATTGAATCAAATCTATCATGTCAAATTCACATATAAAATTCGTTGATGGGATTAATATATTCAATTTACATTTATTTTAGTATTTATAACCTCAATTATTTTAATCTTTCTTTAATAAGGTAATTACTGCATCATCATTGTGTCGTAAATAAATTTAATTATTAAATATATAATATTTATAAATAATATTTTCTGATGTATGATTTTTTTTATTTTTAATGAATATTTTTATTTGATTTTATCTTCTGTATAACTCTATATTAAATAAAGATTTTTTAATAAAATTTCATATTAACACTTTTAACACTTCTTTATATAAAAGATAATAAATGTGTTAATATAATACAATTGTATCAAAAAGGATCATATTTTTTCTTAAGGTTGATTTTTATTAAAATACATTTATCCAATAGAATTAGGACATGTGTTGGGGTAATTTTACATTTTTATAATACAATTTTCACCATTAATTACCCTATTAACAATTAACCATGATTAATAAAATTATAAAGATACAATTCATGAAATATTATTTTCATCCAATTGAACCACATTTTAATTACTGATTAATACTATGTCTGTGAAGTTTTTTAAATTTAATTCACAAAAGTAGTAAAATTATGTTTTTTGTAAATTTGCAAATATTCCTAGATAGTGGGATAAAGCCGTTAAAATGTTTAAAACAAATTTATATATATACTAATTTTTTAATTGAATCCAATGAATTACATTGGACTAATATATGTATAATGTATTTATTTTTATTTTAAAATTAAATTAAATTTAAAAAAAATTATATTTAAATAAAAATTATATTTTATACAATATTGGAGTGTTTTTTAGTATTCCCTAAAAACATAATGTATTCCGAAAAATAACAAAAATTCACCCATATCTAATTTTGATGTTCCATATCCAAAAATGATGTCAAATTTGAAAAATAATATTTCAAATTTTGGTTAATTCTATTCATACCATCTTTTCAAGGGATAATTTGATTGGTGATGGTGTGATAGAACACGAATATGAGTACAACGCAATCTATTGAATTGTTCAAAGATAAGTGTACCGTGGAAGCTTGGGGTATTACATTAATCCCTCCTTCAAATAATTTTTTCCTCAAAATTTCTAGAATATTACTGCATAAAAATATTCGGGCGGTTCTTCCTCATAATTTCCTCATGTTACCACATTGTCTCTTCCATTTTATGGATTCTCCAATGAACATTTACTAGAAGAGTCATCCAGTTTCTCAATACTTGTTCTATAGTATCAAAAATCCAGATAGGCTCTTCACAAAAGGACATTTCTAGTTCGAGTTCTATTTCTTCATAGTTGAGTACATGTATTGGGACTAGAATGTATTTTCTCCACAGGGATATGTGGAACACAATGGGAACATTAAAGATACTAGGCGGTATTTCTAAATGGTAAGATGCTACTCCAATTTGATCTAGAATTTCAAAAGGTCTGATGTACATGGGACTTAATAATCCTTTCTTACTGAATCATGTTACATCCTTCTTTGGAGATAACATATAGAAAACATGATCACCAACTTGAAATTATAGATTCCCTTATTGGTTATCGGCATATCTATTTTTCTTACTTTGAGATACATTGAAGAGGGTTTGAATAATCTTCACCTTTTCCATTGTTTCCTCAAAAAAAAAATTCCCTATGAGTTTCGATTCATTAAAATCATCCCAACAAGTTGGTGTGTGACATATCTTCCCATATAATAGTTTACATGGTGCCATATGAATAACTGTGTGGAAGCTACTGTTATAGTAAAATTCTACCAGAGGTAAATATTGAACCCATACACCTTTAATGTCATTTGATCAAGATCTCAACATGTCTTCTAAGGTTTGAATAGTCTATTCTGATTGTCAATCAATTTGAGGGTGGTAGGGAGTGCTCAAACAATGTTCAGTATATTGGGATTTTAATTTCTTTTCCAAACTCTTAATCTAAAATGGGGATCATGATCCGAAATAACTAATAGGGGTACACCATGATGTCTTAAAACTTCATTATTATATAGACTGTTAAATGTTTATGTGGTAAATCTTCTCTTATGGTATGAAAATGTGTTTACTTGGTAAGAAGATCAAAATTGTTAGAATTTCATCATTCATTCTAGGAGTATTTGGTAACTCAAGCCAATGTCCACCATAATATCATCCCATTTCCACTCAGATATAGGAATAGGTTGTATGACTTCCCTATGATGTTTTCATCTATCCTCCACATATTGAAAATCCATAAATAATGACACAAATTCAGAAATCACCCTCCTAATGTTTTCATAACAAAAATGTTCCATCAAATCTCTATACATATTAGTGCTACCCTAGTGTATGTATAAATTGGGGGTGTGAGAAACATCCAACAATTAACTTTTTGATCAGGTATATCGAGAACAAAAAACCTCTTCCAAAATTTCAGAATGCCATCTTCATAAACGATGTCAATCAATATCCCATCATTCATGGAATTAATTTTCCTATGAAACTCCACATTATCATTATATGATCATTTTATCCTTTTTATTAATCATGGGTTTGTAACCATTTGAAAACTTATTGATGTTTCACCATCTATGATTATTACCGTATTCATCTTTACTAGATTCATGAACATAGGTTCCCTTTCAATTCTCATATTGTTTAGAACTCCATGATCCTTTCTAATAAAAGAATATTCCACCTTTTTTCCTTCCTTGGATGGTAGTGTATTGTTCCATTATAATCCTTGAGTATTTCAATCCATCACCTTTTCTTCATGTTTAGTTCCTTCTGTGAGAAAATATTTTTCAAACTCCTGTGATAAGTATATATCTAACGTTTTTCACCATAGAGATAGTGTCTCCATATCATCAGGGAAAAGATTATAGTTGTTAAATCAAGATCATTAGTATGGTAGTTTGTTTCATGAATTGTTTTTCATCTGTGATGCATATGAAATAACTTTATCATTCTATATAAGGACACAACCATGTCCTTTCTATCAAGTATCACTATAAAAAACAAACCCATAATTCCCTAATGGTATATTCAAGATAAGAGAATTGACTAATATCCTTTTCAATTCTTCAAAACATTCTTCACATTCTTTTGTCAAAAAAAATTAACCCCTTTATGTGAGATCTTGGTTAATGGGTTATCCAATTTGAAAAAATTCTGGATGAAACGATGATTATAACTTGTTAAACAAATAAAACTATATACCTTATATATACTCATCAATGTAGGATATTCTTGTATTTTCCTTGTCCTTAAAGGATCAATAGTGATTCTATCCGTAGAGATAATATGAAAAAGAAAATTAATTTCTTAAATCCATAATTCACACTTGCTGAACTTCCCATATAATTAAATTCTGCTATGAATTTTCAGAATTTTGCGCAAGTGAAATTCATCAGCATTGTATCTATTGGAGTATACCACGAAATAATCAATAATTACCACTAAAAATTCCCCAAGATATTCCTTGAAAACTATATTCATTAAATCCATCAAAACCGAAGGTGCATTAGTCAGCCCAAAATGCATTACTGTAAACTCGTATTTTCCATACATGTATTGAAATGTTGTCATTGAATTGAATTATTTCATCACTCACAACTGATGATATCCTGATCAAAGATCAATATTTGGAAAATATTGAGCTCCATGAAGTTGATCAAATAAATCATCAATTCTAGGTAGTGGATACTTTTTCTTTATTGTTATAACACTAATATCCCTCTATTCAATACACAACCTAAAAGATCCATCATTCAACATAACAAAAAGTACATGGGATCCCCATGGATAAACACTATTGTTAATAAATCCATTATTACTCAATTTAGAAAGTTGTTTCATTATTTCCACTAAATCCACAGTGGCCATTCTATACAGGGTCTTCAATATGGGACATGAATTAGGGATGAAGTTAATGGAAAACTCAATTTTTAATTCAAAAGGATATTCAATTAAATCATATGGAAACACATCAACATATTCTTTCACAATAGGTACCTCCTTTATTTCAAAAATATATTCCACACCCATAGTTATTACATAACATTCCTCCCCAATAATTGAATTTAGTTGTGCTATTGGGGGTGGATGTAGATTAGAATCTGATGGTGATGTTTATGCTCTAAAGATAAAAAATTCCATGTCATCATAAAAAATTGTAACATCCTAATTATTACAATTACTTTTCACACCATTGTCTAAAATCCAATTCATACCCAAGACTATATCAAATTCAATCATGGTTATGACAATAAGATCTGCAGAAAAAGTATGTTTATAAAACATAATGGTAACTGATTGATAAAACATTGTTCATATGATCCTTCCCTTGGGATTTTTGATTAACAAATCCCTTGTTAAGTCAAATTGGAAATATATAATTTTCATGGAAAACTAGGAAGATATAAAGGAATGAAATGATCTAGAATCCAATAAACCCTGGGAAAATTTTGATGAAAAGATTAAAGTATGTGCCAACACGTCATTAGGAACTTCAACCTCAGCAGTAGTGATTACATAAGCTTGTCCTTTATCCATTGTGTTATTTTGAATTATGTTTCCCTAAAGCTTAGGTAATTCATTCTAATAATTCCCCATCTCTTTACAATTGTACCATTGAACATTGACAACATCTCTTTTCCCCTTTCAATCATGAGCATGGTGGCCTTTTTTTCACACATGTAACGAACTCACATCCCCTTTCGGCATGAACCATGGTGTTTCATTCCACGATTAATACAAGATTGAAAGTGAAATTTCCACTTTATCCCCTTATTTTATTTTTTAGAGTGTTCAGTATAACTCTTTTTCTCTTGCATCACTTTTTGTTCATAAGAATTAAAGAATACCATTTCTGTCTTGGTAGCACAAGTGACTACATCTTCGTATGATAAAAATGGGTTTGATACTAAGGCTCCATGGAGAAATTGTTTTTAGTCATCAAAGAATTGATCAATTTTACTTCTTGGGTTATGTATATAGTCGGTAGAATGCCTTGCTAATCTTGTAATGTTTGCCTCATACTTTATGACATTCCCATCCTCATTTTGCCTCAGACTCATGAATTTCATTTCCATATCATCTTTATTGTCATGAAGAAAGTATTTTTCTCCGAAAATATATATAAAATTCTTCTATTCCATATTTTATACTTCTTCATCCTCCATAATATCTTTAATTAACGGTAACCATTGATCTGCATCTTCTAAGAGATGATAAATTACCATGACAGCCTTTTCTCTTTCACTACATCCCAATGCATGAAATATATTTTCTAAGGAATTTATCCATTACTCAGCTAAAAATGGATTTATAGTCCCATTTAATGTAAGTGTTTTTTGCCTAATGAAATAGTCTAACATTGATCCTCTGTGTTGTGGGTTATTGTTCTCTATATAGGTAATGTTATTATTCATAACCTAAGTGAGTTTTCCTATTATGGTTATAAGCTAATCCGAAACAGTTTCACAACTAGCTACACTATAATTATCTTGAATATAAGGTAAATCTTTACATTGATTATGGGAATTGATACACATTACATTCCTTCAACAAGGTGCTATTTCTAAACAATGTCATACACTAGATTAGTTTATGAATTGCTATGCTTAATTATGTACTTGTAAAATAATAAAAATCAACTGAACTATTTATACATATAATCCATAATCATAAAAAATGTTTTCTTTAGGGATGTATTAAATCATAAATCTTACATAATGGGTTTTAAATATAATGGGAACTTTCCTTATCATTTCCCCCAGGAGTGTCAAACAACGTGCACTATAAGGTCAGTTGTTGTGTACCAGGAAACCCTTGGTAAAACCTGAAACTCATTGTGGGAGTTTTCACTCTTAGGTACGTCGATTCTAGAACCACATCCAGTTATAGTTTACAAACAAGGATTTATTTCATGGAAAACCCACATAATATCTACATTTCCAAAAAAATAGATGTTCTTCTATACTAATCATCAATGCCTCTTCTTAGGGTAATTTTATTTAATAAATTTTTTGCTAAATCTAGTTTCCAATGTTTGTACTAAACGTCCTATAGTACAAACTATAATGCCCTAACACTAGTTACATAGTGTCAGTGCATTATAAAAAAACTTCGGCAAGATCACAAGATATAAAATCCCAAAAGACTAATCAATTTAGTGGGTTTGGAAGAACTAAATATATACACATGTATTCTGTTACATTATTAAATGAAAAATCAATATTGTGTCTCATATAAAAACACTCATATCACATAGCTTATCCATGTTGGTCAGTCATAATTTACTTCTTTGAATCTTGGGAAAAATAGATCATAAAAAATGGGTTAGCTTAGATTCTTAGTAAGGATACTAATATATCAAAAACTGTCATAAATAAGAATAAAAATTAATGGAAATGTATAAGAATAAAAAACAATAATTTTCAACACAAAATTCATAATAATACTCTAATGATAAATCAAATAATATCATTTACTTATTCACATTGATATTCTACTAGTTGAATAATTGCATGTAATATAAATAGCTAATCTTGTAATGATGGAATGCATAATGTCGGACATCATAACCACGTAGTCAAGGACTTGTTCCATGAATATAAATTATTATATTTTTTCAAGGCCTTGTTCCAATACTCTAGTTTGTCATAGGAGACCTACCGATGCATCGGGGGGCTATAAAGGGTCCCGCCGATCACTTACTATATCCAATGCATTGCTCATATGAAGAAAGGTGAAATATTACATAAAAACTCGTATTAAACTAACATATGATCTGTTAATACATTAACCATAAACCATGACTGAGATAAATATATTACATCCACAGTCAAACATATCATAAAAATATCAACACAATATGGAATATTGTATCATAATAAATCAAATTAAATTAAACATAAAATCCAACAATAGATGTTGACATAGATGAAATCAATTAAAAACTATATGATAGAAATATCTCTTTCCACTTGGAAATCATTTAAATGTCACATAATTATAAAAAAAAATTATTTTGAAAATATTCATATAATCTTGTAAGGATGCTTTAAAGATGTTATAACGGTGGAAAATAGTCACACCCTTCGTATAAGATAAAAAACATTCATTCCAGAATCTATAGAAAGTGTTATAAAGTACATTGTTTGGAAAATTGCGGAATGATTCCACTCAAAAAAAATTATAAAAAGTAAAGAAATGGTATAAATGACTTCACCCACAGTATTGGAAATAGTAAATTTTTTTTCCAAAAACCCCATTATGAAACTCATATTTCGATGATAAATACTTCCCAATAGATACTTACGTATAAAAAACCTCATATAATAAAGAGATTCTAAAATTAACCCATAACATGTACATTTCTAAACGTGAAGGTAAAATAACCTCTTTTATAATAGTTAAATCATTTTTATTAAATTATAAAAACCCACATACATAAATATGATATCATATATGATCCTATAATATTTTATTGTTAATAATATTTTAGTAGTATCATTGTTTTAGGTGTTAACTGATTCGTTTTAAATTATATGTTCTATTAGGTAAGTCATGTTTGTGAATGATAGGATTTATTTTATTTATATCCAAATTGATATAATGTTCTCAGAAATTATTTTTTAATCATCAAATGAAAATAATTCATGAATGATTGCGATGGGGAATGAAATCTCATCGTGTCGTGGAAATGGTAAGTCATACGTACAGACAAGCAACAATATTATTCTATTGATTGGGAAATTATATGTAATTGGATGGTATATTATATATAAAGAATAATTAACATGTTATATCAATTATTTATATCAATTATACATCATTGTTTTACCCATCCAAATAATGAAGTGTTGAATAAAAAACTACACCATGACGTGGAGATGGTAAGTCGTACGTACACACGTATGGTGAATTTTCCAATCATAGGATGGTCAGAATAATGAATATGGTTATACCATATTTACAATAACATTACATTATGTAGAATGTATTGGAGTTATTATTTTGGTATGGAAACAACAATGAAATAAAATGTTGAAGAAGAAAAGAACATTGAAATAGGTGAGGAAATCATTACATCTTATTCGATTGCATCCTTGTAATTTCAACAAAAGGGATCCATAGGTTATCTTTTTTTATAAAATAAAGACCTATATGATGAATTGTGGGTAGTAGGGTGTTGATTTTTGGAAGGGTTTGGCCGAACCAAAAGGCTTTGGAGGTGTGAATTTATGAGAAGGGGAAGTGCCCTTTTATAAGAGGGGTGAGAGGCACATTATGAAAAATCATGAAATTTTATTTTATTATAAAATAATTTTCTGTTTATAATAGCTAAAAATTTATTTCATTAATGGATAAGGTGGGTATGGGTATAAATCCTCTCAACCAATTGGTTTTGGATAATTATAGGTCCCCATGTTAACCCTATCTTCTTTATTTAACTCTTAGTTAAATAGTAATATTTTTACCTTGTGTTCTTTTATTTTATACTACATGGTTAATATAGGTACTATATAGTTCCAACTAAATATAAATTGGTTCATTAATGTAATATATAACATTATCTAATTCCTTTGGCTGAATTTTATATTTTTTTTAATATTATATCATTTAATAATATAGTATTTTTTTGTAAACTCATTTATGTCAATTTTGAAAATATTTAGTATTTGGATTTTTTGAAAGTCATAAAAACTTGATTACTTCAACCAAAATTCATTGAATCATTCATGAAATAACATATTCACCTAGAAATTTTTTGGATTCTATCAAAAGGTTCAATTTAAATTTGTTTTAATATTTAGAACATTGATTATCATAATCTTTCTTTAACAAGGTCATTACTACATCATCATTGTGTCAGAAAAATTAGTTATATAATGTCGAAAAATTATAAATAAAATAATATGATATGGAAAATATATTTTGATTTATATTAAATATTTATAGTTGAATTTATCAGATTTAAAATTATATTTTAAAAATTAATTAGTTAATAAAATTTGAATTTAATACTTTTAACACTTCTTTAAATAAAATAAAAAAAATGTCTTAATCTATTCCAAGCGGAACAAAATGGATTATTTTTCTGTATTAAGGTTTATTCTAGTAAAAATACACTTATCCAATAGAATTAGGACATGTTTTGAAGTAATTGGATATTAATATAATAATATTTTCGCCTTAAATTGCCTTATTTACATTTAATAGTTTTAAATAAAATTTAAAAGTTACTATTCCAAATAATTATTTGCATCCTACTGAACCAAATTTTATATACTGATTACAACTATGTCTGGTAGATTTCTTAAATTCTATTCATAGAAGTGATAAAATTGTGTTTTATGAAAATTTTCAAATTTTCCTAGAAGGTGGGTTAAAGACACTAAAAAGATCAATTAATTTAAATATATAAATTCATATAATGAAATGACTCCAATGAATTAAATTGGACTAATATAATTTTTATTTATCAATTTTTACTTTAAAAAAATTACATTTAAAAATAATTATTTAAATAAAATGTCAGTTTAAAAAAATAATAAAGTGTTTTTCACTATTCATAAAAAGTTGAATGTTTTGAGAAAAATACAAAAATATCACCCTATGATAATTTTGATATTCCAAATACAAAAATGAAGTCCATTTTAAAAAATAAAATTTAAAAAATTGGAAACTACTATTCATAAGTGCTTTTTAAGCAGCTAGTTTGATTGGTCGTGGTGTGATAGAACCCAGAGTTGCATACTGTGCAAGCTATGGTATTATTAAAAGAGAACCTACCACCGATGCTTGGGTTTTTATAGCAATGCACCACCAAATGCTTCTCAGAGAATAGAGTCATAAGCTGCCACTCACAGCGAGCCTCTGGAACTGCTTGTATCAGATCCCTCCTGCTCGACGGATCACCCACTACATTGCCTTTCCCAAGCGTATTAGAAAAAGAAAAGTCAGGAGATTGAAGGTACCCAACCCAAATTTATTGTGTCAAATTAAGATCACATTGAGTAATGATATACATGAAACATGTGTGGTCAGGGTACACAACAAAATTATCACTCAAAATATAATTTCTCCAATAGCGTAAAGCATGCACAACTACATCTAACTCGAGATCATGTGTTAGGTAATTCCTATCATGTGGCCTCAATTGTTGAGACTCTTACGCAATGAATCTGTTCCCATACGTAAGCACTGCTCCTAGCCCAATAACTAATGCATCATAGTAAATGGTGTACCTCTTTCCCGACTTCGAAAAAAATCCATATCAGTGCTGATGACAATATCATTTTCAATTCCTAGAAGGTTGAATCACAAGAATCCATCCACATGTACTTTCCACCCTTTATATCCAGGCCCATTAGTGGAACTAATAAAACATAAATGTCTAGAATAAATAACATGTAGTAGCTAGCCATCCCAAGAAAACTATGTTCTTCAAAGACATTCTTTGGATGCTCCTAGGAAACTAATGCTCTCATTTTCTCTATGTCTACTGATTCTCCTTTCTCGAAGATAACATTACCCAAGATGATAATCTTCTCTATGCAAAAGTGCAATTTTGAAATCTAATCCTATAAATGATGCTCTCTCAGTGTACACAAAATTATATCAATATTGATGACATGGTCGTGTTGAGTGTGGGAGTACACAAAGATATTTTCAACGAAGAATACCAAAAGAGAATCCATGTAAGGATGGAACACACAGTTCATCAGTGCCAAAACAACTAATGGAATATTCTTGAAACCGAATGACATATCCAAATACTCATACAGACTGTACCTACTCAAAATGTTATTAAGAGGTATATCTGAGGTTATAACATGAAATTGATGATAACTAGATCTCATGTAAATATTTGACACAACTCGGGATCCTCAAAGTGGATCAAAGATATCATCAATCCCCAATAAGGGATATCGATTCATGACTATAAAGAAGTTCAACATCCGATAATCCACATAACATCTAAGGGTACCTTATGCCTTCTTCACAAAATTGATAAGAGACCCCACAGAGAATTACTAGGTCGAATGAAACCCTTTTCATGAAACTCCTCAAAATGCTTCTTGAGCTCTTGTAACTCTATTGTAGCCATCTGATACGGAGGAATGGTCATTGATGCCACTCCTAGAACAATATCAATAATGAAATTTCCCTTTAACTATAGAGTAAAAACTGAAAAGTCATTTGGAAAGACATATATGAAATAATACACCACTGGAGGATATTCCATCTATGAAGTCTCCTGTCATTCAGATAATATCTGGTAATCTAGGCTATAATTCCTCCCAACCTATGATGATCACCACTAACTCTGCTTTCCTGAACATCACATTCAACTATGTGTATAAAAGACTCACCTTATGGTGACCTGAAACTCACTCTACGGTGATTGAAGTCAAAAAAGTCCCGAAAATAGTCTAACCAGTCGATTCTGATAATGAAATTAAATCATTTCATCTCTATCACATAGAGGTTCCATGAGAAGTCACACCTACCAAACTCAAGAAGGAACTCCTTACACTGACGTACACTAGTTTTACAAATCCCAAATAGAGTTTCTAGAATCATAACATCCTCAGAAGTCTAGGTAAAGTGGTCATGGATCCCCACAGTAGTAGTAGATATGAATCTATGGGAAGAACCTGTATCAAAACGATATAAAGCTAAAACAGAGGCAACTAGAATCGTACGTATAACTGTAGAAGGTTGGGGATCCAACTCCTACTGGGTCTACTCCAATAATAAAGATAGACCTGTACCGTTGCCCTATGAACCTTCTTGACTACACAATGATGATCCACCATGTGATCATTAAAAGCCTGTTGTCTAGCTACCACGGCCACGACCACCACATAGGCCCGAACGACCAGATGAACATTATTTCCCTAAATTAGTGGAAGAGGGTGTTCCTGTTCTAGAATGTGGAGTCAAAAATGTTCCCCTCTCACTTGATGATGGTGTAAAAAACTTGAAAAACACTGAAGACCACCCATCTTCATGCAATCTCAGCACTCATCTGGGTCTCTCAGGCACTGAGGTATTGTGTTCCCACTCTTCCCAAACAAATATCACCTGACCTGGTTGCTTATAGATATATCTCTACTAGTGGAATAACCACATGAAGGCTTCCTACAGTGCCTCCTACTATCAAATTATGGAGTACCATCCCCAGATGTTGAACATCCAGGGATTTCAGCTCCCAACCCCCTCTGATTACGCTTAGTTATCAGTGCCTGGTTCACTATAACAGTCACTAAAGTTAGCTTGAATACATTCAACTGTTATCATATTTCATACCTAAGACCATCCATAAATATACTAACCAAATATACCACATCACCTCCCATAATAGGTGTGAATCACTAAATCTCTATAAAATGAGATGAGTAATACATCACTGAAAGAGCCCCCTACTCTAAGTGCAAGAACTCTCGAGATCGATTAGCCCTCAATGTCTCGATGTAGAAGTAGTCATAGAATGTTTTCTTAAACTCATCCCAAACCATATTTCAATGACATCCCTCCCATGTGATAACTTCTCACCATCTATTGGCGGAATCATGTAACATGTACGTAGCATGCTTCACCCTCCACTCTATAGGCATCTCTGGATTCCCGATGATGGAAATCATGGCCTCCATCAAAGACTCTCCATCCTGGGGTCCTCCATCCCAAAAAAGTGGGAGGCTTATGCTTATAGGACACCGTCGTAAACTATTCCATAGTCGGGGTAGGATGTGGTGCTCCCTAAGAATTCTGCATCATCCTTATAAAGCCTTCTTGGAACTATACATTACCACTAGTGTCTCGTATAAAAGATGGTCCCAAGAGGAGTAGGAAAAGAAGATCTGTTAGTAGTCCCTAATCTACTATTTCTAGTGGCTGATCATTACCCTTTACTTAGTGTACAACTAGAGAAAATCTTGGTGGCTTAACTCTGCATGGTCAAGAGGACACCCTAGAATAATATTATCAAGGACAAGAACATAGATGTGAAATAAAGTAACATGAGAAGAAACATTCAATTTTTACATTATAGGGTTACACCACGTGTATAAACCCTACACTACATATTCCATTTATCTTTTAACATGGTGTGTACATCTTCCAAACATGGTCATGTAAAACTCGTACACACATGGCATGTTTCCCCTAAGACACGACGTTTACTTGAATTTTCCCTCTTGCCCAGGTACTTTTACATGGATCGAACCACATGGTTCTCTCATGGGTAACACTATATGGTGTGTTCTACCTACACATGGTGGGTACTAGTTACATTCCAACCACCTATGTTAGTATTCACGCGACCATATACATTGTTGATAACAACACGATCTGTATAACCCCTACATGGTATGTTCTATCGATAGTTTCCCAACCCCGTGTCTCTGCTCTCACAGTTAGTGGCACAGTTAAGAACTACTTGGCGTGTACATACAGCACATGGTGTGTCCATTAGAAATGTTTTTTCTTATAGAATAGAAGAATACATGACATGTGTTCATAACATCGCATAACAGGTTGTCTCAGTTTTCTAAGAGTAGGCCTCTAAAACTACTCTGGAACCCTTAAAAACATAAAATTTTGTCCAATGCATGACCAATTACGACCCGTGAGAGCCTATACTCCCGTGAACCAAATATTTACATCCTTACTCATCTCATAACCTTAAAAATTTTAATTAAATTTCAAACATGATCCCCAAAATTCAGATCAAAGAGGGCCCATAATACATTGGGGACCAATTTTTGGCATACATACCAAATAAACATTACAATTTTCAATACCCTATCAAAAAATTTTGTATTCTATCATGGAATCTATCACAACAACATTCATATCTTGTATAACACCAATCACAACACCATGAAATTAGTAATTCACTATAAATGGAATGACAAGAATGCATGATAAGTGATCACTTTCAAGTACCTATATGATGCAGGATTTGGAATACCCTCATTTTATTGGGCTGAAATGAAAATAGAACCTAAATAACATCAATGGTAAAAAAACAAAACAAGTGAATTACAAAATAGTGAAATCAAAACAACTGTTATAATTGAAAAACCAAAAAATTTGAAATTTTCAAGGTAACATGGTTTTTTACAATACACATGTAAAAACCCGGGATTCCTATGGGATTTTTTTAAATACATCGGAATTTTACAAGCCCGAAGTTTCTGACGGCGCTTGATTTTGAGGCCCGGTGTAACCGAGATCAATTTTTGAATATTTGTTCAGGTATGTTCAATAAACGTACATGCGGGATTTTTCATCTTATGAACCGGTGCTCGGAATTTAAATCCTAGGGAACCATTAAACTCGAAGCGCCAGTGTTCGCTTATGAATACCTTTACCACAGTTGTGTTGTATCGAGATTGGATGTAAATTTTTCTGAGGTTTCTAAATAAAATAAATAAAAATATGTGTAGCATATTTTTATATGATTGGAGGTTTCATCCTCCAAGGGGAGGTTGGAGGTGGGGTCCACCCACGCATAACCTCCCTTTAGAGGATATTATGTGGTGGGGCCCACATGAGCTCAAACCCCCTTAAACCCCCTTTAACCCCTTGAGTTCCACATTAATGGGGGAAACTCTTGAACTACCCCCACCCCTTAATGGTTCCAACACACCGACAAGATAATTAATGACTCAATTAATTATCTTTTTGGAATCTTTTGAATCCTTTCCACCCCATTTAATTTAATGAGTTGTTTAATGTTATTAAACACAACCCTATTGTGTTGTTGGGCCAACAAATAATAGACACCATCCCAATTATTTTTGATTGGCGACTTGGTGGAGCCTTTCCTCTTCAATGAAGAACAATATGCTCCCAAAGAAGAACTCTCATCTCCCCCAAAGCACGATGACACCATCTTCTTCCTTCTTCATCGTTCTTCAACCGAGACAAGGAAAGGGAAGCAATGCCCATGACATCTCCAAAAACCTTCATCCACATCAAAGGAGAAGATGTCACCCATGAAGAATGTTTCTAACAATGACGTCACCTCCGATCACTCGTCCTCTAACAACGAGTACCCCTCTCCCTTTCCGACGCATGAGCCTAAGAATTGGGAGTGCTTGACGAACACAGAAATTGATGAATCGACATCCTCCCTTTTTCTGAGACTGTCCACGAAAGAAAAATACGAGGTAGGGGTTTGTATTGAGTAAATTAAACCCACATTACTCATCGTTTATTTTTTGTTCTATGATGGTCATTTTTTATCACCTAATGCGGAGGGTGCATGCCAAACAAACACGGCCTGAAAACCCTCTGTTGGTTCTTGCTTGGTTGATGACAAAGGCTGATTTAGAAGGGCGCAGTACCATCACACCGCGCCAGAGGAAGGGGGTCACGGCCATGCGTTCTGTAGCTAACAGAAGATGCACCGCACCATCGTGCCATATCCTAGGAAGTGGGGTGCGACCATATAGGTCGCGACGAATGAAGACGGTGCGACGCCGTCGCGTCGCGCATAGGAAGCCCCATGGCTAGGCCTCCAAGTTCGGGCCGATCCTCATTCGGTCCGCCCTCTAGATGAGCTTTACCTCAGCCGGGCTACCCCTCGGCAGGGCTGCCCCACAGCCGGGCCGCCTCACAGCGGGGCAGCCCCTCGGTCGGGCCGCCACGACCGAGCCACCTCTCGGCCAGGCCGCCACGGGTCAGGCCACCCTCAGGCCGGGACACCCCTTTGAGTCGTCCTCAAGCTGGGCCACCCACTTGGGTCGGGCTACACACATAGACCAGGTCAGACTACAGTTCGGACCGGGTCATTCTGACTGGGTCAGAAGGGACCCGGGCCCACTACAACCATTTACGCCTTTTATCCTGTATCTTGGGCTATGGGTGTCCGAACGATGAACTGTCTACGGCAATTGAATTAATATAGTGAGTTGATTATTTTGGAATACCCCTCATGAGGTTTAAATGAATTTGGGGTACAGTCGGGTTGGTTTAAGCCTAAAAACCAACCGGGCCCTAGGAACGGAAATGCCAATAACTCACAGACCGGACGTCCGATTGACACGCCGTCTGTCTCATTAGGGTCCGTATGATGAGACAGAACTACGAGATACATCATCTCAAGACATGTTGGTAGTTTATGTATTGAAACTTGGCTCGAGAAGCGGATCCTCCCTTAATCGAGCATGATGTGTGTGGGAACCCTAGGGCTTGCTGCAACTGAGAGGACAAGATCCTCCGTGGGTTCGAAAGCAACAATACTATACCAGGATCCTCCGTGAGTTTGACAATGATGACTTCTATACTGATATCCTCTGTGGGATCAACAGCGGTGACTACAATATCGGGATCCCCCATGGGTTCGACAGTGATGACTTCTGAACCAGGATCCTATGTGGGTTCGACAGCACTGATATTGTTTCAGGATCCTACGTGGGTTCAAAAGAGGATATGATTCAGAGGCTACATCAAATCATCTCTATACCTCATCATGAGTTTTATACCTATGTGTGTGTAGTCATGTCTTTAAACCATTTTCATCATGGTGATTGAATTTACTTCCCTTATGGAATGGGTTGTGCTTGGACTCGATACTTGGAGACAGACTGTAATTGATAACTTAGGTATATGTATGAGCATATACCTAAGTATGTTTGGTTAATACCTCGTGATGGTATCTTAATTCTGTAGTTCATCCTTAGTGGATTCTGGGAGAACTTCAGGGGTCTCGGGGTCCCCTACTGAGTATCTTTATACTCAGCCATGCATAGTCTTCACCGGCACCTTGTTGTGTTCTGTGCTAAAAATGGTCAGCAGTGATCGAGGCTGAGGGTGACGGACAGAAGGCTACTCGTAGCTGGACTATACGAGATGTACCTTAGAGATGTGTGTTCGATTTCTGTACCTACCCTTCAGGTAGGATTCCCCAGTGGATGATCCAGGCACTATTTTTCTATTTACATGTACCTATACTTGTTGTTCAGTTTGCTTTGTATACTATCCCACTTACTTTCGGCACACATTTCATTTCTATTTTAGTACTTGTTCCCTCTACTTCTTGTGTTCAGACTGTGGGTGTTACAGATTTAAATGAAATGTCTTCCCATTTTATTAGGGATTCTCCTTTGGTGCTAATCGCCAGCCCCTTACCTATGGAAGGTGGGATTGGGGTTGTCACGGCACGGCCCCTGAGGACGGTTCATGACAAATTGGTATCATAGGAGTCTATTCTACAACAGAACATGGACTCAGATTCATTTAATTGAAATAATGTGATGTTTTTTGGGTATGGATATCAGTTTAGGGAAACTGGTGTTGGTGTGGCATCCAACGTATCCATACACTAGGACTCTTACTTCTGATCCCTGACTCAGTGCACGATAACACTGATTGCATGTGTGTTTCTTTTGAAAATGTTCTTCATGATTATGTTGTGTCAGCTCACTAGGTATACTATTTAAATTGTGTCGCACCTATTTCTTTTCAGGATGGCCCCACGAAGGCAGCTAGCTTGGGCTTTGAGTTTCGTACGAGATGGTAGACAACCGAGTGATGGGGCCTCGGTGCATGTCCCCAACACAGTGGAGGTACCAGCAGTACCACTACCCGTTGAGCCACCGATACCACCAACTTCAGCAGTAGAGAGTGCTCACCCTCTGAGTGCGTTGTACGAGTTCTGGCACCAAAGGCCGCCACATTTCTGGGGATGGATGGACCCAAAGGGAAGCTAAAGAATGGCTGGAGGCTTTCATGGGAGTTTTCAGATTGGTAGGGACACCATCTGACCCCATGGTGATCCTTGACGCTAGTCTTCTATATACAGTGGAAAGAATATGGTGGAGCCTAATGCTCATGGTGCATGATAAGGCACCATTACTCTACATAGACTTCGAGAGTCTCCTCCGCTCAGAGATTGTTCCAGCCACCCTTCGTGTGGTGTGGATTCAGGAGTTACTTCATCTGCCGTAGGGAAGCATGACTGTAGCTCAGTACTCAGCGAGGTTCACCGACCTCTCGCGCTACTCCACATATATGTTTTTGGAACCATTCTTCAGGTCCTGGACCTTCAAGAAGGGACTCAGGGATGAGATCATGGCTTCGATGATCTCCCTCAGCATCCCAACAGAGGCGGGGGTGCTGGAGCGAGCCCCTCTTGAGGAGAGTTTTCTAGCTGAGCAGTCACCAACAGTGAGACCCACCAAGGGAGACACGTAGAAGAGTCTTCTATAGCCAGAAGTAGACAGATGTCGCAGAGGTCCAAGGGGACTAGACCATCAGTTTGGTGACCCCAGGATACATGTTCGGTTGTGCAGGGCACATGAGACAGAACCAATCATATGTCGAACAGGTCGAGCTATGCCTGCGGCGGGCTGAGTCACATGGCTCGAGACATCCCGACCAGCCATGCAGATGAGAATTAGATAGTAGAGAGACCTCCTAAGAAGAGGCAGAGGTTTGACCACGGTGGTCCACTGAGAGTAGGCAGATGTTGCAGAATAACTGGCCGAGTAGCGAGTGGTGGACGATGTTTCGAGGCTCTACCGCCACCACCACCTGGAGGTTTAGCCCGACCACAGGGATCTGGCGGACAGAGGCGGTCCTAGGTCCAAGAAGTAGAGGCCTCTGACCATGGTGCACCTGAGATGATTTGATTTACTATCTCTTCCTACTCCACCCTTGCTACAGTACTTATATACACAGGTGCGAGTCATTATTTTATTTCCACTGTCCTCGTTCGGAGCTTGGAGATTTCAACAGAGCCATTGGCTCGATCCTTATGGCTAGAGACTCTTATGGGAGTAGTCTCGACGATTAAGAACTGGTGTCAGCAGTGTGAGATTATGCTAGGATGCGAGAGCTTTGCCTGGGATTTCCTCGTAGCGGTGTTGAGGCCTTACAATGTCATCTTGGGTATGGACTAGTTATCCACAGTTCATGTTCAAATTAACTGTATTAGGCGAAAAGTGTGGTGTTTCCACACGGATGGGAACAGGATCAACTTTAATGGCAAGAAGGGAGCCTTATTAGTGCATGATGGACTTACACATACGAGGGGGCGTCTGATCACACTTAAGTTGGTTAGTCCCATCCCTGAAGCGGTTGATGTGCGGAGTCTGAGTTTTCTTGTTTTGGTGGATCAGTACGCATATGTTTTCCCTGAAGACGTTCCAGGACTTCCTCCTTACATAGAGGTAGACTTCTACAATGACTTGTACCCTGGGACGACACTGATATCTACTCGATCATATCTTATGTCTCCCACCGAACTTCGTGAGCTACGGGTATAGGTGGAGGACTTGCAGGGGAAGGGATTTATTCGACCCAGTTTTTCACGTTGGGAATCTCCTATTTTTTCACCAGAAGGTAGATGGGAGTTTGCGACTTTGTGTTGACTATCGTCGCCTGAACCAGGTGACCGTGAAGAACAAGTACCCACTCCTGAGGATTGATGACCTCTTTGATCAGCTCAAGGGAGCACGATGGTTCTCAAAGATAGACCTTAGGTCAGGCTATCACCATCTTAATGTTTGGGAAAAGGATGTATAGAAAGTGGCCTTCAGGTGTTGGTATGGCCATGGATTTCGTTTTGGTAATTCTGCGTACATATAGAGGACATGACTTCATCTGGGTGATTGTCAACCGAATCACCAAGTCAGTCCATGTCCTACCGATCAGAGAGCAGGGCTCATTAGAGAGATTGGGACACCTCTACGTACATGAGATTATATATCTCCCTGGTGATCCATCGATAATCGCCTCTGATCGAGATGCTCATTTCACTTCCCAGCTATGGAATAGGATACATGAGGCTTTCAGGGCATAGCTTCGCTTGAGCACCGCCTTCCATCCTCAAATGGATGGTCAGACTGAGAAGACCATTCAGACACTCGAGGAAATGATCTTTGCATGTGTCCCCGACTTCAGTCGTAGCTGGGAGGATCACTGAACCATGGTGGAGATTGGGTATAACAATAGCTACTACTCCACCATCAGGATGAAACCTTTCGAGGCACTTTACGACCAACCTTTCAGATCACCCCTTTGCTGGACTGACCTAGGGGAGTCAACACTTATGGGACTGGAGATGGTGCATGATATGACAGAGAAGTTTCAGATCATCCAAGAGCGGATGAATACTGCACAGAGCAGGCAGAAGTCCAATGATGATAGGAGATAGAGACCACTAGAATTCGAGGATAAAGACCACTTATTTCTACAGGTCTCACCTTGATGAGGTCAATGGAGATTTGGTTGTCGCAGCAAGTCATCTTTGCTATTCATCTGACCTCTCCAGGTCCTCAGCAGAGTAGGCGAGGTGGATTACCGCCTGGAACTTCCACCTCAGTTACACCAGGTGCATGACGTCTTCCACGTATCACCGCTGAGGAGATACGTGCACGACCTGTCCCATGTCATCGACCATGGGGAGCTAGAAATAGATGACCGGGTGACTTTCACGGGATTCCAGTAGAGATTAAGGATCGACAGGAGTGGGTCCTACATGGATGGTCGATACCTCTGGGGTGTGTACGCTGGCAGCACAGGAACCTCCAGGAGAGAACATGGGAGCAGTAGGCCCAGATGCGTGCTTAGTACCCCCATTTGTTTCTTTAGTGTGAGTTTTAGCTTATGGCGATGTAAATCCCTAAGGTAGGGAGAATGTAAAGACACTGATTTACCATTGAATTTTTTTATAAATACATGGGAATTTTACGAGTCCGCATTTTTTTACAGGGCTTCATTCCGAGGCCCGGTGTGCCCGCAATCAATTTTTGAAGCATTGCTCGTGTACGTTTAGTATACATACATGCAGGATTTTATATCTTATAAACTGGTACTCAGAATTGAAATCTGAGTGCATCATTGAACTCGCAGTACCACTGTTCTCTTAAGGTGTCCTTTACCACAGTTGTGTTTTATTGATATTGGATATTAATTTTTTGGGGGATTCTAAATAAATTAAATAAAAATATGCATAAAATATCCTTATTTGAGTGGTGGTTTAATCCTACAAGGGGAGGTTGGAGGTGGGTCCCACCCTCTCATAACCTCCCTTGGGAGGATATTATGTGTTGGGGCCCACATGATCTAAAACCCCCTAAAACCCCCTTAAACCCCATGAGTTTCCCATTAATGGAGGAAACTCTTGAACTACCCCACCCCCCCCCCCCTTAATGGTGCCAACACACCTAGAAGATAATTAATGCCACAATTAATTATCTTTTTGAAAACATTTGAATCCTTTACAACCCATTTAATTTAATAGTTTGTTTCATTTAATTAATCACAACTCTTTTGTGTTGTTGTGCCAACAAATAATAGACTCCTCCCCTGTTATTTTTGGTTGGCGACTTGGTGGATCCTTTCCTCATAACTGAAGAATGATATCTTCTCAATGAAGAACATCAGTCCCTACCAAAGCACGATGACACCATATTATTTCTTATTTATTGTTCTTCAACCGAGGCATGGAAAGGGAAGCGACGCCCACGACATCTCCAACAACATTCATCTGCGTCAAAGGAGAAGATGTCGCCCATGAAGAACGTCGCCAACGGTGATGTCACCTCCGAATACTTGTCCGCCAATGACGATTACCCCTCTTCATTTCTGATGGATGAGCGTGAGAATTGAGAGTGTATGAAGAATGTGGAAATCGACTAATCGACATCCGACCTTTTTCCAAGATCGTAAAAAAATGAAAAATACAAGGTAGGGGTTTATTTTGAGTAAATTAAACCCTCGTTCCTTGTCGTTTATTTTTGGTTCGATGATGTCAATTTATTTTTCAACTAATGTGGAGGGAGTGGCCCGAACAAACACGACCCAAAAACCATCCGTTGGTTCTTTTTTGGTTGATGACAGAGGTGAAGCCGGAAGGGCGTGGTGTCTTCACACCATGCCGGAGGAAGGCGTTCGCGGCCATGGGTGCTGCAGCCGACGGGGAGGCGCGGCGCAGGCGCGCTGCACTAGAGGAAGGGGTAGCGACCATGTGGGCCATGGCCAATGAAGACAGTGTGGCACCGTCACGCCGCACTGAGGAAGTCCCATGGCCGGGCCACCCCTCGGTTGGGCCACCAGGCCAGGACGCCCCTCGGCCTGCCGCCACGGTCGGGCCGCCCCTCGGCCGGACCACCACGGCCGGGCCGCCCCTCTGTCAGGCCACCACGGGCCGACCCACCCTCAGGCCAGGTCACCACATGGGTCGAGCCCCACCCCCAGACTGGGATAGACCTCGGTTCGGATCGGGTCAGACAAGACCCTGACCCATGATGACCATTTATGCCTTTTAGACCACATCATGGGCTACAAGTGTTCGAATGATGAAGAATCTATAGTGATGGAATTATTAGAGAGAGACGATTCTTTTGGCGTACCTCTCTTTAGTTTTGGACATATATGGGGTATGGCCAGGTTGGTTTAAGCCTATAAACTGACTGGGCACCTAGAACAGAAATGCCAATACCTCACAGACATGACGTCTGATTGACGCGTTGTCTTTCGCGTTGGCTTCCTTATGATGATATGGAACTACAGAATACATCAAATTGAGACATCGTGGTAGTTTTTTTATTGAGACTTGGATCGAGGTGTGGAGACACACAGAATCGAGCGGATGAGTGCGAGAACCTGAGGACTGGCTGCGACTGAGATGAAAGGATCCTCCGTGGTTTCGATAAGGACTATACTGTACTAGGATACTCTGTGTGTTCGACAGTGATGACTTCTATACCAGGATCTTCTGTGGGTTTGACAGTAGTGTCTACTATATCGGGATCCTCCATGGGTTTGAGAGTGACGGCTTTTGTACTAGGATCCTATGTTGTCTCGACAGCGCTAATATTATTCCTAGATCCTACGTGGGTTCGACAGACAAGATGATTTTGAGGCTACATATAATCATCTCTATCCCTTATCATGAGTTGTATACATGTGTCAGCTGAGTCCTTTATTTCAACCATTTATTATCTTGGTGATTGACTTTACTTCTATTCTGGAATTGTTTGTGCTTGGGCTCGAGATTTGGAGCCAGACTGTGATTGATATCATAGTTATATGTACGAGAATATACCTAATAATGGTTGGTTGATACTTTGTGGTTGTATTTTATTTGAATTCATTCTACTTAGTGGATTATGGGAGACCTTAGGGGATATCGGGGTCCCCTACTGAGTATTGTTATACTCACCCATGCACGGGCTTCGCCCTCACCTTGTTGTGTTCTGTGCAGAAGACGGTCAGAAGTGATAGACGATGAGGGTGAAAGACTGGAGGCTACTCAGAGATGGAATATAAGGGACATACCTCAGAGATGAGAGTTCTAATTCTGTACCTAACCATCAGGTAGGATTTCTTGGTGGATGATCCAAGAGATTTTTCTTTCTTTGTACTTCTACTTGTACTTGTTGTTCATTTGGGTTTGTATACTAGCGCACTTAATTTCTGCACACATTTATTTTCTATTTTAGTACATGATGCCTCTACTGCTTGTGTTCAGACTGTGTGTGTTACAGGTTTAAAGGCAATGCCTTCCCTTTTTATCAGGGATTCACTTTTGGTGCTAGTCAGCAGCCCCTAGCCTATGGAAGGCGGGATAGGGGTAGTCACGGCACGGGCCCTGAGGACGGGTCGTGACACCACAGGTTAGCTAAACCCGGGCATAACTTCTTACCAACTACCCATTCCTTTAAATCCTTATCTATATGATCCAAACTGTAAGAAAAAGTATAAAATACTTTCCTTTGATACCACATTGTAACATACTGGTTCTAGAACCCGCCCAAAGGTGCCCCACACCTGGTTGGTCACTTGGACTCAAGGGCATTTCCTGAAACACTAGAGCCTTCTGACTAGAACTGAGGGCCTTAGGTGTGATTGTGGAGAACCTATTCCGTCATTGGTAGAGTGACACAGTGGAAAAAATAGTGCATTGTAGAAGAAGTAGTAATACCATGAAACAAAAGTAAACAACAAAATAGTAATTGTATAAAAAACAAAACATATATAAACAATGATGCATGTAACATGTTTCTAGGAATGTATCCAAACAAGTCACAATGAAATTAATACAATATTGAATCCAAAGTATAGAAAAAAGTAAAATCCAATAGCATTACAAGCCTCAGCTTGGTCTTATGCTCTCATGATCCAACAACAATCAAGTAACTAAGGATGAATGGCACTTTCCCTTATACATACCTGCAACCATTTAATCTATTTGGGACCAAAATCATGAACCAAACATGGTCTGAGATGAATCCTAGTAGGCATCCACCAAAAGATATGGGCCTAACTGTTAATGAATATATATAGTAAGAAATAAAATAAGGAGGACACAAAATTAAAGAATCCTAAAGGTTCAATTACATTCATTTTCATTTATTAATTAGTCAAATCAATGAATAATGAATCCCAAGATCTAGCCTATAATCGATATCCCTCTGTGAAATTGAAACAACAAACATTTCAAAAGGCCATCTAAATCACCATGTAAAACTGAGTCTAATATTCTAATTTTTCTAGGAAGAGTCATCACAACAACAATCAATCAATCATAACAACCCTCTAGGAAATCTCCCATGTTCTAACCCATTTATTTTAGGTATGACATTAAATAAATACTACCAATCACTAGAGGATATCTCACAGTCAAAACCACTGGGTCAAGAAGGAATCAATAATTTATTCACGGCCTCCGGGTAGCTCTCAGGACAATACCCCTAGGTCAGCGTAGTATAAATAATCATTAACAACCTTTGGGTAGATCTCATGATCAATAGCCCCTGGGTCAAAATCTATGCCACGTCTCTCATAGTCCGGTGTAAATAAACAAGAAAACCCCAATATTTTTCCTGGTCCATGGCTCTCAAAGTCCACTTGAAGATCAGTGCACATATAACATTCATTAAAGGCTTCACACTCAATTCAAACTATTACATGGCTCAACATTAATCAAAGCATAAAAATAGGTGTCACATATAACCAATAATCTTCATCCAAAATAAATCAAGGAATTGGAACATGTTATGCCTCATATGAATGCTAGGCCAAGTATCCCTAAATCAAAAAAACTAGGGAAACACACCCATGGGTTGTCCCGTAAACAAGGAATCAAACATTAATAATATGATACAACTCCTTTTTCAATCAATTAACCCATAGCATGATGATAATAGAGCTAAAATATAAGACACCCAATACCCCAATATGGATATTCTTTTATTTATGCATATATAATCCAAATACTATCAAAGAATGGAACAAAACACCTTCCTCGATGTTAAGATAACTCTATTAATGAACGTAGGCCCTTGAATCGGACTAGAATAACATATATATAAAAAATAAAAAAATATGTTTGACCATAGTTAACAAAAGATAGAAGAGAAATTATGAAGTGAGGCTCTAAGGGTACAGAGAACTCACCGGTGGGAATCCAACACACTCAGCGATGACTCAATGGGATCTCAGACATAGGAACGGTAGGCACATGATGTTCTCATCAATCTCACCACTCTCCATTACAAAACACAGGAAGAAGAATAGAATCTTGAAGATGATATGCATCATATGACTAATTAATCAAATAAAAATAGAAGTGCATGACGTTTTCAATAAATGTACAATCCATGTACTAGTCATAACTAGCTTGTGCATTAGGCGGTCTACAGGGTCACCCACATGACCATGTACTGATCCATTATATGGCTAGTATACAGCTACATGTGGCAACTAGGAACCCGAATTGCATTCAAAATTACAAGGCGTTTACTTACAAAATTTTCCCTTTCTACTATTTTCCTAAAAAAAAAACTCGAAATAAATATTTATACATGAAATGAAGATTCAGATTCTTTAATAACAAGTTTGGTTTCCCATATTTAATAGAATAGAAGTCTAATTTGAAATGAATTTTGAATCTAAATCCTATTTATTCCTTCATGGTTGTTCTATGATTTCATAGGATATTGTCATTTTAAATTGAGAAAAGGTTTTTCTCCTCAATCCATTATGATTTATTTTATATTAATTATTTTTATTCATAAGAATATAATCATTTTTATGGTTTATATCTTTTTATCAAGGATAATGGGATTCAATTATTTTTTTTGTCCCTTCCAAGGATTTATCTCCACATATCACTTTTTTTTAAAAAATCACATGATCTAAGTATCTGAACAAAAAATAATATGTTCAATCACTCGTTTAAGAAAAGTAATCTTAAATGAGGTAATAGTTTTTTAAATAAATTGGTGCTTAAATTTATGATTTATTTTTGAAAAAATTTACACTATTTGGAAGTGCCCATTTTTATCATTTAAATGGTTTCATACCTCTGTAAAACATTAAAACCAATTAACCATAGGGATTTATTAATTTGAATTCTATATAATTAAATTCATGATTAAGGGTTTTTTATGATACTAGTTCTAATATATATTCTTAATGAAATTATTTCAATAATAATATAAAATATAGCCTTGGAATTAGAATAAAATATAACAAATAAATATAAATAATAGAAGAAAAAAGGATTTCAATCTAATAGGGGAAGTCATATTCTATTTTATTAAATTAATCTTCAATAATATGTATTTTTACAAATATATGAAATATAAATTATCTAATTATTATAGAAATTCTAGATCATATTAAAATATAAAATAATTAATCTTGTGACTCTACAGCTATATAAATGATCATTATAAACCAAATTTATTCCAAAAATAATAGAATATATGGTATTTGGTTTAATATTTTTATATACATATGGTGGTTCCAAAAGGTAATATATAAAATGATTTTAGTACATAGGAAATCCATGAAAATAAATTGAATTTCTATTGATTTTTTCACCTCCAATATTTCTAAAAAGAAATTCTATTTATATATAATAGTGGATTTGAAAATATTATAATTATAGGTTGAAATATCTTATAAATCCCCATTTATAATTTTCCTCCCTCTAACCCATGATATAATGATCATATCAACAGATCACCCATCTACTTATTTTTGGTCTTTCTATAAGTACACTAGTTTCCTCTTAGATATATGTTTTGTTCCTCATTAATTTTACAGAACTCAAAAATCTTATCCAAGTGTAACAATGTATTAAATTGTTATTCCATTATTTTCTAGAACATCATCAATATATTCACCCTAAAAATATAATCATCATTCTGTAAATATTCTTGTCCCACAATTATAGATAAATCCATTTTCATCACCAAAAAATAAAATTTTTATGTCCATTAAATCATTGTTAATGTGAGTGATATTCTTAGCCATCTATTTTATTATCACCAAAATTGTGCTAATATACACCTACTATATCTTCTTTAATACAATAACTGATAAAAAACATCTAATATTATAACTAATAATGAAAAAATTTAGCCATTATAGATTTCTCATTTAGCAATATTATATTTATCATCACTAGTATTAGAATTACCAGAAACTACAACAATAGTTTTAGTATTCATCAACAAGAAAAAAACACTACAGTATCCAATATTAGTCTAAACAATAAATTTATATTAAAAAAATTCAATTAAATTTATATAATAACCCATTAATTTACACATATCCATTAAATAATAAATATTAATAACATTGAGAAAATCCTATATAATGTAATTAAATTAGATAGGTATATTTTTTAAAACAATTATAATATATAGAAAAATAAAAATTCATTAAGGAGACCTGTAGGCAATCATCTCTAAGGATAAACCCATCCACATAGAAAAAAAAGTGTACCTATAATAAAAATAATTATTTATTTTAGTATTATTAATTAATGAAGTGGAAAAGGTAATTATTTCAATAATTAAAAGGGGATAAAAATAAAAGGATAATTTAATTTCTAAATACAACATATTACAATATATAATAAAAATTTGTTTTTTTAAAATTTTTAGTTTCTACAACACATTTTGAACTCAAATATGTCATTTTTAAATTAAAATATAAACCTTCAATCATACAATGCATTTAATGTTTTATAATTATTCGAAGTAAATTTTTACAAATAAAGAAGAATCATTAGTCTCTATCCTTATGAATCGTGACAATCCATGATGGTTTTATCAGTTTTGTGTATATATTGTATATTTTTAATTAGAATTTAACTTTAAAACGATTAGACAATCGATTTACTCATTTCTATAATGTTCATCATATTTATGATTTTTTAATTTTACAAGAACAATAATTAATCATTTATCATTTTTTGAAGGGATTGGAAAAATACAAGAACGTTATATTAGTTATGAGTATGTCATTTGTTTTGAAAAAATATAACATATAAATTAAAAACACATACTTTTAGCATCATTTCAACACCATTTTCCGAATTTCGGTGTGGATAATTCCTATTGGTCAGATATTAATAAAAAATGATATTTAAAAAGAATCCCAACAATATATGTTGTTTTAAAAAAAATAAATAATTAGTACTATGTTTTGAATGAAAATGTATATATAAACTAATCACACATAGTTTTATTCATATTTTCAACATCATGAGTCAAATTGATGTCTTTATATTTTCTAAAAATCATAAATTAAAAATTGTTTATTTTAATAAAGTACAATAAATATCATAGTATTTTTTTTAATTATTTGGTGTATGCAATATACTTTTTGAACTAAAATGTCACATTTAAATGAAAAAATAGACATTATGTCATACCAAACAAAAAATGTGTTAGATTGATATAGGTTTAATTATTAATTGTAAAAAAAATTAAATTTTATAATGTGTAACATCAATATGAGCTTGGTTATATAGATATGTTTTCCTACGAGGCATGTATTAAATTGAAATTCCACTTTTAAAATAAATATAATGCATATTCTGTCATACTGTACACACCATGTTGGTGATTTACATGTTTTTATTTCTTATATTTTACTAATGAACCCCATATCATTTTCAAAATATATCACAATGATTAGGTTAATCTCTACAGGACACATTTGGGACATTGATTTTTTAAATAACGAACAACAATAATATGAGCATGTTTGATCAGTTATTAGTATGTGTAGTGGTTTCTAAACTCAAAAGTATATTTTAAAATGATAACACACCATATCAATCATATTGACCTCACAGTTTATCATATTAATATGTGGTTAATTCCTAAACATCCAAAAATGTACCATGATTTAGTGTCAAATAGTTTCATGATTATTATTGATCATTTTGTATTTTCATTTTTTTTATTTACATTTTAAATAAATTTATTAATTTTAATTAGAAAACAAATATTTTAAAAACAAGAAACTATTATTATTATATTAACGATAAAAATAATTTTTGAAATGAAGATCAGTATTTAAATATAAAATACATTATATCAAATTTTCCTGTGGTTGTATAATTTTAATTTTAAAAAATAAAATAAAAAGAACATTAGAAAAATTATAATAACTATAGTAAATAAATAAATTGGATTTTTTTATTTAATGAATTCACATATACCATTATATTTTATTATCCAAACAAATCATATTTTTAATTGAATATCAATTACTAGCTAGTAGTTTTAACTATATTCAATACCCACACAGAGAAAAATGATATATTTATGTATGAACATATCTATTTTTTCATATTAATTATCACTAATGGTTATACATAATGAGAAAATATATAATTCTATTCAAAAATTAGCTCTGGTCTATCTGTGTACTAGTTATAGTTGGAACTAACTAATTTCAAGTAATTAGAAACCTCATACTCATATCATTGGTGTATCCATTTCAATCATTGGTGTTATTCAAATACTTTAATATATTAAATATTATGGATCATATAAAATGATTCAAATTTAATATAAATAATGTAAATTTTACTAATGATGATAGGAAACCATTTTTTTTATTTCCTATAAAAACATTAAAAAATCATGTATCTTTTCCAATAATTCTAAAAATATTATATTTTGTCTCATGGACGTGTGTATTTCCAATAGTGATCATCATACAAGATAAATATAAGAAAGAGAAATTTTATAAAAATATAAAATTTAATTTAGAATTACATAAAAAAAATAAAACTTTTGTGATAAAATTTTTTCAGTGGAATATGGTATATTTGTTAAATTTACTAATTAAATAAAAACATTATTCTAATGAAATTGTTTGATACAGAACTGAGAAATTGGGAAATATTTTTAACATTATTTTATATATTTTATTATAGTAAATTATTATTATATATAAACTAACACAAATCTATTTATAAAAATCTCAAGCATATTAACCTCTATATAATGAGGCTTTGATGTTAAATAAATACAACCCAATGAAAACTTATTTTTGGTTAATATATAATATATATCATATAATTTTTTTTTTATTTGTAAAATTTTGAATATATTTTATTAAAAATTCCTAATTGAGATCACGTATATGCGCTTTTTTGGATATTACTGAAATGGTTCAAAAAAAATATCTATAGAGTATTAAAATTGTTCACAAAGTGTACCTAATTAGTCATATAAAATATTAAGTATTGAGGAAAATAAATTTTATTTTATATTTTTATAGTATTCATTTTTAACATTATATCGTATGTTTTAAGAAGATTCTATTGGCTATTATTTTTTAGAATAATATATTCAATTATAAATATTTTAGTAATATTTTATCTTATACCATTGATTATTTTTTACTGATGTGTCATTCACGAAAATTAATCTAACTTTTTATTCTTAAGGTATTCTATTTTCAATTTCTTGATATAAAAATATATTGTAAACATGAAGGTTAGGTATGGAATCATGACTTTTTAATACATTAATTTTCATTACATTTTACATACATAGGATTGTTAAAGTCTAGTGTCTTGGAAATCAGGAACAATAAAACATGAAAAACAACATAAAAAATTATTCTAATCCACTTGTACGGCTTAATTATAAGTTCATCCTAGGTAAAATTACTTCATCCCATAACCTGGAGACATACATTCAAAAGAAATGGTGGGTAGAAGGCCCGGTAAGGGTAAACATGGGAATCAGTTTACTTGTGACATCAATAAGAACATGAAAAAAACATTAGGATTTTAGAAATGTACATATAGGAATATCATAATGAAAATAAAATTAATCTTAAATTGAATATGTGGCTTCAACATTTCATTTAGACACTCATGAAAATATCACCAAGGTCCATCCCCAAGGTGTCATAAAAAGTACCAAGGATATTCACCAAGGTATCTTGAAATTTGTCATCTCTAGAGATTAATTAATTACCCAATACATTGGAGATCTATCAGGTAAAACCATTAATATATCTTTAATTTCTTGTTATCCACATAGATAATATGAAAACATTCATAAATAACTCATAGATAATAAAAGAAATGGGTTTCCTTTCAAAATCATTACATTTTAAAAAGAGCTTAAACATAACATCATTATTTAATTTATAACCCATGGTAAGGGAGTTAGTGTTGAATGTGTGTAAATTATAGAATAAAATATATAATATTTATATACTTATGAATACCCATATATAGAAATAGGTATGGGTATTTACATAATTAAAATAAGATAATTTCTTGAGAGGAAGAGATAGAAATTTTGAGAAGAAAGTTCTGCAGCATAACGAATATATAACATGGTTTAAGAAAACATTGAAAAGAGAGGGGAAAAGGGTCACCCAATCATAAATAACTCATTATACAGTGGGGGTACATAATAAGATCATTTTTTGGATATTTAAATGTAAACCCATATGAAAAGGAAACATGAATGAAAAGAGAATATACGATTTCTTTCACGAGAAATTCGGCAACCTAATGACGTCACTTAAAAATTCAGAAAACAAATTGATGAGAGAATAAAGGGTATATCAATAACTAGAAATTAAATTTACAGTCATTAGAACGTATATGAACATACCCTAAACATAAAGAGATGAAAACTAGAAGACACACCATAAAATAAGTCATTACTTAAAAGGGAGGGGTGAAAGGATCACTTACCTTGAAGAGTAACATTGAAGGCTTGATGTTCGGGACCTTAGAAGGCTTTAGGTCACCTTGAGAGGACTCCTTGGGAGGTAAAGATACCATAAAATCTTTGAGAAGGATTTTTAAATGAAAATAATGAAGGAATGTTATGTTATTTATAGGATAAGTGACTGAATAAATTATTAATTTCCATGGGACACCTCATCGGTGGTATTTGAAAAACCGTGGGATTGCCCATGGTATTTTCCCATGGTATTGGCCACATGGGAAAACTCATAGAAAATAACACTAATAATAAGTCTACTAGAAATATTACATCATTATTACGTCATTAATGATATTATTAAACACCTGAAACTCAAAATTACATTTTTACAATTCACTGAAAATTCAACTGTTTTAAAAAAACCCAAAAATAAAACCTAACCTAATATCAATGCCCTGAACTAAAAAATGAATCCCATTTCATGAAAATAATTTTCTAAATATTTTTAATTTAAATTTTAAATAAAATCAATATTTATTCCAAAAATACAACTTTAAAACTATAACTCATTTTGTGAGACCTTAAAAAAGTAATCAAGGTCCCATGAAATTATCGTATAACCATAAGAAAATAAAGTAAAAAATTTATAATTAAATTTTATGAAGATATATTTCAATTTTAAATTATTAAATTAATTATAAAATTTTAAATAAAATATTTCTGACATTCAAAAATACCAAAGCTTGAACTACGATCATTTTTTCACTTTTAAGATGTCTAAAATGTATTTATACATTAATGGGAAAATTTTCTATTTTTCGGGTCAAATTACTATTGATTACTATTCCTATGGTAATGATATTATTCCTACTTTAATATTCTCTAAAAACCAAGTTGATCTTATTAGACTCTAAATTTCTCACTGATCACATCTTTAGAATACTGTTTCTTGAAAATCATTTCAAATTATTAATTATTTAATGAATAAAAAAATTTAAAATACAATATTTTCCTAAATTCATCAATAATACACATCCTATATTTATCCAGATATTTTAAATTCAACAAAATTTTCCATAAGAGTAAATACCAATTTTATTTATATAAAAGGAATACACAAAGTAGTTAAGGTCTCATTACATAGCCCCTTATAACACTAGCATAGGACCTAAGTGTAAGGTGTGCTATGGTGATAGAATCTTGGGGTGGCTCAAACAACATTTCCTGAGTGGTGATTTCCATCAGCTTGAACTTATCCCTTTGGCAATTCTGTTCAAGCTTCATATCTTGAAGATCGGCTTGGGCTTGGTCCAGAGCATTGCCCAGTGATGCTACATCTTTCCCAAGCTCCGACAAATGGGCTCCATATTGGTCGAGTCTGCTGGATGAGTCCATTAAATCTTCTTTCTATATTAATTAACCAAGATAACCATATTTATAAAAACACAACGTTATGATTATATTTTCCAACAGACATATTGACCAACATTCATATAACAGTTGAAACACAGCGGTCACATTTTAATTAAACCCACAAAATTTGGAAACAAATATAATTAAAAAGTTTGGGTTGTTATATTAGGAGTCTATAATTTTCAAGTAATACCAATTATTGGAAACAAATTAATGGAAAAATTTCTCATTTATGAATTCCCAACCAATGATCTCAACCATTAAATATATATAATTTCATTTATATTCCCAAGATCAATCATATAATTAATGTCCACTCTAAATTTGTTATTTTCATTTAATGTGAAAAATATTTTTATTATTGAACATTGAGTCTGTATGAACATTTAATTTTTATAATGTTGATAGTTTAGTAGTGTTGTAATGGTACCCTCAATAGGTCCTCTTGATCAATTGGGATTTCCATTAGATTTACATGATGTAACCTTCTATTTAACCTATTGTTTCTAATTAAATAATAAAATATCTCAGTTTAAACCTATTTTCATTATTTGTTAATGATTGATAATATAAAATAAATTCTAAAGTATTTAGGTTATTATAATTTTTTATCATTATAGTATTTAAGTATTATTCATTTAATATTTCAATAGAATGTTTGATCATTTGAAGATCAAGATCATCAAGGAGGATGTGTATCTCGGTGTTTGGATCATGGGATATGTGAATCCCTAATCACACATGATCTTTTTTATGTAGTTTATTGTATAAAATATCTCCCTATATATTTTACATTTTACAAATATTATCAAAGAGATAATTAGGTTCTATTCGATATAATTTTCATATAATTTCAACCTATAAAATTTTTGTACAACAAATATATCACGGGTTTATTATTCACATTTGGTAAAACATTTATTAAAAAATTGATTAATATGGTTATGTAAGGCCTTTAAGAGGATCTTATACACTAAAAAGGGTAGTGTGTGACTCTGTACTTTTTAATTGTTGTTTTCAATATCTTTCCAATTAATCCCTCAAAAGAAACATGATTATCACATTATTCTATAATTGAAAGTTTTTCTAATATGAATCAATTTCATGATATACCTTCTTAAATTTATCATCTATATCTACCAATGACTATACATTCCTAATGTATTCTAATTTAAAAACACCAACACATGCACATGTAACACATACATACTATTTATATGCTTCATGTCTACTATGTGAGGTCTTTATAAGCTACATAAAGTAGTGATTATTATTTCTAAATTATATTTTTTTGGAATATATAAAATCATTATTATATAGTTAATTCCATATAAGAATAAATATATATTATATCACACTTCTACATGATTGTCATCCATTTTTTGTGTTTTCAAAAACATTATGTCTCATTTTAATTACATGATTCTCAATTCAAAGAACATTAAGTTTGATTTATGTCATATGATATTTTGATTAGATAACTAGTATGTAAACATTGGAATATAATTTGGTTATGTTAACATATAAAATAAATTTTATAATGTGTTATTGAAATGTATTTAGATATTTATGGAAATCTCATAAATCTCAGTTATATAAAGTCTAAATTACATAAAAATTAATTATTTTGATAACCTATGGTTGATCTCTATATGAGTTTAGTCAAAAATAGTTTTTATCTATTTTTAGTATTTATTTGTAACATCAATATAAAAAAATTTAATAACTAACAATATTACTTGTGCTACAAATACATGACATATAATTTTCTTAATAATAAAAAAATTAAAAACAAAATTATGTTGTGTAGAAATAAAATAGATCTAATATAAATATTAAATCTTTGTGAATTCAATCATTGATGTTCATAATGAATAAATTCACATTTAACTAGTCATATAGTGACAAATCCGTAACACTCTACACCTTCCAATTTGAATATTGATTATCTTATTGAATTTATTTGAGATACCAATCTAATAAATTTCATTACCTATTCCAATATATATTTTTTAATAACCTAAATAGAAAAGGGATAATTTAATAATATGTAAAAATAGAATAGATTATATGCAGGGAAAGGTGACCACAACTCACTATTTGATTAAATATAAATAACTTTAGAGAAAAAATAATAAAAAACATTGATGCAAAATTGAAACTAATTGAATCACTCTTTACCTCCCTTAAAAGAGTAGGTGTTTCTTCTCTTTCACTATAGATTTTTCAAAATAACATTGGGAGAATCATGTTAGGTATTACTATAAGTGATACTGAAAAGAGAAAATAAAATTATTCATATATATATAACTACAATAGATAAATTGGCTTAACTACATTGGGATTGAACGGAATACAGTGGGTATCCAGTATATATGTTACAATGAATAATAATAAATTTCATAGGATGACATCGCCAAAAACACCACCAAATTTCATGTCAGACCTCAAAATGTGTATGGGGTGATTTGTAATAAGTTCTCATGTGGAAGTGGAATATATTTCATCATCTAAAAACTCTATAAATGGTTTATTACTCTACCCCCCTTTTTATTTTTTAATTAATGTACATGATCAAATGAAATGATTTTAATTTATAGATATTTTTTAATTGAAGAATAAATTAATCCAATTTTTATAATTTATCCTATCTTGGAAGCACACAATACAATAAGTGATTATTAATTATTTACCTATCATCATATTTTTTAAACACCATGGCATCAATATAGTAATCTTTACAAAAAACTAAAGTTCCTATAACATCACAAATAAGTTATCCTTTATGTGTTATATAATTAAAAATGTTTTTTAGGTAAATATTATTCTTCACAATAATGTAAGTAAAATTTTATATGAATCCACGATGAACATTAAAATATCAAGAACACCATAATTTTCTCAAAATAACCTTTTCATATTGGAATATTATCTATATGGAAACATTCATGAATCATGTATATCATGTGAGACAACACATATAAAATATGTACCAAACAAGGGGACTTTTATATAGAAATCATTTACCATTACGAATCCCCAAAATTTTTAAAATTATAATGTAAAGGGAAAAAATATCTCTTATCTATTACATAGAAAATAAACATATAAATCAATGGTGGTGGTGTGGAAAATTACATATTTAGGGATACATTGTTATTATATTATTATATTTCATCCATCTATCAAATTTATTCACCTCAAAATCAAAATAACTTCTACACATGTGTATTTATCAATTTATTATCATAATTTCTATATAATGACTATTAACTATGTATTTTTCATTTATTCTTAAATATTCTTCAAATTTTACTTTTGTATTCCCTTATATCCTTATTTGTCAGATTAATTTATTTTCTGAAAAATATATTAATGAATTGATTAATTATTTAGGGATTTAATTAATTAAATTAAATTAAATTTTTTTAAAATCAATAAATTATCAATTTTTTAAAAAACACCAAATTATTCCACTAAAATAAAAATATGTAATATCTAGTTATTAAATTTGAAATCAGTGGGGATAGTTTCTTTGAATTTCTAGGTAAAATAATATAATTTTTTTCTCTATAAATAATAATCCATATAAACATTTCAATAAATGTATATCATATAATAATGAGGTGTAATAAAAAATATATAGATATTAATTGAAGAAATATTTCATTACAATATATTTGGAAGTGTCATAATACCTAAATATATTTAAAACCAAAAATAATCAATTATCACCCAAAATCATTCAATAATATGTTAACCCCAATATGCATTTTCAGCATCCCACAATGGAAATATATCTCTCTTCAATCAATGAGTTTTATATATTTTCATTTTCATTATTAATTAAATGAAATATTTCAATAGTATTTCACCATTTCTTGCATCCCAAGTACCAAAATTCATTGATTTCATTGAGTAAATATATATCATAGATGATTTTAAAATGAAGTATTGGTCTTAGAGTTTAAAATGTGACAAATTCAATGGATTAGTGTTTTATTTCTGTATTGAACCATACCAACATGGCCCACCAAGCCTATGGAAGGCTGATCCATAAAAACCCCAATTTTGGCTAAAATAGTAGAGAGGCTATAGAAATGTTCCAAGTTGTCATGATATATAATTTTAACCCTTTTTATAATATATATATAGTTTCACACACAATCAGCTCTAAGATAAGATGTAGAGGAATAATAATGTATATTATAATCTTTAGTGAACATGAATGAAATATTTTCTGGGGAATACATCATCCTATGAGAAAATAATCTATGATTTTAATGTCAAAAGTACATAAAAATTTAGAAATGATTTCCCAAAATGAAAAAATCGGTGATAGAAATTTGAGAGAGATAAGCACTTAATATCCTAGGGAAACCATCATTAGTAATCAATGAACTCAATTATCCAGACAATATATTAATATCTCCACAGAATTATCCACAATATTCATAACACACAACATTTGTGAAAAATGTCCATGATAGTGTGAGTATAGAAATAACATTGTGGATTCCCAAAAAACCATAATTACAATAATAAAAATTATAGTATATATCATCTATACTCATAACTATAGGTAAATGTAATCCTTCTTAATATATGCTAAAAAAGAAACCCAGATGACTACGAGAGTGATCTTCATCTCACATATTATCCAAGAAATATGGGTCTAACATCATATCTCTAGGTCCATCATTAGTTCCCATTATATTAATGGTATGTCTAAGAAAACAAAGAGACTAACAATATTCTCAACATTAATCCACATCTTAATGGATAAAATATCAAATAAAGAACCTGCACCCTATTAGAGTAGGTGTATCTCATTAAATAAATTGATAAAAATTTTCTCTAGTTTCCTCGGGGTTCCACTAAGTATATATGGGACTCATTACCTAGTGTGTCCTATGAATGCCTCTCAAAAAAATTGAGTTTGAAAAACTGACCTATATACCCATAAAAATTGGCACTGACCCAACCCATCATATACCTTATGGGAGTTCCCGATCCACATGGGCTACAGAATAGATCCTTGGAATCAACAACAACCAAATGAAACGATTTCTACAAACGTAAAGAGTAAAACATGAAATAAATGTATCTATATGCAAGTAATAATCAATAAAACTTGTTAACTAAAAATATATGTCATAGAAAAAAGGAATCAATTTTATTGATACAAAAAAATATCTAAATAATATCCAAGGTAAAATAAAAATTGAAAAGGATTACTAAAAATTAAATAGTGATTCAGTGTGATAGTGTGGGGATAAGTAACACCATGTAAATACTGGATACCTAGACATGGTTATATAAAACCCTCATGACCACCATATATCACAATGCATTTCCTTGCACTGAATGATCTAACAAGTTATATGCACAACCAAAGGGGTACATGTGTTGTGAGATAAATATTCATAGTAAGATTCCGCAAAGGTGTTCTATAATAGGTCACTGTATAACAATCTGAACCATGCTCTACTTTTGAAAAATAGGGAATGATAGTCAGTTTAATAATTTTTATATCAAAATAATTATAAGTAAATCCCCTTTTAAAAATTTAAAAATAATTTAGGGGAAACATTCTCAAAACATGTCACAAATATCAAGGAATTCCAATCATGTATCACATATCATATCAAATCCAAATAAGTATTAATGTAATCAACGGTAACTCACACTAAGGATTACTACATGTTATGCTATCTAGACACTAGTACCTCAAAAATATAAAATAATGAACACTCAATATGTGGTCACTTCCATCATATTTATTGATAATAGGAACACCTCAAATAGTGAACCTCCCAAAAATTCTAACATGTACTTGGAACAATAAGCCTAAAGAAAAGAGGAACACGCCATTAATAAACCCCAAAATAATTTCTACTGATGTGGACTATTTCTACACCACCCACCTAATTACCCAAGGCTTCATATGTGCTACATATTCCTAATAAAATTTTCAAAATAATGAAATGAAATACCTTTAATTAATATATTTTACAATGTTTCGAAAAATCTTTTTTCTTTCTACCATAAAAAGGTAAACCCATATTTACAAAAAAAATCCATTTTAACACAATCATGTAAATAAATCATTCTAGTTAATTTAGAAAACAATTTATAAACACTATAGTAATCATGGTTCACCCTACGAAGTCTAGGGACAGAACTACTTACCTCATCCATAGGTCACACATGTCGACAAGGGAATCTGTTGACATAGAAGAATGAAAAGACAAAATCATATTCTTTAGAATATATCCTTAAAACTCAGAATTAATTCCAAAATTGAACTTATTGGATGGTAATGTACAACCAACATGCCCCTCACAAAACACACATGCTTCACTACAACAGACCCAATGGTCATCCTCAGAATGAATATTTCAAAAAAAATCTCATCATGGTCAAGAAGAATCATCCCCACAATAAAAACTATTTTAAACACGTAGTACAATGGTGCTAGTATGATATACATAAATGCAGAAGTTGAAATATCACATACCTATATAGAGGCAATAAAACCAGAATTAAGATACATCATGGACCAAAATGATCCATAATGAGTAGGTATCCTAAAAATCAAATGGGTGGGATTCTAGGATTTGAGAGTGGAGATTCCACGTTGAATGAAAATCAATCTGATGTGATGGGCATAATAACTACAGGAAATAAAAAATTAACAATATGATTCTCGGGGTCTAGATGTGAACTCCAAAAAATGCATATTCTCTAAAAAATGAATCACTTTATTTTAAAAAACTATTATAATTTTATTTTAAAAAACAAATTTCATGATGTGAAACATTTAACTAATTTTACCAGTTCATGGAGACATATGGGAAGAGGTATCACATCGAGTAACAATTTTGTGATTTTAAAATAACTAGTATGAATATTCTTAATAAAAATTTATTGAATCCCCATAGTGAACTTGTACAAAATGATAAATTCTATTATATTTTTTCACATATATACCATGACTCTATTAATTACAAAATGAATTCATCCCTGTAATTCTGCTCATTATCCCCAATATACTCTCTTTATCCTCATAAGTCCTATAATTCATCAAAATGAATATTCAAGTGAAAAGGTGGTGATAAATACATAATATATGGTTAAAATGTGTTAAAACTCCCCACTGTAAGTTAGTTTGTCCCTAGTATGTCATATCAAAGAATGGTGTTTGAAAAGAGGTGACATCACTACTCCATCATCAAAGTATTTAGCTCCCATGTCCCCTGAGAATATAATATGTGTGACTATAATACTCATAATAAAGTAATAAAAATACCACAAATATTTGAATCCAATTATTCAATGATAGACACCAGTTGAACTATAACAGAAACATCTAACTCCAATTTAATTTCTTCCAAACTAACAATGTGAGAGTGATTAGGATTGTACATCAATTGATGATATAAATGGAAAACATCATGAATACCAATAAACTAATTTAGAAATGTGAACTAATAATAATTATCCCCAATATATCTAATAAAATCAAATATTTTGACATATATTTGATCGAAATTTTCATACTCACCATGTTGATGATCACTAAACCGAGCAGAAACATTTATGAAAACCTAGACACCAACGAAAAACTATAAAAGTCAACTTTAATAAATCACATATAATTTATTCCAAATTTGAGCTAAACTAGTTTCCAATGTGTATCCCAGTGGGGATTCCTAACTTGAACGAGGGAGTTATGGAGGTGTCTAGGGATTTTTCGGAGCATGGAACGAAGTTTTAGGCTAAAAATGGTCTGGCACACAGTTTGTGCATAGCCTGCGCACGACAATGGTAAACCATGAACCATGGTGCAGGCTTCGTAGAGGCCGGAGCATGGACTGTGCAAGGTTTGAGGAAACTATGCGGGGTGGTCATGTGGTTTCCCCTTGCCATGCAGGAAGGTCCGCACGGTCTCCACATGGTTTGTCAGGTTGTGCAGGTAAACAAATTTAATTAATTTTTAATTAAATTGATTAAATATGACAACCCTGATTTTATTACAAATTTACAGATGATTTATTAAATAAAATTTAACTTGATACAACAAGAATTTTTGAGAGGTTTAGTGTATTTGGGGCTTATGATCATTACATAAAAACATAAAAAATGAAATACAACATCTTTATTGTAATCATCCTTTACATGACCACTACATTCCCTCATACTTAGCATTGCATGGGGTAACCTGAGGACATGCATAAGAAAATGGTGAGCTATAAATCCCAGTAAGGGAGTACACATAGAATAACATGAGGAGTACAATACATGTTAGACAATAGGAATATCAATATAAAATAAAAGAAACATGAACATAAAGGCATTATAAAACATGATAATCATAACATAGAAATGTGGCAACAACACTTATCATGGATTTAGCATGAGCCAAGTCTCATTGCACATGGAGCATGAGTAAATCCCCAGTGCAAATAAAGCACTAGTAAACCCTCATTTCACTTGAATTATCATTATTCAACACTAATTGCACATGACGTATCACGACACTACACTTTACCCAATGCATTGGAGTGCTATAAGGGCGCACCCTTCTTAAACATTTCATTTCATGCATAAGTGTGCCACATGGATCGTAAAACATTGATTCCAAAAACATAATCATTTATTCCACGATAAAAGAATGTGTAATTCATACATGAATCATTATAATCAATAAGTAAATGTGCATAAAGGTGAATACCCTTGATGGATAAATGGGCATGGTATTCACTACACAAAGGCATTGGCTTAGAAAATCGGTGCAATTTCAGCAGCGTAACGGTGTGACATAAGAATTCATAAAAATGGTTGATGAGAGAGAAAGGGGTTCCTCATAATATTTACATGTAATGGACAGTAAGGAGGTAATATAGATACATTTCCCAACAATTGTAATCGAATTTAGATTCATGATACAAAATTATTACTTGAATGTAAAAGAAGAGAGAGAAGTTCCTTTCAGAATTTCGGCACAGTAACGGGTGTACATGGGAGGAATTTAATGGGAGATAAAGGGGTCCCCCATCATTCAAACAATAATAGGGCAGTATGGGGGAGGTGATAATCAATACCCCAACATTCAAAATTTAAATTAAAATGGAAATACAACTTAAAGAAAATTGAAAAAAAGGAGAAAGGAAGAAAAAACCCTTACTTGGATGTGTGCTTCCAAAGGCTAGAGAGAGGCTTGTGAGAGGATTCTTAGGAGCTTGGGGCACCTTGGGATGAGTCTATAGAGATTAGGGAAGAGTTTGGACGAACTACAAAGGCTTTGAGTGGGGAGGAAGTGGGAGCCTGGGTGGGTTTATATAGGAAAGGTGAGGGAATACTTTATTATTTAGGTTTGGGTCCCCTTACATTAAATTAATTCAACCACAGACCATCCCATGGTTTTTTCCCATGATTTTTGTCAAAGGGAAGTGGAAATAAATATTTTATAAGGAAAATGTCCAAAATTCTTAAAATATTAGGGTTTCTTATGTGGAGGTGAGTCACACTTCCATGGAAATTAATTTAAAAAGGCAAGGTGTTGAATATGTCTTGAGGGGTCCATTAATGCTTTGAAAAGTAAGTCAAAAAAACCCAAAATCACATTATTTTAATGGTAAAACATAGATTGGCCGAAAATAAGGACTATAGTATTTTATTACATCACTATTGTGTCATTATGATGTCATAAAATGCATTATATATTTAAACGGTATTTAATTTTTACCCAAAAATTTGATTGTATCAGAAAATTATGAAAAATTCACCGTTGGAAAATTTCGACCTCCAGATTCCATAAATGAAATTTATTTTATCTAATTTTTTTTATAAATAGGTTAATTTTTACTTTTAAAATAAAAACTGACATTTATCGAAAATTCAAGGGTTTTGACAGAAATGGATTTCAAACATTAATAAAAAAATTTAATAAAATTATATGATCATTTATATTTAAAAAACAATTAATTTAATAATAATATTGTTATTTTATTAAAATATTATTTAATTCAAAAATCCATTAATTTAATAAAATAAATTTCTTAATTAAATAATAACTAAAAACACCATTTGTACTTTATGAACTATTTTCAATGTATCAAAAATGACTAGAAATAATATTCATTAATATATAAAAAAATAATTTACATGAACATAGTACTGCTTATTTGTTACATAACCCATTAAAACAACCGCATAAGACCTATGGGTAAGGTGTGCGATGGTGACAGACTCTTGGGGTGGCTCGGATAACATCGCTCGAGTGGTAATTTCAATCAACTTCCACTTTTCCCGTAGATGGTCACGTTCGAGCTTGACATGATGAAGATCAGCTTGGGCTTGGTCAAGAGCAAAGCCCAAGGATGCCACCTCTTTTCTGAGCTCTGAGAAATGCACTTCGTATGTGGAAATTATACTGGATGAGTCCATCACTTCTTTTGTCTGAGTAAATTGGATATGTTAATGTCCTATATTTATACTAATCATGTGATTACTGTTCAACGACTATATTAGCAACGGTCAAAATTCTTAACATAAAAGCAAAGAAGTTGACATCTTTTAAAAATATTTTTCATAAATAGACATTTAACATGATCAAGAGGGATTCTCCATTAATTAAACATTGGGTTGTTATATTAAATTTTATAAAAACCAATCCTAAACCAATTCTATTCAACCAGATCGAAGGGGAGGCGCCTGGGAGCTCTCAAAGAAGCCTTTGGATGGATTTTGATCCTGCTTCTCCATCTGATCTCCATTTCGAACGCCTTTTATCTTGTTGGATCTGTAATGGTAAGTCCTCAATTCCCTTTCAATCATTCTTTATTCTTCTGGTTATCATGAACAAAGATTGTATTAAGGCTCATATGCCCAAATTTCTCATTCTTTGTCTGTTCTTCAAATTTCTTCCTAACCAGGATGAATCAAAGCCTATTACTGGACGAGCTATGTAGTATGAGCCTAAGGTAGGTCTTCTCGTGATTTTCACTGAATGTCAAGCTGTTTATATATGGCAGAGTTCCGCAGGCCCACTTTTGGGATGCCTCTTGAACCTAAAATTTAACCATGTTATTACATAGCATGTTGTAGGTTATATACCTTGGACATTAACCACCCCTTGAGGGCATTAACTTAATGAATCTTTTATGGTTTTTGATCTAGGATGCCTATGAGGAATATTTTTCCTTCCCCTTGTGGGTTGTTAAAATTGGAAATTGAATATGAATGGAATTGCAATAAGATGAAATTCTAATTGAAATGGTTTTAGTTATAGGATGGAGTGTTTTCCCTTGACCTTGTATGCTAAATATTGAATTTATATCCCTCGTGAGTGAAATTCTTTTGAACTACTGAAAATGTGAAACAAATTCATAGTGAACTATGGAACCAATGTGAGTTTCCATGGACATGCTCATACTAGACTTGTTACTGAAATGCCGAGTGAATCATGAATCCAGAGTGAGATTCCATGGACGGAGTCAATAGGGAATGATATATCATGGGTGATACCCGAATATTATTTATAGGATCATGGGGATGGGCTCAGATGATGGACTATACCGCACCTAGAGCGAGGCTGGGTACCTAGGAGGTTCACCAGAACGGGCTTGTAGTGCGATTCCGGGCTCATAGAGGTTCTCTGGAATGGTCTTGTAGGGTGTTGGTGGATTTTATCCTTGAGTGATGCCTGGTTTCTGTATTTATTATTCTAGGAATGGGATCAAGGAATTTTTTGAACACATGAATGAAATGATTAATGAATGGAATGGATACCTGAAGCGATGCCAAGCCAAAGCACAAGCTTGGGTCGGCCTTGCTAGTTTCCCTTGTTTACTGCCTTTGATATTACACTGCTTGTTTATATATTCACTAACAGATTATCATGGATCCTTAGTGGTTTCCTGCTGGGATTCAGTCTCACACCCTATTTGGGTCATGTTTTTGGAACCAAGAAGATTATATGATTTCAGGTAATGAGAAGGGGAAAGGCCATAGTACAGGTACCTGACTTGCTGCTCGGAGTAGGAGTGCACGATACCAAGATAAGGCTTGCGATGGACATGGGATATATTTTCGTTTCCTTTTGGTATTTTGTGTACTGGTACTGCATTGTATTGATTTGTACCATCTATGGCTTTTTTCTAGACTCTTTTACCATTGCACCATTAGATATATGTCAGATCATTCTATTTTTTATCTATTTCTGCAGTTTATGTGTTGTCTACTAGTTGCCTTCTTCTTCTATTGTATGTTTGTCATTCCGCTGTGATACTTTGGTAATGAGGGTATAGTCTCCCCATAGACTCAACTATGGCTTCACTGCTAGCCGGCAGCCTCTGGCAATTGGAGAGATGTGCTTGAGGCCATGTGGCGACCGGTCCAGCTACCGAGTTGAGTGGTAAGTCAGGTAAGGACATTACAAAGTGGTATCAGAGGGCGTTTTCCTTTTCTGATATGACTTACAGTTTGGAGACTATAGACGGGAGTAGGAAGGGAAGGGACTTTGGTAATAAAATGTGCATGTGAGTTGCAAACCCGCATATAGGGAAAAGCCATGTTGCCTCGTATGGAATTATGTTATTAGTTTTAATTATTACTGTTGTTCTGATTTCATCGTTCGGTGACACAAATGGTTTTTGCTAATACAATTGATATTATTGTGGGTTCTATTTAGTTGCAACCCAATGATAGGATGGTTTGGCATCTCATGCATCATATAGGCACCCTGTTAGGAATCACATTTCATGCATTATTCCATGCTATCTAGGATGCATTAGATATTTTAGGCTGTTGTGATTAATGTTGTGATAGATATTGCATGCTGTTTTGATATTTGATTGATAGGTGTGCCTATTTTTGGGTTAGATTGGGTGCAATGAATGAAGAGTGACTTCATCTTTCATTTCATAAGGTGTATGGGCCCTTATGGATTGGGAAATGACGCACAAATGGGATGTAAATGCTAAATGAAATTGAATTGCATGGTTATATGGGAATCAAATTTTGATTCATGAGGTGTTATGGTCCCTCAAGGATCGGAACTTGGTGAACCATTAGTTAAATCATTTGATCAAAGTTATGTCAAAAGAATTAATGTTGAAAAATAGATCCTAGCCGAGACCCAGCTTTTAAGTGAGCAAGAGGTAGTGACACTAGTGGTTTTTGGGGACTATTCTGTATGCAGTCCTGGCTTTAGAAGAAGGATGTGGGTTAACGTGGTTTTTAGGAAGGTCTTGACCTGTTATTTCATGGTTCTTGTGCTCGTGAGTTTTGAACCTCGTTAAAAATCATGAACTGAGGCATGTGTTTGGCATTGCAGAGCCATGCCACTATGGTGACCTACAGTCATACGTCAGGAGAGTGGTGATGAACACGTTCCGGAGATGTTAGGCCATGGTCTACTTGAGGAAACTCTAGTTGTGCCAGTTGCGGCACTAGAGGTTCTTCTGGACACAGGTGTTGAGGCACTGTTCCGTGAGAGCTTGTTGTATTTAATGCAGACCGTTTAGGGAGCACCGTGACCTGCCCCGACTATGGAAGAGTTGACGCGTGAGTTTCAGCAGAAACATCTGCCTATGTTTTCAGAGGATGGTGGGCCACAGGCTATAGAGCCCTGGTTAGAGGTGATACAAGATATATTTAAGCATTTGAAGATGCCTTCGGAGAGGAGGGTCAAGATTGCTATGTACATGTTGCGTGATTCCTCCAAGAGGTGGTGGGATGTGATCACACAGTCAGATTGTTATCAGGAGATGGATTGGATAGAGTTTCATACATCCATATATGATTTCATTTATCCTGGTGGGTGATGAGCTGTTGACGGCCATGCATTTTGAGGATGGTATGAGATATGACATTTGACATCAGGTAATTATCTTCAGGTTAACTACCATTTCTAGAATTATGAACCAGACAGTAATTATAGAACATAACCTGAGAGAGGCTGGAGGTTCGAGGAAGAGCTGTTCGACATTGAGATCAGGTACTACAGCGACTGTAAGTAGGAAGTGTCGTCTGGAGCTTCTACATGGTGATTCTAGCAGTCTAAACCAATCTTCGGTTAGAAATCTGAGGTTCTACCAGTGATTTAGGCTGGGACACATGAAGCCGCAATGTCTGAGGGACCCAATCTAGTGTCAATCATGTGGCAAGATGGGTCATCTTCAATGGTTCTGCATAATTTTCCACTAGTAGCCAGTGATAGAGGGTCGCACTAACTCTATATGCAGAAGTAGGGTTGGAAGATTCTCATCAGATAGATAGTTGGGGTGCGACTAGCCGATTAGGCTGAGGTAGTGGTTGTGGAAGAGGTATCCAGGCACAAGGTAAACCGAGATGTCAGAGTGGGCCAACTCCAGGTAGTGAGGTTTTCTCACATGGTCGTGGTTCAGGAAATATGTATTCAGTGCAGCCTACTTCCAAGGATCAGGGAGTGGGACCGTCTATGGTGAGAGGTACGATCATAGTAGCATCTATTATTTCATCTACACTCTTTGATATAGGAGCATCACACAGTTGTATATCTGCGTCTATATTGAAAAGCCTTGGGTTAGTTGTGTTGTCTTCTGATGGCGTCTTGATGCTAGACACACCACTATGTGTTAGGGAAGAGATTGTACGTAAGTTCAGAGGGTGCCCCCTTGATGTTGGAGGGTGTCACTTCATCTGGCATCTTTATGTTCCTAAGATGGCAGGTTTTGATGTCATTCTCGGCATGGACTAGCTAGTAGCATTTCGAGCTTATGTTGATTGTTACTGCTGGAGGTTGATTTTCACATCACCAGAGGGTGCAGTGTATACTCTTAAGGGCGAGTGGGATATCTAGGAAATCCGAGCTAGACCAGAGCGTCTTGGGATGGATAGGATGACAACCCAGATCACTAGTTTCTTTCTGGATGATTAGGGAGTGAGTCATACGGACCTTCCTCCAGTAGTTGAGTGCATCAGGGATGTTTTCCTAAAAAAAATTAATGTTTACCTCCAGAGAGAGAGGTGGAACTCCCTATATAGATAATTCTAGGAGTGGAACCAGTATCCATTCCACCTTACAGGATTGCTACGACTGAGTTGCAAGAGCTCAATAAATAGCTCAAAAATTTGGAGGCAAAGGGTTTTATTCGACCCAGCACTTCTCTGTGGGGTTTGCTGGCCCTTTTTACAAAAAAAAGGCAGACGAGGCTCTTAGGTTGTGCGTGGACTATTAAAAACTGTACCAACTGACGGTTAAAAACCAATATCCCTTACCTCGGATAGATGACATGTTTGACCAGCTTCGGGGAGCTAGGGTGTTCTCGAAAATTGATTTGAGGTCAGGGTATCACAAGGTGCGTGTTCGACCTGCAGACATACCTCGTACATATTTTCGTAGTAGGTATGGTTTATATGAGTAAATGGTTATGCCATTCAGTCTCATGAATGCGCCAGCGATTTTCATGTCTTTGATGAATCGTGTGTTTCATCCTTATTTAGACTCATTCGTCGTGGTTTTCATGGACGATATTTTGGTGTTTTCTCGAAATTGAAATGCCCATTCCAACCATCTTGAGATCGTCCTGAATACACTAAGAGAGAATTTGTGATATGAAAAGATTACTAAGTGCCACTTTTGGATGGATCAAATTCACTTCTTGGCCCACATTATCTCTGAGACAAGACTGTCTGTAGACGCAGAAAAGGTTAGAATTGTGGTTTATTGGGAACATCCCAAGAATGTATTTGACATACGAAGTTTCTTTGAGATTTCTGGTTATTATCGTTGTTTCATACTATATTTATCACGCTTTGCAGCACCGCTGACATGCCTAACTAAGCAGGGCGTGAAATTTGAATGGACAGATTCTTGTAAAGCAGCCTTTCAAGAGCTGAAAGGAAGGTTGACATCCGCACCAGTCCTGATACTTCCAGAATAGGACAAGAGTTACACGGTCTATTGTGACGCATCAAGTATTGGGATGGGTGCACTGTTGATGTAGGGCGATAGAGTTCTGGCGTACGGATCTTGGAAGCTAATTCCACACGAGAAGAATTATCCAATGCATGATCTTAATCTAGCAGCAGTTGTTCATTTGATGTGCTGTTGGAGACACTATTTATTGGGAGAGCATTTTGTGGTGTTCACAGACCACAAGAGCCTCAAATATATCTTTACTCAGCATGATCTGAACCTTAGGTAGTCACGGTGGGTGGAGTACCTACAGTCCTTTGATTTCGAGCTTACGTATACGCCTGGTAAGAGAAATGTAGTGGCTGATGCATTGAGCCGGAGGACACAAATACAGGTCGTACAACAATCCAGTAGAGAATGGAAGCTTATTCCCTTGTTCTCTAATATGCAACATGATGTGCAGGATAGCCAAGGGAAGTCTTTTCGATCATCCTTAGCTGTGACTTCTACCCTCCTTGACAGAGCAAGGATGAGACATCTATCAGATTCGGAAGGCCTAGTTCAATGGGAAGGTGTGTCAGGTGAGGACCCTCCTCCTGGTTTGAAGATAGGTGAGGATGAAGTTCTTTGTATCCATGGACGTGTATGGGTTCTTGTGGATATTAGAGAGGAGCTGATGCGGGAGTTTCATGCTTTGGTTTGGGCTGTTCATCCCGGAGTTACTAAGATGTATCGTGACTTGCGCTAACAGTACTGGTCGCCGGGTATGAAGAGGGAAGTGGCTATTTTCATCATGAGATGTTCCACTTGTCATCAGGTGAAGTCAGAACACCAGCGACCAGATGGGCTCTTACAGTAGTTACCTATCCTAGAGTGGAAATGGGACAATGTTGCGATGGAATTTGTGACTGGGTTGTTGAGGTCACCTCGAGCTAATGATGCTATGTGAATTTTGATGTATAGGTTGATGACGGTTTCCCATTTCTTACCGATCAAGGATACATTCAGTTTGGATGAGCTATGATGGTTGTATATCTAGGAGATAGTATGACTCCACGGGGCCCCACACACCATTGATTCAAATAGGGATGTTCATTTTACGTCACGTTTCTAGAATAGTCTTCATAGGGCACTGGTTACACAGGTGCTCCTGAGCACATCATAGCACCCTCAGACTGATGGCCAGTCATAATGTATGATACAAGTTGTTTAGGACATGCTGCGAGCATGCGTCCTGGATTTTGGGGGCTCATGCGAGAGGAATATTCCCCTAGTTGTGTTTGCCTATAACAACAGTTGTCAAGAGACTATACAGATGGCACAGTACGAGGCTCTATATGGTAGGCCATGCTGATCCCCCTGTACTGGTTAGAGGTAGGTGAGGTAGCTTTACTGGGACTCTGTCTTGTTCAAGAGGCATCTAAGCAGGTCCAGTTGATACAGAAGCGGATGGCTACCACACAGTCTCATCAAAAGTCATATGTTGATCGTCGCAGATGACCTCTAGAGTTTGAGGTCAGGGATCAGGTTTTCTTGTGTGTTTCACCGTGGTTGGGACACAGGCAGATCAGAAGACAGGGTAAGCTATCGTGGTCATGAACCAACCCGGGTCGACCCTGAACCGGTCACCCGAGCCGGTCCGCGGCAAGTCCCGAGGGGCATTCCTGATCCCCACGGGACGTCAACTAGTGTCGGGCATCAAAATTAAGTAGGTGGGAACGATTTGGCCCAAAGGAAAAAAACTAAACAGTGGAAAATAAAATAGAACAAAATCGAATAAAGGAAGAGAAACCAACAACGCCACTAACCTGACCACGACTAAAATTCCACGAGACCCCTTGGGTAACCTTCCAATACCACAACCAAGGTCACATAAGGCGGTCAACTGAATCTAGAACCCGCAACAGAAATAAAAACAAGAAAAAACTATATGCGTGAGTATAAAAACTCAGTAGGTAGGCCCGACTAATTCTATTCCCAATACACATACCAATAAATAAAGAATTTATCAATTCCAGGATTGAACTAAATTATATAAAATATGGTTTCCACACAATTTCATTTCTGAAACAAGTAACAGTCCATTGACCTTTTTAATTTAGAATAAGTTTAATGTTGAAATAAATAGGTGCATTGCATATTTAAAACATTTTCCGAACAATTTGGAAATCCAATCTTTAGTTATTAGTCAAAAGGAAAATCACACCCAACACACACAAAGGGTAATGGTAAAAGTGGCACAAATGGGTCAGCAACCGAACTCGACCACTCAATCGTCTGCCACATACAAATAAACACTAAAAGAGACATGGGTCGAACCTAGGAGATCGTGAACAATCCAGAACATACTATACATCTGACTCATCCTGAAGGCGTGCCCTAACTCGATGACGTCATAACGCCCTAACGCCCGGCATAGCCCTGCATGGCCTAACTGAGAGGCCCAATCCCCATAGCAGCAATAAATCAGTATTCCCCTACTATAGGGCCACTAGCCCGTGCATAATATAAACTACTGCAGCAATCATTCTCAGAAGATTCACTCACTATGCCAGGTTCCCATGTCAACACATAAAATAAAGGAGGTGTGCATCCACAATGTAAATCAAGCAGTCACAAAGCACTAACATCACATATATCTCAAGAAATCAACGCACACCAAATATCACCCCCGAGTGGGTTTTCCAAAGTTATCTATTTTATTAATGTGCTAAACGGGCCTTCACCAATTTTAAAGAAAAACTTCATTTCTCGAGAAAACCCAAAACACTTGTTCAGAAGAAATAATTTATCATCAAAACTAGAAGTACGTTTCAAATTCCATGAATTATGTTTAAAGTCCAAACGAGTATTCTTTCAAAGATGGGTGTCCGCTCGTCAAGAAAAAGTTCCAATTGTTCGGTATAAAATAAATGGCAATTTTCACACTAAATAATCATTTAAAATTTTATTATCTAATATTATTTATCATTCATTAAAATTAGAAAAACATCAAGCAACTAATAAATTCTAAATTTAAAGGTGAGTGCAATGGGGGACCTACCTCGGCTCACTGTCCAAACACAACGACGCAACGTGCCTCGCACGGGTGAGCAGGCGAGCGTGCAAGATGACGATCACATGAGTGTGGAAAAAACCTTGCCAACATGCTGCAACCGCAAAGATAACTAATATATGTAAACACCGACTTAAAACAATCCAAACGAACAAATAACTCAAAAGAACCACCTCGACCTACTTTCAAAACATAACTCACATTGTTTCCACTGTTTAATAACCCACTTTAAAATTTTTAAAGCAATTTCAAAATAGTGACCCACGACTTTAGACACCCAAAACCCCTTTTTAAAACCAACGCACGACAGAAAACCAATTTTTAACAACTTCTTAATTTAATAATTTATTCAAACTTATAAAATACTCATAGAAGACACAAATAAAAACTTTGCACACACAATATATATATCAGACCCTTTAAAAACTATTCTCGCACCTTTCAAAACATATTCCACACCACGCGCACAACCAAATGCATTTTCAAAAAAATAATGAAATCATTTTTGTAATTAAACAACCCACTATATATAAAAAAAAGATCATCCAACAGTTCGAAAAATTAATGCATGGATTAAAATGCCAAAACACACTCAACCAGATAAATAGGTAAACCAAGCATTCTAATTATAGAACACGCTAAACATGCTAAAACAAATAAACAATTAGAATAGTTCATCAAAAAACATTCTTATATACTTAATAACCTACATATAATAAGAGGAAAATTTCAATACTATTTTTCATAATTCTAACAAACAAAAAAACACTAAAATAATTCAGCAACACCGCTTATTGAGATGCAGATTGTGTAAAACAAAGTCTAAAACCCACATGTGCCATGGGTTGTGTGGGAAAGGAGGAATTTGGAAATTTCATACCCGGAACAAGTGCATATGCAATGGAACATCAACAGAAGGAGTAGCAATGACCCACGGATCAAACGCGCACCCTAGACAAAGAGCAAGTTGAACATATTACCAGCTTTGGGATTAAAGTTCTCTCAAAATGAGGAAAAAAATGCACATTCAAAAGGAATACGAACTGACGGGGAAGAAACCGCCAGCCAGGGAGAAGGAGGAGGCGCTACGATTTGCGCTGAAACACCACTGGACAATGGAAGACTAGGATGGCAGGTGACCGGAGCGAGAGTCTGCGTGTGCTAAGGGTTAGCTAGAGCGGTTAGGCGAACATTAGCCAAGGGAGTGAGCATAGAGGCTGGTGCGAGAATTCTTGTGCGTGTGGATGGAGCGAGAGGTGAGGCCGGAGTTGGCTGGACTATTCCGTCGGGATCCAGAGATGAAGGGCGAAGGTGAGGTGTAGTGGCGCAGGAAAAAAATGCCTCATGCTGCTGGAATGAGGTGCATCGCACTGCTGGAATGAGGAGGAGAGGCCAGAATCGCAAGGCCGAGGGCTGGGGAGCGGAGCAGGGGTGAGCGCATAGTGCTGGAGGTAGGATTCGGCGAGGCCGAGGCTGGCCGGGATGCGGCTGGGGCGCTGGGCCGACGTGACTGCTTGAGGGCGAGGGACAAAGGGGGACAAAGGCTGGGCGTCGGGTGTAGCGCGGAGCGAGGCTAGAGGCTGAACGGGGAAGGCGTTGGGGGTGGAGTTAGTGGAAAGGGTTGTGTGAGGGCTTATGGGGAGTTGCGCAGTCAACGTGCGGGACAGGCGGTGGGGCGAGTGCGATGTCCGGTGGAGCAGATGGAGCACGCTGGTGGGGAGGGAGTGGAGCGAGGGCAGGGCGGCGGTTCGCAGCAAAGGGGAAGGGTTCACACAGTGGGGGAGCGCCGCGTGTAGGGGAATAGGGGAATGTGGTGTGCGGCTTAGGTAGATCTAGGGTTTCTCTTTTCTTTTTTTCTTTTTTTTATTTGCCATAAAATAACAATAGTTATAATAATAAAACTAATAATAATAATAACAATAATATAAATAATAATAATAATCCTAATAATAATGATAATAAGATAATATTATTATTATTAAAACCCCCGTTTTTAAACCATAATCCAATTAATTATCAATTTCTGGAAACCAGGTACTCGTGCGCTCATCGCACAAATTAAAAAAATGCGCACGCAAATTGCTCGCCTCAGCGGAGCCCGCTTCGGCACCCGCACAGGAACCTGGGGCGATTGGGCGGCTATCGCAAACCGTGCAGTGGCCGCGCACGAATCCGAAACCAACTAAAAACATTAAACTTCAACAATTTTAAATCGGGACTCAACCCAAACCTCGGCGCGAGAACCCGAAACTAAGATATATTAAATTGAAAAATAATTCAAAAAGTTGGGGTGTGAAAATTCTCCCCACCACAAAAACATTCTTCCCCCAGATAGTCACCAAGCCCAAAGATATCCAAAACACGAGTCCATGCCCGATCCAAAACCGAGAAGCTAAGAAATTCGAAATGAACTTTTACTCCACAGGTCACAACAGACCGATCATGAAGAAACCGCGACATAAAACGAGGCGAGAACGCAGGAGGGTTCTCCCCACCACAAGAGCTCAACCAACACGCAGACTTTGGAACCCAAAAACACCGCCCCGAGGAGGTGGGTCAACATGGGAACTCCCAACCCAAAACCAATCCACATAAGGTTTTAAACACACTCAATAAAGAACGAACGATTCAAAAAGCTTCACTCAACAGACCTAAAAATGATCCAAGCCCAATTGAGTCTGAATGAAAACACAACACAAGGGAACGGGAGAAAAAGATAGGGTTCTTCCCACCACTAGAACACCACTAATGCAGAAATTTAACACCCAAACATACCACCCCGGGAAGGGGGTGGCGACACAGGAACTCTCAACCATTCCAAACTATATTTTATAGCACGACCGAACAACACTTCCGAGCAGAACATAACCCAAGCAGTAAACCCGAGCATAACTACAACACCAACTCTCCCACATGCACTTACATCTCCAAACGAGCACCACAAAACCGAGATTAACCCACACAAGGTCCAAACACAAATTTAAGAGAAGCGCGCGATTCAGAGTACCACATCCATACAAAAGGAACCGCTTGGATTATAATAGGTCAAGTCCATCGTAACTTCACAATGAACCAATGAACCCATAAAAACACCAAAACTTTAACCCGCAGAAAAACAAGAACAAAAAGACATTAAATGTTTCGCCGCCAACACGGAACCCAAAATCCCAACTGGGGCTTCACACCCCCGATACCTCCTGAATGCACGCAAGATTCACCCCAAGACATGTGGTTGGGGCTCTGATGGCTGAAGCATCTCTTGCCTCACAGTCAGGCACTGGAATCTTCTGGTCACGGTGTATTTCCCAGGCAATGCTTCCTGCAAAGCTTCTTTAGATGATTCAGACACCTGCAATGATGGCACGTCTTCAGAGGGGTGTGACATGACAGCTTGTATTCCCTAAAGATCCATACTGACGGTACACTATTAGACGGTCTGACGAACTGGATGTTATAGACATTGTAAGGAACTCTATAGAAACAGATTTACCTGACGCACTCTGCTCGCCAGATGAGGGACCATCACGGGAAACTGGATACGGTGGATTGTCAACCGTTTGTGCTCTGGAAACAAACTCAACTAAGAACACCTCATGCACCAACTTCTCAAAAGTGATGAACCAAAAAGAAGGACTCACTCCTTGATCTCTGGATGAAGACCCCTGATGAAGGGATGGGTCTTCACCCAATCCTGCAACACCACCCCTGGAAAAAGAGACACAAGATCCTTGAAATGGTTAGCATACGCTTTCACCGTCTGCTGGCCATGTTCATCACGCATGAGCTCTTCAACTTTCGTCATCTTCACCTCCAAAAGTATAAACCATCGAACGAAGACGACTTTAAAGACATACCACATCATCCCAACTTGCAGTAATGGTGGGGCAACAACTCCTACTCGTCCAGAGCTGGACCTTTGAACAGACCCAAAACAACACGCACTCTGACAACTTCGGGAGTTCCCAACAACCTGAAGTTGCGATCAACCTCTTCAAGTCATTGCACTATCTCTAACAGACTCCAATCACCATGAAGGACAGGCGACGTCCGAGAAGGACCAAGAACTGGGCATGAATCATCAACTCTGGGGACCTTTCTTGGCGGCATTTCTGAACAACATATATATCACCAAGACGAAACAAATATCAATCGAAGCAACATCAATAAATCACCCTCATCCAAAAACAACTAGATCACGAAACCAAACAACCACACACACAACCCAAAATTTCCTGTCCAAAAATTCTTGTTCCATTTTAGATTCCAAAACCACTTTTTTTTCAAAACCTCTTTATTTCAAGACCACTCTCCCAAATACCAAATCCACTTTTCTAACCAAAATCACTTTGCAAATCCATTTTCCTCTTTAAAATCCAATTTAGAAAAAAATGGTCAAGCCTTTAATTTATACTACGCCCAGGAAATCTCATGAATCGCTGCCCATGTCTTCATCCACTTTCATTCATACGCACCAACATGCACTTTCCACGTATCCTCTCACATGTGAAAACTTTCATAAGGAGTACCAGAGGTTTCACCCCAAACCATTCTCAAACACCTTCCAAGAAAACACCTGTTTTTTCCAAACCAAAGGCTTTCAGTTTTAAAACCCATTTCATAATTTTAAAGTCATTTAAAATAAATCAATCTCATTTTCAAAACCCCCTTTTTTCATTTCCAAAAAACGCACTAACACCAACCAGAACGAAAAATGACACTCAACTTGCATCAACCCACCAGAGTGAGGGACTAGCGGTCACACCTAACCAGGCGACATGGTAGTGGGTCATGCCCTATGTAAGCGTCAAAAACTAGGTGGAATTCAAACCATGTACCCAGAATCCACATGGCTCACTACTCCATGTGAGATCATGATGTAACATCAGTTTACGATTGTTGTCATCCCTCAATCCAAAACAAACCAAAACTAAACAAAGACTCAATTCCCGGACAACCCCTGGAGACTTGAGGTGTGAAACGGGCGAGGGTTCATGACGTCCTTCTCGTACCTACGTCTCGAGTCCCGACACACCTACTATCCATCTACCGGACATCCCAAAGAACAAGAACCTGGCTCTGATACCATTTTATCATGAACCAGCCAAGGACGACCCTGAACCGGTCACCCGAGTGGTCCGCGGAAAGTCCTAAGGGGCGTTCCCCATCCCCCCGGGATGGAAACTAGTGCCGGGCATCAAAATTAAGCAGGTGGGAATGATTTGGCCCAATGAAAAAAAAACTAAACAACAGAAAATAAAATATAACAAAAACGAATAAAGAAAGAGCGACCAACAACGCCACTAACCTGACCACGACTAAAACTCCACGTGACCCCTTGGGTCACCTTCCAATACCACAACCAACGTCGCTCAAGGATAACAACTGAATCTGGAACCTGAAACAGAACTAAAAAGAAGAAAACACTATAGGTGTGAGTATAAAAACACAGTAGGTAGGCCCAACTGTTATTATTCCTAATGCACATACCAATAAATAAAGAATTTATCAATTCCAGGTTTGAACTAAATTATATAAAATATGATTTCCACACACTTTCATTTCTGAAACAAGTTACAGTCCATTGCCCTTTTTAATTTAGAACAAGTATAATGTTGAAAGAAACAGGTGAATTGCATTTTTAATACATTTTGTGAACAATTTGGAATTCCAAACTTTAGTTGTTAGTCAAAAGGAAAATCACACCCAACACACACTAAGGGAAATGGTAAAAGTGGCACAAATGGGTCAGCAACCGAACTCGGCCTCTCAATCGTCTGCCACATACAAATAAACACTAAAAGAGACATGGGTCGAACCTAAGAGATCGTGAACAATCCAGAACATACTATACATCTCTCTCATCCAAAAGGCATGCCCTAACTCGATGACATCATAATGCCCTAACGCCCGGCATAGCCCTGCATGGCCTAACCGAGGGGCCCAATCCCCATAGAAGTAATAACTAAGTATTCCCCTGCTATGGGGCCACTAGTAGGTGCGTAATCTAAACTAGTGCAGTAATCGTTCTCAGAAGATTCACTCACTATGTCAGGTTCCCATGTCAACACATATAATAAAAGATGGGTGCGTCCACAATGTAAATCAGGCAGTCAAAAATCAATAACATCACATATAGCTCACGCAATCAATGCACGCCAAATATCACCCCCCCCCCCGAGTGGGTTTTCCAAAGTAATCTATTTTATTAAAGTTCCAAATGGGCCTTCACCAATTTTAAAGCAAAACTGCATTTCTCGTGAAAACCGAAAACACTTGTTCAGAAGAAATAATTTATCTTTAAAACTAGAAGTACTTTTGAAATTCCGTGAATTATGTTTGAAGTCCAAACATGCATTCATTCAAAGATGGGTGTCCGCCCGTCAAGAAAATGTTCCAATTGTTTGGTATAAAATAAACGGCACTTTTCACAATAAATAATCATTTAAAATTTTATTATCTAATATTATTTATCATTCATTAAAATTAGAAAACATCAATCAATTAATAAATTATAAATTTAAAGGTGAGTGCAATGGGGGACCTACCTCGGCTCGCTATCCAAACACAACGACGCAAAACGCCTCGCACGGGTGCAAAAGCGTGCGCGCAAGCTGACGATCGCATGAGTGTGGAAAAAACCTTGCCAACATGCTACAACTGCAAATATAACTAAAATATGTAAACACCGACTTAAAAAAATCCAAACGAACAAATAACTCAAAAGAACCACCTCGACCTACTTTCAAAACATAACTCACATTGTTTCCACTATTTAATAACCCACTTTTAAATTTGTAAAACAATTTCTAAAGAGTGACCCACGACATTAAACACCCAAAACCCCTTTTTAAAACCAACTCATGACATAAAACCAATTATTAACAACTTCTTAATTTAATAATTTATTCAAACTTATAAACTACTCATAGAAGACACAAATAAAAACTTTGTACACACAATATATATATCAGACCCTTTAAAAACTATTCTCGCACCATTAAAAACAAATTCAACACCACGCGCACAAACAAATGCATTTTTGAAAAACTAAGGAAACCATTTTTCTAATTAAACAACCCACTATATATAAAAAATGATCATCCAACAGTTTGAAAAATTAATGCATGGATTAAAATGCTAAAACACACTCAACTAGATAAACAGGTAAACCAAGCATTATAATTGAAGACCATGCAAAACATGATAAACCAAATAAAAAATTATAATAGTTCATCAAATAACATTTGTATATACAGAATCACCTACACATTAAGAGGCACATTCCAATACTATTTTTCATAATTTTAAAGAACAAAAAAAAAACACTACAATAATTCAGCAATGCCGCTTATTGAGATGTAGATTGTGTAAAAAAATGTCTAAAACCCACATGTGCCATGGGCTGTGCGGGAAAGGAGGAATTTGGAAATTTCCTACCTGGAACAAGTGCAGATGCAACAGAACATCAACAGAAGGAGTAGAAATGACCCACAGATCAAACACGCACCCTAGACAAAGAGAAAATTGAACATATTACCAGCTTTGGGATTAAGGTTATATCAAATTGAGGAAAAGAAATGCACATTCAAAAGGAATACGAACCGACAGGGAAGAAACCGCCAGCCAGGGAGAAGGAGCAGGAACTGCGATTTGCGCCGGAACACCACTGGACAATGGAAGACTAGGATGGCAGGTGACTGGAGCGAGAGACTGCATGTGCTAAGGGATAACTAGAGCGGCTAGGCGGACATTAGAAAAGGGAGAGAGTGAAGAGGCTGGTGCGAGAATTCATGTGAACGTAGATAGAGCGAGAGGCGAGGATGGAGTTTGCTGGACTGTTCAGTCGGGATCCAGATACGAAGGGAGAAGGCGAGGTGTAGTGCCGTAGGAAAAACAATACCTCACACTGCTGGAATAAGGTGCATCGCACTGCTAGAATGAGGAGGAGAGGCCAGAATCCCAAGGTCGGGGGTTGGGGAGCGGACCAGGGGTGAGCACATAGTGCTGGAGGTAGGTGGAGGCGAGGTCGAGGCTGGCAGGGGTGCGGCTGGGGCACTGGGCCGGCATGACTGCTTGAGGGCGAGGGACAAAGGGTGAAAAAGGCTACAGGTCGGTTGTAGCGCGTAGTGAGGCTGGTGGCCGGACGGGGAAGGTGGTGCAGTGGAGTTAGCGGCAAGGGCTGGGAAAGGGCTTGTGGGGAGTTGCGCAGTCAGTGTGCGGGACGGGCGGAGGTGCGAGTGCGGAGTCCGGCGGAGCGGATGGAGCACGCTGGTGGGGAGGGAGTGGAGCGAGGGCAGGGCGGCGGTTCGCAGCGAAGGGGAAGGGTTCGCACAGTGGGGGTGCGCCGCAGGTAGGAGAAGAGAGGAATGTGGTGTGCGGCTTAGGTAGATCTAGGGTTTCTCTTTTCTTTTTCTTTTTTTTCTTTTTATTTATTTTCCATAAAATAACAATAGTTATAATAATAAAACTATTGATAATAATAACAACAATAATATAAAGAATAATAATAATCCCAATAATAATGATAATAAGATATTATTATTATTATTAAGAACCCCTTTTTTAACCACAATCCAATTAATTATCAAATTCTGGAAACCAGGTACCCGTGCGCTCATCGCACAACTTAAAAAAACATGCACGCAAATTGCGCGCCTCAGTGTAGCCTGCTTCGGCACCCGCACAAGCACCTGGGGTGATCAGGCGACTGCCGCAAATCGTGCGGTGGCCGCGCACGAATCCAAAACCAACTAAAAACATTAAACTTCAACAATTTTAAATCGGGACTCAACCCAAACCTCGGCCCGAGAACCCGAAACTAAGATATATTAAATTGAAAAATAATTCAATAAGTTGGGGTGTGACAATCGCCGAGATATGTTGGACCTTTTGAGATTATGGAGAGGGTGGGGCCAGTAGCCTATCAGTTGCAGTTACTTCAGAGGTACCAATCCATGCATGAAGTGTTCCATGTTTCTCACTTACAATGATACTATTCAGACCCATCACATACCTTACAGCTTGAGGAGGTTGAGCTTTTGGTAGATTCATCCTTTGTGGAGCATCTGATTCGTATCGTTGATAGGATCACGAAGGTTTTCAAAGGTCGGTCATTTCCTCTAGTATGGGTTCTATAACAGCACAATCATTTATAGGATAAGACATTTGAGCGGGAGGCCGACGTACATGCTCAGTGGTCAGATCTAATTGCAGACGAATATTGACCACCCTTTAGAGAGAAATTTAAGGACGAATTGCTATAAGGGGAAAAGATTGTAAGAACCCATGTATTCGTATGAGGTACATATCCTTTTTCTTTTCATTTTAACTATTCGGTTGAGGCCTAGTGTGGACGCCTAACATGAATGAGGGAGTTACAGAGGTGTTCGAGGCTTGTTCGGAGCCTAGAACAATGTTTTGGGCCAAAAATGTCCTGGCACGCAGTTTTCCCATGGCCTAGGTAAACCGTGTGCCTTGGTGCAGGCTTGGCAGAGGCTGGAGCACGACCTACGCACGGTTTGAGGAAATTGTATGGGATGGTCGTGTGGTTGCCCCTTGCCTTCCAAGAAGGTCTGAACGGTCTCTGAATGGTTTGTCAGGCCATGTGGGTAAACTGTGCGACCTGCTGTGTTTTGAAAATTTAATTAAAATTTAATTAAATTGATTAAATTTTATAAAAACCTAACTTAAACCTATTCTATTCAACCAGATCGAAGGGGAGGCGCCGCAGAGCTCTCAAGGAATCCTTCAGCGGGATTTTGATCCTACTTCTCCATCCTATCTCTGTTTCTAACATCGTTCCTCTTGTTGGATCCGCAGTGGTAAGTACTCAATTCCTTTTCAATCCTTCTCGATTCTTCTGGTTATAATGAACACATATTGGATTAAGGCTCGTATGCCCTAATTTCCCTTTCGCCGTCTATTCTTCAGATTTCATCCAAACCAGGACGAATCAGAGCTTGATACTGGACGAGCTATCTAGTACGAGCCTAAGGTAGGTGGCCACATGAATTTCACTGAATGTCAAGCTGTTTATATATGTTAGAGTGCCGCACGCCCACTTTTGGGATGCTTATTGAACCTGAAATTTAACCCTATTATTACCTAGCATGTTGTAGGTTTTATACCTTGGAGAGTAACCACCCCTTGGGTGCACTGCCTGAAGGACTCTTTTATGGTTTTTGACCCAGGATGCCTATGAGGCATGTTTTTCCTTTCCGTTATGGGTTGTTAAAAATGGAAATTGAATATGAATGGAATTAAAATAAGATGAAACTATAATTGAAATGGTTTCGGGTATAGGATAGAGTGTTTCCCCATATCCCTTGCTTGTTAAGTCTTGAATTGCTATCCCTAATGAGACAAATTATTTTGAACAGCTGAAAATGTGAAACAAAGTCATGGGTTTACTATGAAACCAATGTGAGTTTTTATTGATGGAATCATACGATACTTTTCACTTAAATGATGATTGAATCATGAATACAGAGTGAGATGCCATGAAAGACTCAACAGGGCATGATATGTCATGGGAGATACCCGGATCTTATTTATAGGATCCTAGGGATGGGCTCAGTTGATGGAATATACTGCACCTAGAGTGAGGATGGCTACCTAGGAGGTTCACCGGAATGGGATTGTAGAGAGATGCAGGGTTCCTAGAGGTTCGCCGAAATGGGCTTGTAGGGTGTTGGTGAATTTTCTCCTTGAGTGATGCCAGGTTTCTGTTTTGAGTATTCCAGGAATGGGCTCAAGAAATGGTTTGAACACATGAATGAAGTGATTAATGAATGGAATTGATACTTGAAGTGACACAAAGCCAAAGTACAAGCTTGGGTCGGCCTTGCTAGTTTCCCTTGTTTATTTCTTTCTATATTACACTTCCTGTTTATATATTCATTGATAGATTACCACGGATCTTTGGTGGTTTCCTACTGGGATTCAGTCTCACACCCTGTTTTGGTCATGTTTTTTTACCCAAGAAGATTATATGATTTCATGTAATGGGATGGGGAAAGGCCCTAGTACAGGTACTTGACCTACTGCTCGAAGTAGGAGTGCACGGGACCAAGCTGAGGCTTGCATTGCGACAGAGGATACTTTTTGGTTTCCTTTTGGTGTTTTGTGTACAAGTACTACAATGTTTTGACTTGTACCATCTTTGGCTATTTTCTAGACTCGTGTACCATTGCACCATTAGATATATGTCAGATGTTTCTATTTTTTTATCTATTTCTGTTGTCTATGTGTTGTCTAATGGTTACCTTCCTCCGCTATTGTATGTTTGTAATTCTGTTGTGATACTTTGGTAATGAGGGAATAGTCTACCCATGGACTCACCTAGGCCCTCGCTACTAGTCGGAGGCCTCTGGTGTTTTGGGAGATGCGCTTAAGGCCATGTGGCGACTGGTATGGCTACCAGGTTGAGTGGTAAGTCGGGTCGAGATGTTACAGTAGACAACAACGAGAAACTATAAATGATAATTACGATGAATCACATATAATTTATACCATATTTTAGCTAAACCAGTTGCCAATGTGTATCCTAGATCCTCAACTATGAATCTTTAACAAGAATCAGCCTTACCAAAGAGGAATATCCCACCTCTTCAAAAAAATGAGCGAGAAGAATGTCTGACCATTATAAACCTGTAAGGGATCCATTATGACTGAATTTAGATAATATTTATTATGAAAAAAACTAAAATTCTCTAAAAAATATATCCCATGATATGATATATCTATGAACAGGTCTTGAACCATATCTCTTATTATCTGAATAGAATACTCCATCTATCTATCTATCTATGGATGTTTTTTTCTCTATCAGGATCGATTCCACAAATACTGCTAGACACTCCTCCTGAATCGTGAGGTAAAAATAAGATCCCAATTTGATTTAGTGGTAGAGGGAAATTGTTTTAACCTCAAATCCTCTAGAATATTTATATTTCCAAGGTCTTTATGTTTAGTGGAATCCCATATTTTTAATGAATTTTCCTGAATCTCTCAATTGATCAATCACCAACCATATAGAAATTATCCTATTAGGATTCTATGGATATCCAATAAATGTTTCCTTGGAAAACACATCCAATTTAATAAATATAACCACAATAGGTTCAAGAAAACCACAAGGTCTAATTTCCTCTACCATTACTTATTGTCATGTTTAAAAGGGGGACACATTATCTATAATGTTACACTTCATTCTCGACCACCAAAGCCATTAAATTATTTTATAATTCATCTTTTTGGATCCTTGAATATTGAACAATGAAAAACTGTGGTAGTAAAAAAATTGATCCTTACATATTTTAGGTTGAAAACCAATCCCAAAAAATAATTACGTTGTATAAAGTTTAATGCCAACTACACAGAGCCTCCACTTTGTATAGGATTTTTTAAATTCCCTTGAATTATTTACCAAGACATTCACACTAAAAATATTCTCAATGACATATGATGATAATGTAACACTGGTAAAAACCATACCTAAAACATCCTACTAATTATCTAGGTGTAACTGTGAAAAACACCCTATACGATTCCTCTCCTCCTCTGATTCTAGAAATTCCTATGATGGTACTTCCCCATAGAATGAATCTGCATTGAAATTATTATTGTTAAGTTTGTAGGCATTAAGAAAGTCAATAGACTAAAGGTATTCCTGCCACTACCTATTTCTATTATTCCATAATTTCTATGAAAAAAAAAATTCATCTCATGCACATTTTATCATAAAAAACTACAATACTTTCACAAAAAATATAATTCCGCCAAAATTGATGTTCATGTATAACTACTGAAATCTAAAAATCATGTGTCGGGTGATTATTCTAATGTTGTTTATGTCTTTAATTTCATCCACCATATGATCATCATGCATCCGCATTCATCTGCATTCATCCTACTCTTGCACTAGTAGAATCCATGAAAATCATATTATTTTTACTATGATTAGTTAATATTAGAATAAGAGGGAATGTTATAAGTGGAATCAGTTCATTGATAGAGAACTAGAATTTCACATCTCATTTTAATGTAACCCTTTTCCTCATAAGCGTAGACAAATGTGATGAAAACACTGTGAAATCATTGAAAAACTATCTATATTATCAATAATTTACAAGGAAGTTATATATCATAATGAAAATTCATGGATCTTCCTATGAAAAGACATTTTTCACATAATCAACATCAAGTGATCATACATTCTCAGAAATAACATTCCACAATAACATCAACTATTGGATCCAAAAACATAATCATGATATTTTGACATATAACGTATGACTCTCTAGACATCCATAAATAGAATCAATTGGTGCTCATTCACATAGTTATAACTAGAAAAAACAAAAACATTACCAATGTAAACTTCTAAAAATGTTCCAATATACTCATAGAATACCTCATTCATTAAGGCCATTTAAATTTTTATGAATATTATTCATGTTAAAAGACATCACAATATATTCTTCAAGGACATAAACACTATTGAAAGTCATAATTTTTATATTGGACTCCCAGAATATGAGGTAATGATAACCCAAATAAATATTTATATTTGAAAACCACTAACCACCCCCCTAAACTGGTAAAAAATTCAACCATATAAGAAAAGGATAAATATTCTTATGTGTTACCCAATTTAGGTTTTGATTTACCATGTATAATTGGATAGAACCATCATCCATCATAGAAATCAAAAATCATGATTCTGGAACAAAAAAACATGATTGAACACAACCTTTTGTCATTAGATCATCCAACTAAATATTAATCTCTTTCAAATTCTCCAAAACTTTTTGATAATATGTAATTTATATGGGATGTGTATTCTGCATTATAAAAATTGAAATATCTACCTTTCCCTCTAGAGAAAGACTACAAAAATTATTTTCGAAAACATTTGGAAAATCTCTAACAACCAAATGAAGTTTAACGACATATGAAACATCATCTGGCACAACATTTACAATAGATAATAAACTTAATGGCATGTGTGTTCTATGTCATATTTAAAGTATCCCTTAGATCTTAATATCCTTAATACACCCATGATCTCCCATTATCCACATGGAATGAAATTACCTGATGATAATAATCAACCTCATCAAGAGGAGTTATAATGTAATCCACACGGATAATGAAATGAAAAAAATCTATATCAAGAATGAAAAAAATCCCATACTACCTATATATTTTCTACCAAAAATGAATAAGATAGACACTTGAACCCATATACATTCATCATTACAAGAGGTATTAGTAACTCCATAATAATGGACATGAGTTCCTTAGGAATTTTATGTATATTTAAAAAAGGGAACATATAAATGAGTTGGATGAAAATGTATAAAATTCCACAATCACCTCTAAAAATGAAATAAATTTGTTACCACTCATTATTGTTGGACATGTATTATCCTCCATGAAAAACTAATCAACTATGTAAAAGTTTTATACATCTTTTTTCATTTTTAGAGCTATATATACTTGTATCATGTGGCTGCACCATTATAGCCTTTGAAACTAATCATCCATGACTATAATAATTTTCATACATACCTTGTTATAAAATTTGTAGATAACCATAGACTCCACACTATTACACCTCTTCATAGGTTAATAAAAATAATTCCTTTTGTGCCCAACCTCTCTAAAATTACAATAGGTTAGAGTAAAACTATTGGTAATATGTGAAGTTGTTAAGGAATTCTTCTGATGAGAAACACCCCCACCACTACCATTATGATCATTCTCTGTATTATTACTCCCTTTCATACCATCGAATCTACCAATAGGTGGATGATAAGGGACATAATAAACAATCATGACCTCTATATCCATATATACCATCATATCCATGTCAATTGTCTTTTCAAAGATAGAAATATTCATAAAAAAAACATGCGATTTGATATCTGGTCACAACCCCTATAAGAACATATGGTCCTTTATCTAGCCATTCATTGATATCTCCATAGAAAAAAAACTAAATCTATGAATTTTTTATTATATATAGATACTAACTACACTCCCAACTATAAGGATATGAACTCAGAATACATATACATCATTAAAAACTCTATAAGAAATTTGAATTATTTGGGTATTACAACCCATAAATTCCATGCATGATTTTTTATAATCATATACCATGGAATCCTATAATAATATATTGGGACCCATTAGTATAAATTCTAAAAAATTTACCATTATATTCTTAGGTGTTTCCATGAATTCAAATATTTTATTAATATTTTCCATCATATCCTCCACCTCTTGGGGATCACTTTTACCCTTTATAGATGGTGTTTTATAGATTAAGAACTGATATGATCGATCCCTTTCTCCTCTATCTTTGTGATATATCTCAACAACTAAATTATGGAATTATGGTATATTTTGTTTTATTGTGAGAAATACCAACACAAATTCCTTGATAATATCTAAATCCAGCAATAGATTCCCTTAAAGATAATCATTTCACCCTCACAAAGAACCTGTTGATGATGTCTCAAAGGTGAACTGATCCCATCATCTCATGGTATCATAATTCCTCTCACAAGACAAGATAGAAAGACACTCACAACAACCAACCTATATGGTCTCTAAAATCATATATCCAATTCAGAAACATTAAAAAACTAGGCATAAACTTATATTGTTACCAAAACATGATGAATCAACTAGGAGAACCTTACAAAGCAATACACAATATGACCTATCACAAACCTAAAGGGTGTTACAGATACCCAGAGGATGGAAAATAGAACCTCAGAACCATGGAAAATAAGAGGGGATGAGTTATCCCAACATAGTTATATAGTATGATATTATATATACATGGATGGAATACAAATTATATGAAAAAATAATAATTATACATAATTATAAAAAAGATACAATATAATTAATACAACTCAACTATAATAAGGTAATCTATAAGAAACTAATTAATATACAATGTACAAGCCTAACCGAAAAGGACAAATAAAATAGAAATAACTTCTCTATGTGTTTGTGTGGGAAAAATCATTTCATATCACCACCAGAAACTGTGACATAGTTGAGATAAAATATAACCTTATTACTATGGTTCCTTGCATGTCCCTACATCAAATGTCCTTTCATGATATATGTACTACCCAAAGGGTGTGCAGGGTTTTTGAAAAAAAGTCTCATTAGGATCCCAATAAAGTGTTTCTTTACATGTTATAGTACAAAAATATAATCAATTGTCAATATTAATGAAAATAAGGCATCATAATCATTAAAAGATTTTTATATCAAAATGAAGAAAAATAAATACCCAGTTTTGATATTTCTAGGTAACATAACTAAAACAATTTCACAAAATATCATATATATGAAGGAATTACAATTATATATCTTGTATCAGATCATATAAAAATTAGTTGCAAACAAAAAATATGTAGACCACACAAATGATCGAAACAATTTTGGAAAACATGAAGACCCATACCACCAACATATACAATCATGAGCATCAAGTCTATAGAAATATGAATCATAAAAATATAGAATAGAATCACCCCAATTGGTGAACCCCAATGTTATTATTATAATTAAATAGAACAGAATTCATAGTTATTATTGGAACACCCCACTATTGACCCCTCAAATATTATCAATGGACAATGGATGTTATAATAACACCCACCTAAGTACCCAAATATTCCCACGTGATAAGTTTTATGAAAATATTTCACATAAAGATTGATTTGAAATCCATTTCATAAATAAATTTCACATTTATTTGTATATATTTTTTCCTTTTACAAAAACAATGGGAATATCATATTTCAAGAAAAACCTATTTACACACCCAAAAAATCAATAAATAATTTTAATTAATTTAAAAAAAATTAATGTAGAATTCAAGTTTCATACAATGGAATATATAAATGAAAAAATGTGCCCTAATCTCATGTCACATAGGCCCGTAATAGGATCTACTAAAAACGATGAACACAATGACAAGAATGGTGCCCCTATAATACATCCTTACATAACATAATGAATTCAACAAGAAAAATGGTTGATGGAGAAGTTAAAAAAACATGCACATCAAAGAACTAGGATGATTTTCCACAATAATAAAAAATTCCACCACTATAATGATATCATACAATATATCATGATAAGATCATGAATAATCACCCCCCCCCCCAAGACTAAGAGATATGAAACCATAGTTTAATGGTGTTCTTATGACCAATGAAATTGAAGAAGCTAATAGATCACAAAACCAATAGGACATAGTAGAATAAAAACCATTATTTTTCACTAAATGAAATGATCTATAATGAGTGTTGGTCTTAAAAACATAAGATGTTTCCTATGTTTTATGAGGGGATCCTCAATTGCAAATTAAAAATAAGTAGATGTACATCTAACAAAAAACTAATCTTATGATTATTTAATGATGTAAAAATCTGGATCAAGATTGGAAATCTGTGAAACACATTTACACTAAAAAGGCATCATTGTAATTTAAAAAAACATTTATATACCTTTTTAGTATCTGAAAAGTATCATGATGTGTAAACATTTCACACCATTTACTATTTCCTGATAAAATCCCAGAAAAGGATACATTTTTTAGTAGCCATTTCATGAGGATAAAATTCCCAACATGAGGATTTTGTAGAATATTATTGAAAATCCTCCCCTAAGACATAAAGAACCCCAAATAACATTATATTCTGTTTTTTACAATTTTTAAAATAGTCCATCATTACTAATAACCATCCTTCCCCAAATATTTGGTAATTCTGCCAAAAAATTATATCCATACATTAAGGTGGACAATCAAACAAAAATAGAAAGAATAAAAATAGAGATGATAAATACATGAATGATAGTAACATGGTTTTACATAGGCGACCTGAACCCCAGTTACATATGTTGGTTCCACTGAGTATGTATAGATATAGAACATGTGCTCTAGTGCATCAAAGGTTTAACTCAAAAATTAGGTAACTTGACCACAACACCATTAGGGGCCTCCACATATAGGGTAATGGACCCTCTCCCTAGTTTCATAGGGAGTACCACTCTGAGGTTACATGGAAGGTTTGAAAGTTAAATTGGGTGGATCCACACATTCGGTAGATGACCAGCACCCTAGTCCCATTAGGGATGACTAAAAAATAATGAATTCATTATAGGGGACCCACAAACATATATTACATGGGGTTTCTAACCCCATCATCTCTATGATGATCCTGACTTATAATTGTAATAGACCAGTGTATGATGAAGAGACATCATTCACTCAATAAATCATGTCATATATCTAAATAGAAAAAAAAATGATACCATATCATTAAATGAAAAAAATTCTTATGATATGGTACATGAATGAATGAAAATGAGTCTATAAGGAGGATATTCATTGGGTGGACCTTCATGAGAAAGGTACATATCATGTAACAAGTGTCAAAACACATGTGACCACATTTCTTATTCTGAATGTTTACTCTCATACTATACTTTTTTCTGGCCATGTAGTACTACATGATATGTAAGGGTACTACACATCAGATCACATCAACTTGTGGCTTATCCATTTTCTCTTAATCATGCCCATATAACATTGTGTGTTCCCTTGTACTCCTAGATTACATGGAATTTTCTCCCCCATGGGGTCCAACGCATTTGCATATGGCACACCCTAGGGCTTCCTGAGTGAGGATCACATGCTATGTGGCCCCATCCATATGATGTGTGATCCTTATCTTTACCCAAAACCATATTGATGTATCCAAAAAGCTACACATCATCTGTTTTTCCTAAATACACAGAATAATTTCAAGAAATTTACATAACCAACACCCCTTAAATTAATTTCTAGTTTTATCATGGATACATAGATCACACTAATTAATTCCAAAAATATAATTAAAAATACTCCAACCATCATTTTCTAGCATCTGGCGGTCTGAAAATAGAATTAATTCACCACCATAATCCCCGTAGCACATCCTATGTTAGTCCTGCCTCCCATCATTTCTCCGTATTTCATATCCATAATTTTTTACCATATAATGATCATGAACCATCTAGGAAAAAAAATCATTCATCTATCACACATCCTTAGTGAATCTAGGGTCTTGACCTATTAAAACCCCTTCACGGGAATGTTGAATTGTTCCCTCTTGGTCCAAAAATAACGAATAAGAAGAACATGAGTGGAAAAAGAACAATAACAAATGTGTAGAAATAATTTACAAATTTATCTCATCCAATGATAATGTAAACTGTATATCTAGTTTTATAAAAGATAACAAGAAGAATTATTTAAATTAGAGAACCTAATTCATATATTAGGCTCATGAAAAGGATCAAATAATCATTTATCAGAAAAATAAAAACATCCATGATTTAAAATTTAATAATGAGGGTGGAAACAAAATTTAATTTTTCCTACCATGAATATGATATATCATTGATCAATAATTAATTTACCAATGAAAAATAATTACTGTTACATTTTCGACCTCCTTATTTTCCCCAATCTGATTACTCAATATCCTCCAATGTGATCTTCCATATGTGAAATCCTAGATATCCTATCAATCCTCTTATGTCTTTGTGTGTCCAACAATAGATAGTTTTCATATGTGTGTAATTATAAGGATATTTCATTGATGGGTAATATAAAAAAGAAATTATTTTAATTATATGAACTATAAATGATTTCCACTGTTGAAAATCATATATCGACCAACCTTAGATCATGCATAGAAGAAGCCCAATGTGCCAGAATAAACTTTGGCCTCATATTTCTGATATGAGACTTTCTTACGATGTTATAATTCTATTTTAAAAAAAAATATAAACATGAGTTTTAATTATATTTAATATTTTTATAATATCAATATCAATATCATCGGGCCTCATTATTGTGTGATGACATAGTTAATATAACTAGAAATATTCCATTATATATTCCAAATTATTATAAGGGGAAAAGAATCCTTATTATATCATCTATCATGTATTATGACCTTATGATGTAATGGAGACAAATAGTGGATGTGATTCTCATCCCACATCTGGCACTATCACTCTAGGGATCTCTCATACGTGCTCACATACAACCACAAAAATCAAACCAAATGAATAACCCTCCCTTGAAGGATCCACTACTAATGATCATTGATCTATATCGGGTACTCTGTGAAGGTGTATGAATTAAACATTTACATCATTTTATAGTAAAAAATATGTGTTGGATCAAGCACATATCTAGTCAATTTCGTCACATAAAATATTTCATGAACTTGTTCAAATATTTTGATTAAGGATCGATGGTAAAAAACGTCACCAACCCTCTTTAGGATGTGTAACGTCTCAATGATCCTTTTGGATAACATTCATCTATGACCAAACAACTAAAAATCTTCAATGTGAGAATACACTCAAGAAAACATGTTCACAATAATAAAACACCATTGGCTTATGTTATTAATTTTCATATGATTTTTATATATTGTTGGATATTCTCATCCACTGATAGATCACCCAAAACATCACTATTGTATCCCACACCATCCTTATCCCAATAAGAAATGTTTCTCCAATTTCAACCCAAAAAAGGATGACATGTTTCATGTCTAATAATGAGCCAAAAAAGGTTCTATTCTAATTACATATTGATAGGTGTTATTATAAGAAAAGTATAATGATGGAAAGGGTTCTTACCAGCTCTAGTAGAATTCAAGAATGTGGGCACTATGAAAACTCTCCTACACCTAGTTTGTGAACATTGTATTCCCATCCATATGGTGGTAAAACAATATACTCATCCTCAACTCTATCCCGAAGGCCTCTTCTAATCCAATTAAAAAAATGTTATTTGAATCGATTATATTTTCTGGAAACAATCGTCAGGTGTACACCATGAAGAGGCAAGATCAATTACATGTACAAGTAACCCATACTCTTAACCTTACATACTCATTGATTTAGAGGAATTGTTTTAATTGTTAATAATTAAGACATAAGAAATCATGAAATCTCAATATACACAAAACATTATAATGAATACTGTGGATTTTATTTCCCATTTCCTCTCCAAAATCTCAAAAGACACTTTCAAACATGCTGGATCCAGGTTCCTAATTATCACCTGCTAAAATGGAAGAAATATAGATATGATATCTTTTATGGTCCACCTCATCCTAGCCCGCCAAAATCATTATAGCTATACACTGTAAATACTTTCCAGAATGGGGATTATATCTAGGATAGGAGCTTGAATCTCACTCACCACCTCCTCAAACAATGTGATAGGAAACACTATCATTCCCAATAAAAGGAATTCAATATACCCTCATTTATGAAATTAATATAGTGCATATCCTAGGGAAATATGGTTACATAAAAAATCACTATTAATGTATCACAATTGATCCTCTCTCACATACTAATGTAGTATAGGTGTTAATTGTATGGACTAAATAACTTCCATACTCATCTCCTCCACTAATGTCATCAGTAATGAAGACAACTACATAGATGCCTCCCCCCAAGTGATAGAGAGACGTTTGTATATGGGAATATCCAAGGAAATTTATCTTCCATTTATTATAGATAATATCAAATTCATACTCACAAATGAAATCATCTCAAAAACCCAATATCATTTCATATCTTTCTATACGAAGATGTATAGGACATGATAGTGGATTGAATATATGATAAAGATCATTACTAGAAGATACTATATCCAATTATTTTGTGTGAGGACTACCACTACCAACTCTAGCTCATGATTACCATAGTTTTGGTTATGGGATATGAACTAACTCATCCTCTCTATGATCACTTCTATTCTTTCCATCCATAAACATATGATCACATCTATAGAGGCATTGAAACTACTATTTCTTCAATGATTTACTATGATAGATTCAATAGAGTAACTCTAGTAAACATCAACCTAAACTATTAAATGTCTTTATGATACATTATCATCAAGATATACAACTACACATTCTGTAGCATGGTGGATAAAGTGGTTTATACTCAGGATAATTTATGTACGAACCATTATTAATAGAATATAAGAAAATAATGACCAACACTTTTTTTATTTACTTTGATTGATCCCACAAAATAAAAGCATATAAATTAATTGAATCCATATCTAAATCATGCTTAGAAATTTATTTCCCATTAATTTTATCCCATGGATTATAAAATACAACATTTATATATTACAATAATGATAATTATTCTAGAGTAATTCTAGGAACAATATCAAATTATCAATGTGACATTATTGTGATGAATAGTACATAAGTATGTTATCAAAGATGAAAACCACAAATTGTTTTATGTTTGAATAAATGATTGAGTTCATCAGATCTAATAACATTGTTGGGGTATTCATCAAATTAAATGGACTCAAAAGGTACTCAAAGTGTCTATAGTGACATCGAAATATTATCATTATGATATAATCCTCTAAAGACATTAACTAGTGTTAAAAAATTTGAGATCCATATTAGAAAACCAAATCATTCTCCCAAATTTTTCAATGTCAATCCTAATCAATGGGTACTGGAACAATATCATTAACTTATTTAGGAAAATATAATTTATGAAAATCCTCCTATTCCAATATACTTTTATCATGAACAAAAAAAATGCTTTCAATGAGGAAGAACATGTTTTAGTTAAATCCTTCTATCAAAGAATGTCTAACAAAAACCTCAGTTTGTAGAGACTGATGATATTCATCCAATATTTCAAAGATGATACAATTTTGGTCATGTGTAACAAATCTATTTAGAAGACCACAACCATCAATAAGTTTGTACCAATAAATCCTCCTAAAATATGACTATTAAATTTCCAACTAAGAAAAGTCTAAAAATGACAAAATATCCCACACAACCAAGGGATTAACCATAAAACTTATTACAATAGGTTATATCTTCCTTCCAACAAGAAACCCTTCCCTATTAATGAGGGATTTCACACACACAAAGAAGAATATCATCATATTAGTCTGAATGATTCAATATCATGTATGATGAAAGTAAATTTCTTCTCAAACCAATGGAAAACAATCCTTACCCTTGATGATGTCATAAGGTTTCATCATGATGTACATGTTGTCCCATGAGAAACTGTGTTTCTAATGATATAGCTTACCAAACTATTAGATATGCGATAAAAAAGAATATCTCCTTGTAGGAACCTATATCCTTATATATAGGGATAAAATCTTAAATAAAATCTCCAGATTTCACAATGTAGGTTCCGGGTGCAGTGGAAGCCCATTGGTGGGTTTGCCCAACATTTAATTTTAGTGTTAAACAATGTTTAATCTGAGATCTGTCACGATATAAAATGCCGGATCTTCGGAATGGAATGAAGCAAAAAAAAGATGAGTCCCTGAACCATTGAGATAAGATCATCATATGTTTGTTATAATTAATTTAATTAATTCACATGAATTACCTTAGTGGAATTCAATCTTCGTCGATGTCTTCGGTCAGGATCCTATGATCTGTTGTTTCATTGTAGAATCCCAGTACATGATTTCTCTAGCAGTGATCCACACGTGCTCCATGTATCTCTGGACGTCACCTAAGGGATCTCTGGGTGTTATGTGATGTCTGTCTTCGACCGCCTTGATCCAGTGGAGGATCTCGCTCTCGTAACTTGAGGGAGTTCATGGTGGAAATGGAATTCACCCTTGGCATGAGAGTATTTCCAAATCTGTTGTGCACAACAACGGCTCAAGAAATGTATTGGGGTTGTGAGGATATTTATAATCGGGTTTCAGGTTAATAATGTTATGAAAATAAATAAATGTGTTACGCATCTTATTTATTTCATTAACTCTTATTGAAACCCCTTGTCGAATTATTAATTCCTTGACATGCAACCACGCTGATTATAATTAATATCATTTAATAAAACAATATTATATCCTCAAAATACCAATTGGAATACTACACGGCGTGTACTTCTTTTCCATAAAACTACATGTTGTGTATATTTAATATACATAGCGTGTTCTTTTATTTTCCATTATTCTCCACCACATTTATTGGACCTTGAGTAATGGCTATTTATATCATAAATAAATGTAACTTCATTACACGATAATAAATATATTATTTCCCCCACAATATATTCTCTAAAATAACTAGTGTTGAAATAAATGCGATTAGAAATCCTTAAATAATTATTAAACCACAGTCAGGAATACTATTTATTTAAGTTGTTAAATTAATATTTCACTGAGATACATGGACACACTTAGTGTGTGACCCTTTAGGCCTCTTTCTCAGTGGCATTAGGTGGAGCCTACCTAAAGACCAAGGTTAGAATCTAGAAACACACCAAGCCACACATAGAGAAAGAAGTTAACACCACAATTACGTGTCACATCCTACGAACGCTTACTGTGTAATATAATCCCTTTGTCTCGATATCTCTAATAAAGCGGGTTGAATGCTAGTGCCATCGACCCATGTGCTTGATTATTCATTCTTTGACTTCCTGGAATTGAACTCGCCCATACCATACCATGTCCATGGATTTATTTAGACTATATCAATTCCACCAAAGGGCCTAAGATAACTACTTCCGTTATGGAACAGAAGGGACAAATCCTTTCTCGCATTATCTATTAATGCAGTATTACTTGTGATGCACCCAACATATCCTACCTCGTTGTGAATAGTGTGTTGTCATAGTTTTCATCAATACATCTTAGTGTGTGAGTTGTAATACCCATTAATAATAATCTTAAAGTATAAGGACCAATACACACGTCTGCAGATAGGAACATACAATGACACTATGAAATGTGGATTTCCTACTAGCGGGTATCTTTCTCATAATATCCTCCTGGATATTACCAAGGGTGCACATCATGAGAAAGTAGCTCAATGTTTTATGAGTCCTCACCCCTAATGACATGTATTATTTGTGTCCCTCAAATAATATCATCCAACCATAGAACATATGTTCAAGAACAGTGCTATGGCACTTCTGGGTTATCATCATAGCTGGGATCCGCTATGACCCTTTAATGCAATAGTTGTACTTAGGACATTATCACATGAATTGTCATGAAAAAGAGCAATAAATATGTGATAAGGCTTTTATTAATGAATAAAGTACAAAGTAGTTGGTTCTAGACCACCAACTCCAACACACACATGGTATTTTTTGAGGAAGGATTTAGTTGCACCTATTATATTTAAAATGATATCATGAATAAAATAAATATTTATTATACCTTGTATCATCATGTTTCAATCTTATTATTAGCATTACATATATTACTATTTAATGAGGCCCTAATATAAATCACCTGGTCAAGAAGTGGGCCAACTGGTGGTGATGGTAGTAAATATACATAGCATCTTCCCCCATAAAAAGCATTAATATGATATACATATTCTCTACTTCTAGAAGAAACACCCTGGGGGAAACCATAGAAATGTCTAGGAGAACACAAATTGTGATTCTACCTCTACCATGTTTTTTTATCACTTTTGAAACCTCAGTTTTCAACAAAATGGTTTGGGAAATTATGGCCCATGTGACCTCAATTATAATAATCCTAGCATCACCCCTCTCCAGGATGACTAGTATCCATGTGTGATCCATGAACCACATTTACATGTAACTGAGACAGACCATGAGGAGGTCTTGTAAATAGAGACCCTTCAAACCTACACATTCTATCTAGTATAGGTTACTTAGACACAAAAAACACACTAATACTGGTATTAGTAAATCATCCCTCTAAAAAGAATCCCTACATCATTAGATCATTCTCTAGAACTCTAGAACATGTGGGAATGCACATGGGGGTCACAAGGACGTGGATGTACTTTTGGATACACTTATAAAACATTTATGTATGTGAGTATCCATCCTGCACCATGTCAAGGGAGTACTGGTAATGTTAACTGAACATCCTTGTATACTCAATAATTATCATACTACACAAAAAAACTGAAAAATCTCCTAGATTTTATCTTTTCACAAGAATAACGTTCACTAAACCTCATGAAACCACTTCATGAAATTGGACGATGAGTTTTTCATCTCATCATGAGTCTCCATTAATAGACTCTACCATTTCCCTTCATTTCTATGGATGTTATTGGATTCCAATGAATCCATTTGATGAGTAAGGGACTATATGATTCAGAAGACTCAAATAACCAACTCCTTCCAATAAACAATATCCCAGGGATTTAGAACTCCATTGAAACATACCATTCTTTAACACTGGAACTCAAATAGCATGCTGTGAATGTGTTCTTTGGAAGCCTAATATTCTAGTACTATCTACTTCTTCGTAGGAATGATTTAAACTCCAAGCCATCATAGAGGAAAAAATCATTCTATGGCCCCAAAACCAAGGTATCGACACACATCTAATCATCATCATTATTCAATTTCATTAAACAAGCTCACTAACTTCAGAGAGACATCGAAAAATTGATCAATATGAACCATAATTCAATGAGAATATATATACGGTGATATAACTCAAGAAGTAAAGTCATATGACTCAATTATATATGATTTCGGTACAATTAATATTATTAAATAATGTATCAATATACTAATTCAATAAGAAACAATTACAGTCATCGTATATTGATATATTAGATATCATACTTGCACTGGGTTCAATGTTATAAATGATGCACTCAGGACAATTTTCCATTTTTTCCCTATCTTCCAATCAATTCCTTATAAGGAGAAAAATCCAAAAACCTTCCCAAAAAAATTATAATGTATAATACCACTCTGTAACAACATATCCAATAAGGGCCCCCATATTCAGTGGAAGGTCGATCCATAATGACCCTATGCACGCCTCCAATGGGTTTGGGTTGGAGACAAACCCTGAGAAAAAATAAAATAAAATGGTATTCCTTTAACTTGATCATTAATAAACATGCACCAGACCATCTCCATGAAACATTTTTTTTCGAATGAGGATGCCTTGGTCAAAAAAACATAACCACTAAAAATATATAATGATAAAGGAAGAAAATTTACTAAAGTATAAAATAGATAGAGTTATTAAAAAAAATCCTGTAAGGGGGTGATATATTTTGGGAGATTATTTATCCATGTAATTTAGATACTAACTCCTTTATTAGAAAGACCATCTACCCCCGAGTTCACCTCATAGTAAGAATCAGTGATAATATGTCTGATCTATGTTAGATGTTTGAGGAAAATCATTTATCTTGCTTTGAGGGGCCACACCACGTGAAACCCTCCATGTCTAAGGTCATAAATGGTGGTAGTGGAGGCATATTCCAAACATAGAATATTTCATCATTTATTTCATGATGAGATCGATGAAAATAAAAAAGATATTCATCTTCGCTTCAAATGAGGAGGAATAACCACACGTGCCATAACAACATCCTAGAATACACCAATTGTGCTTTTTACACAATATACCATATCTCGTAGGGCATGAGATTATTTTAGATGCATCATCCATTTTTATTTTGATCCTACTTGGGAGAGGGGGATTCTATAATACATCTAGCATATCTTTTCATTGGATTATTGTTTTTTTGGATTCTGATATAGAGAATAATTATAGGATTGTTGATGGAGTTGTGACAGGTACCTGGTTACAACATTCCATCTTCCTTGATAGGGTTGAAGATCCTCACTTGAGAATCCTGATATTTTAATGAATTATTGTTGTGAATTCTAGAAATTATTTTATACCAGATTATGTGAATCGGTTCGAAAATAGAAATAGTGACGATCTATTCTGTTTTAGAAGAGGCATCAGTAGAAGTACATCATTGTATAAGAAGCTGAATTGTGTCAAAAAATATCCATATAAGATAAAAAATGTAAAATATATACTTCCATAATTCATAGGCATTAGCACAAGCTAATAAACGGTGGTTAGAATCCTATCTATGCTGATTAGTAATAGAAAGTTTAGAAAAAAAGGTAAATACTAAATAATTGAAGACAAAAATAAGTGGGAAATCTATTTTTTGTTACTCTCCATACGAGTGTGAGTCTAGAGCGTATAACCCATTTCCTATTAAAACTCATTATCCTAGAAAAATCATGGATTGTATTGATAAAATATTGATTGATGTAGAGTTTAGTGTATAAAACACCATTATGCATTGGTTCCCAAGTAACAAAACCATCACAACTGATAAAAGTGTAGTTGAAAGGAATCGTATTTATCCCATTAGATAATTCCATGTCCAAAGAGTGCATGCAATTATTATTTGTGTTATTAATATCAATAGATAAATGGATTGAATTATTCATAGTGGAAATATGTTAACTATTCAAGTTATCCAACCAAAATTTCAAATAACATTCTCTATTAACAATTCACCTACTGTGTGACATGATTTTATAAAATTATTTTTATATAAAAGACTAGATAGGGGAATCCATGTAATAAAACACATATTTTTTAATATTTATATTCATCCTACATTTCATGATGTAAAAGGATGTGAAATTTTTTATTATAAGGATCCACATGATTTTAGGTTGAACAGAATCTATAAATATGCCCGGGTTATTAATACCGAGGCCACCAGTATTAATGTGTTTGAAATAGTTATTCCATGGAATTTTGATAAGTTTAATTTCAAGGGTTCTTCTTGTCCATGAAAATAAAATATATTACTTTTATTTTTATTTATTAAATATATAGGCATATTATATACCATCCTGGAGTATACCATTTTCAAAATGATGGTGTGTTTGACATGTCAAATTTGACATGCAATTGATAAGGATTTTCCATTCTATGATGAGAGTTTATTGTTAATCTGGTCATCAATATTGGAGAAGTAATTTTTTTTAAGTTTTCCCTAGAAGATATTATTTGTATGGTATGTGAAGGGGGGGCATCTCTCTTTTATTCTAATATCATTTACAGTACTATACTTATTGTTTTATGGAAATATTTTTCCAAATAAAATGGATGATGTGTTCTAGTTTATAGATTTCCTAGACACATCTTCACAGTAAGATAGGGAAGATTTTATATTTTAAATGTTCCTTTTTACACTTGGAGGAATAAAATAATATCACCCGCATCTAAAATATGAGTGGGAGAAGCCAAGTTACTATATAAATTGATGAGATTGGTTTTTCCTTGGTTAACTAAGTTAGTGATAAATCTTATAAGGTAGCCCTCAGAAGTAAAAAAGGATGGCATAGATGGGGTCTATATATCTGAAACCATTGGTGAAATTGAAATATCCTTTTGGAGTTCCATTAATCAATATATAAATAAGGGCATAATCAATTTTTTTGAATATTGATGACAAATATTTAACTAAATTCAACATTGGTTACGATATTGAAAATGAATCACCAGTCAATAGTGTTAAAAGACATTCTAATATGTAGTTTAATAGAACTTATTCCTCCACTTTTTTTTTCTTTTTAGAAAGTTTGTACTTTCATAGTAAAGTTAGATGCAGTCTTGGTTGTTTCTTTCTTTGATGATGCCAAATTTTTTCGAAGAGATAATATTACTAGAAATAGAATCAAGCTTGTTAGATATAATTTTACATATGATTATATAAATATTGTTAATACGGGAAGTGGGTCTAAAGAGTTGAATTTCCAAATCATTATCCACTGTGGGAATAAGGGAGACGAACTGAGAATTTATTACATATAGAGGGCATATATTAGAAATAAAGGCATTAACAAGTTTACAACTATCAAGATGTATAATATCCCAATAATGATGGAAAAAAGACATTGGTAAAACTATCAGATAAAGGAAAACTATCATTTTTAGGGATAAAAATCGCATCTTTAATCTCATGATCTATTGGAACACTAGTTAAGAGAGTGTTATCATTATCACCCACTAGTCTTATAATTATATCTGATTGAATATTTTTATTAAGAATATGACCATTAATGATATTGTTAATGTAGGATAAATCATGATTGAACAAACCTTCCTCATTATATGTGATGTTATCCCCATATTTAAGGAATTTAAGTGGCCTAAAATATTTGCTATCTCCCTCTAGAGCATTATAGACTATAGATTTTCTATCACCATCCTTAAGACAGTTAATTATAAAATAATCTTTTAATAAATTATATTTTAAGGTGATATTAGTGTTTAATTAATTTCAAAGATCAATTTCATTTTTAGTATCATTCAAAAAATATTTATATGTAGTGTCAACTAGAATTTGATTGAGGGTGTTTCCAAAGGAATAAATTTCATTTTTAGTTTGATTTACTCATTCTTTTCAACACAAATATAGATTCTTTTAGAGAATCATTAATTTCTTGATATGTGAAAAGGAATATTTTTTGTAGTAAATAGAATCCTAGGATTCCCTATCAAAATTTTCACAATCAATAATTGAGGATCAAGAATTATTAAATATAAAAGTAAGCATGGGTTTTGAAAATAAATTGTTGAGACTAAATAAAATAGGGTGGCAATTAAATTTAATTCTAGGCAGGGTGATGCTGGGAATAATTTCCCAATTATCAAGGACTTGACTGTTTTTGATGGATCGATCATGTTTACTAGACATAAAAATATTATGTTTTCTTATATACCAAGTATACATGGATCCAACTACGTAAATCTCAATCAGAATGTATTCTTTGGTAGAATTTTCAAATTCCATTCAAGAAACGTTAGAGTAAGAAGGACCTATTTTTTCACTAATTACAAGAATAGAATTAATGTATCCATATATAATCCATGGATCTCGAATAATGTTGTTCCAAAATGTTAGATGTTTCTATAGAGATATCATATTTTGATACCTACTATTTTCTTAAATAAAAGTTTAAAACAAGTGTGAGCTTTGAAATTTTAGATCACATGTGATATGTTGAGTTACAATATTAAAACCGGATCATTTTTTATTAAACCATGAGAATAGATCCCAAGAGAATAAAAATAATTATTATTAGAAGTAGCACCAATTATATTCTAATTTTTTTTAACAAAATCAGTAAAACTAGATGAAAATTTTATTTTAGCCTCAATGATAGGAAATTGTTTGGATTCATGCATGAATAATAATCTTTTTAATTTTGTGATAGTCTCATGGTTTAAAATACCCTAAAAATTCCAAGAGGGATATTCATTTTACACTACATTTGAGATCGGGACCCCTTTCTTTTTACCTCTAGGGTTAATGTTCCATGTGGATTTCTGAGGGGTTTGATAGAAATCACCTTTCTCTTTAGTGAGTCGCTATCATGATTTGTTAGGGAATGATTTGGAGAAATTATATTTTTAACATTACATGTTTTTTCTTCAACCCCATTTTTTCTTTGGATCATCATTTATCTTTTTAACTTTACCCAATCATTGTTATCAATTGAAATCTAGATGATTCCATTCTATAGGTTGCGAGATCGGTGGGTTATTTCCTGGAATATTTTTTAATTTCTTGTTAGCATCCTACATATGGTCGGTTTTTTCATTCATGTCCCCTATCATGGGGATGTTTATGACAAGATATTACACATGATTCATCATATCCCCTTGTTATATTGTGCTATGTAGGATCTGACCATCCATGTTGTCCACACATTTTGTAGGTGGTGCAGATGGAGGATCTCCAGGAAGAAATAAGAAGTTGGGAAGAAAGGTTTGTGGTTTTTAGTAACCTTTTGATAAGTAATTCATTAATTTTCCATAGAAAATGATGCATCAAGGGAGGCAATGTCTTTTCATGTCAATGTTGTTGATTTAAGAAGTGCTTCAGGTCTTCCTATAGGGATTACAATTGTTTGAGGGTCCAAAATTATTCCCTAATTATTCATGATATCTCCGGCATTTAACTCCTTACATGGCATGGAAACATCCTATTCTACCTCATCAATCAATTGGATAGTGACCAAATCTATAGAATCCATTTCCTTTTTAAATTTGTATATTCTTAACTATTAATCTCTTACATTTCAACCATGTCATCCCATTATTACTAGTGGGGTCATTTTAGAAATATGGGTCCCCGATATCTTTATCATTTTTTCATTTAATTTCATGAATGGTTCAACTTTCTATAGTGAATGGCTTTTTCCCCTTATTTAATTTAATATAAGTCCATTATTTATTAGTGTTAGGATGTACATTATACTTTAAAACCCAGAAATTCATAATATAGTGTCCAAAGATCTTGCATTAATCAGAAAATGGTGGTCAATGCCCATAATCTATCCTTTCCCCAAGCCTATAGTATTTTTCATCTAATGTAATATCATGAGGTTTATTCTCATCAAGATTCACATAAATAATGACTCTTTCATATAGAACCATGTCCCCATTCAAGGTTTTTTGAAAATGTTTAAATGGGAATCACATTCAAGAGGTTAGATCATTTAGTATTTTTAGGTTCCAAAAATCCTACTAAGGCTATAAATTAAAACCCAAATCTGAGCCATAGTGTTTATATGTTTAAATGGTTTGAAGTAAAAGTCACACATTGACAAATGAGATGAAAAGGTTTCAACTTGATGCTACGATATTTCAAGACATTGTATATTTCCTCATGAGATTGTAGGATTGTGTGAAATTACCCTTTTCCAATTAGAATGATTCTCTAATTGGTTGTTCCCCAACTATGGGAGATCCTTAGTTTGAGCTCATCAACTAGCCACAATTTTTCAAATTAAGATAATATATTCAACCATGTACATAGTACTTACCCATTTTTTCCCACTAATGAATCACTTCAAGATTAACATTTACCACAAAGCCTCCACCATCCATTTTTTTAAAAATTAGGGTCTTCACTAAGGATAGTCTCTGTATATTTGATCCCATGAGTGATTCCATGAAGGATATCCCTTTGATTTCTTGGTGTGAAGAATGAATTGAATCCGAAGGGAAAAATTTATCTTCCTATAAAATAGGTGTAAGTCGCTAGAAGGATTTCTCCGGATCCAGATCAAAAGAGGCCATACAGAACTAGATCTATCACTCTCGAATATAGTCGTCATCGATCTTCATTGAGGTAGGGCTGGTGATTCCACCATTCATGAGTTTTTTTGAGCTGTCATTTTACAAATCCTCGATCTTGGTGTAACAATGAAGAGGAATAATAAAGGATAGTAACATCAATTGGAGACCATGAATTAAGTAACCTTTAGGGAATATATCAGAATATATAATATTAAAAACAAACAGTAACTGAGATTTGTACACACCAAACCATAAATGATATCCCAACCGGAATACAATTGGATTAAATAAAATGATATATCCCTACTTCATATCTCCATGAATGATAAATATTTATGGTCTGTGTACACGAGTATACCTAAGAAAACTGATGTCACTTCTAGACTACTTATCATTTTTATATAACTTGACACGTGGGTAAAAATACCTTAGAGAGGTGAATATAAACATACCTAGTTGGAAACCCCAAATGCCAAGTTCATTTTAATATAGTCATATAGTAAAATTAATATCAATCCATGAAAAGAGGTAAAATAAACAAATCCAAAATCTATTATGAAAAAAACTATATATGGTAGAATTGTAGTCTACATCTCACATCCCAAATTAGGATGATGAGTCCACCTGTAGATTCAAATGTCTATCAATGATTCCCATCTTTTCACATGTCTATCTAAGAAAATCATGTAGATATCCCATAACTCTCCACTAATCCAGATCATGAGTAGGAACAATCACTTTTATATTGGTCATTCTCTAATACAATAGGCTAATTCCACTTAGTAGATAAAAGACTTGTGCCCTAGTGCATCATGTGTATCCACTCAGTATAATAAGGACGTGTTCCCTAGTACGTCAGGGGGTGTCACTCAATGAATTATGGAGGTGAACAATATTTCCTTGTTGGGGTTCCACATTGTATATATAGATAGTGGACACGTACCCTTGGGCATCCAGGGATTCAACTCAATCTAATTGGACTAGATCTATTGTACCATAGTGGTTTACACTAATATGGTATAAGTCTAACACCCTAGTTTCATAGGGTTTTTTATCAGAGGTTATATGTCATAATCACTAGTTTTAGTTTGGGAGGCACTCAAATTTTAGGTGAAACACAATCTAATTTCAAAGTTGAAATCACATCGTCTACTAAATGAATCGTGGGACCCACACCCAGGTCTGATAGAGGGGGGGGGGGGGGGGTTATGACCCCATCATCTCTTTAATGATCATACCTAATCATTTATACTATTCCATCATCACCTCATTTCATATCATACTATAAAACATCACGTCATATATCAAAATACACAATGACTGATTCCATCATGTTCTATATGGAAATGTTATTAGGATAAGAAATTGATATGACTTAATTTTAGTCCATAACAAATAGATAGGAAACATGGAAGCTTCAAAAAAAATATAGGTTGAATACATGGGACACCAAGGTGTGTAACTTCAAATTGACTCCAAATCCTATACTTACATACACACGGCTTGGAAATACATGTAGTAAAATATGTTATTTTGTTCTACAACATTGTGTGTCTTGGAATCCATGGGATTACATTATTCTCCTAGACATTTTTATGTACATATAAGAATACACATTTACTCTTTATGTACACAATGTGTATTCCTACATGGTGTCTTCGGTGGGTATAGTTGTCACATGTCCTAGATTGTCAGGGAGGGTGTCATGGAGTTTGAACTAGTCCTAATGAAATGTGAACCATAACCCTTCAAAAAACTATAGAACTAAAACATGGTGGATACATGTCATGTTTTCTACTAATACACATAGAGTGCAGTCGGTAATTTTCAAGATAATTACTTCCCAAGACACATTTTCAAGATCTAGCCTTACCCCCATGGATTTCAACATTGACCTCTTCGGTTTATGGGAAAAAAATTCAATGTTCAATATTTCCCATCCACCGATGACCAAAAAATGAAATCATATCATTTTTTCAAAGTGTTCAATGCATCATGTTCATGGCCATCACCTATCACCACTTCAGATCCCAGTTTCAAAAACAATCACACATAAATTTTCCTAAAAAAACTGAAAAAAACCATTCATCATGAATCTAGGTTTTTGATTATCCATGAACCCATCTTGGTAATATCGAATCCTGAATCCATGGCTCAATGATATTAAACTAGAAAAATAGGTTGGAAAATGCACATGAAATAGTGTCACTATCATTTTCCTAGATATCTCATCAAAATATTTTTATTATGGGATACCTTGGATGATATCATTGGATAATAATAATTAATTTAAATAAATAATTTATTCCACACATCATCCTTATTAAAATGATCAAATGATCACATGTACAAATTAAATGATATTACGTTCTCCAAAATATATTAAATAGATAGGAAATGGAAATTTAAGAGTCCTACCACTACTATTACCAATCATTGATAAATTATGATCTTGAAAGTGAGGGGGGTCCAAATACATTGGTTGACTCTCTATCCACCTCGATCTGATCTCCCACCACCCTCCAACCTAATGCTCCATTAAAAAATGATCATATGCCATCTAAATGATCCCATAGTTTATGTGGATTCCATAGAGAATAATAATATATGGTTACCTGTATGGTGGTATCTATTTTCATTCAATAAAATAAAATAAATTCATTTAGTTATTTATTTTCACTAAACAAACCCCAAAATGTTTCGTTGAACTGGAATCCCCTAATAACAAGCCATAGATAATTCCTAGGATAGAGACCACATTCTATAATCAACTGAGGTCTCATATATGATATTTGAGAAACTGTTTGAATTTTATTCCAATACTTCCGGAGAAATATGTGGTTGTTATATTAATATTATAACGAATTTTATAATATCAATATTGGCATCTTCAAAAATATAATGTCATGCGACTCAGTGGGTAACTCTCAAAATATACCTTAATGTATTTAAATAGTATACTATTAACCAAGGAGTAATTGAAATGTATCCTATAAAATGATGTATAAAAATAATGAAATCATGTTTTCATTGAAAAATGGTTTCCCCAATTACTTCTCTTTGAGCATGTTGACTGCAAAAAAAATTTTGTTATCATGTGTTGTTCACACATGAGTATATTAGTAGAAGAAATTATCTTAATTTTAATTTCATTTACATTGTCCATAGAAATGAATCATTATGTGTGTACCTTTAATTCAAATTTTAATTTCATAGTATATATATATCATTATCTAGGAAAATGTTATTTGAACAACCATTACCTAATATTTAAAATATATTTTCATTCCATTTATATTCTTTAATCCTTTTAAAAAATCACAAAAAAAACATCAGATGATAATAAAAATCACCCAAACAATGAATCCATATTATAAAAAATATATCTACAGCCCTTATCCACACTTGAGTTTATCTAAAATCATGAATTAACATTACGTGTAGATTTTAAAGATATTCCAGGCTTATAATTTTGTTTCCTAACAAGATCATCCATTACTTTTAATATAACACTAATAAATTTCAGTATGTTTTTTCTTATAAATACATAATAAGTTAAATAACATAAAAAACATGAATCTGTGAACAAAAATGAATCACACGATATTAAAATTTCATGAAAAAACATCCCTTTGAAAATGGAATGATATTAATAAATTTTCATACTTACTTTCTATAATGTTAATTTATATAATTCTTTTGATATAATTAAAATAATTTAATTTTAAAATGTGTTATTTTTTATGATCATTTTTTTGATATATGGTTTGTTTTAAAAAAAATAACATTTAAAATATATCCATATATCAACTTATATATTAACACATTAATAATGTTAATTTTATATAAATTAGGATTAAAAATACATTGTGGTTAAAAATATCAGTTTTCTACGAAATAAATTTATTTTTATTCAATTTTATCATTTAAATTAAAACAATATATATTTTATATTTTAAATTTTATAAAATGAAATTTATTTTTTAGTTCATCATGTTAAAATTATCATACTGTCAACATTTAGTAATTTTCTAAACAAAAATATATTTTATGAAAAATGTGAAAAATATAATTTCTTATGATAACATCACTTTTAAAACATTATTTTATTATAAGAATTAGTTCATTGGTTTTATAATTGTAGAAACCTATTTTTATAAAATTTAGAACATCAACAAAGTATTATTCTAATAATTTTTTTGATATTTTTTAATAATTAAGTAATTATATTGTTACATTCATATTTTAATTCATTTTATAGTAATGTATTAAATTAATTTTTATTATACCAATAGTTTTCATGATAATTCTATTAATATAAGATTTTTTTATAAATTCATTTTTATTCAAAAAAAGAATTTTTTTTGAGAAAACTATTTTCCATTTTGGTTTACGTAATTATATTAACGAAAATTTTATCTACCGCAATGTAATAATTATTTTAAAATGGATTCCATATTTGAAATAATAACATTATAATAATATAATTTTTTAGTAAATATGAATAGATAACATGGTATAAATTGTTTCACCACAATAAGGGTTAAAATTGTTAGTATGGTTATTGAACCATGAGTTAAGGCATGAAATATTGCTAAAACATGAATAAATTTTATTTGATGAGTTGATTTAAATAATTACTATCATATATGTGAAAATATGTAGAACTACACCAATTATCACTAAAAAATAAATTTTTATATTTCAAAAGATAATAATATTAATTTTCATTTCATTCCAATCACTTTTAAATGGTTTCCGCTTATCATCACTTATTATCTTCCCAAAATCTCCATAGATCATATAGTATCTTACAAAAATCATCCATACCTATATTTCTAATAAACTATAGTTATTTTCCCTCAAAAGGTAAAAATTATTATATCTTAAGGTGTAAGATCAAGGCCGATTTTTAAGGTAGAGGTTGTCGTTATATTCGAGTTTAGTGAAGTATCACTCTTCTTAAATTACCTTAAAATCATATATAACCCTATAAATATATTGAAAACAATATCATTATTATAAAAAATTGTATTTATAATGATGATATAACCATTTTATACCTTCATTCTATACGATAAAAAATAAAAATTCCACTCATGCATGTGTGCTGACTACTACTTCAATGAAGTGATACCTATCTTTTCTATATAACACCTCAAACAATTAGTTATAAATATTGATACTATTAATTAGTATAATATTAATGTTTTTATAATATTTGTATAAAAATATATAATTCCATTGCATATTTTATTTCAAGTCATTGGAAATGGAAAAATTCACACATGTGTACATGTGGACTACCTCATCCTGGAATTATGTATTTCATTTTTCATAATTATCAAAAATGAATGGTTATAAATGATTATTTAATATATAAATATGAATTATTTTTCATGATTTACATTTTCATGGTGATAAATCCATGACCATGGTTCTTGGATTGAAATAACTAAATCAAAAAACATGCTTGATATATAAAATGGTTAACTACAAATTAATTTATTTTAAAAAATAATTGCATGTATATAGGTAAAAAATCTATATAACATATAGATATAATAAATATAATTAAAAATATAAAATATACTTCAAAAAATTTAATTTATTATACAAGATATTTTAATTCATCCATCCAATTAAGAATCCATGGAATCTTTTTATTTTATAGTATAAAGTTTATTTAGGATTTTTTGGTTTAAAATTTGCTGGGACAATTATAAGATATTTTTCTCTTAAAACCAATTTATTTTATCTCAAAAATATTTCTTCTCCGTGTAAATATTCTTTAAAATTTTAATTAATTTCCTTCTATATTTCATGATTATTGATTAAATCTATTTTCAACTGTTTTTTAATTTATTTACAATTATTTAAAAAGAATCGTTATTTTTTTTTCTACATGTCATATTTGACTTTTAATAAATGTATTAAAATATTATTTTGAAATTTTTATGGATTGATTTCATTTTTTCATTATTCTGACTATCATTAATTATCAATCTTCCATTATAGGGTTCATATAAGTTTAAATCTAAATATTATACAAATTATTCAATAAATTTATGTAGTCAAATATTGTGGTCAACATTTTATGATAAATAAAAATGGTACATCATTTAAATTATTTATATTTTAATCCTCCTCTACAAATTTCATGACATTCATAATAGTTCATTTTTTTCGTTTAATTTTTTAATTGGTCTACTATAAATTCAAATAATTCATTTGGATATTTATAAATATAAGAAACTTCTAAAAATATTGGTAATGTAATTAATTTGGAGGATTTCTAGAAATCATGCCATGATCTAGAATCACATCAGTGGATGCATGTATCTTCTTAGATTAACAATGGATAAATAACCTATAAAAATTATGGTTGACTGTAATCATTATATTCACTCAGTGCACAATAAGATTACATAACTTCAAATCAATTTTAATAGTATTGATGTTTATCATAATAAATTTTAATCCTATATAATATTCAATTTTTTATGGATATTTTATGGTTCATAAAGATATGTATGTTTATCGTAGCCATAAATAATTTTTTTGTTAAATTTTAGGTTATAAAATATTAATTCAAGACCATGTTATAAGTCATTTTCTTAATATAACCCACCTTTGTGAAATGTACATGACCAAAATGCTTGTAATAGGGCTTCTTCTTAGGAATTTTGTGCTCATATTCCTCCCATGATTCATGGATATAGAGACATCACCATATCATGATGGAGGTTATGGTGATCCCAAAAAATGTATAACATTCAATCAATTTAGTATATGGTCACTCTGTTAGGTTTCTTGGGATTTGAGTGATCGAGACCACCATCTATGTAGTGGGAATGACCACAGTATGGTGATAGATATTTCAAAATTTAAAATAGATGATTTAAATAATAATCTATCAACAGAGTATTGAATATTAATGGAGAAATATTTTATCCTTAAAGGAGTATGTTTATTACATTATTAAATATTTTCTCCTTTATTAAATGTTTGACTCACTTATTTTTCTTAGTTACTCCAATATATATGACTTTGGATGAACCTAGGTTGATGAATTGGGAATTATTCATTAACTGTATAACATCTTATAGAGATCCCATTAATCTCATTATTTTTATATCGAAAAAGAATCATCGGGACCCCATATCACTTATTTAGTCTTCATTTATTAGAGAGTCTGAGATTAATTTATCGTACCTGGTCTAGATCTTTATTTGAAAGAGGATACCGCTTTTTAATTGTAATAAAAGTCAACACATTACCATTTTTTTCATCTGAGATCATGTTCTATAATCCCTTTTTTAATAAATTGGGTTTTTTTGGGATCCTTAGTGAGTGGTATTGAATTGAATAAGGGATAATGGTTGATATTACCATGTTTCATCAGTGTGCTTAACAGGATAAATACCTTTCTTAATTTTTCACTGGAATATTGTTGTATCCATGGAATTAAGTTCATGTATGTGTGAGTCCCATAATGTCATTATTGATTATCTTCATGTGGGTATGATAAATAGAAGACTCATCCTCAATATTAAATTTTGTTAATATATGTGTTATTCCCTGTTCTGTGTTGATATATATCATATAGATGTTTTGAATTAAGTAGTTGACAACATGTGACCTTCCGTGGAATGGTTATCCCTTAGAGGTGGATCATGTGATATATGAAATGATTAAATTGGTGGCCTCAATAATTAGTGAGGAATAAATTTCTTAGGGAGTAAACTAAGGTAATTTCATTGTATGATGCCATTGAGGCATGACTATAGATGGTAAAGGGTTATGATATCCTTGTAGTTTGAAAGTGATAGATATGGGAAATACATAATTTTTTTCTGACATCAGACTATTAAGCCATGTGGATACTCAGTGGTATATGTAGAGGAATTATTGCAGAACTATGATCATGAGTTTTATTATGTTTAAATGTATATATAAAACTAAACCTAGTAAATCTAGGGTTCATGGTGTCTTGTTTAGTATAATACTTCTTGAAAAAATATTTCTTTTCAATGTGAAACTACTTATTATCATTTTATACACCTCTTATGCATGTTCCCATATATTTAGTATAGACTAACTGTATCATATTCGGGTTCTACTCAGTCCCTAAATAGAAATTTTTTGCAAAAATATACATCATGATTCAAAATGTTGAAAATAAAAAGGGCCTATCACTATGGAGTTGAGGAAAATGTTTACTATTTTTAGAGGGGATACTATGACAGACACCGGAGTGTTGTTTTAATGTCTTATTTTATTTTCCAATTTAATATGTATACAATTGTTTGACATTCAACATTGGGTGATCATGTGATATTAATTATATTAATCTAATATACCATGAAATTATAATCTTACAATATTATTATTATATAGTTATTTTGTGTAATATTTATCTTATTACCCACTTATTGATGTGATTCTAATGCATGGCTTCTAATACTGAGGCTATAGTATCCCCAATTCACCATTCAGACTGTCACTATTAGTCTGAAACATACTGTATACTTGTAGACATGCATGAGTTCTTGTGATATAACTTATTTGAATGAGAAAAATTGGTTTTTAAATTATAAAGTAGATGTTATTTAGACATTTCACAGGTTTTATTATGAATAATTGATCTCAATGTATTAAAAGATACAACTCTTTATATTTTCTTATTTGAAACCAATACAAGTGTTATGAATATTTCATTTTTAAAAATTCTTTTCGCTCTATGTCATAATACTAATTTTTTTTATAATAAACAAACAATACTTAGTAATTTATCATGCAACTTTGTTCCCTATGTGATTTATAATCACAATATTCTATTAATAATATAAAATTTGAATTTTATATAGTTTATTAAGTAGTTATATTTATTGATTTATAAGTAATAATTAGTAGTCATATAACCAATAATTCAATGTATTATTGATGAATGGGATATGTGTTAGGGAGTAGCGGGTCTTGAATTATATATCTCCTTGATTCACCAGTATGTCCTTGCTGACAAATAGGGTATCGATCCGTTTATGAATTCCTATATATTCACATTTTATTAGCATGAGTATATAACTATATGTATGATTCCATGCTATGAAGACATGAATATATATATATAAGTTTATTTTTAATTTATCCTTATATAATATACATTAATCATCACCCTCTAATTTGATTCTTTAAACTAAATCATTTCATTTATCAAAATTTATACCATTAAATGTGACAAAATTGTAGTCATCCAAAACATAAAACATAAAACATAAATATTAGATAACAAACACTTAAAAAATTGTTTTAGTTTTAGATTATGGTATAATTAAAAACTATTACATAAAAAATTAGACATTTTCACATAAAATCCATTTCGCACAAAACAACTACTTTATAAATACACACTTCATTCACGAAAATACCCATTTCTTTAACTCATCCTATATAATTTTTTCTACTCATCATTATTCTATATGAATAATATTTTTAAATTATCTTATGAGAAAAACTAATATTAATAAGGTATAAATACATAATAAGAAATGAATCATGACAAAATATATTAAAACCATTATATCATTCTAGAGTGTTTTCCATTAACATAATTGTATTTGAGCACAAATGGTAGTTTAAATTCCCATGAAATTAGATCTAATAAGATAATATTTTAGTAAAACACATTATATTAAAACATAATTGAGAAAAATCTAAATCATGATGTTTTTATAGAAAACATGAGAATCCATAGAAACATGTTTTCATAAAAACATATAATATTCCATTAAATTGAATAAACATTTCATTAAATAAAATATCCATACCATAATTTATGAAATATTTATATTTCCATAAAAGATAATTTTGAAATAATGAATTATTCATGTAGTTAAATTAAGAAATTATATTTACAAAACCCTTAAAAGATCAATTACAAATGGATGAACCTACGTACTATTTTTTTCCCACAAAATTTTAAGGAGAATGAAATCATTACCCAATGAGATGGAGAGAAATATTAGGACCATATAGCATAATAAACAAAGTAAAGGAAAAAAAATATTAACCACATAGAAGTTTACATTTAAATTATATAATATAATATAATTTTCATTTTAACATATATAATGAAATTTTGTCTTGATTTAATTAATAGAAAGGGAATGAATATTTTCTCCATTAATGCTCATTATTAAATAATTAGAAGAAGTTTGGGAAAATTGAATTTATTTTGAAAACCTATAAAAACTGAAGGTATATTATTTGTAAAAATTAATGGTCATCGTGACATGAATATTTTCGTTTTATTATAATATTAAAATATATTCCTTCCTCGCTATTGTAATAATGGAAAAAAATAAACAATTTGGAAAACATTAAAATGAATTTTTATAATTTCTGTAAAAAATGTCAAATGTGGTTTAAATTACTCATCTCATTACATTAATAAATAAAATTATTTTAATTTATACATTTCATAATATGTATGTATGGGGAGAAAGGAGAAAAATACACAAACATTTATAATAATGTCTAACAAATCCATCACCACTTATTCCAATTAACTATGTATTTTTGTTATCTTTGGAATAATTAAATTATATTAATTGTTTATATTCAAAATAAAAAATTTCTTGTTTATTCCCTTATATTAAACAATTTTATTTCATTTATTTCCATTTATTATATTTTTACTAAATTTATTGTAATCATGTGCGACTTTTTGAGGATGCTCGATTCAAAATCCCCAAAAGCACTTAGGTAGGATGTCAATGTATGAAGGGGTAATTATACCAAAATATCCAAAATAATAATCATGAAAAAATTATCATTTTTATACATTAATTTCATCTTTAGATCTACAAATGATTATGATTCATGAAAACTAAAATATATCATCTCTCGTGAAGGTTGTCTGCATGTACACACAAGTGATGTTATTAATTTATTTTTGGAATTTAGATGAAATAAAATATAGTAATATAATTATATAAACCTTAAAATGTTTTAAAAATAAATTTTATTTATTAAATCCATCCATAAGGATTTCCTTGAGAATTAGTATTTGAAAAAATGTACATTTCTATACAAAGAATGTATTCTATACATACACATGTGAAGTGATTCCATTTTTAATGGTTTGAATTTTATGATGGTATATTATATATTATATATATAAAAAAATCATAATATAAATGATATACTAGTTATCAAATAAATTAACCAAAATAACAATCCATTAATGGTAGTGTTGATAAAAATAATAATTTGATCCACATGGTGATAGTCTACATGTATGCGTGAATGATAGTTTCAACTCCAAATTCATAGAAAATAGAGTTGAATTTTTTTAATCCATTAAAAAAATAAAATTTAATAATATATGATATATATATATATATTATAATATAATGAAATTTTATGCAAACAAAAAATGTAGTTAAAAGGAGATATAAAATGGAAAATATCTATTGTGATGGTTACCTCTTCTTTGTCAAACCACTTTTGGATATCACTATAAGAACCATATGGGAAGTATTTTAATAATATAAATACCTAAATAATATAAAATAGGATGCGAATAAATGGTTTTTTAGTATTTTTATAACACCACAATTGTTTATGGTATGTATCTTCGTAAATTAATTCAATTTATTCGAAAACATATGTTCCACGCAACACCAGGATTAAACAAACTGTGATATTCCATTATATATAAACATGACCAATGAAATATTAATGTCACCATTAATATTTTAATATGTAAATTATAATAATAACTTCTCATATAATAGTATTAATAAAATATTTGTATCTAAAAAAATTAAAAAATAATATATTTATACTCTGAAATATGTATATTAGTTGTTTCTAAATTTTAAATTAACTATTAGTATTTATGATAAATGAATATTTTTATTTAAAATTTTATAATTAACAAAAAATTTTATATGAAAATTTATTTTCATAAAATATATTCACAAAAATATATTTTGTTTTATTACAATTATAACATAATATTATGAGAATAGAATTAATTTTTCAAAGTGTCGTAAAATCATTTTTTTGAATAAATGGTGATTTTGTTTATAAATTAAATATCTCATATTTAGAGATTTGTTTTTAAAAAATGGTGTCCTCTACTAAATTCATCACTCCAAAAAATGGAAATGGTTAATTTCTTTGGGGTTTTTAAATAAGTTGAATATTATATGAATAGTAAAAATGGTAATTTATTTTTTGTAACATTATAAGTTAAATACATGAATATTAGAGTAATTTATGATGTTATAACAGATTATTTAAAAAATAAAATATCAATTTAATCTACAATTTACTAATAATCAACACTATTAATAGTCTTGGGCCACAAGTGATAAATATATAAAAAAAATAATAATAAAAACACCCCTCTCCTCCCTTATAAATAGCACCCATCACCACCCCATATACTCAGTCCATCTAAGCTATTAATATTTAATTAATTCATCCAAATTACATTCCAAAGTTTAATCTCAAACAATTGACCACATCATCTTATCGAAAGACTAAATCCAAGTGTCTTAATAAGGTTCCCTTCAAGATAATATTCAGGAGGTAAAATCTACATTGTTTCTATTTGAAATTATTTTCATTTCATACCATATCCTCATATAACCTATACAAATTATAATGTAAAATATAGTGTATTATATCTACTATAATTTTATTCACTAATTTATTTTCCATCATAAATTTCCTTTTCCACTACATTAATTTTAAACATGAAAACAATGTCTGTGATGTATCAATTCCTCACCTTTCCGGATACTGAGTTTTCATTTTCCACTACCACTTTCATGTGTGATCAAAAAAAATATTATGGTTAAATGATATTTTAAAATAAAAATTATAATTTATATAGTGTTTTGGGACCAATATATATAAACATTATATTAAATAAAATTATGCATGTTTTTGATGGCCATAAAAACTGGAAAAATAAATAATGAAATTTTCATAATAATTTTACCTAATGAATCATGATAATTTAATATAAATAAATGATATATGAGACTATTTAAAAATATGGAATTTAATTTATCCTTTTTAATTTCACATCTGTATAATTTATTCCCATTTTTCAAGAGCACCCATATTTTTACTCTTGGGAACTGTCAATAAAACCCTGAAATGAACCCTTGTAGAACAACACAATTAACCATTAAAAATCATATAAATGGTCTTAAATGAAGATAAAAAATTATAATAAATCATATATATGTTTAATATGTTATTAAATAATAAATAATTAATATAGTTTTATTATCTTTTATATTGAGTAGAAGTGAAAATACTTTCCGATAAAAGGTACGTGTTTTTTATCTCACTTTTACTTCTATGAGATATGATCTTCGTTAAACAATTATAACTTTTGTGGGGTTTAAATAATAAAATTTAATATATTATATCACAAATAAATTTATTTTCACATAATTAAATGTTTTATTTAATGATCATTGATTTTATGGGGTATACAGTTTGACAGTTTACAAAGTTGTAATGGAATTTTTAACCTAATATCCATTCATTAGGAAAAACGTCCAACAAATTTATTATGTCCTAATATGATTATGTATGAAATAATTTTTATTTATATTATGTTTAATTTTCCACATTAATTATTTGGAATAATAGTTGATAAAAACTAATTATTCATTTTTACAATTCTTAAAATTTTTTTAAAACTACTCTTTAAAATGATTCTTTTTACAAACTTTTAATTGAATGATTTTTTAAAATTTTATAGAAAGAGAGAAATTTCACACCTTAATGATTTATTAATGTATTGAATAATTATTTACATGTTTTTTTGTTATTAAAAATTAAAAACATTATTTTAGATTTTTATAACATTTCAAATAAATCATTTCAAAGTAATATTTTATTTCCCTAAATAATTTGTCAATGATTTTATTACAGTATTTTCATCGATGTCAATACCTTTTGTTGAATATTATTCTTAATTTATGATGATATCATAGGATCCCATCTACTATATTATTTTCTTTTTATTTTTTGAATACTTTTATTTTGGAAGTTCTATTTTGATATGAATAATCTTACTATAATTGATGGTTTTTATTATGTTTATTGTTTGGGGAATGTTACATCATATTATAGTTTTACCAAAAATTTATATTTTTATTATGTTTCTCCCATTTCATGTTATTAATTCATCTTACTTAGTATGTGATGGTTGGGTCCCACTATAGCCCCTCGATTCATTAGTAGGTAAAATGAGACACACTTGTTTTTCTATTGGATTATGTCTTACAAGTTTAAGTATGTTGTCTCTGATGAATCCATGAAGGTTTTTTCATGATGTCCCATAATATCCTTTACCCAATCATGATATTTTTTATTTATAATACATGTGTTTTTTTCTAGTATAATTCTCATTGTTATGTTTTATTATCATGTGATTATTTATATCATTATTTGATCATATTTTATTCATTCCATGTTATGCTCAATATTGTTTATTAATGGAATGTTTTTTTGTTATTCACTAGCCTTATAGTAATTTTTTATGAGATATTCTATTGTATGATTTCCCTTACAAATAATATGATATTACACCATTCCTATGTTTTGTTTATCCTGGGAAATTGAATATGTATATTATGATTCACTTGAATATATATTCTAATAGAATCAGTTAGTTTCTAATGGGGTAACTATTTAATATTTAATTTTGATTTTTAATTTAATACATATGTTTGTATCTGTTTTTATTAATCTACTTAACTATTTGGTCATTTGGGATTCAATCAATTTTACTTTGTACCAATTTAATAATGTGACCACTGACGTTGGGATAGAAGTGATGTTGACATTATAGATCCTATCATAGGATGTATAGATGAAAATTTTAATACATGATTTAGAAAAATGTATATTAGATAAATATATACCTTGAAATTACTTTGAGAATATTTCTATGGTAACCATGGTTGTGATTTTTACATTAGTTATATATAAATTTTTTTTGTGTTCACTTGGTTTAATATTTCATATTACAATACAGTGTATTCCATTGTTTATAAATGGAACCTAGTGTAAGGAAATTAAACCATTGAAATAAGTTTATTCCATCTAGAGATTCCCCCACTCACATGGAAGAAAATGATGTTGGAGTGGGTTTTGGAATTAGGGATTTCCAATTTATAACAATCCAATGACAACTATTATAGGTTATGATAAATAACCTTTCTCACATTGAGTATCTCGATACACAACGAGGTTTAACAATTCTTGACCACTTCATATGATAAAAATATATTATTCAATTGTATTAAAACCCATTAGTAGATAATAAATGGATAAGATCCATAGGGATGATATTTATTTCATTGGGATATAATGAAATGGAGAATGTTATCATGGTAGTTTGTCATCTACCAAGAGATAAAAGTCAATGGTGGTAATTAATTCAAAACCGAAATGAGAAGGAAGGAATTGAAAATATGGTATAGATAGATTAAAGAAATTTTCATGGAAAAGTATTTCTCATGTGAAAAGGGAGAGGAAATGGGGGGGGGGATTCTTGAATCTCAGAAAAAAATATGAATAAAATGTTTCTATGTATGAATCCAAATATACAAGGTTTGCAAGGAATATTTAGTATAACATAAGTAATGAAAATAGATTTATTCACCATTTATATGATGTCTTAATCCTATTATATGGTGGTAACTATCCTCAAGGTATTCTCATCATAGAGGCTATTGTATAACATTCCATAAAAATGGATAATGAAATTTCCAAGCCATATGGATTTGATTGGAAGAAAGATAAGAAGTGGAATGTTGTTTCATCTATGAAATGAGATATGGAAAAAGGTAATAAGGGGTGATTATAATTTCTATAATTCAGTAAGAGTAGAAATAATCAACATTTAAAATGACCTATTTGGAAAGGGAGTTTGTTACAAGTGCAAAGAAAAAGGCCACTAGGCCGATTATTGAATTTTCAAGAAATAATTCTGCAATGATCATTACTGAAGGTATAAAGAGATAAAACACTATGCACATGATTATCCTGGAAATCAAGGAAAAATTCCCTAAATGTGGCCAAGGTAACAAATCCTTCATTATGAATTCATAACTGATGAGGTTGAGAATCATAATTATGTGGTTGTAGGTATTTTAGTCATCTCAACATATTTTCATAATGCTCTATTTGATTATGGATCATTGCATTATTTCATATCATTCTAGTTTTGTGGAAAAAACATATTGTTAATATTAACTATAACAAGGAAGTTTTCAAGGAAAACTCATTGTGTAATCATTATTACAGAAATGATGTGTCAAGCAATTCCAATTATTAAAGATAATTTTTTTCATATTGCTGATTTTATAATCATTCCTATGTTTGATTTTTGTAAAATCCAGGTTATAGAATATATTTCAAAATATAATTCAAATATTTAATTTCAATAGAGGTAAATTTTGATTCACGAGAATAATATAAAACATATAATCATTATAGGGGAGACTTCATCATCTGGTTCATATTTGGATCAAGGTATAGTATCTATTTTAAATGTGATTCTAGAATAATAATAGAAGATAAAACCCACTAATGAAATAGTTTCTCATCATATTGAGGATATAAGTATTTTATAGGAATTCATTGATGTATTTTAAGATAAATTACATCGACATACTCTAGAGTAAGAAGGTAATTTTTCTACTAATTTAATCACTGATTTAAATCTCCTATCAATGAAACCCTATAGAATGCACAAATATGATTTAATACATATAGTGAAAAAATGTGAGAAACTGAATGAAAATGGACTTATTTTCCCAAGTGTTTCACTATGGGGATATCCAAGTCTTTTTGTTAAGAATAATGATGTATCTATGGGGTTTTGCATTGCCTCTTGGGGGACCACAGATATTAGAATAATGAATGTGTATCATCTACCTCTCATTGGTGGCTTATTTGACAGAATTAATAGAGTTTGTTATTTTTTCAAGGATTGATATTCATTCTAGATATCATCAATTGTGGGTAAAAAAAGAACATATTCCAAATAAGGTATTTTGAATAACGTATGAACCTTTAAAGTTGGTAGTAATTCCATTTTGATAGACTTTTCCACATTTTATTTTTATGGATCCCATGACCAGATTATTCAAGGAATATATCGTCAACATTTTTTGGCATATATTGACCATAAATTGGTGTACTCAAAAATCTATGATGACCATGAAAATAACATTCAGATTGTTATTGACATTCATAAAAGAAAACTATTACATGGGACCATTTGAATTTTTTTATTTAGGAGAGAAATATTAGGATCATATAGCATAATTAACAATGTAAAGGAAAAAAATTATCCACAAAGAAGTTTACATTTAATTATATAATATAATAAAATTTTGATTTTAATATATATAATGAAATTTTTTCTTTATTTAATTAATAGAAAGAGAATGAATATTTTCTCCTTTAAAGCTCATTATTAAATAATAATAAGAATATTGGGAAAATTGAATTTATTTTAAAAACCTATAAAAAAATGAATTTATATTATTTTGTAAAAATTAATGGTCATAGTGACATGATTATTTTCTTTTTTTTATAATATTAAAATGTATTCCTTCCTCGGTATTGTAATAATGGAAAAAATAAACCATTTGGAAAACTTAAAAGTGAATTTTTATAATTTTTGTAAAAAAAAGTCAAACGTTGTTTAAATTACTCATTTTAATACATTAATAAATATAATTATTTTAATTTATTCATTTCATAAAATCTTTGTATGGGGAAAAGGGAGAAAAATTCACAAACATTTATAATAATGTCTAACAAATCCATCACCACTTATGCCAATTGACTATGCATTTTTGTTATCTCTGGAATAGTTAAATTATTTTAATTATTTATATTAAAAATTAAAAATTTCATGTTTATTCCCTTATATTAAACAATATTATTTCATTTATTAACTTTTCTTATATTTTTACTAAATTGATTGTAATCAGGTGGGACTTTTTGAGGATACTCAATTCAAAATTCCCAAAAGCACTTAGGTAGGATGCCAATGTATGAAGGGGTAATTCTTCCAAAACATCCAAAATAAAAAACATGAAAAAGTTATCATTTTTATAAAATAATTTCTTTTTTATATCTATACATGATTATGATTCATGAAAATTAAAATATATAATCTCTCAAGAAAGTTGTCTGAATTTACACACAAGTGAAGTTATTAATTTATTTTTTAAATTTTGATGAAATAAAATATAGTAATATAATTATATAAACCTTATAATGTTTTAAAAATAAATTTTATTTATTAAATTCATCCACAAGGACATCCGTGGGAATCAGTATTGGAAAAAATGTACATTTCTATACAAAGAATGTAGTCTATACATAAACAAGTGAAGTGATTCTATTTTTTATGGTTGGAATTTTATGATGGTATATTATATATTATATTTTAAAAAACCCATAATATCATAGATATATTAGTTATAAAATAAATTAACCATAATAACAATCAATTAATGGTAGTGTTGACAATCAAAATAACTTGATCCACATGGTGATAGTCTACATGTATGCCTGAATGATAGTTTCAACTACAAATTTATAGAAAAAAGACATGAATTTGTTTATTCCATTAACAAAATAAAATTTAATAATATATGATATATATATATATATGATAATATATTGTAATTTTAAGTAAACAAAAACTGTTATTAAAAAGAGATATAAAATGGAAATATTGATTGTCATGTTTACCTCTTCTTTGACAAACCACTTTTGGATATCTCTAAAAAACCATATGGGTGGTATTCTAATAATATAAATACCAATATAGTATATAATAGGATGTGAATATATGGTTTTTTAGAGTTTTTATAACACCACAATTGTTTATGGTATTTATCTTCATAAATTAATTCAATTTATTCGAAAACATACGTTGCACACAACACCAAACATAAATGAACTGTGATAATCTATTATATATAAACATGACCAATGAAATATTAATGTGACCATTAAAAATAGTAATATATAAATTATAATAATAACCTATCATATAATGTTATTAATAAAATTTTTGTATCTAAAAAATTTTAAAAATAATATATTTAAATTCTTATATATATATATATTAGTTGTTTATAAATTTTAAATTCACTATTGGTATTTATGATAAATGAAAATTTATATTTAAAATTTTATAATTAACATAATTTTTTATATGAAAATTTATTTTAATTAAATATATTAACAAAATTATATTTTGTTTTATTACAATTATAATATAATATTATGAAACAGAATAATGTTTTCAAAGTGTCGTAAAATCATTTTTTTGAATAAATGGTGATTTTGTTTAAAAATTAAATTTCTCATATTTACAGATTTACTTTTATAAAATGCTGTCCTCTATTCAATTCATCACTCCAAAAATGGGAATGGTTGATTTTTTTTGGTTATTTTAAATAAGTTGAATTTTTTATGAATAGTGAAATATAGTAATTTATGTTATGTAACATTATAAGTTAAATACATGAATATTAGAGTAATTTATGATGTAATAACCAATTATTTAAAAAATAAAATATAAATTTAATCTAGAATTTCCAAAGAATCAATACTATTAACAGTCTTGGGCTACAAGTGATAAATATATGAATAAAATAATAATAAAAACACCCCTCCCCTCCCTTATAAATAACACCCATCACCACCCCATATCCTCATTCCATCTAAGTGATTAATATTTAATTAATTCATCCAAATTACATTCAAAATTTTCCTCCCAAAAAAATAAAAAATCATCTTATTAAAAGACCAAATCCATGTGTATTAACAAGGTTCCCTTCAAGATGATATTTAGGAGGTAAAATCCACCTTTTTTCTATTTTAAAATATTTTTAATTATTACCATATCCTCATATACCCTATCCAAATAATAATGTAAAATATAGTGTAATATATCTAGTATAATTTTATTTCACTAATGTATTTTCCATCATAAATTTCATTTTCCACTACATTAATTTTAAAAATTAAAACAATGTCTGTGATGTATCACTTCCTCACCTTTGTGGATACTCAGTTTTCATTTTCCACTACCTCTTTCATGTCTCATAAAAAAATTATTATGGTTAAATAATATTTTTAAATAAATATTATAATTTATATAATGTTTTGGGACCAATATATATAAACATTATATTAAATAAAACGACACAAGTTTTTGATGGCCGTAAAAACTGGAAAAATAAATTATAAAATATTAATAAATAATTTATCTAATGAATCATCATAATATAATATAAATAAATTATATTTGAGACCATTTAAAAATATGTAAGTTCATTTATCCTTTGTAATTTCACATCTGTATAATTTATTCCCATTTTACAAGAGTATCCATATTTTTACTCTTGGGAACTAGCAATAAAACCATGAAATAAACACTTATAGAACAGCACAATTAACCATTAAAACTCATATAAATGGTCATAAATGATGATAAAAAATTATAATAAATCATATATATGTTTAATATTTTATTATATAATTAATAAAAAATATATTTTTATTATCTTTTATATTGAGTATAAGTGAAAATGCTTTCTGACAAAAGGTATGAGTTTTCTATCCCACTTTTACTTCTACGAGATATTACCGACATTAAACAATTATAACTTTTTTGGGGTTTACATAATAAAATTTAATATATTATATCACAAATAAATTTACATTCACATAATTAAATGTTTTATTTTATGATCATTGATTTTATGGGGTATACAGTTTGAGTGTTTACAAGGTTGTAATGGAATTTTTAACCCAACATCAATTCATTTGGTAAAAAATCCAATAAATTTATTATGCCCTGATATGATTATGTTTGAAATAATTTTTAATTATATTATGTTGAATTTCTGACATTAATTATTTGGATTAATAGTTAATAAAAATAAATTATTCATTTTTCCAATTCTCAAACATTTTTTAAAAAATTACTCTTTAAAGTGATTCATTTTACAAAATTTTTATTGAATGATTTTTTTAAATTTTATATAATGAGAGAAATTTCACAAATGAATTATTTATTAATGTATTGAATAATTATTTACATGTTTTCTTTGTTATTAAAAATTAAAAACATTTCTTTTATAATTGTATAACTTTTAAAATAAATCATTTCAAACTAATATTTTATTTCCCTAAAGAATTTGTCAATGATTTTATTACAATATTTTCATCGATGCCAACACCTTTTGTTGAATATTATTCTTAATTTAGGATGATATTATAGGATACCATCTACTATATATTTTTTATTTTTATTTTTTGAATACTTTCATTTTGGATGTTCTATTTTGATATGAATAATTTTACTACACTTGATGGTTTTTATTATGTTTATTGTTTGGGGAATGATATTTCATATTATAGTTTTACCATAAATGTATATTTTGATTATGTTTCTCCCATTTCATGTTATGAAATCATTGGACATAGTATGTGGTGTTTGGGTCCCACTATAGCCCCTCAATTCATTAGTAGGTAAAATATGACAAACTTGTTTTTCTATTGGATGATGTCTTCTAAGTTTAGGTATGGTGTCTCGGATAAATCCTTGAAGGTTTGTTCATGATTTACCATATTATACATTAACTAATAATGATATTATTTATTTATAACACATGTGTTTTTTCTAGTATAATTTTCATTGTTATGTTTTATTATCATGTGATTATTTATCTCATTATTTTATCATATTTTATTCCTACCATGTTATGCTCAATAGTTTTTAATAATAAAATGTGTTTTTGTTATTCACCGTCCTTATGGTAATTTTTTATGATAGCTTCTATTTTATGATTTCCCTTACAACTAATATGAGATTACACCATTCTTATGTTTTGTTTTTCTTAGGAATTTGAATATGTATATTATGATTCACATGAATATATAATCTAAGAGAATCAGTTAGTTTGTAATAGGGTAACTATTTAATATTTAATTTTGAGTTTTAATTTAATACTTATGTTTCTATCTAGTTTTCTTAATCTAGTTAACTATTTCTTCATTTTGGATGAAATTAGTTTTACATTGTACCTATTTAATAATGTGACCACTAACGTTGGGATAGAAGTTATGCGGACATTAGAGATCATATCATAGGAGGTATAGATGAAAAATTGAATACATGATTTAGAAAAATGTATATTATATAAATATAAACCTATAAATTAATTTGAGAATATGTCTATGGTAACCATGGTTGTGATTTTTAGATTAGTTATATATAAATTTTTTATGTGTTCACTTGGTTTAATATTTCACAATCCAATACTGTGTATTCCATTGTTTATAAATGGAACCAAGTGTAAAGAAATTAAACCATTGAAATACATTTTATTCCATTTAGAGATTCCCTCACCACCATGGAAGATAATGATGTATGAGTGGGAGTTGGAATTAGGGCTTTTCAATTTATAACAATCCATGTATAACAATCGTAGGTTATGAGAAATAACCTTTCTCACATTGAGAATCTCGATACACAACAAGTTTTAACAATTCTAGACCACTTCATATGAGAAAAATATATTATTCAATTGTATTACAATCCATTAGTAGATAATAAATGGATAAGATCCGTAGGGATGATATTTATTTCATTGGGATGTAATTAAATTGAGAATATTATCACGATAGTTTATCATCTACCAAGAGATAAAAATAAATGGTGGTAATTAATTCAAAACCCAAAGGAGAAGGAAGGAATTGAAAATATGGTATAGAAAGATGAAGTAAATTTTCATGGAAAATTATTTCTCATGTGAATGGAGAGAGAAAATGGGGGGGGGGGGGGGATTCTTGAATTTTAGACAAAAATATGAATAAAATGTTGATATGTATGAATCCAAATATACAAGTTTTTCTAGTAATTTTTAGGATAACGTAAGTAATGAAAATTGATTTATTTACTATTTATATGATGTCTTAAGCCTATTATATGGTGGTAAATATCCTAAAAATATTCTCATTATATGAGGCAATTGTATAAAATTCCATAAAAAAGGATAATGAATTTTCCAAGACAAATGGATTTGATGGGAAGAAAGATAAGAAGTGGAATGTTTTTTCATCTGGGAAATGTGATTTGGAAAAAGTTAATAAGGGGTGAATATAATTTCTATAATTCAATAAGAGTAGAATGAAACTACATTGAAAATGAACTATTTGGAAAGGGAGTTTGTTACAAGTGTGAAGAAAAAGGCCACTAGGCATCTTATTGAATTTTTAAGAAATAATTCTTCAATGATCATTACTTAAGGTATAAAGAGATAGAACACTATGCACATTATTATCCTTGAAATCAAGGGAAAATTCCTTAAAAGTTTCTAAGGTAACAAGTAATTTATTATTAATTCATAATTGATGAGGTTGAAAATCATATTGAAGTGGTTTTAGGTATTTTAGTCATCTCAACATATTTTAATAATGCTCTTTTTGATTCTGGATCATTGCATTATTTCATATAATTCTAGTTTTGTAGAAAAAATATATTGTTAATATTCACTATAACAAGGATGTTTTCAATGAAAACTCACTGTGTAATCCTTATTGTAGAAATGATGTGTCACGCTCTTCCAATTATTATAGATAAATTTTTTCATATTGCTGATTTTATAATCATACCTATGGTTGATTTGTATAAAATCCATGGTATAGACTATATTTCAAAATAAAATTAAAATATTTATTTTAAATAGAGGTAAATTTTGATTCCTGAGAATAATATAAAACATATAATCATTATAGGGGAGACTTCATCATCTGGATCATATTTGGATCAAGGTATAGTATCTATTGTAAATGTGATTCTAGGATAATAATAGAAGATAAAACCCACTAATGAAATAGTTGATCAACAAAATTAGGATATAAGGATTTTATAGGAACACATTGATGTATATTAAGAGAAATTACATCAATATACTCCAGAGTAAGAAGGTGATTTTCTACTAATTTAATCACTGATTTAAATCTCCTATCAATGAAACCCTATAGAATTAACAAATAGGATTTAATACATATAGTGACAAAATGTGAGAAACTGAATGGGAATGGATTTATTTTCCCAAGTGTTTCACCATGGGGTCTCCAAGTCATTTCGTTAAGAATAATGATGTATCTATGAGGTTGTGCATTGTCTCTTGGGGGACCAAGGATATTAGAATAATGAATGTGTATCATCTACCTCACATTGATGGCTTATTTGACAGAATTCATAGATTTTTTTTATTTTTTCAAGGATTTATATTCATTCTAGATATCATCAATTGTGGGTAAAAAAGAACAAATTCCAAAGAAGGTATTTTGATGAACGTTTGGACATTAAAAGTTGGTAGTAATTCCATTTTTATAGACTTTTCCACATTGTATTTTTTATGGATTCCATGACCAGAGTATTCAAGGAATATATTGACAACAATTTTGGTATATATTGACCATATATTGGTGTACTCAAAATATATGATGACCATAAGAATAACGTTCGGATTGTTATTGAAATTCATAATCGAAAACTATTACATGGGGCATTTAGAATGATTTTATTCAGGCATCAAACATTTTTTTCTATATTGTCTCCAATGTTTGAATCTTAGTTGATCCATTGAGGAAAATGGTTGTTCCAGAATAGCAAGCGAAAAAAATGGTATGTAATTTCACAGGTTTATCATTTTACTATTAGTGTTTTGTTCAGACATTTTCTAAATTTTATAACCCATTAACAATGCTTAATCATAAATTTTATAGGTTCCATAAGACATAAGAATGTAAAGAATATTTTGATGTATTGAAGATAATATAATTGAATGCTCAAATCGTGAATATAAAATCATAAAATTGTGGATTTTTTATTTATAATGATCTACTAAATAACGTAATTGGTTGTTTCTTTATGAATAAGAATAGATATATTTTCTATATATCATGGAAGTTCAAATATCATGAACTGAACTATGTGACTCATTATCATTAGTTAGCAGCTATAATATATTTGTTTGAATATATGTAGATACTATATCTTTTGTGAAATATTTGAGTTAAATACAGATCTCTAAGGTTTTAAATATATCTTCTAAAGGAAATAACTCAATATCAGTCAAATGAGATGGCTCAAGCTACTCAAAGATTATTAATGTTCTATACACTACCGAAAATGGAAGGGATATAAGGTAGAATATGGATTCACGAGGAATGATCATGGAACTATAAACAAAATGTGTTTTAAATGGATCATATTTACATTGATATAGTATAGAAGGATAAGGGGATTATCAAAGACCTTGAAACATCACTACTTTTTGAAATGGTTTCCAAACAATCTTTATTTGAAAAACTAAAATTTTATTATTTTGTAGATGATAATTTTGAAAAGAAAATTCAATATCTGAAAAATGGGAAATTGGTATATTTAATCTAGGATAATATAATTTTGAAATTTGGGAAGAGGATTTTTGTTCACTCTATACTCAAGTAAAAGAGAGAAATATTAGATGATTCTCATAGCATAAATTTATTTATGTACCATAACATCATTTTGAAATATATATATATATATTTAATGAAATATATTGGGAGGGATAATATGAAGTTATAAATTGATGACTCTTGTTTACACCTACCTAATGGTAGTCTTCAAATTTACAAAGGAATTAATACTGAAATTTGGCTATTATTTTTCCAAAAAAGTAAAAAAGGTTTCTATATTCATGTAGAATGCATGATTCCCCAAAATAAAATTGATCTCATAACCCTCAGAAGGACAAGTTTATAGTCACATATAGTTCATATCATGTGGAAGATATCATATGTCACCTTTTTTTAAAAGTCCGTCAAATATTAAGAAGTCATCCCATACAGTTTCTAGTCATGTATATGAATCCAAAAAAACATCCCTAGATTACCTGAATTTTTAACTAGGAAAATCATGAAAAACCATCGATGAAACCCTCGACAATAAGAGAAACCTATCCATGAGGTGGGAGACTCTTATGATAATAAATATCTGGTGACACATCACAAATAGGTAGAGTTATTTTCTTCAACAACATTTACACCTACTAATGAGAACCACAACCATTGTAAAATAATCAAAAGAAATAAAGTGGTGAATTTTCATATCCTGTTGATGTTGTAAAAATAATACAACATTCCCTTCGAATTTTACAAGTCGTTGTAGAGGCCGTTGTGAATTGTATACCTCATCAAGAAAAAATCAACTATAATGTCTTCATTTCAATATGAAATGACTAATAAATGTCTAACTGATCACATTCTCCCTATACACATTCAAATGAATAACAAATGGAATAGACCAAGAAATTATTGTGGATCTCCATAAAACCATTTTTTGGTTATCCAATTCATCACTAAAGGGGAAAATTATACTCCTAAACAAGACTCAAGATAACTCATTGGACCCCATGACCTTGTAAAATTAAAATAAAAAATGAAGAAGAAAAACATTGACAGGATTTTTTGGTTAAAAACCCCATTTGATGTAACATCGTGGTCTTGAATATCCCATTTTCTTTCTATCATCTTCTCATGAAAGGATACAGAAAATTCACCTAAGGTTATGTTAATTCCTATAGAAAAGAACCAAGATATCATGAATTCTATTAGACATGTTGATAGAAAAATATTAAAATACCTTCAAATGTATTAATGATTAATCAAGACCCATTAACTAGATAAAATCTAAAAAAAATTGAAGATGGTCTCACAGTCGCTAATAATACTATGATGTTTTCAAAATGATGTACAATAGGATATCACAAAATAAATGATATTAATGCCACCCACTAATTCCATCATGGATTTTCACAATATTTTCTGCACAATGTTTTGAATGACTGGGGTGGTGAAGCCCCTTAACCCAACATTCCATCATGAAAAGAAATGACTTACACACACGAATGGAAATTCCTTGGAAACTCACACTAGTTCACCTAGGCATAAGAGAGGATTTCATGGAGTGGTTGATTTTATGACAGGGTAAATTTTTATGTAAATTAATATTCAGTGAGAAAATGTAGTGATCAGGCAGTATGAGAAGACACTTCAAGTAATCATTCATAGATCATGTGAAGTACCTATGATTAGTTATGATAAGAACAACCTACATATTTTCTAATAAATAAAATACATAAAACAACTAAAAAAATAAAAAATATAATGATTATTCTCGATAGGGATATAATAAATACTAAAATATATACGAATTATGTAAAGATCACATACAATGATCATCATGTGCTTTTCATGAACCACCCATGCCACGCGATATAACCAAGACATGTATCCTAGATCACATCACACTCCTTTGGGATAGTATTTGGATCATGTGATATCTAATATAAAAGTCAAATAATGTCACATAGTGCCCCCTGGGCATGCCACCCATGTCTCATGAAACCCTTCGGGTTCACCATCCAGACGACGCGTTGTCTTCTAGACATGTACCATAGAGCATATGGAGGCATTAATACTTGTTAGCTGAGATTTTAAGTAGAACCCGGGTATGACTATTATCCCTTTTAATGTCCCCAAGACATGTCATCCAACATTCAAGATGACATCTATTCATATCAATGTATTTCATTCATCACCCTCAAAATATATGTCATTGACACTCATGATTCCCTCCATGACTGTAATATATATTTCCTGATGAAACTGGGGAAATTTTTTATAGCATGTGACTACCTTTAAGTATTTCTGTTGAGAATGTGAAATGACATATAAGATAAGATTATTATTTTAGGAGACATCATTTGGACAAGTCATCATGATCTTGATATTATCATCGGTCATGTTAGGAAAATATCCTCCAAAATGTGAACCTAAAGACCATGGTATGTGATGTACAAAATCACGAAATGTTTTCCTAGAAACAAGGCCAGGTCAAACATGAATCCTAGGACTTGAAATACTTAACCATATTATATATAAGGGAAACCTCATTTTGTAATCCCTAATCAGCATCACAATATAAAATTTCATTTATATAAGGTAATAATCATTGTTAAATCCCTGATCCACAATATAATATGATATTCTTCTCATATAAGCACATCATTTGGGATTACTCCCCAATTAATGGAATAATATGATATTTCCATCATATAATTTCATTCTTGGTGTGTGATCTCTAATCCCCGAAATGATATGGTATGACCCACATTTAATGGATACATTAGTTCTTATTCCCAAACCAAAATAACTATGATGACTCTAATCCTTTCTATAACAAGAATATATTGGATGCCTCTCCCAATTCTAAAATTTATATTAACTTCTCAATGGGAAATCTAGATATATAAATCCCACATCCACATAAAGTGAGATTGATTTTTTATCATCCATTATTTCATACAACAATCATATCTCATATAGGATAAGGGATTTTAAATAATCATATAACTCATATAGGGAAACATATAGATGTAGGTCCCAATTAATTGAACTGTGATAAATATTTCTCCTAAAATTACCATTATATGTAGGAGGACATAATAAAGACCAATCTCAAATAGGAAACCACTTCAGTGTAAGTCCCCAATGTTTTAATGTTTCTTCCATAAAGACCCAGACATTCCCATAGACTGATCATTCAACCTCATCCATCGGTGGATGAAGAATAAATTAAACTATAATGACAATGATTCATGAAAAAATTGATGATATATATGATTCATTCCCTATGACAAATATCAAATAGGCATCCAATTCATTGTAAGTACAACATGTCTTAGACATTTCAACCATCCAATCCAAACCATTCCCATGTGTTGATCATTGTACTCTATCTAGTAGTGGAAGGATAAATAACGTAATTAAGATAACTTTGATTCTTATAATAACCAAGATATATATGATTCTTTCATTAGGCATGATAGAATATTGGAATGTAGTTTTGTGTCAGGACCCCATTTATTCCAAATTTCAACAATCGGGACCCAACAATTCTCATGGGATGATAATTTTACATCATCCATTAGTGGACTAAGAAATCAATTGAACTATGATAACTATGATTAATTGAATATCCATGATTCATTTGACATATCATCAATACTAGAGCTGGAATACTCTATTCCTAATTGTGAACTCATATGTCCCTTCCCCATGATGTAAAACTACATGATATTTAAAAAACAATGTGTATGTCAATTCCTATTATAAACAAGATACGTATGATACTTCATAATGTCTGAATCCCATACTTGGTATATGAACCACCTCCCTTCATGGTAGTAATTTCTAAACATCATAATTATATGGATTAAGAATATAAGTAGTTACTCATTATTGGTAAATTGATGAAGAACCTCAGTTACATAAAGATGGATTCACAAATGATATCCACTTCTTCTACACATAATAGAGGATATCTTATAATTTTTATGTTAGGGTAATCAATCCAATATCAGAATTAGGAATATATTTATTATCAAATCATAAATCTATGTGAGAAACTTTGAATATGAAAAACATACCTTGAAAAGGTTGATATTAGTAACACCTTCCATCATATCAACCAATTTTAATCCCTAAGCATCAATATTTTTAAACCAAAATAGAGATCAATACGTTGGAATGTATTAATATACCAATATATAGTTGTGGTAGAAATTGGTATTCTCTATTAAGAATGAAAAAAGTGACTTGACCTCAATAATTGTGTATGAAATTGAAACCTTAATATTCCTCCACAGGGCCAAACTAAACTCACCTTATTCATTTCTCTTTTTATTAATGAAAAAATTATAAACACGAAGTTGATCATGATGTATCCTTTGCAACATAAAAAGAATTTACTGCATAGTTATCATCAAGAAATTTTATCACTAAATGAGGCTTCCTAGTTATCTCTTTTCCATTATAGAAAATAATGATTAACATGATGTAATTATATAAAATAATAGAATGGTTTTATAATCATGTTTTTATCCAATTTTTGTGTATATCCTACAAAATATACTGATAACCAGGACATACATGTTATAGTTTATCCTCTATAACTTGGTCTCCCGTTATGGTAGTTAATCCTCACATTGACAAGTCCACGTGCTAAGAGTGGTCATATTGGTAAATAAAAGGAAATTTGTGTAAATATGAAAATCTGATTGGGAATTCCTTATTCCTGTGATATTGCACAAATTTTTGACCTTGTTCCATGTTGTCTGCTTGACTGTAGATACTTATCTCATCAATAGCACATTGATCTGATATAATTTCCTAATAAATAAAATATGGTTGCAACCCCTATTATTCATAAAAATATATCACATTCCTGAGAGATTCACCATATTGTGGATGTATAATGGTCCACAAATGCCATTGATGCGGTACAATCACATCCCAAGAAGAAACTCGCGAGGGTCTCCATGTATTGAATAGATGAGTCTTAATTATCAAAAGAATGTTGTAGCTAATAGGGTGACCCCTGTTTCCATGACTAACTACATCGGGGGCTTATCCATAGACCATGAAATCAGCACATTCATTATCTGATGAAGGTATCCCATGGAGTCAAATATAGAACACTTCTGGTTCATTGGTTACAAAGGAGGTCTCCTTCCAACTATCGTCCTAAGAACCATACCACTGGTTACCATGAATCCCCTACTAATGTAACAATCCGGCACACTACCAGCCCCGATACCTAATCATGAGAAACCAGAAAGAAACATTGAGAGGGGATTTCTCTAGATATCCATAAGTGGGATTAAATCCCCTCTACCAGTAATTATTAAAGCCGTCATATTTCGACATTAAATAGTGTGAAGGAACGTATCCATGCTCACTCGAAATAAGTCTATGGGAATATTTTAACTGCATGCATGTGGGAGGTATATATCCCTACTGTCATGCATAAACACCATCAACATATTTTGGTATCACAAGGATGAAATATGTGGGATAATATCCCCCCTCAATTAAATATATATATTCAAGTACATAGTCGATACGGAAAATTTGAATTCTTATATCAATGCGCAAACATTTCTAAAATTCCATTAAAATATAGAAATAGTTGAAGAACTCCATTGTCACATTTCAGTACTGGTATAGATATATGGGTAGGTGTATATTCCTATCCCTAAATCAAAGTCAGCTCAACACTATTTATTTTGAAAAAATTTCTAATCTTGATAAACCACACAATCTTTTTCTTATCACATATTATTACCATCATACACTAGTAAAAGAAGATCCATCAAACCAGAATCATATTCCCAATCCAATAAGGGCTCACAATGTGTTAGCATCATGTTCCTTGGTATAGGGGATGTTCCTATGAAAACATTTACCATCATAATCCTAAGGCCTAGGAACAGTCATATATCTACTTTTGGGAAAGGACTCCCAATGTGGGGTCACATGCATCAAGAAAATCCCATATCCATTTCTATAAATACTAGAGACATACACCAAAGTCCCCCAATGGGATCATATAACCATTATGATAGGGGATCACTAAGTGAGAATTAGACATAAATTGATACATTCTCATATTCTGGTTAGTGAATCATCCTACATATTCCAAAAGATCATTGATGTCAGGAACATAATCTTACATCCTTTGATGAACTATTGTATCAGCATTATTTTGAGGCAATCCAAGAAGAGGATCATATCCATTGAAACATTGTATAGGACTATCAAAAAAATCCATTGGATAATAAATATTAAAACATGAGTCCTATTAATGTTCTAACATGGACTCACTATGTGAAGGAAGGACATTCGTTGGTGTAGGATCATATATATTCAACAGAAGATCAAAGTCATTTTCCAAAGGATCAATATCTAGATCATACATAATTTCAATAAAATGATCAAAAACTGATAATGACACATTCCATGAGACATGGTAATATTACTTTTTATAATGAGGAAGATCATTAGAATATTCCATCATCTTATCAATAGGTGTCTCATACTCCCGCAATACTAGACAATTATAAATATGTTTCAGAAACCACCATATTGTAGGCTATATAATTGAAAAATTCCACAATATATGCCATCATATTCTATCCAGGATGTGGAATAAGATTCATATCCCAACTATGATCAATGTTTGTATGCTTGAAGTCATTTGAGACACATTATAAACACCCTAAAGGTCTGTCAACTCTTTAACCGAAGAATATGTTCAATATAGTGATAGTTCTACTACGACTATTATAGAGATAGAACATATGGACTTTACTCCTAACATCTGACATGGTTAGCATCTCAATGGAGATATCTCCCATGGACAAGATAATCTTCCCATTTCCCAAACACCTTTATATAATGATGTTTCCAAAACTCACACACCTTCGATTATATAGGTGAACGGATCATAGAGTTCAATCACATATAGTTCTATATAAACATCAAGAGGTACAACACTATAGTCATTAGGAAACCCCTAGAACCACCTTCAGTGTTTCATTCAGATGGAGGCATGTAGGTTTGATGAAGCGGAAGTAGAAACTAATTTAGAGATAGAGTTATCAAAAAACAACATCACCATCATGTTATGTCTCCTCAACACTTCTTACAGTGATTTACCAGATGATATTGAAATGGATTTAATGACTTATATACACCAAAATATGTGATCCACTCATACTTGAATTAAGGCTACAAATATCTGTAATCCAGGTTAAAATTATTTCTTTTAGCTCTTTAATAGTCTCTATTGTTGGATGGAAGTGTACACCTATTCTATTCCCTAAAACCTATGAGTAGAAGAGATTGAAAATCTTCTACATAGTATACTTATTCTCATTGAAAAAATTATCTACCAACTTATTTCAATAGCATCCCTATAAGTTTGAATTTGATTTTGGTATTAATATAGAGTATTCCAATTCACTTTTTCCCTAGAATAGTATGACCCCAAAGAACTGGTGTCCTAAAATTTCATATCCTCCTTTGAAATTAGATCACATGGTAATGGTTATGATAGCAGGTAAATGCAATACAAATCCCCCACATTAATGGAACCCAAACATCAGAAACAGAGAAACAATATAGCCAAAAATCCTCTAATTGGGCCCCTATAATGATATGAATTCATTCCATACATGAAAACTATTGTTTCAGTCAACCTAATGATTTCTATTGAAAACTGAATTCTATCATGGGATGTCATTTCACCTAGATCTTACACAATAAATGCTACAAAAATTCGAATGGGCTACAATTGAGGCTTTTATGTCATTCTTCTAGAAGATAATCCAATCCTCTGGGTTAGGATCATATCTTCCACAACCTCCACCATTCAAATCATCAATTCCCAAGAGGATATCAGAAATTTAATCATAATATTTAAACATACCCTAGCTCACTATTCTATTTAAATTTATATCAAAATCACAATAAATAGATTCATAATGCATTGATGGTGTCTAGTGAAAGTCAACTATGATTCCAGATCAACCTCGTCCCACTTGGATGTAGGAATTTATGTCTTAATATTGATCTTGGGAGTAATAAAACCCCAACTGGAATAATTGGATCTTCAACAATAGGGTGAATAAGTTCTAATTTATTTCTCAACTAACCCACAACCCAAAGGGAATGGTAAATCTCATCATCAACATAGAATACTAAGTATAATCTATGATTGGAGGTAAATATTGATGGTCAACATCTCATATGTTCTTACCACCTTAAGAAAAACGGCTATTAATATGGGTCCATTTGGAAATAATTATTGGAGAACCCCTAAACATCGTTAATCATACGAGGAGACAACAAGAGCATACCTTAAAGGTAATTAGGCCCCGATGGTGTTTCATTCCAATATGGCCAAATATGGGTAGGGGTTTCATAAATTATCCAGATAATGGAAGTTCAAAATCATCCTTTTGTGATGAATGTAATGGAACAACAATAATTTCCAAATATACCATCCTAAATGTATTCACTATCAACATGATAAGTATTTTGGATTATGACACAAATGTATAGGGAAACAACATAGAAAACCTACCCTGGGAAGAGAGTGATATGGATGCACTAACATAAGATGTGCACCACAAAAACCTGAGGAGGCTCGGATGCCTAGAGCCTCTAAATAGAAAGTTTATATTACTAAATGTGAGTAATTCCAATGAAGAGTGTAAATTCTTTTTTACATCCTAATCACTATACCAAATAATCAATGTTACTTCATATAGGAAAAAGTTTTCACGATATGATAATTAGATACGAACCCTTAGAAAAATCAAAAGGTAGCTATTGAGGGGAAATATTAATGTTGGGTATCTTCTTGAAGATGTGGAAAATAAAACTCCTCTTATACATATTTGAAGTGGCGATATACTAAATTTATTGGTATCTATGCATTATAATCTCTCTGAATCCATGAAGTTAGTATTTATAAATATGGAAGTTCAAAATGAACATGATCTCCCTCTGTTGCATGAAAAAACTATCCATCACCTCGATAATCATTCAGGATTTAGAAGAATCAAGGATCATCATGAGATGAAGGTCTGTCCACTTCATCAAGCCCTACCTAATCCCTATAGATGGGATGTTTCTTAGGTAGTAGTACCACAAAGTTTTATACCACAATTGAGTCTCTATCTAAACTAATAGAATCTATTGAAGCGTGATGCACACCAATTTAGCATGAGAAGAATACATATCCCATTTGGGTGGATAGAACTTCTCTCCCACCCAATTTTGAAAATCCTATATTTTTTAACATTGATTATTCAGGATAACCTGAACAACATCTCACACACTTCTTACCCCAATGTGGTCTGATGATGGGACCTTGAGATCAATGTGTGAAAACAATGTTGACATTTTATTGTATTGAATCTGATAGGGACAACAATGATTGGAACAATATTCTACCCATAAGATCTATTGTACTATGGGAATAACTTTTTCATCAATGACATGATCATTTAAGCACCATGTTGAGAAAAAAATCTAATATTTGGCCTGTGAACTACCAATAATGCAAAAAATGGAGGGTGTCTTACTTAATATCCATATTGAATGGTTTAAACTATTCATTGAGCATCACACATTCATAAAATAAATTATTGTGTATTATTATAAAAATATTTGGGATTAGTAGCATATACATCAAATCCCAACATAGTATCTAGGTGGGTTGTATGAGTTTACATAAATGACCTAACTATTGGAAGGAACATTTCAGTAATCCTGATCCAAATCATGAATGTTGAATTAAGCATAGTGGGAAAGGCTATATAAATAATATGTTATTGTTTTCACTCTACATCCAAAACAACTTCCTAACCAAGCAACTAGAGAGCTGTTGAACCTCCTAGAACATCCAATTAATAGGAAATAACCCCAAAATATCCCTCCTTGAGAAGCCCAAAAAATCAGGGTTGAATGGGATTTGTAGGACATATGAATAAAGTGAATTCCTTCCTAAATTAACAAGAACGAAGTTATTTACTAGAAACCATGAACAATAAACTACTCAATGTACCATTTCCCAAGAAGCTCAATGAGTTGAAATTCACTGAACAACCTGACTATAACCCTTTCAAATGATGTTTCTGTCATAATATCCATGTCTGCTTTACCACTAAAGACATCCTTCAATGAATCATCTATTCTGGATTGTTGTTTTTATATAACTCCCCATATCATATTTCCTATAAAATCACTTCATATCTAGAAGAATATAACGATTAACAAGAATTTTTTTCCATACGTGGTCAAAATTTAAAATATTGGATGACTCAAAAATAGCTCATCGAGATCATGAAACCCTAATAGAATAGTTGTGCAAATCCATAATGACCCAACAAACCATGAAGGTAACAATAGATATGTCTCATGAAGGTGGATTAAACCATTGGAAGTTGGATGAAATAGAATAAGAGGAGTTAAATTCTACTCCAATGCAAGCTCAAATGCTTGAGAATTTAATCCCTATAACATATAAATCACGGGCACCACCCCATTAAATGGGACTCTCATCAGAATAAGTTCGCATATTTTTTTTCCAATTTAATACACTTGGAAGACACATTATATGATTATGAACATGCCTGAAATTATTTTTTCCCTACACCAAACTAGGGGAAAAGAGGCAGTATGTGATGGAATCGATGATAGAGGGGACAACACGGGTGTGGTCGGACCTAATATTTCAGTCGCATCCCCACAGAGAACATATATAATGCTAAGAACCTTTGAAAAAAACACCATTGATCCCAAAATATATATATCTATGTTTATAAGAGAAATATATTGGTCTTCTATACCAATCCATCTTGCATGAAAACCTTAAAGGGATATAATTATTCAATCAATCTAGGTAGTGGGGATGGCTGACAAAACTAGCAACACTAGAAAAAGATGCACTAATGACCTCTACTCAATCACTAGTGTCATTTACCCCAAATAAATAATTTTTAAATACACATTCTAATGATAAACCATACCATAGGATGAATGAACTCTGAAAAAAATTTATTCCATTCTGAAATAGTTAGAGGTTTTCCAAACTAAGCTCTAATTCATGGATTTTCTCAATCATTCAATTGATCTCATGGATGATGTAAATAATGTCATTCAAATACCAAAAGAATTTTATATTGAAGTCACTATAATAGAGTTATATTGAATGGATACCTCTTTAGTGGAATTCCATTTGACTGTATCATTCACTAAATATGACTACGAAGAGGTAATCCAAGGGAAAATTAGGCCCCTGTATGATTTTGAAAGACGTGATAATGTCAATATTTGAAGGGATATAATTGATAATGTGTCCAGGCTTAATATTATCCAAATTGAAAACCTATATTTTTTATTATATATCAAATGAAATTTCTCTTCAACAACTGTTACCATTAAATGGTATGATAAGTGTAAGAAAATTCCACCTGTGAAGATCAATCTCAATTCACATTTTGAGGATCTCACATATGATGTTATGGTTAAAGTCATATTGAAAGACACCACATAAAATTTCCTACTCAGAAATCCCTAATTAAATATCCACATGGTGGTAACTTTAACATTTCATTAATGTATGATATACACCATCGATGGAAAGGTTAGTATTCTTCATGGTTGTAGTTCCCCCTATGATTCTTGAAAATCCACATAAGATGATGCAAATTTCTACAAAAGTGGATGAAAAAAACTAATGGTGGATGGTGATATATTGGTTGCTTCCCCCAACGTATTGGGGTACTTCCCTTTAAATACATTTAATATGATTGACAATGACTAAGTGCTCTCTATAGATCTAGTTGAGGTGATATACTTTGTCCCAAAGGCCCAACCCCCTCCTATCCCCAATCAAATTATAAGATAAAATTATCTACAGAATGTATCTAAAATAAAATAAAGAACTATGAGATGATAATGTCTCTTCAAATATACTCTCTGACCTAGATGGTTAAAATGAAACCCCTTGATTTTAAATCTCCCATAAAAATTTCTCCACATACTCTGAGGTGGTAGAATATTTTGATGAACATACAAATACTGCTATGACAATCCATGATGGTGTCTCGACCACCATTATTGAGATAATGATGACAAATATAGAAATCAATTAATACATGTGTCCTGCACATATTAGGTCCTCCAATCCCCACAACGAATATGTTATTTACATTTTATTTCAAAAAACAATTGATGACCAATGATCATCAAATTTTCAGGCATGAATCATGTATGATGAAACCCTCTTATGAAACCAATTTAGATGACGGAGTTGACATACTAATCAATTCGAAAAAAAACATATTAATTTCAATATCCAATATAGCTCCCCAATATTGTCCCTGTCTGGAAAAATAATGGGCAGATTTGTGTCTGCATCATTTTTTGGGACCCCAATTGGCACTACACAATGTATGATTTCCTATTTATTATAAAATATATATTTATTGATGAAATTTATTGATTACAACAAGAAACCTTCACAAATATGTATTTAGGGTACAATAAAATAATTATGGCCTCTGGAGATGAGGATGACACTACATTCACAACACCTTAGGGATCGTTTACTATCAATTCATTCCCATCAGCTTATTGATTTTTTATTACAATTGTAACCATTCAATACATAATTTCTTTCTTATATTCATGTAATTAATAGTCATATTCTAGGTGTAAGACGTGGTAGTCAAATCCCAACATCAATTTTACAGCATCACGGTTCATAAAACTATTATTCGAAATCTATCATAGCACATTCTAAAGATGAATACGCTGAAATAAAATTTAGGGGTAAAGCCCTATATTTACCTAGGTTTTTTATACACCATGATGATTTTAATGTCAACCAATAGAAAAATATTTCTATTTTATAAATTTCACCCCTCTAAGATCTGAAATAACATAGTGGATTTTAAGGGTACCTTTACTGCATTAAGTGTTACATTGGAATCATTTTGGGAAAATATCTCCCCTTCAACAGGTTAATGAATAAGTGAATATTCTATCAATGGGGTGATGACTTACAATAGGAAATCAATGGTCACAATAATTTTCCAGCACACCAACCATTTCTTATACATCTAGTGGAAGGGAGAACACATGTATTATTTTAGATTATATGGAAAGATCAGTGGTTTACCTCCTAAAAAATGATGCAGTGAGTGAGAATTGTCTCTACTACCTTAGTCAAACAATTATAGGGATTTTCACATGATACTCTAATGCTGAGAAGCATAGAGTTGGACTCATATTCCTTATTCAATTGTTGAGGAAAGAGATTTATTACCATGAATTCAATCATGTCTATGATATTGATATTCACAAGTAAAACCTTGGTCATCCAATGTTGATTGGGTGCTTGGCCCGATTGGTTTTCTTTTTTATACAAATTGATAGTGAGTTATAATTATAGAAATCAATGAAAGGGAAATCCAAATTTGATTACAACTCAGCACATTCCAGCTAGTATAATACCATGATAGATAATTAGCACCATGATATGCGGGTTATATGTTCTATTTACACTCATTGTACATGGTAGATGTATTTTTATAATGTCTGCCTAATTCCTCTCATATAAATGATGGAAATCCAAAATCTCAATTGGGTTGGAAAATTAATTGTTTGTGTACCTCCAACAAAAGGTAATTTTCTTAAGATTTCTCAATATCCATAGGATGCATGAATAATGTGGCTGAATACCAATCCCACATCACTGTTATAGAAGTATTCTTATAGCTATAGATATTATCCCATAATATATAAGGGTATTTGAAACCTGTGATAACGAAGATCAATGGAGAATATTCCTTAAAACATGAAAAAACAACAACTCTCATTGTTTATGTTAAGGGAATTATGGTAGAGATCTCTTATGATCCCATATTGTATCTTGATTCTCGATCATATAATTCTACCACTAATTCATTTTCTAGAGATACTATAGTCTTGAAAAACACTGATTTAGAGGAAATGGTATTTTTTATCACTCACCAGATAATGGAATGGATTATTATAATATTTTATATAGAAGAACTCTATATATTTAACACCTCCCCATATCATGATGAACCAATAACCATCCATAGATAGATAGAGACCATAATTTATTATCTCCAAAATGGTGATCTCCTAACATATCTAGCCAAAGGGGAACAAATTTAGTCTAGTAAGAGGATTTTATAAATGAACATAAATCCTTCAAAGGAATGTATAAAATGAAATCTTCCATATATTCATAGTATAATGAGAGATTCATGTCATCATGCAAGAAGTTCTTGCAGGTTCCTATGGTGAACATTAGTCTGGGATATTGCTCACCCACCAAGTAAGGAGGCCAAGTTTCTTCTAGAAAACAATGATACCTAACTATGTGGAATTTACTAGAATATATCATGCATGCCAAATCCATTCAAATGTAAACCACATTCCCCTGTAATTGGTACATTAAGCTTGATATTCATGGTCATTTTCTGTTTGGGGAATTGATTTAGTGGGAAAATATCGTACATCCACAGATAACTAGTTCATTACATCTTTAATACTAACAAACTCGTTTAAAATGTTTTTGAGGTGATACTTCTCAATGAATACAGGAAAAATAATATCATTAAATTTAAAATGTACCATATCATAACCATTTTTGTAGTCCTTTAAAAAAAATTGACAAACTATTGAACCATCATTTATTCAAAATTGTTGATGAAACTGCACCTATAGTACAATATCTAGATAAATCAATCATTTTTATTTCATGTAGTCTAAAATGGATTTATATAGGAATTCAATAAAACTCCATATTGAATAGTCTAGTTACTGGTGAACATTGATAACAAGTAATGTTTGGATAGGCTCCTCCCTAATTTAGGGGGCTACCATACCACCACACCTACTACTACACAAGTAAAACCATACTCAATATTGTATGAGACTATGGAAATGTTACCCATTGATTACCAACAACATTTTCACTAAATATTAGTTATTGGACAACTCTTTGATGATGAGAAATTGAAAAACCATATAGATGAATTGGAGAGGATCGATGAGAAAAGGTTTTGTACAGAGAAAAACATTGAATTCCATTATAACTAGATCGTATACACCTTTATTAAAAACAAATTACCCTATTCATTATTCTAGGGAGATCTAGTGTTGGTTTTTAAATCTCTAATGATACCATATAAAAAACCATCAGATCTGAAACCCAACTGGGAAGTGCCTTAAATCATGCATAAGTTCTGTCGTTAACAAGTCTACTGTTTGGTTATAATGGATAGGGAGCATGTTACACACCCACTAATGAAATATTTATCAAGAAATACCTGGTGTATCTATCATCAAGTACCCTATCATTTAATAAATACTTTAAAATTCATAGTGTATCACGTCATGACCACTGATGTTAAACAATATAGATCTTCCCTTGGTGTCCAAATCGTATGATGATAAAATGTAGAGGGATGTCACAAACACATGAATGTAAACTATTTGGATATATCCCACATTGTATGAATTTAAACCACATAGACCCCACAATTTTTCACATAAATTCTTATTGAGTGGCCTAATTCCAAAAAGAAATACTTTTAAACTCCAGATCTCCTAACGTCCTGGACACATTATGCTAAATTTTATGGAACATGTCCTTAATTCCTGATTTTAATATCCACTAATGATTTCATCACCAAATAAAATTAAAATTTTTGAGAAATATCAACTCACTGAAAATTAATCACACCTGAGATATATATATATATATGAAAATGAAGTGTGCAAGGCCCTATCCCTATGGGAAATTTATCCCCACATAGGGAATTTCTTCACCCAATAAAAAAATGTGGCTTGATTTATAGCATTAAGAAGATATCTAGTGATCCTCAAACCAATAGTATTGGTCGCAATAGAAACATCCCATTTCATTCATGTGAGCTGGTCCTAGTCCTTACCACATGATTTTAAACTGCATGACTAATATTCTTATTACATGACGTAAAAATAAAAGGATCCATAGCATTCATCCTCGTCCACATCGAGTAACCCACATCAATACAACATATTGTTTAAATTCATGGAAAATTTCCTAATAACATGATTTAAAACAAGTGGGATCCATGAAATCAATCAGTATTCATGTCAGGGGTCCCACATCCTTACCAAAAGATGTTAAACTACATGACTGATTTCTTTACCACATGAAATTAAGCTGAAAAAATTTATTAAACCAAGTACATCATGATTATAATTTACATGGGATATATAGGGATTCCTCGATCCTATATCTTGGTATAGCCACCATGTGGTAAAAAATACACATGTCATATCCTTAATCTCAAAGGTATGATGAGATGAACCCTTTCCATTACTTTTTTATCACACCCTGAATAGTTCACATGATCTTATGAACATTAGTAAGTTATTCCCCACACAAAAAATGCACAACAACTCATGAAATGTTCATCACAGTCCAAAATAAATGATCTTAAAATTCATACCACAAGTTGTAGCTGAATGATATTAAATTTAATTGTTCATGTCCCTTGTTTGAGATAAAATTACACATTCTTGTGGGCCTCTATTTTGGGGACCAATAATATTGGGTTTTGTATCCGACCACACCCCCATTCAAGAGCTACATTTGATTTGATTCATGATATAACATGATATGTAGGGACACCTAAATCTCCATCCCCATGTCCAATAAATTTTAATAAGCCTAAAATTACCCCACAATTTTTATAGGTCAATAATGTACACATAGATCATTCCCCATGAGATATGTGTGGAATGATTCCAATTATTGTGTGATGCATAGTGGTACCCCGATTTCCATTTTTTTTCCATTTGTAAAATCACTTTTTCCAAATCAGGGATCCTACTTCATTACTACATGATATTAAAATGTGGCATTTCTTGAGGAATGCAACTAGCATGATTCATGTTATCTAAGATACATAGTAATTCAACGATCTAAAATCATGGGCCTAGTTACAAGATTAAATGTAATCAATGCCCACATATTCATATAGTCCAGGCCTAAATACTTATTATCCCATTCAAATAACTATTTATTTCTTGGTTCCTATAATTGCATGATATGTGGAGACACCTAGATGAAAAATCATGGGCCTATCTATATCAACAAATAAAAAAATTCACCCAAACTACATAGGTGATTAGCCACAAAGATCATTTTATATACCTAAAATGAAGATCTTCGTCTGGCATTATTTTTCTTGTAATATTTTTTGAAAAACAATTCATGGAGATTTTCATGCCCTTATCATGCGGTGTTAAAAATTATAGAAAAACATTCGGGTTTCATGACATTAAAACTACATTACAAATACTATTTTACCTTATGAATTTAATGTAAATGAAACATGTACTTAAAACATGATTTTAAACTATAGGAATAAAATTATATCCCTATTACAATAAATTAATCTTTGGATACCATCATACATTATAATCCATTACCAAAGAACCAAAATATCCTTACTTCGGTCATCTAGAGTATGGGGTGCTTCCACCATCTTTTAAGAACATCAATCCATAAATCACACTTCATGTCTCGAGAACATCAGGTTGTCGCAAACCATTCATGGCCCTTGGAAAAAGATACTTGGATTTTTGGGACTCATTATATGACTATGAACTCACACCTATAGATATATCTTGTGCACCAATGATCATCAACTGAATACACCACTCTTCAAAAGTCCTTTCAAATACATGTGATCCATGGAAACTCCATGAAAAAACTTAGGTCCTCATTATGTTCTAGTCCATTACAATTATGATTATAACATATCATAATAGATAATCAGAAAACCTAATACATTTATTTACAACATTTTAATATCCACACAAGAATGTTTCTGGATTTATCATAACCCTATGTATCCAAATTGGGATCATGTGTATTATTTCACATATTAGGTCAATTTGTTTCATGATCGAAAAGTTCATGAACTTTGTTCAATGTTGATTAACATTAAACATTATCACATAGTGGTTTGAATTGAATTGCCTAAAAATGTTTGCAGAGAAGACACAAAACCATTCAAGTTGAAACCCTGAAAGGTCAGCCTAAGAAAAAGTATTTCATTTTCTCTCTAAACTCATTATCTTTAGTGATTTTGGGTTAAATAAGAAAAAATAAATAAGGAATAAATCTCATTAGGCTAAAACTATATCCATAGAAAAATATAGGTTATCCTTACTGGACAAACTGAATTAATAAAGAGTTATTGTAATGATTTTTCACATGCCACCACTTTGAAAATCCGTTTTATAGGAGGTGATAAAATGTTTTGGGAACTCAAACCCTTCGTGGATATTACACTATCCAGAAATCAAACATCATGAATTGAGAACCTCATATTAAAAAAAACGTTCATGTCCCATGGGAAAGGACACTGGTAATCAATGTACCCTTTTTACTATGCCTGTACGCATATGGCTCCTGTATATTTACCTATGGTCTTCAACCAAAGGAATCACTATCCAAAAGAGTGAATTTTGACCCTTGTAAGCCCTTACATCATCGTGATAGAAATCAGCTCTCCAGTATGTTCTGGTCAATTCATACTATGATTTCCTTGTATCATCCCCCAGACCTGAGTGATTTTGACATTGACTTACAATAACCATTCAAAAATATTCAATCAAATTTGATGCCTTCAAAATCATGTCCTTGTGTTTTTCAACCATTCTAAAATCACGAATTAGACACTTCATTCTTGAAACATTGATGTCTTACAAATCATGATTCAAAACCATAGGGAATAGTTATCGAGCTTCGTATTTATGTTCTGAGAATCCCTAAGTTTCCAGAAGACTTCATGGAATGACATCCTCCACACCCAACATCATCATTTGTAATTTTTTGTGTTCATGAATATTTCTTAGACAAATGAAACTAGTTGATATCATCTTTTCTTGACTATTATATTGACACATAAGAACTCTAATCTAACAATAAAAGGCATATCCTCTTAAAAATGATCTCCTATCATTGTGAACCCTAGAAAAAACATGGGGGAACCCAGCATATCAATATGTTATGGCTCATTCCTTGCATTTCATCCCCATTCAATACTCATTGAATAAAACTTTTTCATAATGACATATATCACACATATTATAAATATCCAGGTGGGACTAGCTTCCCTATTGTTTCTCCTACAACCTATATTGTCACCATATATATTTTTTGATACTTGAAAAATAGTTTGGTCACCTCAATTGGATAATTATATCGATATATAAGGACTTTGACCTACCAAAAAAGGCACCTATTATTTTTAAGAATGTATCTCTAATCCTAAAAATCCTCAACAAAACCACTATATATCTATAAATACTAGCATTTTTTGGGAATTTCATTGAATTTTTGTGCCATATTCCATGATCATGGGACTAGTGATTGGTGTATAAATTTAAACTGCATCGAATCCTATGATATAAGATAAAAGACTGTAAACTACAAAAATAAAATGTTTGAGCTGAAAGACCAAAAACTATAATGATAGATGGTCCAATATAAAATAATGTAAATTGATGTAATAGAAGGAGTATGATAAAGGACAGAAATCAACATCACATCATCAATTTAGTATTAATGGATGGATAATCATGAAAGACCCACCATACATCCTTTGATAAAATTATTCTAGACACTCAAATCCTATCCTCTTTTGAAAAATATATATCATTCCATTACTAGTATATATATTCAACCCAAATTAACCTTCTGTGAAATAGGAAATCCGAATATAAATAGAATAGATACATCAATAAGAACTATCATGTCGGTGGTCCTTAATAAGCACTTCTAGATAATAATATGTTATGATTAAAATATTCATATCCATATTTTTTTTGTTTACATGATATTATAAATAGGATGGGTATCATTAGTGAAGAATATGAAATTATATCAGTGAAATTTCACGCACATCATGAATGAATGAAAAATTTGAAAAAATGAAATTTTTAGAAAAACCATTCATTAATAGTTTTAAATTGGAGGAATCTCTACAATTATGAGTCCCTCCAAGAATATCATCAAAAATAATGTCCATCAAAATACAATAATTTTTTATCATCAGACCTATCCATGTTGTCACGAGTCTAGAGAGAAGGGTCAATTGAATGTTAAAGTGCCACTCATCCAAGCTCTTCTACAATTACCTTAGGACAAAGAGACTCAACTAATGTATTCATCTCCTCAACACTAATTTGAGTATTTTTAATGAGTATTATGAATCATATATGTTATACTTATGAGGATTTGTGATTTTCTCATATATCTATATTGTTATATTCTAGGCATCCATATGGTATAACTGCCCTTCTTTTTCAATCATAACCTATTACAAAATTTTTAAGACAAACAACATAAAAGTATTACACAACTATGATACAATATTTAAGCATCTTTGGAAAATTAGAACCATTCATATAATTTCATAATAAAACAATATTTGATTTAATTTTTTCTAATATTGCTTTTAATTTTCCCTCATGTACTCTTTAGTACAAATAACCACATGAGGATATATAAAAAATAATTGGGTGAGCTAAAAGACTAATAAAAAGATTAATAAAGAAATAAATCAATATAACATGGGATGAGAATAATTCTCATCATATTAAAATAATCATAAGATCATAATCAATAGATAAATCATTAATAATAGTCTTGAATGTGGCAATGCATAAAAATTAAACATATTGCCCTGGTAGTCAACTACCACACACAGTTGTGAACAAATATATCATCATTTTCAGCCATAATTTATTTTGTCTCTGGAGATAGATCACATTACCTATGGATTTTGAGGATATGTAATTCCAATCACACCCATCGCAACATAATATTTACGTTTTTCTATATAATTTTAGTTTCACCTGTCACGTCAAAACAATTACATAATCATGAATTCCACAAATAACATATATCTATCTTGAAAATAAAATAAACAATGGAATGTAATGGATTTCATTTAATAAAGCATAGATCAATGAATTCACTTTTTTAATGGAAAATGGAGTAATATTACTGTTTTAGGATGCATCAATCATGAGTATAAAACATACAATGTAAATATAATTAATTGGTGTGTTTTTTTATAGAATATTTTTTTGGTAAAACATTATGGTAGTCATAAACTCTAGTAGAAAACATTTATATCCAATTAAAGTAACTATAATGAGAAATAAATTACTTTTAAGGAACATTGAAAGAGTATACATATTGAAAATGGGGTAAAAGTGGGAAAACATAAAAAATAGAGTTGGCTTTGAGAATTCCCCTTACATTGTGTCCAAATCCTTTATTAAATTTAATATCTTATATAATCATATTAAATTAAATAATTATAATATATTTAACCTTTTATACCTTAATTTGATTCATTATAGTTTTATAAATTTCATTCATTCGATTTTTGTTGAGTTATAGAGTTTGATTTCCTTGTTCAAGAGCATTATTTTGGTAAAACCCCAAGGTTTTATAAAAATAAACTGAAATGTTTGAAATTTTGATTAATGTTGAAATTTAAAATTAGAATTTAATCATAATTTTACTTCTTCTATGTTTTTAATTTCAAAAAATGGTCATCTATAACTGTGTTCAGTATATTATTTGGAGTCTATTAGAACCAAAATGCTTTTTTATGAATAGTATCATACCCTTGTGAATAGTAATATTAATAGTAATATGATTATAATGAATATTAAATTGTATTATTATTTTATTTTATTAATAATTTAATATAATGACATCTTTATTAATTTTTAAATGTGATATAAAAGCACTTAATGTTTTTAAATTATTAATTTTTGAACAAAGTAAGATTTTATTTAAAAATTAAATTAAAAATAAGTAGAAAATTATTTTCAAAAATTGCACATCATTTTCGAATTCGACACGTTGACAAATGGTTTGGGTGAATTTTGGGTATTTTTCTAAAACATTTGATTTATTTCAGTGAATAGCAACAAATACAGTTTTGAGTTTCTGTGTGTTAATGACATCATTAATGATGTAATAAATTTTGGTTGAATTTTTATAGTAAAATAGGTTATGTGGTGTCTGAAGTGGCTAATACCATGGGAAAATACCATGGGCAAGCCCATTGTTTTGCAAATACCACTAATGAGGTGTCCCGTGGAAATTATTAAAATAATCCCTAACTTTTTAATTAAATACCAACCCATTCATTCATTGAAATCATTCCAAATTCCACATCAATGAACGTCTGGATTCGTTACATACCTAGTATCCCTCCCAAGTTTTCCTCATGCCCCCAAGGTCCCAACATTCATGTTCTATGATTTACTCTACATGGTATGAAAATTATCAATTTCAATATTTTTTCCATTCAAGTTATCTTTTATGTGGTATAACTTTCATGTTTCCATACCATGTTACTATTTATTTCTTATTAATGATATATTCTGTATTATGATTAATTTATGGATTTATGACTTTTTTAACCTCTCTTTTTAATCTTTTCTAAATCCATGCGGCATAGTCGTTTGGCTGGCGAATGTTTGTATGTGGTTTCGTAATTATTCTTTTATTTTGGGTTACATTCTTTTCATTTTAATTATTCATCTCTTCTCACCAAAAGGGTATGAAATCTCGTGAAATCATTTATATTCTGGATGTTATCATGTTCATGTAAAATTCAGCACATTTTTTCTTATCCTCACCCACTTATTCGAGGAATAAACAACATTGTCCATGATGTGTCGAATTACTATCATAGTGGACGATGTGATTTCAATTTCTATTCATTCAATCAAGTCAGGTCATGAAACCATTTATATGGTTTGACCAGGTTATAATATAAGTATTATTTCTAATCCATGGTTTTTTAATTCCTTTTTACTTATGGTTTTAATTTATAAGAAAAAATGATGTTGTAATTATCCTATAACCTCTAAAATGACATAAATGAACATAATTAATGATTTATAATATGAATCAAACTCATATAAAAAATCAAAATGACAAATGTTTTAAATTATGGTAATGAAAATATGTAAATTATTTCCCATTATAATTCTGGAGATTCACTTCCAATCAACCAGAACATCCATTATGAACCGATCATGAAAATCATGTAAAGAACTCACCCACAACCATGCAAGGAACAAAATACTAAAAATATATGGGTGAAATGAGGTTATGAAATGATCATATAAGATGTTATAAACTATAAAATGTTTCATTAAAATAATAAATTCACTTCTTTAACCATTATACAGAATTTAAAAAAAAATAGTGTAATACAATCCTAGGGCAAAGAAATTGTTAACCTGATTTGCATTCCTTGGGTTAACATTCAACTTCTTTATTTATCTGGTATTAAAATTGATTGTCTGTTTTGTTTTCCTTATATTATTTTTAATTATGTATAATTATAGTGTATATACATATTCCATCCACTCTATTAGGTATCTCTTTAACTATATGATATTTATAAAGGGCTTTTCTTCTAAAATCCTCTTATAAAATTTTGTTTTAAAAAATTCAAAAGAAATGTTTTAATACTAATATTCATGTTGTATGATTATTTATAGATCTTGGGAATTCTTTACGATGAAGGGTGGGAACTATATTTACATCCAATTCATTGGGTATGTGTATGTTAGAGGTCGGTTGTATGGTTATTTCAAGTGTAACTGTGATGGTTACACAAATAGTAAGGTAGAAGTGTGGGATACAAATTGTATGGTAGCTAAAAGGGCTACAAGATTATGCAACTAATGACCCAATATTCCATTAAGGTTTTACTTAGGTTTCTTTGTATTGTGTAAAACTCATGTTTCACAATGTAAGTGCATAAATATAGGTGATAAGTATGTCATTTAAAAATTATTTCAAACATCACAAGTATTCATGGATTAATGTGTTCTTTCCTTATTTTTATATCCCTTACCGAGATTTGGTACTCATCCCATGTTTTAAATGATTTTAAAAGGTTAATGGATTTGTAAGATAAAAACTTAATCCATGTTAAATGTTTAAGAATTGTCAAGATATCATGTTTTATTTTTTAAGGTTTTCTGTGTTGAAAAAAATGGATTCTATTTTTATGGTATCCACTCTATAAAATTGTGTATTGTTATAAATGTATTATATCCCAATTCTATAAAGCTCTAAAACTGAAAATATCCTCAATGTAAAAAGATGTTTTTTCTTGACTAAATTAATGATAATGTATGTAATAAGGTCGGGTCCTTATAGTTGTAATCAGATGATGGTTTAGATAACATTAAGGGTTAGGATGATGTTAAATAAATTCTATAAATAATTTTTACTCTATCATTAATTTGAAATGTTGTAAAATTTAAAATTTACCATGTTTCTTCTTCTATGATAGGTTTGTTTAGAATGGTTTTATGCATAAGGAATAGGGATGCTGAAGAGGAGAGGCATCGACAGAATGATATCCTTCTAGATCTATATCCTGGAATGGTAGGGATTGGAACCGAGTAGTTTGTAACAGTAATGTCTCAGATAAACTAGGAAATAAATCATGGTTCCATCCATTCAAGAGAAAAAATAGAGGTACCACAATGGAACATGACAGTAGTGGAACATTTTATGAGACAACACCCTTCTTCTTTCAATGGATCATCTGACCTAGTAGCAGCTGAAGGATGGATCAAAGCCCTTGAAAAAATATTTGATGTTATGGGGCCTTTAGAAAATCAAAAGGTAAGTCTTTCCATTTATCGTTTTGAAGATTAATTTGATCAGTGGTGGTAAATGGTAAGGAATATCAAAGGTAGAGAGGATTTTTATTCCTTAGAGTTGGATGAATTTAAACATCTTTTCCTTAAAAAAAACATTTTCCAAAGGAGGTGTGACTTAGGATGGAGAAGAAATTCCTTTATTTAAAGATTAACGATGAGGATTCAGTGGCTTTGTATAGAGTAAACTTCACACGACTTGTGTGGTATGATCCAAATCTTATTCTGGATCTTAATTTCAAAATCAACCGCATTCACTCAGGACTGAAGCCATGGTATCAAAGGGTGTTTGCCTCCCTTGAATTAAAATTTTATTTTAAAGTTTTATGATGAACATAGAAGGTAGATATGGATTTTTCTGATGATCATGTGCATTTTGGAAACAAGGATAAAAAGTGGTCCAGGTGGAATGCGATGGGTAAGAATCGACCAAAGAAATCTAATTGTAATAAAATCTAGTTTACAGTTTGTGAATAGTGTAGAAAAAAACCCCATGGGGAATGTCTTAGAAAAAATGGGAAGTGTTTTAAAAGTGGTAAGTTGGACATATGGCATTAGATTTCAATGAAAATGATTCTATCACTAATCATGATAAGAAAACTATAGAGTGTTTTAAAAGTGGTGAGATTAGTCATTATTCAAATGCCTGCCCAAAGAGAGATATGAATGATGCAAAGAAGTTGGACTGTATGCAGAAAGGTGTAGTGAGATCCTTTGCGACTAAGTCACCAGATGCTGAGCAATCCAATGAAGTTGTATCAAGTACTTTTTTTGTTCACTCAGATTTTTCTAATATTTTGATTGACATGGGGTTTACACATTTTTTTCATCTCTGAGAAATGTTCGATTAAATTGGATATATCACCTCAAAAAATGAAACCAGAACTTGTTGTTAAAACGCCAAGGGGAAATATTATAGAAAAGAGGAATCATAAGAATATTTCTTTTGTGGTATGTGGAAAGCCTTTTCCTACAATCCTTGTTGTTTTACCCTTAGTTGAGTTTGATGTTACTCTAGGAATGTATTGGGTTTCTGATTATCATGCTATGATTGACTATAGACCTAATGAATTTGTTTTTCTAAAGAGTTTCAGTGTGTATACAATAATTAACACATATAATTGGTAGCATATCAGTAAGCTGAGAAAGTATTGAAAAATGGAAATCAAAGTTATCTTTCTCATATTGTTGAAAACGAGGGAACTGTTCATATTAATTATATGCCTATGGTAATGAATATATTGATGCTTTTTTTGATGATTTACCTGGTTTCATACCTAATTCAGAAGTCGAATTGACAATTTACTTAGTTACCTATGCTTATCCAATTTCAAAACCCTCATATATTATGGCTCAAATAGAACTTTTTGAATCAAAAAATCACTTAAAGGATTTTTTTGATAATGGAATCACACTTCCTAGAATATCTCCCTGGGGAGATCCTGTTTTTTTGTTAAAAAAATGATGGTTCCATGTGACTTTGCTTTGATTACAGATCATTGAATAACTTCACTATTAAAAAAGTATAATTTTCCTCATATCGGTGACATTATTTATCATCTCAAGAGAGATTAGTACTTTTCCAAGATTGACATGAGATCAGGATACCATTAGCAGAAGGTGAAGGAGTATAACATCCAAAAAACATAATATCGTACTATATATGGGAATTATGAATTTTTTTGTTAGGTCGTTTCGGTTAACAAATGGACCTTCATTATTCATGAATCTTATGAATATTTTATTTCATAAGTTCATGGATAAGTTTTTGGTTGTGTTTATTGATTACATTCATGTATTTTTTAAAAATATAGAAGTGCATAAATAAAATATAAGGGTTGTTATAAAAATCATTAAAGAAAAGGAATTGTATGGAAAATTTAGCTTGGGTGATTTTTGGTTTCAACTAATTTATTTTCTTGGGAAAATTGTAAATAAGGATGGAATAACACTTGATCCTTCAAAAGAAAAAGTGGTTGATGAATGGACAAGACCAAAAAATGTTATATATATTCATAGTTTTCATAGATTAGCGGGTTATTATCGATGGTTTTTTAAGAACTTTGCATGGTTATCTGGATTGATAACTATGTTAACATATAAAGGTGTTAAATTTATTTGGACAGGAGAATGTGATGTTTATTTTCATGAACTGAAGAAGAGATTGGTAAATTCCCCAATTTTGGTCTTGCCTTCTCAAAATGGTTATTTCGTCATCTACAATTATGTTTCATTGATGGGACTTGGTTGAGTTTTTATGTAGAATGATCAGGTGATTGCTTATGCTTCAATACAACCAAATCCTCATGAGTTAAATTATCCCACACATGATTTGTAATTGACATCTATGTTATTTTCATTGAAAGTTTGGTGGCATAATTTATACAGAGACTATTTATAAATATGTAGTGCCCATTAAAGTATAAATTTTATATTCAATCCAATGTAATTAATCAGGAGACAGAGAAGATGGATTGAACTGATAAAGGATTATGATTGTCTGATCAATTACTATCCTATAAAAGAAAAAAAATTTGTGGATTCAATGAATCAAAAGCATCATGAATCATTAAGGAAATTATGTTTGGATCATGATCCCTTGATTAATGATTTGATTAATTATGGATTAGACGTTTTTGGTGGAGGGAATAAATCTATTTTGTTTTAGGTTTTAGTGTAGTCTTCGTTGTTAGGTAGAATTATGTGAGCAGTGAAGGAAGACTGAGAGTTACTGAAAAATGTAGAATTGATTAAATTTGGTAATATTCCAGAATTTGACCTTGATAATGTTTATGTTATATGATTTGGAAAAAGGTTGTGTGTGCCCTGTGATTCAAAGTTGAAGGAATATTTATTGTTTTAATCTCATAGTTCCCCATTTTAGGTTCATCCTGTATGTACTAAGACGTATAGATACCTTCGAGTGTATTACTACTGGGATAGAATGGAATGCGATGTTGCTGATTTTACCATGAATTGTTTGACATGTTAGCATGTTAAAGTAGAGTGGCAGTTACTAAAGGGGCTGTTTCAGCCTTTTCCAGTGCCAGAGTGGATGTGGGAGAATTTATCCATGGACATTGTGGTGGGACTACCTAAGAAATCTCAAGGTAACAATGAAATTTGGTTTATTTTGGATCGGCCGACAAAATCTACACATTTTCATTCTATTCGAGATACAATGTCTTTGGATTAGTTTTCTCGATTATACCTCAAGGAGATTGTCATGATACATGGAGTTCTTCTTTAAACTGTATCTGACCAGGATTCTAGGTTCACTTCTATCTTTTGGTAGGGACTTCCAAAGTCATTAATCACAAAGCAAAGTTTCAAAATAGTTATTCATCTTCAATCAGGTATGAAGGTAAAACTAAAAATTCAGACATTGGAGGATATGGTTCAAGACTTTTCAATGTACTACCAAGGAAATTGGGATCAACATCTTTCTTTAGTTGAGTTTTCTTATAAAAATAGTTTTCATTCCGGTATACAGATTGAACCATTTGATGTTTTGTATGGTAAGCGTTGTCAGACTCCAACTTTTTGGGATGAATTCAGTGAATGAAAGATGATGGGTCAATAATTAGTAGAGGATGTGGCAGAGAAATTAAATATTATCCAGCAGCACATGAGGACATCTCCGAGTAGGAAGAAACTTTATGAAGATAACAGATGAAAATAATTCTCTTTTGAGGATGGTTAACATGTTTTCCATAAAATCTCTCATTGGAAAAGTGTGATGTGTTTTGGTAAGAATGGAAAGCTAAGTATGTGGTTCATCGGTCCTTTTGAAATCCTGGAAAAAGTTTTACTAGTTGCATACCAAGATGCTTTTCCACCAAGTTTGTCTCAAGTACACAATGTTTTTCATGTTTTGAAGTTGATGATGTATGCAGCATATTCGACTCCTGTTTTGATCCCCGAAGAAGTTCAACTGGAGGATGACTTTTTATTTGAAGAGAAACCATTTCAGATTCTTGATCAATGGGAACTGGTATTGATGAATATGTTAATCTAGTAGGTAAAGGTTATGTGGAAAAAACCACATGGTTGAATAAGCAACATGGGAGTTTGAAAATTCTATAAGGGAAACGTTACCACACTTTTTTAATAAATAAATAAAACCATGAGGATGCAATTTCCCGAAGGTGGGGATAATGTAACACCCAATGTTTTTATAAAAATAAATTTAAATGTTTGAAATTTTGTTTCATGTAGATATTTATAAGTACCATGTAAACATAATTTTACTACTTCTATATTTTGATTTTTGAAAAATGGGAATCTACAATTGTGTTCAGTATGTTATTTAGAGTCTATTGGAACCAACTTGTTTTTTAGGTGAATAGTAACATACCCTTATGAATAGTAATATGAATAGAAATATGACTCTAATGAATAGTAAGTTGTATTATTATTTTATTTTATTAAGGTTATAAGATAATTACATCAAGATTAAATTTTAAATGTGATATAAAAAAAATTAATTGTTTTTAAATTATTAAATTTTCAATTAAGTATGATTTTATATAAAAAAGAAAAAAATATTTAGATAATTATTTTCAAAAAATGGACTTCATTTTTGAATTCTACACATCTATAAATGGTTAGGGTGAATTTTGGGGATTTTTCGGAAATATTATATTTTATTGGTGAATAGTATAAAATATAGTTTTGAGTTTCATTGTGTTAATGACATCATTAATGTTGTAAGAATGAAGAAATAAATCTAGTCGACATGTGTACAATAAAATAGGTTCTGAGTTGTCTCAAGTGTCTTATACCATGGGCAATTCCATGGTTCTAAAAATACCACTGATGAGGTGTCCCATGGAAATTATAAAAATAATCCCTCACTTTTGCTATAAATACCAACCCATTCAATCATTAACTTCACTCCAAATTCCTCATCAATGCCGCTCTGTCCTCTTTACCTCCCTAGTATCCCACCTAATGTTTCCTCTTTCCCCCAAGGTCCCAACCTTTATATTCTAAAAGTTACACTACAAGGTAATAAATATCTCAATTTCGTTCTTTTTTCCATTCATGTTCCCTTTTATGTGGTATAACTTTTAGGTTTCTATACCATGATCTTATTTCCTTCTTATTATTCAACTATTCTCTATTATGACTCATTTATATATGGGTGACCATGGTCCCGTTTCTTTTTAATATTTTCTAAAACCATTTGTCATAGCCGTCAGGCTGCCGATTTTTCGAAAGGGATTTCTCAATAATTCTTTTATTTTTAGTTACATTATTTTATAATTCTTTCTTAATCTCCTCTTACCTGAAACACATGAAATTTCCAAAAATCATGTATATTATTTATTATATCATGTTCATGTAAAATTCATCATCATTATTATTTTCCTCTCCTACTTATTCAAAGAATAAAAAACATTGTCTGTGATGTGTCTATTTACTGACATCGTGGATTATGTGATTTCAATTTCCATTAATTATTTTAAGTATGGTCATGAAACCATTTAAATGGTTGAACTAGGTTACATTAAATGTATTATGTCTCATCCATGGTTTTGTAATTATTTTCTACTCAATGTATTAATTTATAATACAAAATGTGGTTGTTATTATCAAAGAACCACTGAAATGACCTAAATGAACATCAATATTGTTTTAACTTATGAATCATCCTCATATAAAAACGAAAAACGAAAAATGGTATAAATAATGATACTAAAAATATTTAAATAACATTCCATTCCTATACTAGATTTTCACTTCCAATTGACAAGAACATCCATCATGAACCGATCATGAAAATTATGTAACGAACTCACCCAAAACAGTGCAACGAGAAAAATACTTACAATTAAAGGGTGAAATGAGGTTATGTAATGATCATATAAGATGTTATAAACATGAAAATTTTATTTAAAATACTAATAAAACTTTTTTAACCAGCATATGGGATGTTTAAACAAGTATTATGTAAGACAATCCAGAGGTAATTGAATTATTAACCTGATTCCCATTCATTGGGTAAACATTCTACTTTGTAATTTATGTGATATTAATAACGATTGTGTGATGGATTTTTATTATATTATGTAAAATTGTGTCTAATTACATTGTATATACATATTAAATGACCTCTATTAAGTCTCTCTTCAATTGTATGTTATTTATAATGGGATTTTCTTTTAAAACCCTCTTTTAAAATTATGTGTTACAAAATTCAAAAGCAATGTTTTTATGCTAATATTCATGTTGAATGGTTATGTTCTGGATATTAGAAATTGTTTATGGTGAGAGTTTAGACCTATATTCCTCTCCAATGCATTGGTAATGTGTATGTTGGATGTCAGTCGTATGGTTACTCCAAGTGTAACTGTGATGTTTAAAAAATAGTAAGGTAGGTGTGAGGGTTACAAATTATAATGTAGATGATAGGGTTAAAAAATTATGTAATTAATGCCCCATGTTACATTTATGGGTCTACATTAGTTCTTATGTATTTTGGAAAACACATGATTCATAATGTAGGTATATATATATAGGTGGTAAGTATATCTTTTGAAAATGATTTCATATGTTACATATATTCGTGATCTAATGTGTTATTTCCTTTTTTTATCCCTTACTGAGTTTTTGTACTCAGAACATGTTTTAAATGATTTTAAATGGTTAATGGATGTGTAATAAAAATAAGTAAGCCATGTTAAATGTTGAATAATTGTCAAGGAATCATGTTTTATGTTTTAATATTTTATATTTTGAAATAAATGGAAACCGTTTTTATGGTATCCACTCTATAATATTGTGTAACGTTATGAATGTATTATGTCCCAATTATTTAATTCTCTAAACATTAAAAGTTACTCAATATAAAATTATGTTTTTTTGACTAAATTCATGATCATGTATGTAATAAAGACATGTCCTTATACTTTTTATAGATTTTTATGATCGGTTTACTAATATTCATGAATGAGAAGTCATGTAAAATGATGATAAATGCCCATATTTTTTATTATACAATATTAATGACCTTATATAAGTTTAAATTATCCTTTAATTAATTTTTTATATGTTATGATGATGAATCATTACATAAATTTTAATGAAGATCATTTTAGGTTATGTTGTTTTTTTTTGTTTTTATCACAATGAACTCGTTTTGTTTTATATATTTGTTTTATGTATATACATTAGTTATCGAAACAAATATGGTTGAAATATAGATTACAATGTTTTAAATACATTAAAATGAATTTATCAACAACCATGATGTAATTAATGTAAAATGAAAGTGCACCACCCAGGATGTCGGTAAATTGATGCACCACAGGTGGTGATATCAATTTTAGAATAAAGTATATAGAGGGAGGATTTTAATGGTGGATATTACAAAAACATGATAGAATACAAGTATAAAAAACAATAGTGTTATCATTCTATTTTTATAAGATAATTTGAGGAGAAGAGAAGAAAATAATTATCATTAAAAAGAAATTAAATGAAAAAGGAAGAGGGTTTTACCTCTTTCATTCATCCTCATTGAGAAACTTCTTAGGGAAATGTTTTTTATATTTTTACGAGACAAAAAGATTGTGGACTTGATGGAGGGTCTTGGGAGGATGTTTTGGCATAATATGGATATGTATCTAAGTGTGATAGGTGTGAGAAAAAGAGGTGATGATAGGCTGTAATTATCGTGGAGGAGAAGATTTTTTTCTCATTATTTTAATCATTCGTTTAATATTCTGGCACAATAATATGAATAGTTTTATCATTTTAACTAAATATATTAATATAAAAATGTGATGTATGAGATTATGGTTCATACATCAAACATGACTAAATTAATTTTATATTTAGCTTCTATTATATATATAATGAAAATTAATGTATTTTACAATTCATTAGAAATTGAAGTATTTTTAATGAAATCACAAAAATATTCCCTAACCATTTATGGAAGAGGATAATAAAAAAAATATTTTTTATGAAAATAATTTTATTTATCTGATTTATTCAATTTTTAATTAAAATCATCATTTCCACATAAAATAATGATTTTTAAATTATAACTGATTTTATAAAAAATTGAAAAATTACTTCTAGTCTCAAAGACATATCTTATAATCATAAAATAAATATTAATACATGAACAAGTTTCATGAAAATAAATTTTAATTTAAATTATTAAATTAATAAAAAATGGTAATTAATTATTTATGTCCTTGAAAAATGACAACTAATTATTTATAATTTTTAAAAATTTATTTAGCTAGACTATGAAATAATTATACCATACATTCATTTATCAGATGACAAAATTTTATTTTTACATTAAAAGGTTATGTAACAATACTATTGGATGATTTACAATTCATAAGGGCCATTTTATATTTCCAAAGGTAGTGTTATTATTCCATCAGTATTGGTTCCTTACTTTCAGTAAATACCTATTATTTCATTCATTATTCTTTTAAAAAGATTTTATTATGGTATATAAGTGATTTTATGTTATTTATACTATATGAAATTATAATAAGAATAGATAAATTACAATGATTTTTTTGGCATTACCTTCTTCTACCTTTTAAGATTTCTCTATCAATATTTAGGTTTACATAATGAATAAAGGGTACTTATCCTTCATCAGCTCCTCTAGTTCCCATTTTTTTCCATCAGACATAGGGTTTGTAAAAAACACATTGACATGGTGTGTTTTGTTTTTGTGTATAACCATATCACTCTAGTCATTAATAATTAATAGTTTCTCCTCTTAATAGAGATCAACATCTAGTTATACCCCCTCTAGGTTCAGTTTATGTGGTGGATCTGGTATGTACATCCTCAAGAGTGATACATGGAACACATCATCTAACTGATACATACATAGTGTATGTGAAAATAGATAGTCCATGACTCCTATTCGATCAAAGATCTTAAAGGGTGAAAATTACATTTGTCTTAGCATACATTTTTTTGAAAGCCACATGACTCTCTCCAATAGTGATATTCAAAAGAAAACATTATCTCTAATGTTGAACGCCAAGTCCCTTCAATGATTTTCAGCATATCAATTTTTCCAACTCTGAGAACCATTGATATTTTTCTAGATGGATTGAAACTTATATATCATCTCCTTGTAATTATTAGGTCATATTAGATTTATTTCTCCAATTTCATCCTAACAAGTTGGAGTTCTACATAGCTTTTCTTATAGAGCTTCATATAGGACCATTTGAATACTCGAGTGGAATAAAATGTTGTATGAGAACTCAACCAATGGGAGATGATGACCCCATACCCATTTGAATTAAAATTAGTATGTTCATTGTATAAATTTGAGCATACGAATAGTCATTTCTTATTGGACATCATTTTGATGGTGGTAGTTTGTTATATAATTAAAAAAATACTCAAATAATGTTAAATACTACTCTATAATTTAGATGTGAACATCATATCTTGATTAAAGACAATCTTGAGTGGAACTCCATGTTGTATCACCACACTGATCACATATATCATTGATATTTTTCAAGAGAGATACATTCCCGAATAGAAATATAGTGGCCAGTAATGGTTAGTCAGTCCACTAGAACCTATATTTTATTATATCATTTGGATTTCTTAAAGAGATCCATGGAAAATCCATTGGTGAAATTTTCACATTTCATCATGGGTATTAGAATTGGATGCATCAACCACTTTGATTTCTATTATTCCTCATTAATATAATAACATATCAAGAACCTTTAGATATTATATGAAAACACTTTCGTCATGTTGTCCCACTAAAACTGTTCTTAGATATCATGGTAAATGATTGTACTCCTATGATGTATAGTGAAATTTGATCTATGTGAATTCTATAATAGCTCCTTTTCCCCAGGTGAAGAAAGAACATAGTACATAGTTTCCACCTGAATCACACCATCATCATCAATATGGACCTCTATTAAATCCCTTCCTTTACTTCATTTATCATATTTTGAATCTTTGGATTATCCTGTGTGCTTCCTTAATCCTGTCTTGGATAGATTTTTCTGAAATCATTTAGGAAATATTGAACAAATTTGCTATCATTTTGATTTCTAACTCCATAATTTTCATGACCAATAAGATAGGGTCTTTCTAAATCCACATCATGGATAATTTATCAGGTTATTTTCTACTATTAGAATCATCTACCTTATTTTACATACTATGATGATAGTGAATAGTGAAATCTTAGTCCTTGATTAGATCTAACAATATAATTTGTTGCATCTTTAGCTCCTTTTGTGTTAATAAATAATATATTATCTTTTTATTAGTATATATGTCACACATTATAACATTTATGTCATGCTTACACATTTTTAAGAATAATATTAATGTTTCTTTCTCTAGATCATGCATCAGGTACATTTACTCATGGGTCTTCAACTATCATTATCCTTATGTTGTCACATTATCATTTTTCATGAGATCACAAAAAAATATATTCTTGGAAGCAGAAATTTATATAAAAAACATTCTACTTTCTTAATTTTAGTATCGGTGAAGTGATCATCCTTTCCTTTACCTACATAAATCATTACTCACAGAGATCCATCCAAACATACATTAACACTTTACTTGTTAAAATTATTAGAGATATTCAAAATTGGGAGAAATTTCCCAAAAATGGTTGATAGTACACAAATATTCTAGGAAAAAATTATTTTTATCATACTATTGGGTTTGGGACATTCCCGAATCTCTTATTTCATTGTAGGTTCCACATAAACTCCATCACTTGTGGTCATATATCCCAATAATGTGAACTACTGATTCCAAAATCAAAACAATATGATCATGGCATTCTATTTATACTTCATTAATATTTCCAAAACAATACTTATATTTCCTTCATGCTCCTTAATTCTCTTGGAGTTGATGACAATATCGTCGATAAACACTACCACAAATTTTTTGAGGTAATTTCTAAATACTCTATTAATAATATCTATTATGATTTCTGGGGAATTATAAGTCTAAAAGGCATAACCAAAAACTCATATCACTCATTATTTGAATGGAAGTCATTCTTCTAAATATCTTCCATATTCACCTTTATCTAATGATATCTAGATTGAAGATCCATATTTGAGATGTAATGAGCTCCTAACTACTGGTTGAACCAGTAATCAATCCATGGAAGATGAAACATGTTTTTTACTGTGATCTTGTTTAGTTCCCAAAAATCAATACCTAGCCACATAGACCCATTCTTCTCCAGGAAAAATATCACCATCGCACCCCATGGTGATGTAGTTGGGAATATGAATCCTATGTTCAAATGATTTTTGGTTCCTTTATTTACTACTCTCTTTCGATAGGTGCCATCTAATAGTTACATTTTGAGATTTTTGTAACTCTATGAATGATGTATATTGGGAATTATACCACACAGTCAAGGATAATTCCTGGTAACTCTCTAGACTAAATATTAATACATTCCCTCACAATGGGAATTTCCTATAGGATATTACTTTCCTTTGAATCATTCATTTTAGAGTGGTATGCTTCTTCATAGGGAATCATCACCCCCACCATGGAATGATTTTTCAAAGGAGATTCATGATCATCCTTGATTTTTTAGAGGATCATAGGATGGTTTAGAATATAAAAAATATATTTTCTTCTCCAAATAGTTTATACATGCTCTATAAAACAAAATTCAATCCATTCCCATTATAGATTCAAATTCTACCAAGTGATATATCACAAGATTCGATGGAAGAATCATTACTCATATGAAAGTAGAATAAGAGTACAATACTTGGGTTTCAATGATTTCATCACTTAGTATTCTAAAATGTATCTCTACTTTGTGTTCTTTTGGTTTCAGTTCAGTAGTTCTAGAAATATTGAATGATTCAAAGAAATGCGTAGAACATGAATCAAATAAAAAAAATTCATTCTTTAGTGAATAGGATGTGTACCTTGAATGACTTCATTTCCATGATCCACTTCAGTAGTAGTTATGGAATAATACTTGCACTTTTTTTAGCTTTGCTGGATGTCTCCATTGATTACCTTCAAGGAATTGAGTTTTAGTGAAATGGATTGCATAATTCCATTTATCCATATAGGTGATGCATTAGACCATGGGTGGTTCTCTCCTTTACTCAACGACATTTTACTTCATCCTCATGTATTTTATAAATTCACGAGTTTGGTGGCATTCAAATCCACACATAATGTATTTCCCCATCCTATTGATGGAATTCCCATGATGCTTCTTCCCATGTTTTTTACATGTGGGTGGTTGAGTTTTCCTTCCAACATTATCATTTGATAATTTGGGTTGAAACGCTATCTTTTGATTCATATCACCATATCGATGGGAACATTATATAAACTCTATGTCCACTATTATAGAACATCTAACAACATATTCATAACTCCCAAAGACTCAAAATTCTATAACCTTTTGAAGCTATGGTTTTAATAGAATAAATAATCTATTAATTTTTTATCATTTGGTATAAAAAACACAAATCATACCATCCATGACTTGTGTAATTTTCTCCGTAGGGCATGCTAAAATTCTCCAAATTTTTTCATTTTCTCTATGGAATACATCCCATTTTATCGAAGAGTTTGAGGGAATTAATTATTGGGAAATATTATATTAATGTATTCCCACTCCACATGTTTAATTGATTCATTTGGATTGGTGTTAATAATCAAATCCCTCCATTAGTCGAACTATCTATCTAGATGATAAATTTATAGAGTCTCCTTCTATATATCAGAATAGTGAAGCATAAAAAATATCTTATCCAATGTGTTGACCCAATATTCCATGACTATTGGGTAGGAAGATCCCCTAATAATCAGTGGTCATTGGCACATAAAACAAATGATATCTAGTCGTTACCTCTTAGGTGAAGGCACTCATTCAACATTATTCAGGTTATTTTTCATAATGTAAGAGATTTGGGTAATCAGCTCCATGAAAATTTGAACTCTGCATAAAAAATAATTGGGGATGTCATTCAAGAAAACACTAAATAGTCCCCCACATGGTTATTCGGCCTATATTCTCCTATTTTCTAACATTTTCTAGGATATAAAATGTTAGAACAAAATATAAGTCAACAAATTTTGAATAAATAATTAACTCCATTGTGTAATTAAGCCTTATGAGATATATTATGTGATCCTTTTGTTTATAATATTTTTATACAATGATTCTTGGGTTCTTACTTATACATTTTCTCATACAAATTTTTTCATTAAGATTATCTAATCCTAAATCCCAAATTAACTAAACAATTCTCGGATTCCAACTATAGAAACCCTTTTTTCATACATAACTTAATACATCATTTTAATGACAAAAAATATAAAATTATTACACAAATATGATAAAAAGGTTTTGCTTCATGGAAAAATTAGATCCATACATAACATTTATGAAATAAAACATAATCATTTATTTAATTTTGTCTTCTTTTTCTTCTTATTAGTTATCCTTTACTCCATAGTAAAAGTAATATCCTAAGTATATTCATCAAATAAAGGGGTGAGATAAAATCCCAATAAATGGATATATAATAAGATGAATTAATATAACATGGGGTGAACATAACCATAATCATCATAAAATAATCAAAGGATAATTATCATGTGATTAGTCATTAAGAAACATATTGTAATACGTTAATGAAAAAATAGAAACACAACATCTTAGAGGTCAACTACAAAGAATAGTTGTGAATAATTATAGGTTAATATTTACTGATATTAAATTTTTTATCATTATATAAATCTCACTGCCAAATTTACTGGAACACTATATAATTTCATTTGCACTCATCACATAATAACATTTACATTATGAAATTTTATTTTGGGACAATAGTCACATCGTAATATTTACATTTTCATGCATACCAAATACAATATATATAAATCATGGCTATTAAATAACCCATGGAATGAAATGAGTTTTATTTCATTAAAAATTAATTCATTAATAAGTAGTGATAATTAAAAAGGTAATAATTTTATTGTTATATGAAGAATCATTCTTGAGTGAAGATAAATAATTTCAAGAGAAGTAAAATGTGTGTTTTGTTCAAAGACCATTTCCTTTGGATAACATTGTGTTTTCAGTTAACCCAATTAGAACAAATTTACATCCTAGAAGAAATAATATAAGGATGAATAAATAAAATTTAAGTAAAATTTCTAGAGTATTATTATTGAAAATGAGGTTAATGTGAGGAATCCCAACGAAACTGAGGTAGCTTCAAGAATTACTCTTGCCTTATGTATGGATGATTTATTCACTTTAATATCTCAAATAATCAAAATAGATGATTTTACTAATGAATAAAAATCCATTAATACATTAATTGAAATCATTATGGTATTATAAGGTTCAGTCATGGTCTTTTTGTGGAGTTATAGAGTTTAATTTCATCATTCATAAGTGTTCATTTTCTTTTTTTATGAACTAATTACTTATATAAATTAATTTATGTTCTTGTTGAATGATTATAAATATCTAGGATTTCGATTTTGTATCATTAATTATATTTCAGAAGTTTAAATTATCTTAAATACAATTTAGTTTTACGTTTTGAAGATAAATAATTAGATAGAAGATAATAATGATAGTTTTAGGTTAATTTTGCCCATTTTTTATCATAATGAAGTCATTTTTTTCTAATTTCGTATTATCTAAATAAATTAGTTACAGAACATAAACATTGTTTCAAGATAAATTTTACATTATTTTAAAACAATTATAATTTTTTTTATTAACAGTCTTGATGGTGTTAAATGAAACTGAAATTACATTTCCATTGATGTAGGAAAATTGACACATCACGCCTGACAATTTAATATTTAGAATAAAAGACAAAGATGGAGGAGTTTAATGATAGATATTACATTAACATGATAGAATACTGGTATAAAAAAAATAGATCGATCATTCAATTTGGATAAGATATGGTGATTATAATAGAATTGAATAAAATAAATAAAAATGAAAAGAAAGAAAAAGAAAAATGAATATAAATTTACCACTTGGATTTATCCTCTTTGATAACCTATGTAGGGAAAAGGTTTTCAACATTTGATGAGACCATGAAATCAGGGATGTGTGGGAGTAGATTGGGTCTTTTTTTCGTTATGATATGGAAATGTCTCAAAGCTTGATAGGATTGAGGAAAAGAGGTATTGAGGGATGGTATTAATAGTTGTGGAGATGGGTGCTTTCTCGTTATTTTTTTCATTAAATTAATATTTTGGTGGAAGACTAGTAATATTTTTAGAATTATCACAAAATATTTAAAACTAATTATGTGATTTAATGTATTAGGGTTCTAACATTATAAATTACTAAATTAATAGTTTATTTAACTTATAATGTATATATACCATAAATAACTATATTTTACTATTCATCAAAAAATCAGGTATCATAGAGAAATCCCAAAATTTTAGTCTAAAAATTTTTTAGTAGGAAAAATTAAGAAATGAACTCAATATTATGAAAATATATTTCTAAAATTGAGTAATTTAATTTTTATTTAAAATCCACATTTACTTTTAAAATATATATTTTAAATTATAACTTGTTTTATAACACATTATAAAATTACATTAGGTCTCATAAAATTTTCTTAAAATCATAGTAAATCAAAAAATTATTTTATGATCACATTTTTTGAAAATATTTTTCCTATAAATTAGTAAATTAATCATATATTTTTAAATAAATATATATTAATTTCAAAAATTCTCACACATAATTTATAATTTTTATAACATTTATTTAACTATACATTGCTATAATTATACCATATTTTCATTTATAATATGCTTAAATATTATTTTTACTTTCAAAGGTTATGTTACTTTTATTTTGGATGGTTTACTATTCATAGGGGTCATGTTACTATTCCACATGTCAGTTTACTATTGCTGCTGTATAGGTTCCAAAATTTCTAGAAATACAACATATTTCATTCATTCTCCATTTTAAATGTTTTTATTATGGTTATCAAGTGATTTAGTTTTATTTATAAACTATTAAATTACTATAAGAATCGATAAAATCTATAGATAAATCATTAGGTCTTTAAATATGTAGTGAAAATTTGATATAACTTGTAAAACATCTAAAATTCTTCTAAATAATGGTTTATCTATTTGATAATGGAAGCCTCGTCTTCAAGATCATTCATGTACAACAAATAATTGGATAAGTCTTGTCATGTCTGTATTGTTTGTCTCATGATTTCATAGAGTGGTTGTAGATCAATATTATCCACCTCAAGTCATTAAATAATTGATAAAGGTATACCCATTAGACAAAAAAATGTTTCCAAAGGTGTCTTAGTCATCAATGCTTGAATCTGTTGGTAGATAAACCTACTTCATGTATGAAATTAATTGACTAATGGGATGTCCACGAAAAATATAGGGATATTCATCTGATCTAGAAAGGCAACATGATATGACACTTCACATATCCTCCCGTCCATAGAGGCATCACTAATTGGTTATGTCAAACGGCTTATTTCTTCTGCAGATTCAGTCATGCTATCGAGATGGCCATCACAATGATTATTCCACTTCCTCAAAATCTCACAAATGTCATGGATAAAGTCTATTTTTTGTATAGATTGAGTAAAGTTTTGAGGGAAATGGTTTGTCGAATTGATGAACCCGACAACTATACACACCACCCAGATAGGTTTCTACCAAATCCCGGGTATAATCATTAGAAAGAATGATGGGGGTATCGAAAAGTGAAAAAATGATCTATGCATTTGGGTTTTCACACTTCAAAATCATCCAAAACATGTGGAACATTCTAGGGTTTAAATATCCTCACATTTCACCTAATGGATAATGACAGACCCTTTGGGTGTAACTAGTTTAAGAGGATCCTGATAAGGTGTATATGGCATTAAGATGATCAAAACGTCCATGCTGATTTTAAGAACCCCTTCTTGAAGAGATATCTTGTATAAACATTCAACAATGGATCCACTTCCATTAAAAATGATTTCCCAATTGGATTTGGATTATGGGTGGAATAAAATATATTATATTAATTCAACATATAATTAACCACATCGGAGCCAAGTGTCATGACACCAACCCTACATATGTTCAACAACCTAGGGTGAGGTAAGGGATTGGGGATCCTGGTGGTATTATACTATTTATAGAAATGAAAATTATCCCCTATATATCAAAAATACATGAAGGGACAACTGATCCTATAAGGTATTTTTTCAAGATTAATGTTTCCAAGATTTGGTAAAGGTGTGAGAGGGTTGGCACTAACAGATTAAGGAATCGATACCCCACTATTCATGCTTCCATCAGTAGTGTACTGACCCAAATTCATGAATTCATGTCACTAAATGAGAAAAGCCACATATTTAGGATAATTCCCATGATACCTCCCAGCCAGTGTCTTGGGGTGATATCTAGATTCACATAACATCCCAGTGAAGTATGTAACTGGATTAAAAAATGGCCGAATATGAAAATGTACTATCATGAACATGTCGTGAAGGACACTGATTGGGGTATAAGAGTATCCTAGCTCTTCTATGATTGAGGATGATTTTGAATGAATATTTGAATGAGATAAAAATGAACACAACCATCTCTTTTATTATCATTTACCTTAAAATGGTTAGGATGTCCATCACCAAAATTGTTTACTTTATGGGTTATCCCAGACATCAATCAAATGTTGTAATTCATCATACATATATCTAAGTGAGGGGCTCCCCCATAGTTTATATATATCAAATAGTATTATTCCCACCTCGTCATGGTAAAAAGGCAATGATTTGGTTCCAGGACACCAACAGTTGACTAATTCTCTATGAAGGCCAAACTAGTGATAAATGGTAATTTGGGAAATCCAAAATACTTAATAGAAATAGAAATCGAATAACTGCATTGAAATTTATAAGTATCTTTTTTGGGCCATGATTTTCCATTCATATTAATTAGAAAAGTTACCACCATAACATAGATACCATTTTGAGATCCATATGCAGCCACTGTTTTCAAAACAATATATATACATAGTTGAGTAGATATTTGTAATGGAATTTTGAGTGATATCATAATCATTTAGACCTAATGGATTGTTTTCAAATATATAATCCAACCCCTGGGATTGGGAAATGACTAGTTAACCATCATCATCAATTTCAATCCGAATACAGTTAAGGGAAGTTGACACCTATCTAGACAATAGATTAATATCCAAATAGGGAATGAATATATTTTCTGGAATGTCAAACATGTATAGTATATTCCTATTCTATTAATGTTAATTTTTAATATGGAATGGAAGAATCTATTTCATAATATATTTATCAGAATTCTTGAAATATCAGGGATCATAATTGTGGTTTATATCAATCACGTCCCCATGATTTGAAGAAGTATAGAAATTAAGACAAAAGTTGGAATTCATATGAAAAAATGTATGTGTCATATTTCAATAATATAAAATCAAATTTTGAAAAATAAAGGACATAATATTACATTATTTTCATTCCCATCACAATAATAAAAAAGGAATTCATGAATGCATAAATGATTCTCAAATCAACTGGATTATGATGATATCATGGATCGTATAAACCCATATAAAATCACACAAACGCATGACCCCTCAAGTGAATCATGGTCAAATGACCAAGACAATGTCATTTGAGATGAAATAAATATTAAGAAGATCATGGGATAATAGTAACTGATACCAAAAAATCATAAGGCGGTTTTCAATCCCTAATGAAAATGTATAAAAAATTATCAATGATAATTTTTGTGGTTGATTTTAATTGGGTTCCAATGAAATTTATGTCTTGTGAATTAGTTTTCAGGAAGAGTTCTTGTGAAATAAATAATGATTTTTCCTTTAGATAATGTCATCTATCAATGTCTTGTGATTGAGGAAGGGTTCATGATCTCTAGAGTGTTGAGTAGCTGATGAATTAATCCATTTTTTCCACTATTTACAAGTCATCCCCTAAAATACTAAACATCACCTATAAGACAAAAAGTAACCCAAAAAAAATATTGGATACACCATTAATGCATCAAGGGAGCATATACAATCATCCCAATAATGACATTATCCCCAAGAACGTCACTTGTATGGGTGGGAATTTTTTTATGCTCGCCCAGTGAGCATAAATGTTTTTAAAATTATTTAAATACCTTAATTGGGGTATTATTTTCCACAAAAAATTAAATATAAAAAAATTCCATAATCACATGGATCATGTGAATACCCATAATTTACATGATCTCATGAAACGTTAAATTTTATAAGGATATTCATGCATAGTGAATATCTCATGGAAGATCTATTGGATCCCCTATTTGAAAAGACAATTTCTTATTGAGATGTAATCTTTGAAACTCACTGGTCTTAGGGAGGTCCCCCGATAATCAACCCTAGGGGACACAACATTTCACAAGATGGATTCCCAAACAAACATCAAAAAATACTTGGAAAATGGGGGGGGGGGATATCCAAATAGATGGATCATCTTGTAGTTCTTAATACCAAGTGACAAAACACTGATAAGTAAATATATTGTATTCGAAAATAATCATACAACCTCAATAGATACCCAATAACTGAAATAAAAATTAAATAAATATTGGAATGAATATAGCCTCTTTCAGTATTAAATATCTTACAATGTTCCCAAGGTAGTTTTAAAAACTCTACAAAGTCCTTAGGGATATGTTTTCCTCCCCTCGTGAATGTCCTCTTGCATTTCACATTCTCCATGTGAAGGGACTCATACATAACCATGAATTATTTTGAACCTCTTTGGATCAAAAGGAAAACACAGTGGAATGGCTTATGAAATGATTTCATGTGTCCATAAGACCTTTTTTTGGTCTTACGATGTATCACTAATGGAGAAAATGATTTTTCTTGACAATAGAAAAGAAAACTCTGAAGACCCTTGGCCCATAAAAAATTATGGATACTTAAGATGAAAACATGTGGGGTAATCATTAATTCAATAATCTCAGGTAGTACCCAAACTTGGTATCTCAAATCCCCTTGAAATTTCATCATTTTCCTGTTAAATGTCCCAAAAAGTATCTAAATGAAATATGAAGGTCTTCCACATTCATCCAGATCTCTTGATGTCCTTCGGTCATGTTGGAATGACAGTATAAATGTACAATGGTATGAATACATGATTAAAAAAGACACCATTAATTCACTATAATTCAATAAATGGAGAGATAATGGGATAGTATCACATTTATTAAGAATCATGTGAGGCCTCCGAAATTACCTACAACTAGATATCTCAAGACACCTAACATCAATGTCCTCCACCAACTCCAGCCAGAATTTTCAGGATAAGATCCATGAAAAGAGGTGAAAACCCAGGGTAATGAGGCCAATTAATCCACCACCACATCATGAAAAAATAAACCATGCACACCCAAGTCGATGATCCTTGAAACCTAATACCAGCACACGTAGGCGTCTGAAACAATTTCTCATAGTGAATAATCTGAAGACCATAAATGTTTGTTATCATGTAAGATATGGATAGAAACATGAGTTATCATGAAAAATGAATAATAAATTCTCATTAAATCACATAGATATCATGAAGTACATCAATAGGGTTACATAAAGAACATCCCACATATGTTAAAAATCATGTGAAACTTAGAATAGGATAACAGTTAATAAATAAAAGGAATAGTTATCAAAGGTATGGAAAGAAATCTAAAATATGGGAGAATAATGAGATAAAAATATGTAATGATCATTATGAGGGTTTGATTAACTACCTCGGTCGCATGAAACCACTAGAACATATCTCCCTGATCATGAAACACTCCACTAGTATAGTATTTGGATCTTGAGAAGTCCAGTGGACATGGAAGAGTATGACACATGGAACCCCTAGGCTTTCCACTTATGTCTCATGAAACCCTATGTTTTCACCATCCAAACCTCACAATGTCATTTATAAATGTCACCATGATCATATGAAGGCCCCATTACATGTCATATGAGTGTTGCGGTAGAACCATGGTATGGCAGCTGGCTGTTACGTTGTCCCATGTACATGTTAGCAAGATTTCATGTTGACATCTAGGCATTTCATCTTGGGTCACACATCACTATCAAGACATGTCCCATTGAATCTCGCAATGCACTCCATGCATGTCATTCAACGTACATTTTGAACACAAGGAATGCCATCTAGATCTTGTGAGGCCCTCTAAGATCATTAGTCAAGATAATGTGATGAATTTCTTGATAATTCGGTCTAGTCTTGTGATGTCCTCAAGAAAATCCAAACAGATCATGTGATTCTCATTATAAATTTTTTTCCTACATCTTTGGGTATATCAAATTTTATCCAAGGCATGTTAATAATAAAATCAAAGAATTCCAGGATAACATGTAGGATATAAAGACTGAAATCCCCAGTATTTATAACCTTTTATAGCATGTATAGAAGGGTAATATTAGTTTTTAAGTCTCCCCCATTGGAAAAATATAATATTCCTCACATATAAGGGAAACCATACTTTGTATTCCCTAATAAGGGGAATAATATGATACATCACACATATATAGTAATCCTTAGTGTGTAATACTTGATCAATGACAGAATATAATATGTCCAACATATAATGGAAGCCTTTGTGTGTAATCCATTATTTTTTTATAATATGAAATGTCTTTTATTTAACAGAAGCTTCAATGTGTAATCCTTGACCAAAATAACTATGATTCATCTAATTCCCAACATAACCATGATAAGTAGGAAACCACTCTTAATAGTAATATCTATATTAACTATTTAATGGAAAATCTCAACATATAAGTCCCTCATCCATTGGTAGTGATACTGATTTTTTTCTATCCCTTGTTTCCAACACAGATCATTATTCATGTTATCATAGAATGTTTTGATAAAAAATCATTCACAAAGTGAAAAATAAATGTGTAAGCCCCAATCAATTAAACTATGTGAAATATGATTCCTACAATAACATTGATATATAGGATTCATCCAAAATCCATGAGCTCAAATCGGAATTCACTTCGGCGTAATTCCACCTTGTATATAACTTTTCTACCACTAGAACCCAATCATTCTAGTGAGCATATTATTATACCTCAACTATTAGAAAATTAAATAATTATTTGAAATGTGAGAAGTTTTATTCATTCAATAACCATAACAGATAATACACCTTCATAAGGATCATGATTATATTGGTATCCCCATCATTTTAGTCCCTTTGTTCTTTAGCATTTAAAGCATTGAGACACAATCATTCACATGGCGTGATAATTCTAACTCATCCATCAGCAGATTGAGAAATAATGTGAACTAAAATAAACCTCTTTCATTAAATAACTACTATACATAAGATGACTTCCTTAATCCCATTGTCAATTAAGAATCCACTTCTGTGTATTTCCTCCATTTCTCTAAAATTTCAACCATGAAGACCCAATCATTCCCAATGGCTAATCATTATACCTCATCCATCAGTGGAATGAGAAATAAACTCCACAATGATAACTCTGATTGAAAACATATATAGGGTGCATAATATCTATCTTTGAGAGTCCATATTAAATAGATGGTGCCTATGTTTCCACACATATGTTCTTTCAACATGTTGTTAATGTTAATGGGATTTATCGAACTACATGGATTTTAATTCCTACTATAAAAAACATACATATAATTCCTCATAATATATCAATACCCTCCCTCTAATATTATTCACTCCCCTTTATGGAATTAAATTATTGAGTGCATCGTTACGTGACTTTATTGCATAATAAGATACTCATTAGTTGCAAAAGGGTGATGAACCTAAAATATATACAAATAGATTTGGTAATGATATTTCTTTATTCTCCAAATAAACTAATTTAACCTATGACCATTTTTAGGTTAACTGGTCATGTATTTTTATTATGAGAGATTATTCAACAAAAATTAAGTCAATAAAATTTCCCCAGAGTAACAATAAAATTACCCCCAAAAAGGTGATACATGCCCGAAATCACATCCTATCAACCAATGTGATTCACTAAGAATCATTCGGTATGAACCCTTGAAAAACCACCAGGCATTGGAAACTAGGTATATACCTAGTTATCAATGTGTGAATTGTTAGGAGTTCAAGTTAGAAATGAAAACAATGACCTAATGTCAATTATTGTATAAGAAATTGAACCCCTCATAATCAACAATAGGGCCACACAAAATTCACCCAACTCACCACCTTTTCCATATATGTTGAAATGGTAAACCTGATATAAATCATGACATATGATTTACAACATAAAAAAAATAAACCTCTCAGTTCTCATAAAACTATTTTTTTCTCCAAATGAGGATTCATGGTGATATATTTTCAATAAAACTGTTATATATAAATATATTTATTTCTTAAACAAGAGAAGTAGAAAATACAGTACCACAGAGCATTCATACATCCTCAACCTATTACTATATAGAAATTGGATGACATTACTAAAGATTTTTTCACTATATTACAATTGAATTTTTGAAAAAATGATCTAATATGGTTAATTGTTGATTGTATTTCCAAATTTTCCAATTTACTTTCAATAAGGGAGGAAATTCCATTGGATTTCATTATATGACTCTATATTAATGATGTTTAAAGACTTTATGGTGAACACATATGGATCATGTCTGATCGATATCCTGGTTTAACATAATAGTTGGGGAAGAATCAATATAAAGAATTGGATATTATGATTAATATGTATACTTTTGATCACCATAAAACCGATGGATAGTCTAAAAGTATTATTCAATAATTATATGATATATTGAGATCAGGCTCACTTGACATTCATTGTATGTGTGATCAGTATTTACCTTTCATCGAGTATTTCCAAAATATTAGTTCCCATTATGGTATTCAAATGTTTCCATATGAATCATTATATGGAAAAAGAAGTCAGACCCCAACTTTTTGGGATAAATCTAGTGAGAGTAAACTTGTAGGCCCAAACCTGTTTAAGAGATGATGAAAAGGGTAAATACTATTGAGTCATATAACAAATCATGTCAATGTAGAAAAAATAATAATGCTAGAAACCAGGAAAATTGAATTTTTGTTTCATGTGGGGGATAATGTATTTCATAATGTATCTACATGGAAGGGTTTCATATAGTTTGAAATTAAAATTTATCCCTACGTACATCGAAACATTTGAAATTGTGAAAGAATTTATGTTCTGTCTTATTGTTTGAAGATGATACCGTGTATTTATAAATAAAATGATGTGTTCCAAATTTCAATGATTATGATGTATATTCTAGACCCAACACATGTACACACATATGGGAAAATATTACTACAAATTTATTATTCATTATGTGAAGACACTATCAATATTCATATCGCTAGTGAGAATGTATTAAAAAATCAGATGACTCGACCGTTAAAGTTTTATTTGAGAAACCATAAAATGGAAGAAATGATGTGGGAACCTAAGGATACTATGGAAATGAACCAACCTCATCTACTAAGATGGTTACACACTTGAAATTTTAGATTTAGGGTTATTTTGAAGGATAGAAGAATGTAGCACCCCTATATTTTACGGTATGTATCTTTTTAAATAAATTCAATTTATTTGATAGAATTCATTTCATGAAACACTGAGCTAAAATGAAACATAACTTAATATTAAATACTATGAAGACCATTCAAATAGTATTGTGACAATTTGGAATAGAAATATGGATATTATAATAACGACCTCACCTATGAATGTTGAAATGATATTTTTGTATCTCATAAATAATATTAATATATATTTAAAGAATATCATATGAAAATAAATAATTTGAAAATTATAAATTAAGTGTTTGTGTTTTTATTAAACATAAAATATTTTTTAAAATTTAATTATTAATATAAGTATTTAAAAAAAATATATTTTCATAAATAATATTCATAAATTATTATTTTTTTGCATTATAAATATTAGACAATTTTATGATACCATAATTAATATTACAATGGGATATAAAATCAATTACAATAATAAAATCGATATTTTTTGAATAAATTATTATTTTATTATAAAAATTAATTTTATAAGATTTGTAAAATTATTTTATTAAAATTGTGTTTATACTAATTTCAATAATTGTCTATGGTAAATTTTTGGGATACATTAAAAATAGTTGAATTTATATTGAATAGTGAAATATATTAATTTACTATATTTAATAGTGTTGGTTAAATACAAGAATATGTGTGTGATTTTTGATGTATGCCCTAATTATTTAAAACACACATGAACTATTTACTATAGTCAATCAAAATAATATAAAATATTGATAGAAATGATCAAAATTAATAAATAAAAGAATAAAATAATCAATAAACACTCTCTCATGTCTTATAAATACTATAAATTTATCTCGAATCTTATAAGTATTTATTTTGTTGGTCATTGCAGAGTACTCAAGAGGGGGATGAATTGAGTATCTATAAAAGTTTCTGTTTTAAAATAAATCATAAAATCATCCCGAATAAAAATAAATATAGCTTAGTTAATCAGTGTAATATGTCATGAATGTTTGACTATTTAAATAACTTCTCCGAAGATTGGTTAACTCCCAATAATATTAATATTAGTTATTAAAATTACTTTTAATGCTATTTTAATAATGGAAAACAATTAAAACATCTTTCCATGATTAACTATCAAAGTAAATAACGTTATTTTTGAATTATATAGAAAAACAGAGAAAACAAAATTAAACAACACTACAGATATAATACAAGTGGTTCAGTCTCAAGCCGAGTCGTAATCCACTCCACTTGGTGATCACCTGCAACCACGCTGTTTATATTAATAAACTTGACACACACCCTAGATCGGGGTATATAACATTACACAGGACTGTCTAGGTCACATGACCACTTCCACAGTTCATAGTGGGTATAAACTAATAGGTCACAAAGGGACCTCATCCTCAGTTATCTGTGGGAATAAAAATATGTAAAAATATGTGAGAGGAAGAATATCTTGTGTCTTCTAGCATAATGATAGAGACAATGTGTATTTGTATATATAAACACACACTACTAGAAAGCTAAAAAAACACACCACTCATAAGCTAAAAAAACACACTACAGATAAAAGATGATGAGATAAGGTTAGAAGTAATATGTGTTTTAGTATATGCAGCTATGGACATCTAGGATGAATCAGATGTCATAATCAAGTCCTCTTGTGAGAAACAGAGAATCGCTAGACTGATGCAGCGGTTTCTAGTATGATTTGGCTCGTGTTCTTCATGTAGTTTATATTGCGAAGTTTTATTTTACTTTGATCTATGGTGTCTTATATTTTGGATTCGAGAATGCTTTGTGTTTTCTTCATATGTATTGAGTTTCATGTGTTGGTTCTTTTCTCACAAATTCTCGTGCTTATTCATTATCAAATGCCTCTCTTTCTAGACCACACATCTCTTTTTATTCTAGGATTGCATTTGTTTGAGCCGACATGATGAATTTATTCTACACCTCGTGCGTTTTACTGTTAGGTGACATGTCTACAAAGAAATAATAATTTATTCAGTTCATTTCAATGACACAAATATGATAATTATACATTAAATTGAACATGTAAAAATAGATTAAAAATGGTGTCACAGTTAGTCTGGAAACAGTGTCTCCATGTAATCGTTTCTCCTTTTTGTATTTGAGTAGTGAGATAGTTATGATGACATTGTTGAATAGAGGTCAGGAACTTTTATTACAAATGTGGTGTCTTGTAAAAGTGTTTGGGTCATGTGGTGTAGTCATAGTGTCTGGGTCAGGGTGTCAGGGTCATAGTGTCTGGTCATGGTGTCTGGGACAGGGTGTCTGGTAACGGTTTCTGGGTGACAGTGTCTAGTCATGGTGTCTGGTCATGGTGTATGTTCATGGTGTCTTGGTACTTTTCTGAAAAAACATAACTTCTGGCAGACTCATAGTTTCTCAGACTTAGCCAAATATTTTTATACACACTTAAATAGTGTAATTCATCTAATGAATTAGACTTAATCATTTATCAAGGAAATTTTTTATAACACAAATTAAGTGTAGTTTTCAATAATAAAACATAGAACTTAATATCTTGGATTGGTTTATTTAATGTATAAAGAAACTAACCATTTGTACACATGATTTGAGAGAGATTAAATGTGATTAATAAGCATTATATAATGTATAGTGTTTGTGATCATTAAAACATGATTAACACATAAGGAGTCCAAAACTCTTTCCCTTTTTGATAATCACAAATCATGTGAGGTAGATACCTATTCTTAGTGAATGTGTCTCTCCATTAGTGTGCCTATCTCTCCCCCTTTTGGGATTATCCAAATTAGTACAATAGTAAATAAGTGAAGAGATAAGAAGAGTTCACAAGGCAGTATATAGATAAAATATTTTCATTACAAACAGTAAGAAACAGAAATACAGAAATCAACCCTATCAAAAGATAGTGTTCATTTTTCTTTAGCACTAACTATCGTCTACTTTCCTTTGGAAGCAACATTTGGAGAAACCACATGAGCAGAAGTAGAAGTTGAAGATGGAAGTGAACCAAATGACAGAGAAGTTAAAGGGAGACCATCAAAAACAGAAAGGGAAAAGGTAGGTGCATGGGAAGACTGAGTCAATTTTTGGTGAAGCATAATAGGTTTGATATGACTCATAGCATGAGAGATATACATTGAAGTTGAGGCCAGGGTAAGGGATGAGATGGTAGGCAAACCAAGTCTCAAGGGTGCAGGTGCAGGAGACACAATAGAAGTTCTATTCACATGTATATAAGGCCTCAAAAGCATGATGAATTCAGGAATAATCTCACCACTATACTAAATTGTTTTATTAATGTCATCCTAGTTATCCATGAACTTGTCCGACAAAAGAGTGAAATCCTTGAGCTTTTGGAATAGTTTTTTGAAAGCTTGAGTGACAAGTGGGATTTTCAGATTCTCTACATTGTACTTGAAATGTTTTTTTATATATTGATTTGAGAAATTCCTATTTATGTATAAATCCACCATCTTAGTAATTTATTCTTGAGCATAATTTTCAAACATGGAATGAATTATTTACAAATCAAGAACTCTATCATGGTTCCTAAAAACTGACGATAGAGACTCTTTGTCGAAACCACTAAGCATAGAATAAAGTTATTCATTTACAACTTTTCTGAGAACATCATTGTCTAATGAGGGTTGATATGATTGTTTTGAGGTACTAGAAACATTAACAACTGATGTTAGAGACTTCATCTATTTCAGAACTTTTTGGAGACAACACTTATACTCATCAGCCAACTTGTTGAGACAATAACAAGCTCATGCTTCTCTTGAACAATTTTATTCTTTCTTTCATCCTTATTTTAAGCTATAGAATATAGGATACGTTGAATCGGGGAGGCCATTTCATGTGGAATCTATCTACCAATATCCTCAACAAGATGATAAACATGTTATGGTATTGATTTCAGCACTCTTTACATATCTTTAATCATACCCCTGAGAGACATCACTTCATCATAGAGTTTTTTGTTCTTAACTCTGACGTATTGAATTTTATGTAGCATTTTTGGCTAAATCTTCCAAATAATCTTCTCTGACAACAAGGTAGTATCTCTTTCACACAATGTTTTTAAAGGAGTACGATGAGTTTTAATGAACTTTTAACACCATCTAATTGGGTTTCTTTAAATTCATTCAAATAATCCTTTCTCACAAGGGATGATGGTTCTTATGAAGGTTCAAGAATAGGTGTTGAGACAGGATCAAATTCCTTGGAAGAGATAATTTCCAGAGTAGATACCAGTTACTACAGAAACATAATAGACAGATCAATACCTTTAAATGAGGCTTCGTGGGAATCATTCACATAAAAACATATGTGGAATTTATACCATGTATCCATAGAGCATGCATCAACTGGATAAATAATATCAATAGTTTACAGATTCGGGTGTCGATCCCCCTAAAAATGTTCATCATTCTACAGACTAATAGATTTATATACTTGATATATTTTGAATATTTCATCCTTAATAGTCTCACCAATTTCTTTTCTAGAAAATTGAATGGCTTTATATATTCTCTCTTCAACAGATGGAATAATTTCAAGAAAAAATTGTTCCTCTAAATGTTCTTTAAGAATAATGTATTTCCTAAGATAAATATCATCTTCTAAATGTTCTTCTTGAACAACCATTTCACTAATATTAGAAAAAAATTATTCAATAGGAGCAGTTTATTCTTCCATATTTACAATCCATTCAGGGACAAGTACTTCCTTCTCAATTAAGACTTGAAGAGGAAGATCATATTCTTCATTATCCAGGACAGTTATCCATATAGGTGCAACACATTCTTCTTCTTCTTCCTCATTAGAGTAGCCAATGATTTCATTTGGTTCAAAAACAGGATCATAAATTGCCTTAGGTCTTGAAGAATTCTCAACCAGGATGATCTTTTCATAGAACCTATCATTATCATCCATCCATGTTTTTCTCCATGTATTCCAACTGATTTTCAGTCTCTTGACTTTGAATTTTGACATAAAAAATTAATATTCCTTATTAACTTCTTCATCTGGTCCAACCAACTATTTTTCATGAAGCATAGATGAGATTATCCGTGAGTAGAATAAGGAGGTTGGCATGGAGGTAGTCATTTTATACTGAAACATATGGAGCATAACAAACTTTTAAAGGTTGATCTTGTTTCCATTCATCATATGATGTGTCAAAAATACATCATGATACATGAGCGAAGAAAATTTACCTTTTTCAGGGTAATTAGATTCTGAAAAAACATAAACAAAAGTCTGGTTTCCCCATCTAGCTCAGTAGCAATAGTTCCTCTCTTTGTCTTATTCCTAGTAAAGATTCCCAGGGCTTCTTCCAAAACGAAGTTCTTACATTGAGGTGGAGGACCTATCTGGTAGTCCTCAAAATTACCCTAATGACATATCATTAGGCATGCAACCCATAAACTCAGAGAAAAGGTAAATCTTTTCCCATTGATGAAGCTTCTCAGAACAAAACAATCTTTGTTATCAAAAGAGAATTGAATGAACTGATAAAACTGTGCAACTAGCTTTGGGTAAATCTGCCTATCCTTATTTGTGAAAAAATCCACCTATCCTTTCTATTTTAGTACATTCCATAATAAAGACTTACTTAACAGTTTCCACTTGTGAAAATTTCTTTTTCGGGCACCACTATTATGTTCACTTGGTTCAGATTCAAAGGACCATTGGGCATTAAAATTGGTTCTATTTTTATCTTATACATTGATCTTTTCTTCTCAGGAGTTGATGAGGATAGGAATTTCATTCTGTCCATTCAATAAAGGTTCGATAGAGAGATAATGGTTGAAGGAGGGGTTACAATTTGAGAGAAGATATCCGGATTGAAGAAAGGAGTGATACTTCTTTCATTTTTATTGTTTGGGGATATCATGCTTCGCAAAATAAAAATTTTGGGAATGTAAAATAATAAAATGTATCACTACAACAATATGGGTTATAATATGTGAATTAAAAATAATGCTTCTTTACAGAGAGACTGTGACATATATTTACTTTGATACTAGAACTGGATTTCACAATGAGACTACAATTGGATTTCACGGTGAGACTGTAACTATGTGAAATTATTGTTTGAAATAGTATATGTTCGATAGTAACTGAGAGATAGTAACTATGAGACCATAAACATGAAACTTCAACTTTTAAGAATGTATAACTATAAAATCGTTAGAGTTAGATACACTTGAGCTTTATAATTCCCAACTCTTGTATGATGTAATATATTCAATAAAGATTTAATGATTTAGTTAATATGCCTGTGATCTGATATATAGTTACAATGAATTCCAAATTGATATCACCATTTTGAGAATGGTATATCAAAAATTGATTTCTTACATCAATATGTTTTTTCCTGGAGTGTGAAACAAGATTTTATGAGATGTTAATAGTACTTGTATTGTCACAATTTATATGTGCATTCCTAAATTGATATCCATAATCTAATAATGTGTGTTTCATCAAAACAATTGTGCACAAAAACTACAAAAACCAATGAATTTAGCTTCTACAGTAGATAATGCAATAGAGTTTTCCTTAGAACCATAGAATGATACCTATGACTTGCCTAAAATGTGACATGTTTCTGATTTTCTTTTTCTATCTAACTTACAAACACCAAAGTTAGCATCAGAATAAATAACTAACACAAATGATTATCCTCATGGATTGAATAGTCCCAGATTGGGTGTATGATTGAGGAATTTGAAAATTCTCTTAATGGGATTTAAATGAAATTTCATAGTGTTTTCTTGAAAACGAGCACACAAACATACAATAAACATAATTTCAAACTAGCTAGTAGTTAAGTACTGTATACATACAATCATTCCTCTATAATTGGTTTGAGAAACATATTTTCCATCTTCATAATGACCCAACTTACAAGTTTTACTCATTAGAGTGTCACTAATTTTAGTGTTATCCAAGACAATACATTTTTAAAGATCATTGGTATATTTTATTTTAAATAAAATAATACCATAATTAAATTGAAATATTTTAAGTCCATGAAATAATTTTAGTTCACCTATTAAACTCATTTCAAATTCTATTTGTATGATTTTATAAAAAAAATTACCTAAATAATTTCATGAATATCCAAAGATAATGTAATCTACATAAATTTGAACAACTAAAACATCAATGGAAAATCATTTTATAAAAATTGTAGAATCATCTATTTCGTTTGTGAAACCTTTCTAAAGAACAAAAGTTCTTAATATATCATACCAAGCTATTGGAGTTTGTTTTAAACCATATATATTTGTTGATAATTTAAAACCATTATTTAAAAAATGAGGGTTTCTAAACCCAGGGGGTTTCTTAACAAATACATTGTAAGATAGATACCCATTTAGGAATTCACTTTTAACATCCATTTGATATAGTTTGAAATTAATATGCACAGCATAAGTAGGAAGAACTCTGATGGCATGAAGTCTAGCTTCATGTGAAAAGGTCTCTTTATAGTCAATTACTTCTTCTTTATTATATCCTACTGAAAACAATCTAGACATGTTTCCAACTATGTTACCAACATTATCTACATTAATTCTAAACACCCACTTAGTTACTATGGTAACTCTGTCTTTAGGTCTATCAATAAGTTTCCAACAATGTTTATTTTAAACAGATTAAGCTCTTCTTATAAAGCCATCACCCAAAATTCATAATTAATATAATCATTAATGTTTTTAGGTTCTAGTTGTGACAAGAAGACCTGAATCTCAACCTAGTTTTTAAGAGAATCCCAATCTTCAGTTCCATTATCTAAACCACCTACAATATCTTTTAAAGGATGGTTCTTAAGAGTTCTAAAAACAATAGAAAAATAAGGACTATTGATTCCATGTTCTTTAACATGATTGGGTTCATTATGAACAAAATATGAATAATTTCCAAAACTAGAAGTTTCCACAGAATCCTTTGCAGGATGGTTAGATGATTTTGAATTAAATTCCAGAATTGATACATCATCCTATAGGTTCTCTTGAGAGGTCATAGGTATATGTTCATTTGTTTCCTCAAATTTTACATGGAAAAATTCTTCCACTCACTTAGTTCTATTGTTAAATACTCTCTAAGCTTTACTAGAGATAGAATATAAAAGAAATATTCTTTTATCACTCTTGGATGCCAATTTTTCAAGATTGTCTTTAGTGTTAAGAATATAGACTTTTCAACCAAATACATTGAAGTAGCTAACATTGGGCTTTTTATTCTTCCATTACACATGTGGAGTTATTTTAAGAATGTGTCTAATAAATAATCTATTGATAATATAAAATGTTGTATTTAATGAATCATCCCAAAAATAAATAGGTAAGTCCTATTCACTAAGCATGGTTCTAGAAATTTCTTGATGGTTCTATTTCTTTTTTCTATAACTGCATTCTGTTGAGGTGTTCTAGGGGCAGAGAAATTATGACTATATCCATTTGAGAAAAGAAATATTAAAACTCTTGATTTTCAAACTCATGTTCATGATAACTTCCTAAGGATTTAATTCTATGTTCACTATTATTTTTTATGTTTTGGCATATTTGGTAATATGAGAGAAGGGTACACTTTTGTGATCCAAAAAAAAATCTACATAAAACTAATAAAGTCATCTATGAGAACATAAACATTGTTCTCCCCATTTTAAACTAGTAACACATAATGGTCCAAACAAATCCATGTGAACCAGTTATAGAGGTTGAGAAGTTGACACTTATTTCTTTGGATGGAAGGAAATTTTGTGTTGTTTTCCCTTTTGACAAGGATTACAAACATCATCATTTGGAAACTAATGTTTGGGTATGTCATTGACTTAGATTTTTCTAGTTTGATTTAGAAGGGATTTAATATTTCATTTTCCTAGTATCATATTCCATAGGCAATACTCTTTTTGAAATATACTTAAACATGAATCATTTTGAGAATATAAATAATATATTTTAATAAATTATACATTTTCATTTCTTAAAGAAAAAGAACTAATTCATTATTAAAATTAATAACATTAAAACCATCATTGTCTAATTTATCCTGAAATCCATTATCACATAGTTATGAAATACTAAAAATATTATATTTCAATACATCAACAAAAAGTAATTTTGAAATTAAAACAGAGTTAGAGTTGCCGATTTGGCCAAGTCCAATTATCTTTATTTTGGAATTGTCACCAAAGGTGACATGTCCATCATCAATTTTTATTAAATTCTTAAAGAATGAATAGTCTCATGTCATGTGTCTTTAACACCCACTATCGAAGTACCAAAAGATTTTACGGGAGCTCTTTAAGCTGCTTTACTACAAAATAGTCCAATAAAAATAGATTTTGGTACCTATATTTTTTTGGGTCTTGTAATATTAGTGATTAGTTCTTTAAGAACCCACTTCTTCCTCATAGGTTTCCTATACGCATTTTGTAAATTTCTTTAAAAATAAACTCTATCTGATAATAAAAAGATTGAAACAGTAGAGAGTGTATCATATTTTGAACTAGCAGATTGTTTTCCTGAACTAGGAGTAAAGTTATGTTACCATGACTCAGAAAAAAAATTAGTTATTCCAAAGTTTCATTTACCAGGTTTATAGCCAATACCAGTAGTAAATTTAGAATAAATCAGTTTTCCTAGAATTTTTACCAAGGTATATTTACCATTAGTAAACTTTTCAAGATAAATTTAAAACTTCTCATTATATACCTTTAGTTCAATGTTTTATTTGAGTAATTGAGCATTTTTTTTCTCTTTATATAGTATGTTCTATTTTAATAGTTGATGTAAGAGAATTTGTTTCTTCAATGATTTTGTATATACCGTTTAATTAATAACACGTCTCTTCAAGTATATTAAAGTACTCAAACATTTCTTTATTAGACATATTTTTAATGTCACTCTCATCTCCAGAATAATAGGAATTGTGTTTATGAGATTCTAGTGTTACCTATGATGTCTTTGTCATAAAACACATATTGGATTTATTGGATCGTTCATCATTTGAAGACTTTGAGTCACATGGATTGTCCTCCGAAGCACTCCAATTTGCATACAATGCCTTTTAAAAATTATATCTTTTTCATCATATTTCTTCTTTTACATGACCTTAGGACACTCAACTTTTTTTTCTCTTTCTCTTACATTACTAGAATATTATCTCATCATCCATGTCACTTATTTTCTAGTCTTTCTTACATCTTCCTTTTTGTTTATATCTTCCCATGAAGTTAGTCTTTCCAAAGAAATTTCTTATTCTTGTAAAATAACATAAAACTTATGGCTAATTGAATCTCTCATCATCACTATCAGGTGATGATTTTTCACTACTAGAACATTCTACAGAGACTACCAATTTCCCTTTCTCATTGTATTTAGTTGTGTTGGTCTTAAATGAAACATATTTTCTCTTGGGTTCATCCTATTATTCCTTATTAACTTTCATCTTCTCTTAATACATCAATAGTTTCTCAATGAGTTATTTTACTAGTAACTTTCTGATTTCTCATGACTCTCTAATAGGGATAGACATTACTCACCATCTTTAAGGTGGGCATTTGAGAATCCTCGTGATTTGTTCATTGTCAGTAACTTCTCTTCCTAGAGAAATCATTGCATTGATAATTTCATTGAACCTTAGATACATGTCAAAAATAGGTTCATCAGAATTCATTTTAATGTTATCATATTTAATAGTATATTTATTAATTCTAATTTATTTCACAGTAAAGGTTTCTTCATGTGAAACTAACAATGTATCCCAAATTTCCGGGGCAATTTTACATGCAGAAATTATGGTAAATTCCTTATCTACTATAGAGAAATATAAAGAATTCATGGCTTTGAAATTTTTATTGTTGGAAGTCTTGGGTGGGTCATCCCAAGTGATTCTATCGATAGAAAAAATCATATTCTCATCTATAATTGAAGACCAAATTTCAAAACCCAAACATTCTAAATGAATTTTCATTTTAATTATAGATTGGGCTTAATAGGTTCCATTAATGAATGGTGGAATGTTTGTTGCAACACTGTCTTTCCTATTATTTATAATAAAGAATTAATTTTAAAGAGACAGAAATTTTGAATTTACCTAAATTTAATGATCATTAAAGTACAAATTAAATCATAGTTGAATAGGGTCAAAAACAGAGTATTGATAGGAATATCAAACACCCCCGGATACAAAATGTTGGTCAGAGCAGAGTACTTAAGAGGGGGTGAATTGAGTATCTATTAAAACCCATGTTTGAAATTTATTCTTAAAAGGGTCTTCAATAAATATCAATATAGAACAATTAATCAATGTTATATGGTTATTATAGTTTTACTATTTATATAACTTCTCAGAAGATTTATTAATTTTTAGTAATCTTAATATTAGCTATAAACATAACTTTTGAATATATTATAATAAGGAAAAACAACTATAACATCTTTCTAATATTAACTATCAAAAAAAATATACTGATTTCAAAATTATACAGAAAAATAGAGAACAATAAATTAAAAAGCACAGAAGATAAAAAACTTGTGGTTTAGTCTCAAGCTGGGACCTAATCCACTCCACTTGGTGATCACCTACCACTAAGCTGTATATATTAATAAACATGATCCATGGCTTGGATCAGGGTAAACAATAGTACACATGACAATCCGGGTGACACAACATATTCCACATTTTATAGTGGTTATAAACTAATAGGTCACACAAAGACCACTTCCACACTTATTTGTGGGAATAAACAAGTGTAAAAAGATGTGAGAGGATGGATGTCTTGTATCCTCTAGTTTAATGCAGGATATAGTTTGTGTTCTTATTCAGACACAAACACACTACATGAAAGATAAAAACAATACAAAATATGGAAGAGATGATGAAATATGGTTAGAATTTATCTGAGTGTTAGTCTATGATGCTTTGGACTTCTAGGATGAAGTAGATCTCTGAATTGAGTCCTCTTACAAGAAATAGTGTATCACAAGTCCGATGATTTGGTTTCTAGATAGATCGGGATCGTATTCTTTGTGGATTTGGTATTGAGAATATTTTCATGAATCTGATCTATGGTATCTCATCTTTTGGATTTGACACTGATTCACGGGTTCTTCAGATGTATTGAGTTTCATGTGTCAGTTCTTTTCTCAAGAATGTTTGTTCTTCTTTGTTATCATGTGCCTCTTTTTATGGGCCACACTTCACTTTTTTTCTTGGAGTTCAAGTGTTGGAGCTAACTAGAAGCATGTATTCTACACCTCGTACCTCATACTATCAGGTGACATGTCTACATAGAAATACCAATTATGTCGGCGCATTTAAACGACTCAAATATTATCATTAAAATATAAATTCAAAATGAAAAAATTGATTTAAGAACAATGTCACAGTCTCTCTGGAAATGGGGTCTCCCTGAAATGGTGACTTAATGAAATGGTTTCTCTTACATTGACTGTGATAGGTGAGATTGTTATGATAACACAACGGTATAGAAATTAGGAGTCGGTAGCACATATGTGGTGTCTGGTCACCGTTTCTGGGTCACGATGACTGGGTCATGGTGTCGAGTCACTATGTCTTGGTCACAATGCCACAATCATGATGTCTGGAAATAGTGTCTAGGTCATCGTGTTTGGTCAAGGTGTTTAGGTCATAGTGTCTAGTTATGTTTTCTTGTCATGGTGTGTCAATCCATTTTTAATAAATATAATTGGTTGCAGACTCACGGTTTCTCAGACCTAGCCAAATATCTGTATACATAATTAAATAGTGATATTCATAGAATGGATTAACCTTAATAATTTAACAAGAAAATCCATTAAAAAAAATTAAAAATAGTTTTATATAATCCAACATATCTCTTATGATCTTGGATAATTTTATTTAAATCCTAATGAAACCAACCATATATACCCATGATTTGAGATAGATTAAAAAGGATTAAAAAGAAGTACATAATGTATAGGATTTGTGATCAGTAAAACATGATTAACACAGGAGTATTCTGAAGGATTTTTGTCTAAATTCTCTTAAATTACCTTCCACTTACACATAACCATGTCCAGGACCTACTAGTATTACTAAAATTTCATATCCAAGTGCCTTTAAATGGTTCCCAAGGAGGCGATATTCAAGATGTAAAATCCACCTTATTTTGCTTTCAATTTTTTTTTCTATCCTTAACTATACTATATAAAGAGTATTTTAAACACTAGTAGCATATATATAATAGGTTTTTATTGTGGTAATGTGTTATCCATCATCTAATACATTATACTATTATTTTATTGAATAAATAAAATCATAGTTCGTGTTGTGTCGATTCACCATTTTTGTGGATGATGATATTTCATTTTCCATTACCACATTCAAGGATAGACATAAAAATATTATTATGGTTCAACAATATTTTAAAATACATAGTATATGTTTTATTATGTTCTAGAACCATTATATAAAAACATTATATTAAATAAAAATATTGATGTTTTGTGGTAGTTGAGAAAACAACAAAAATACATTAAGATGTTTTCCTCAACTTTTTTTCTAATGATTTCTCTTCGTACCATATAAAAATAGTATATGGTAGAATTTAAACATATTATATTCAATAAATACAAAATAATTTCACTTCCGGGTAATTTATTCCCACATTACAAGAAATACGATACTTATACTACAGGGAACCGACCATAAAAACATGAAACAAGAGACCCCAAAACTATGAAATTTAACATTATAAATCATATAAATAGAAACAAATGAAATTAATAGATTCAATATATTGAAATAATTAATTAATTATAAGTGAATTAATTAATTAATTAATCATATATTATTATCCATGAAATAATGTACTTGTGATTAATTCTTTCAGACAAATTTTAAGGGTTTCTCCTCTCACTTTTACTTTTTTGATATATATTCCTCATTCAACAGTTATTTAATGTGTGTAGTGAAGATAATTACCAATAATATATAATATCAGGAATATATTTATCTTCATGAAATTAAATGTTTCATTTAATTATCATTATTTTTACGGGGAATACAGATCATCTGTTTACAATGTGTTAAGGGAATTCTAAACACAATTTCCATTCTTTAGGTTAAACTTATACTTCGTTGAATATGTCATGATATGAATATGTATGAAATAAAATTTAATTATCTTATTTTTTACTTCATCATTTTTTATTTGGACTTAAATAGGATACACATTGTATATTTATTGGTTTAGTGCTCAGATTTTCTTTTAAAAATACTCTTTTAAGTGTTCGTTTTTTCAAATTTAAAAGGAATATTTTTTAAATTATACATGATGAGGGGATTTTACATCTATAATAATGTGTTAATGAATTTATGAATGACATAGAATATTATAGGTTTATTTTCAATGAAAATGATTTATTTTAAATTGTTTATTTTTTTAAAATAAAGGAGTTTAATATAATATGGTATTTTTGTAAATAATTTATATATGATTTTGTTATTGTATTTTTATCTATTTAAACATCATTTTTTGGATAGTATTCTTAATTATGTTTCATTTCATAATATACCATCTAACATATTATAATTAATATTTTATGATCAGTTTGACTATGAATATGTTATTCTGATTCCATTGATCATATTACACTAGGTTATTTATGACTATTTTTATTATTTTCCCAAAGTTATAGCATATGATATTTTAAATATGAATGTATTTATCGGAAATTCATAACCCCTTTCATATAAAGAATTAATTGTACATAGTAATTGATAGGAAGGGTCCTCTATATTCCCTTTATTCATTAGTATGCATCATAAGAAAAACATGTTTTGGTATTGGATGATGTCTTGCCCGATTATGCATGCTGCTTTGGCCGAAGCCTTGATGATATGATTATGATGTCTTGTATTATATATTCCATCATTGTGTGATTAGTTATTGATAATCAATGTGATTATTTGGCTACATTAATATCTATGGATATGTTTTATTCATATTTGATTATTTATATAGTGTTATCAGATTATATTTTATTCTATCCATAATATGATAAAGATTATGTTTCCATTGGAAAATTTTGTAATTATTCACCTTTCTATATTTTTTGGTGTTTATTTATGATGGATTCCTCATTACTCATAAAATTACTAAGCATCTGATATTACCAATCTTTTATGTTTTATTTTCCCCCTAAACACCAAGATGTTTATTAAGATTGATATGAAAGGATGATCTCCGAGAATCGGGGTGCTTCTAATGGAGTTATTTTTTCAAATATCAGTTCGAGTTGTGATATGATTATTTTTTTATCTATTTTCCCAAATCTAATAACAATTTGGACCTTAGTAATGTAATTAATTTTTCTAGTTATCAATGAAATAAACTAACAACCCACCATGGGCTACTCAAAATGGGGTCCATTCAATTTTTTCTAATCTTAGTGGGTCATCATATGTTGAGAATTATAGGGAAGTAGTTCAAATATCAAACAGTTGGTAGGGGAAATAATAATATTTTATAATGAATTAAATTAATAAAAAAATTACTAGGTCAAGTGGAACCAAATTCAATTATTTAGAAGATATGATCAGGATATCATTAAATAATGTACTACAATAATATTTATAAATGTGATGGTAATATATTAATAACAATATATTGGTTTTAATCCAATGATAACCCTATTTAATTATTATTTTGATAACGAGTGCTTAAATAATTTTGGGTTGTAATACCTAATATAAACTGAATTTTGACTCATATATTGACAATATATGATATGATACACTATATTCCATTCACATGGTAACTGATAAGTTTTTCAATGAATTTTAAACAATTTAAAATCATAATATTTATCATTTAATACAATAAAATTTATTTTCTGGACTATTCACATAATTAAATTTTTAAAAAATAAATATAGAATTGTATTTTGAATATAAAACTTTAAGGATTAAATAATAATTTTTATTTTTATAATGAATTATTTTAATAATACATATCAAAATTAAAATTTGAAATTTAATGTTTTTATCTTCATTTACATTATTTTATACACCTTATAAAAGCATTGTTTGAGTGTTTTATAAGAATTAATGGTAATTATTTTGTTAATCAAAATTAAATATTAATCATAAAAATATATATATTTAATAAATTTTATTATATAATTTTATAACACTTAATAAATATTTTTCATCCATGTCATGTAATATTAAAATTAATATTCCACAAATAATAGAAATGTAAATATTTTTAAAGGAAATTTTATTTTTTAAACATATTATAACTTTTTCAAAAATTGTGTTTTAATTTTCTAAGAATTAATCAATAATTTTATATTAATTATGAGAATTATAAATATATTTTATATTGGGAACACACATATTTAGGCCCACCAATTCACTATCTATGTTATTATGATCATATTTTAATAATACAATTTTTCAATAATTAATTCTTGATGTAACTATCAATCATAGTATTATATTAAAATCAGAGTGTATTACATTTTCCTCTAATAAATAAATTTATTCACTGATACTTGATACCTATGATTGTAATTCTATGGTTTAATATTTGAGAATCCATTGGTTGAAAAAAAAATATCATAAAATGGGATAATAAAACTACCCCTTCGAATATTGAATGAGAAATTTAAATCTCATCTAGAATATCATATAAAATGGATTCTAAATATGATGAAATTATTTTTAAGTGAATATATTTAAAGGTAGGATAAATAAAATATTCATATAATAATTGATAAAGATCACAAACATCGATCAATATAATTTGAATAATAATTAGAATGTAAATGAACACACAACCATAAACCAATGATGTTTGAAAATGACCAAAAATTAACCTTAAATGTTGTTAAAAAATAACATTTTCAACTTTTGAGGGATTTTACATTATCCCTATACCAGTGCTCCCACAATTGACTATGTTGAGTCAACTAGGTGACCTCATGTGCACCTATCCAAATGCCAAAGGCTAACATCTTATAGTGATGGGGTGATGAAAAAAATGGAAATACTATAACCTATGGTACAAAGTGAAAATAAATCAGAAAATAAATATTACCAATAATAGAGTAGAAAAAACAGAAATAAATAATCAAGAAACCACCAAGAGCTGAAAAGGGAACAATCAAAAGGATATAATAAAAATATAATCATTTAATAACATGAAAAATGTATCAAAATAAAATGAATAATTCCTATAAATAAATTATAACATACTAGATAAAAAATATTGTAAACTCTAGTCATGATCTCCATATTGGTCCCACATCCATGATTCCACTCTACGAGCATCAATCAAAATAGAGACACATAGTGTTATCCAAAACTATATCATTGATATAGTACTCTGTACGAATTTTTGGTCTAAAAATAGTGTGAGTAGAACATAGTTTGTTGAAACCCAATATGTTCTTACAATACAATATTAATAGAGTACATAAAATTAAATAATAACATCATATTAATTAATAAAATAATATATTAATGAAAATAGACCTTCTAACCCTCATGTTCTATGTTACCCCCAATGCCAACCAATCCTAAATCATCTCTATAGTGGATATATATATCAATAAGGAAGATCCTCCGATATCTAGATAGTTGAACCATATCATGTCTCAAAAAACAAATCTAGGGTCCATGTTAATTCCCATCATTGATACATTTTTGTCTTCCTAGGGTGATATTCCTTACCAATGGGAAGGATCGTCTCATAATGGTTTCTAAGTGATATCCTTTTTTGGAGTATTTTATATATTACCAAGGATCAATACCATTCCAAGGGAAAATATCATATCATTGATGTGGGTTCACATGTTCTAGGACAGAACACTTGTTCCATGGTTAATAAGATAGTTTTATTAGGCCTCTATAATTATGTCAAAAATATCACATATAAAAGTGTACCAGGTATCCCATTTTTGAAAATTCATATTTCAAGACTAGTTAGTTATTTTATCATATTTAAATTATAAGCCTTTCATTATCCATTGGTGGATTATCCAACATCTATGTGAGTCACTAGTATTATACCATTAAATGATTCTATTTATCTCAATTAATAGTTCAAGTCACTTCAATCCAATTAATCCATTCATGTTTTTAATCACGTTCAACAATTTTCATATCATCATAATCTAGAAATCATGGTAATGCACAAATATCAGGTGGAGTTAGGCCTAGTCACATCTCCAAGAGATCCAATTAATCAATGGGAGGTATCTACTTCTCAGTTCTATTCAAAAATAAAATATTTCTATTTTAATAATTTTTGTGCATGGAATGTCAGAATGTTCACATAAATATCCCATAATTGAGGGATCAAAAAAATTTAATTGTTGATGTTATAGACTAACCACCTAATTATCATAGTCAATTTGAAAAAACCTCAATGTATAATGTAAAACCATACTCTTCATTCTTCACCTTATTCAGTGAAGGTTGATTCTTCCATCAGAAATGCATCACAACAGTGGTTTATTTTTTGAAAAAGTATATTAGATGTTAGAGGAGAAGAAATTCCAATAAATACTGTCAATACAATGATTTGGAACAGAAATATCTGATTAGATAAAACTCCTAGATTTAGGGAATTCTTGTTCGGCATTGCTAATGATTTTTCAATGAGAGGCGGAACAAGTTATTTGAACCCAGAATGTCATTATAGTTTTCTTAATAGGAATGGATAATTTATGGAATAAAATGGGGATTTATTTCATAAATATCATGATTCTGACATGTTCTCAAAAAAAACCTAGAATTAAAAAAGGGATTAAACTAAAATTAAATCATAAATATGTATTTTACAGATTAAACCATTTATTTAATGATTTGTTATTGAATCATTTTTATCATAAATATGTTCTACACTATCACAATTCCCTATGATTTTATTCCAAAAATTTTCCATTTCCATCGTAAATGTTTTCTAAATATTCTTGTTCAATAAACTATAAAACACTTCCCTAGAGCCCATTCATTTGGATACATTCAACAAAAACTCATTCAAAAAAGGCTACTATAATCTGAAATATTTTCCAAAACTCAAAGAGTGGAATACCTAGAAAATGATGGGATCAAGAAACCTATGCATCATATAATAACTCATTCCTAAGTAGCTACATGAATCCATTTGAGGTATTGACATACATGTATTGATGTTATGTTTTCACACCAAACTTTTACACCTGATAACCTATTTCAAATACCTATGCATCCAATGTACTCCCACTAGAGGCACACCATTCCCTAGAATATTCTTCTCACTACATTCAATAATCTATAAAAACTACTCTTCAATGGACCCATCAACTACTAAATTGATATTATCACTGTTTATCACATTATAAGCATTACTATGATATACATAAATATGTGAAACGTGAAGAACATTGTTCCTATTTAAGTACAAGTATAGAAGGGGTAAAAATTATTCCAATAGAACAACACATTCTAGTATCTCCAATAGTCTGACCATACTAGAAGCTAATTTACATCTTTCCTAATATGGAATTTCCACAACATATTAAACACATGAAGGAAATCACATTAATGAATATAAAACACTAGAGAAAACTCTAATGGTCTATATACACTTTGTGACATATATGTGCAGTCACAAAACATGTCTGGAAAAATTAAACCAACTCATACATATCCTACATGAGACTATATCCACGGAGCACTGACTTACCTACCTATACGAACTGAAGAGGTTAACAACACTACCAACAATATAAACCCTCAAAATTATCAATTTTGATAAATGAGTTATTTTTTTTAATATTTAAATTGTTTCAATGAAATATGATACTCACACAGAAAACTATAAAGTTAAAAATATGTTTAAACATATCCTCTAAACATGAATCATTTACTATGATTTACCATTAGTCTTAGCATGACGGGATATACTAAAAACATCCTATACCCTTAAGCCTTCTAAATAACATACCATAACTAATAAATGAAAATAAAATCTTGATCAGAAATTATACTCTTTGGAACACCATACAATCAAATTATCTCCACCGTATAGAGTCCTTGAGGATCATTTATGGTGTTGAGCTCCTAGATAGGCAATAAGTGATCTTCATTTATTATTCAGTCCACTATCAACAATGGTATATAATTATTTGGATATTTCCTTGGAAACATAATCATGAAATTCATGGTCACATCATCAAATTTCCACTCGAGAATTGGTAGCGACTTCAACATTCTATAAGTCCCCTGATTCTCATCCTTCACTGAATAAATGGTGATAAATAATTCTATAAATCCATGTATCTCTTTTTCAATTCATGGGCACTAGTATTTTCTATAGATATCACAATGGATATTTTGTGGAATAGGATACACTACCCATATGAATGAATTATAATTCCACATTATCTAATCCTTTTATCATGTATAATCCCATACATATCCATGAAGAAGAAAAGTGTTGATACTACCAAGAGACCATCTTGATGATGTCTCCCTTCCATATCAGATGGCCCTCAAAGCTATGACTTATGGATTTAATAACAACTCTATCACTATTCAATTAATAATTGTGGGAATAACATATTTTTATTTTATAGTTACCAATACCTAAGACTCCATAAATTTACATGCATGTCTTAAAAGTGTTCCTTTATCCAACACAAATCATATTACAACCACAATACCTTTATCAATGCATTTAATCTTAATTGATTAACCAGAAAATTGTATATTACTGGTGTATAAGATATATCAAGTCAATTGGATGCATATATTTGACCCAACTTACCATAAGTGGTATAGGTCTAAATTTGAAAATATGTACTTGAGAATCCTGTCATCTAAAATCTCAATAAAACACTCACACATAATATTGATTCTATAGAATATCATGGTGTATACTACTAAAACTAACATCAGCTTGTGAGTATAGAAAATAATATAAAAAAATATCAACATTCTAGTTCCATACGAAATGATTCGGTCCTCCTATACATAGAATTCTATAATTCCAACTATAGATGGTTCATAAAATACAACATACTTATTACATTGAATAAAACAATTTGTGGAATGGTTTTGAGTTTATCCTTCTCATCAGGCCATAAAATTTTCACATATAAGTATTTGAAAAATCTAACGTCAACCCTTTCATGTTCATTCTTTCATCAATGGTGAAAATAGGAAAATTGCTAGTGGAATCAATGATAATATCCTCGTAATTCTAGAAATATGAAAAAATCCAAGACATTATTGGGTTCCCCCATGATACCCCAAATCAATCGTTATCATGGCCCACTAATTGTCTAGCATCCAAGATAACATTCCCAAAGAAATGAAATCGGTCAAATGAGAATATGAATATATATATTTTAGAATAATTCATATTCTCTCTTAGTGAAATCAATATAATTTCCTGTTTTTTGAGAGAAAAATATTGGCTATGAGTACACTATGATGAATTAAATGAAAACTACCAAAAACTAATCAAGGTACTGGTGAAAGATCAAACTCATTATAGCCATGAATACCACAAGATTATTATCTAGAATTATTTTCGTAAATAAAAAAAATAAAATCCATACATAGTCCAAAATTTAGTCTAGGGTATGTCCAATGGGGTGATATTAAAATTATTATACAATGACTAAAACCCAATCTTGAAGAATACCATGGAACCTCTCATCTAATTATAGAGATATTTTATACAAATAATGGGACACAAGATATTAACCATTTTTTCATTCAACCACTTATAGTCCAATCGTAAAAACAAGGAATTGTTATAATTCTTATTAAAAATTAAGTAATAACCCCATAGACATAAAATATTACAAATGAATCTATTATAATAATGATGCTAAATAAAAAAAATAGTGTAAAAAAACCACTTCCATTTGTAAGGTGGGATGGAAATATATTTATCTCCTTACACAAACATGATCTTGAACTAAATATACATCTTAAGAAATAATCGACATGTCTCTTTTAGAATATTATCCTAAAAATGGTTCACCAATAGGGGAATGGCTTCAATAGTATGGACATGATTAAATCATTGTGGAGCTCAATGATAAAAAAATCTTTATGAGGAAAAAATGTTGGAAGAAGGCACGATTCATAGGGAAAATCTTGGAGCCACTTTACTAAAGGAGGTTGATAGGAACATAGCTTATTTTTACACGTGTATCAAAGATATACAAGGGACCGGTAAAGTTAACATTAAATAAACTGATGGTTCCTTCATTAGTGATGTTGTTGTGGTATGTGGTATGTCTTTGAAACACATTCAAAATCCCTTGGATGAACTGAACGGTTGGAGTGTGCCCAGGATGGAAACAAGTAACTGCGGGTTACGGAAGTGTATTCCCATCATTATTACCAGGGAGAAAAATGACAATATGGGGTCCCCACCATCCCAGGAAGAGGTCAAGGAAGTGATTATTTTAATGAGTTTGGATAATTCACTTGGGCCATATGGTTTTAAGGGTTATATATTTATGGAATCTTGGGTGATTATCTACCTTCAGATGGGGGGGGGGGGGTTGTGTGTGACTTCTTCAATGGGGGGCATCACCCAAGGGCGACATGTACAACCAAGGTGGTTCTAATTGCAATGGTAAAATAGCCTGAGACAATTGACTATTTTTGGATGATATTTTGATAAAATTTTCCTATAAGATCGTTCCCACCCTTATTAATAAGTATCATAAAATTATGGTTCCCATGTCAGTGTAAGAGGAAGTATACATGTTTATTCAAGGAAGAGGAATTCAAGGTACAGTGGGGATTGCTCAATAGATGTGGAGGATTTGAATAAAAAACTTTTTGGTCACAACATTATTATCAATGTGAACATAGAGAAAGCATATGAATGACTGGAGTGGATCTTCATTATCAAGATGTTTCATAGATATCGGTTTAGTGAATCAATCTGCGATTTATTTTTTAGATGTTTTGATTCCCCTTGGTTGTTCATCTCGTTCATGGGTAAGAACATGGGCTTCTTAAAAATGTAGAACAATCATAGTCAGGGGGATCCTCTTTCTCCATTCTTATTCATATTGGCTCAAGATGTTGTTTCAAAGAACACTAAGCGGTGTTTGCTGGTGGGGTATATTTCCCCATTCTAGAATAGATGGGGATGTAGTGTGGTGTCTAATATTATTTTTTCGGATGATGTTCTCTAGTTAATCGATGTCATGAGGATATTGGTGATTGGATGGATAAATACGAGGGAGGAATATTCTATACAAATTTGGAAGAAGGTCAATCTAAGGAAATAAAATTTCTTCATCTCAAATAAATGTCTTTAGTGGAGATCCATGTATATTCAGATCATACATGCATATAGGGGAAGAAGATTCCCCTGAAATAATTGGTGTAAGTACCTGTAAATTTCAAGGATAATTGTTTCATAAATACTTTGGGATTTTACGAGTTCGCAGTTTCTGACGACGCCTGATTCTAAGGCCCGGTGTGCCCGGAATCAATTTCTGAAGTTTAGCTCGGGTACGTTCAGTGAATGAAGGAGAGGGTTTTTCTATCTTTTTAACCGATAATCGGAATTGAAATTTGAGGGCACCGATGGAACCAAAATGCTGGTAATTTCTTAGGAGGATCATTACCAAAGATGCGTCTACTTGGGATTAGTTGTTAAGGAAATGTGGATTAAATGAAATGTAAAATAAAATTGTGTTACAATTTTATTTCTTTTTCTAAAGGGGTTTTAATCTACATGGGGAAGTTGGGGTGGGACCCACAAGTTTCTAACTACTCATGTTAGGATATTTGTGAGGTGGGGCCCACATGAGCTCTAACCATTCTCATACCCTAACCCCTTAACTCTGCCCCTTTAAACTTGTTAAACCCCCTTTTATTTTTGTAACTCTTCCACTTCCAATTTAATTTTCCAACCTACCTCTTAATTAAATAAAACAACTCAACAATTAATTAATTCAGAGGATTTGAATTTTGTAATTTCGAAATGTAGGGAAAAATAATAAAATAAGGAGATGCCTTATTTTATTTTGGTTAGTTTTTTTGTGTGAGGGAACTTGGGAGAGAGCTCTATTCTATTTTGAAGAACTTCATCTTCAACGAAGAACGCCAACTCTCCGACGAAGAACATCGACCCAGCGGCCCGATTTCTTCATCCTCTTCTTCCTCTGTGATAAGGGAGGAGGCACCGACGATGACTGAAATGAAGCCATCATCCACGGTGCTTGACAACCGTGACCTTCTTTTGAGGTAGGGATTAATCTTTTGTTCAAGTTTTATCCTCGACCTTCATTGAATAAAATTTGGCCGCTTGTTATCGTCATAACAGGAGGAGATCGGAGCGCACAAACACGACCGATCCTCCTCCCATTATATTGTTAAATCTTCTTTGATCATTGTGGCGAAGGCGGCTCGGTTCCATTGCACCGCGCGGGAATGAAGAGGACCACGGCCAGAGTGGGCCGCTGCGGAGGTGCACAGCGCCATTGCGCCACGCCGGAGAAGTCAAGGGAGGCCGCGGCCGGAGCAGACCACGGTGGAGGGGCACGGTGCCATCGTGTCGTGCCGGTCGTGGAAAGGCCGCAGCCTTAGGCCGCGGCGGTCCAGTAGGGACCGACTTTCCAAGCCGGCCGCCGGTGCCTCAGGAGGCGGGACCCCCACGGGTCCCGCGACGGCTCAACCTACTGGCAATAAAGGTCGACCATTTTTTTCAGAAAACTGGGGGGTCGTAACCCCCCGACCCTCCTTTAGTTCGGACCTCACTGGGGGCCACCATTTCCGAAACAAAGGGGGTCACGCCCCCTTCGCATGTCGCTCGACCGACAGTCGAGCCGCCGCTGGATTCCGAGCCAGGCCGCAGGCCAGCCCTGGGCCGAGCTGCCAATGTCAGGCCAGGCCTCGCCCAATTGGGCTGGACCTAGACCGGGGTCGGGCTGACCAGGTTCGGTCCAACCCTGGGGGTATTGGGCCGAGTCGGACTGGGCCTAAACCTACTATTTTCGGACCAGGTTCGTTCAAACGCCTTTATCATGGGCTACAAACCTCCGATTGACACACCGTCAGTTCTGTTGGGATCCTTGGATCAATTCGGTCATTTTAGTATATTAAACTCATGGTTTCGACAATTTTTGTGTATGGACAGGTTGGTTCGAACCCGAAACCAACCGGGCCTTTGGAGTGGAACCGCTTATAACTTAACGACTGGAAGTTCGAATGATGTGTCGACAATCATGTTGAATTCCTATTAGTGAAAAGGTTCTGTTGTCTTACTCCAATTTCGGTTTGGATGCAGCTAGAGTACGGATGGTATGGTTTTAGCTAAGAAACCAATTGGGCCCCTAGGTTGGAAAGATCCAATATCTCTCAGACCGGGCATCCGATTGACATATCGTCTATCAGGTTGAGTTCCTATCAACAAAATAGAACATTGTGATACATCAACTCTGTACTTCATGACAGTTGATGTATCAAACCCTTGGCTCGTGGAGAGGACCCTCCCAGAATTAATCATACTGTGTGTAGGAACCCTAGAGCTAGTTGCGGCAGTGACGACTTCTGTACTTGGATTCTATGTGGGTTCGGCAGTGAGGACGACTGTACATGGATCCTCTGTGGGTTCGGCAGTGATGAAGACTATACATGGATCCTTCATTGGTTCAGCAGTGATGATGACTGTACCTAGATCCTTGTGGGTTTGTCAGTGACGGTTACTATACTTGGATCCAACGTGGGTTCGGTAGTGACGACTTCTGTACCTTTATCCTATGTGGGGTCAGCAGAGGAGTTGATTCAGAGGCAACAACTAATTATCCCCACACCTCTTCATGAGTAGTATACCTGTGTGAGCTGCGTCTTGACTTTCAATCATTATCATCGATATGATTGACTTTATTTCCTGTGTGGATTGGGTTGTGTTTTCCTATGTGGACTGGTTTGTACTTCGGCTCGTGAGTTGGAGCCTAACTGGAAATGATGACTTAGGGATATGTATAGGCATATACCTAAGTAGAGTTTTCTGATACTTCGTGTTTGTATCCTTCTTTTTTGTTTTATCCTTTGCAGATTCTGGGAGACCTCTGGTGGTCTTAGGGTCCCTACTGAGTATCGTATACTCACTCCTGCACAGGCAATGCCCGCACTACGTTGTGTTAGTTGCATATGACGGACAATGCTGATTGTGGTTGAGGCTTGTGGAGGGGGATGGTACCTGGAGGTGGACTATTAGGTGTGACTTACACGGAGCAGAAGAACAGAACTGAGGAGCTGAGGTGACCATTTGTACCCACCCTTCAGGTGGGATAGCCGGAGGACGACTCGGTGGTTGCTGAGTTACTTTACTACTGATGTACTTTCTTTTCAGTTGTACTGTACATTCAGTTGGGTTTGTATTCTGGCCCATTTAATATTCAGCACTTACTTTTGTACTCAATTTACTTAGTGTTTTCTACAGCTTGCATACTATGTTGTGTTTCTTTACTTATATAAAGGCAATGCCATTAATTCCATTTATCAGGATTTATGCCTTTGGTGTTAGTCTCCAGCCCCTGGCCTTTGGATGGCGGGCTTGGGGTAGTCACGGAACGGGTCGTGACAATTGGGGATCCAAATCTCTAATTGGAGGGTAATAATGTGTATGTTTTAATGTTTTCTTAGTGGTATCTCATCTCATATTTTCAATTGAAAAAATGTGTTTCTTTACTTTAGGGGTCGTATTACTCATATAAATAGTGTATTGTAATCCATGGTGATGTATGTGTTATCAATTGTCAAGGCCCCCGAAGGAATAGTGGAACTTCTGAAAAAAATGTATTCAAAATTTATTTGGGATGCCAAATATGAAAGAATATGTCAATAGGCTAGTTGGAAAAGAATGGAAATCCTATTGATGAAGGGGGTGTATATTTAAGGAACATATCTGAGTCTATGAAAGGTTTGCAGGCCAAGTTTGAATGGGAAATCATTAAGGTAAAGACTATTTAGGTGAAGTTCATGAGACATATATACATGAATGATTGGGTGAAATGAGATCATTGCATAAGGAACCCTTCAAGATGAATATAGTGGTTGCTGAGATCATAGGATTTCTTGTGGAAAATACTAGGTGGGTCATTGGATGTGGTGAGATAAGGTACTGGGAGGACAATTTGGTGTGGATCATTTGTTCAATATTAGGGTTGTTCTACCCCAAATATTTGGTCTAATTAGGTGGTTTCCTTTCCATATATCTAGAACGCAACCGTTGACTATAAACAATAAGAAATTCATTAGCTCATTTCGTCGAATGATTGACCAGATAGATTTATCCTTGACTCCTAATTGGCTGGGGATTTTAGTGGTATTGTTATACGAGAAAGATTTCATGTTATGAGTGGCTCTGATGTATGGTCGCATGTCCTATGGTGCGAATGGATTCCAACACTGATTAATTTTTTTGTATGGAAAATATGCCACAATCCACTTCTGATGGATGATAATATTAAAAGAAGGGTGATCACTCTTTCATCTCGGTGCTAGTGTACCAACTTGTATTAATGGGAAACTATTTATCATTTATTCTTCAGGAGAGACATGGCTGTGATATCGTAGGGGATTATATATCGATGCACTAGTGTGGCTGGTAGTGGAGACCTAGTGGCATATTTTTTGGAACTTTGGTTTTCTGGTATTGAATGCAACAGTGAGGAGGAAAAGGATAGAGGGTTGATATTCACAACTACTTTCTTGGTAATATGGGAGGCCTGAAACAAATGGAGGGAGGCTACCTATGTATCACCTTCATACCTACAGGAACACCTTCGAATGCTAATAGTGGATCTAGGAGGACTTTAAGCCTAGGGATATGGTTCATGTTCCTTACGTATGATATTATTGAGGGATTCCCTACTACATGTGAGTGAAAGTATAAAGAGGGGGATGTGGGTGATATGGATGGCACCTACTTCTAGTCTGAAGCATATGGTTGATGGCTCTAGTGTAGGGGTTTTATGGGTGGTGGAGGACTGGTGAGGGATGCTCACAGATCAGTATGGTTTGATTCCAGTTCATTTTATGGTTTCAGAAGCTCTCTATGTTGTGATATAAGAGTCATGGTCAATGATCTACAATTGATAATGCTATATAACATTCAGATATTATAGTTTGAAATAAACTCAAAATCTCTCAATGATTTTATGGAAGAAAATAGAAAACCACCGTGGGAGTTGATGTATGCCATTCGGGAAGGCAGGAAGCAGCTGGACCTAGGTATAATGATTGGGAATACATAGAGATAAGAAAACATGACCACATATGCTTTGGTGTTTTGAGGTCTCCCAAGAGAGACTTTATCAAATTTTTCTTGTTTCAGATCCCTTCATAAGTAGTGTTGTAACATTGGGATGGGTGATGCCCTTGGAGTCTATCACTACTATCCCCCTTAAACTCTCTCTCTTGGTACAAATCTTTAATAAAAATTCAACATGTTAGTCAGTCAGTATGTACCCCCTTCTAGTGATAAAAAGGTTATTATCCCCCAATAATAGTAGATATTAACCTATCATAGAACATATAAATCCATACCATAGATAAAATTAAATCTTATCATTTCTTGGGGAAAATATCACAAACGAAATGGTAACCTTCAATTTTAATAGAAAAATCCTTAAAATATATAATATTCTCATATAGCACTACCAATGACATTTCTATGTTGATAAAACCATCCAATGGCTTAAAAAATTCAAAAAATATTTAAAAATTGAGCATGTTAAAAGTAATGGGGTTCTCTGGTATAAAAAAATTCTTGATCAACATTATATTATACATGAATTGTACCTATGGTAGTATGAGGCCCTATATTATGAAATGAAATAGTGTCGAGCTGAATCAACCCTCAATCCTAGGATCCATCTTAACTCCATTATGGAATATTATATACCTATTATTATCATTTTATTTTTAGGGTAGAGCATCACATACTTTAGCATAAATGTCTGATATAACTCTGTCTACCAGTCTATTGAGTCATCAAGAGTCCCTCCATGACACAGAAGCCTATATTAACCAGCCACCACTGCTCTACTGCTGATGAACTATAAAAAACAGATAATGTTGATATAACCCTCAACAAGTACATATCATTACAGGGTTCCATGGAAACTGATGGATCTTATGGACTCTGATTCTATAGTATAATCAATCAATCAGAACATTGTACTGAGAAACTTTCCCACTACATAGATTACTCTTCGCACCACTTCATTGGCAGTAACAATCTTATCAGTTCATCATGATTCCATAAAAAGGATTTTCAATTAATCAATCTAAAATTGCATAGTCATTGTTGAGGGGGTATATCAAAAAATGGTACATGATGACATCCAAACTAAACAAAACCTCAAATTTATTTAGGTTATGTATGTTTACCCATGATCATGTCTCATAGTGAATCCAATCCTAGAAAATCATCTCCTTCATAGTATCATTATGTAGTAAGGCTAGATAATAACATTAAAGATCCTCGAATCATATATCATTTTCTATAATTGTAATTCCTTGGTATTCCAAGGGCATGAACTCACATTCCTTCTCATACATCAACATATTTTGGAATAAGTGACTCGTAAGAATTTCAGAAAAATACATCAAGACTAACACCTCTTTATTCTGTACATTCACTAGGATTTATCACATATGATTACCTGGTCAATAAAGAATATAAAAAATAGGATTCACCCTCATTTGTGTCAGTTTCATTAGGTGAATGGAAATATTATAGACCAAAATGATATATAAAACAACATCTAGGGTTCCACTATCCCATTTGATAAAAGGAAGATGTTGTAAATGGAAATCTATTGTCATCAGAGACATCAATGGAGTTGTGAGAATTGACCCCCAATCCATGGATAGCATGTCCCACATGAAGCTGTCAAGATTCTATTTTTCAACAGATTAATAGGAATTGAAAAATGTTTTTTCTCATCATAATTGAGATAGAGCTGGTTACCAATCTCTTGATACTCAACACAAAGATGATGGTGAGGTATTTTTACATAAATGAATAATTCACACAATCTAATTGAAAAAAAAATTGGACCTCAAAAACTTATATAATCAGAGAACCAAAGTCTCAAGGTCCTTAATCTCATATATATCCACGTCAATATGTATAATATTACTATTTCAATTATTTATTTTCTTCATATATTTTTTGTTTTTTCACTGAACAGTTCATATTTTCATTTATGTCCAATACTTTAAATATGTCCATATCATGAACAATTCTTGTAAAAATATATCCCTACCAACCTATCAAGATGAATGAATACTCATCACATTCTATATTGACCAATGAGGATTATCAAAGTAAATAGTTACATGACACAATATTTACATCACCCAGGTTGATGTTACACAAATACTATAACAAATGATTAATATACACAACAATCCCTTCAATGGTTACTCTGGTATTCCCCCACACATTGGTTTTCAAATAATAGTATTGAGATCATTAAAAGCACTTACACAGCCCCAATTTCCATAATTCCATTACAAATTACTAATATAATAGAAAAGAAACATAAAATGATACCACATTTTAATGTATACAGCTCATGAATCCCTTAACAGAAAAAGATGGGATAGTTATGTGACATTAGTTACACGTCCCCATATATCATAGGCTATGAACTATTAGTGAATATGTACATAATATATATTGTAGACTATACCCTCTAGTATATTATAGAAATATAAAAAAATAAACATAATAAACAACACAATAGAAGAATAAAATAAATGCTATTTATGTCATTAATTGTCAAAAATAAATTAGGTTGAACATTCTAAAAAGTAGAATCTTGTAATATTAAGTAGAATATATCAAACTTTATTTAAAAATTAATATAAATATATTATAATATAATTGATAGACAATGAAAATAGACCCCAATATTGAACCCCATGTCGGTCTCACCTCAATGATCTAACTCAAAATGCACCAAACAATGTAAGATCCAATAACCATATCCATACATATATCCATGAAATATTCATGCGTATAAAATGGAAACCAAAAATGGTTTTATGAACATCTCAGTAGGTTAAAACCTATGGTGTTTAAACAATAAAATCTGAATATATTTAATGAAATAAATACATAATATGGTATTATTGAATCATTTAAAATAATTAATAAAAAAATTATTGACCTGTGGGTTCCCGATGACTTAAACTTCTAAAAATACAACATATTCAAAATGTTTGATGTATCCCTAAATGATTTGTATCCTCATACATCAGGAAAAATTTCCTATAACATGTTTTAAATAAAACTATTGGTATCTACAAGAATTCCCATGAAAGTGTAACTTATATCTTCCCATGTCATCATACCATGCCATGGGGAAAGATTACCTCATGTCAGGGTTCAGATAAATTCCACTACAAGAGTCAGTTATGTGTTTCCAGGGTACAATAAATTTCTAAGGGGAAATAGAATCTTATATATTGTGTGTCATATTATTCTAGGAAAATAACAAGTTCCATGTCTCACGAGGTAGTGATATAATCACTCAAGTATTAAATCAATAATGTAATATAAATGATAAATATAAGTATTCCATTCATGAAAATTCAATGTTCATACCTAGTTCTTTATTTTTTCACATTTAATTAGGAGTCCATGAATTCTCCATTAGTGAATTATCATATAGCCGAACAATTAACCTATTAAAAACATGCTAGGTTCTATGTTTTATCAATTCCAAATCTATCTCAAATAAATATACTGACTCAATTTATGTTATTTATCTTATTCTACAATTTTAATATCTTCCCAATATTCAATTCAAGGGAATTATTACTCTCTTGTGGTGGTTGCCCTGATCAAATCAGCAAAATATATCACTAGATCCATGAGAGTTATCTAAATGTTTGTTCCAATCATTTATGTTATAATTATATTTAATTATGTCTCATTCATAGAGTGTCGGTGAGATGTTATTATGTTCACAAACTTTAGAGATCAAAATAGACCAAATGGCGTCTTTATTGGCCACCCACGTCAAAATTATAGTCAATGTAAACAATCTTAATTTCCACTATAAAATTAGACTACTTCAAGTTCACCTTCCTCAATATTAAAGAATCCTCCCAATATAACAACATCATAAAAGGGTCACTATTTGGAATAATAAACAATTTGAGAGTGTAGATGAAGGGTCATGGCGTAGCTTTAATCATATAATCTGAAAAAAAATTATTTAATGTGATCATACTTTGGTATCAAGGGATATTTCCATTCATCAATTGTGGAGATTTTCCATCACATAGAGGAACAAATTATCGAAATACAGCTATAAAAATATATTTTTTAGAGTTGGAGAACCTAATTTCTCACACTACCATAGAATTTTTTTCATTAATACAATGATTCCTACATACACATAATGTACCAATTTCTTGTATTAAATACCTCGATGATTTGATAACATGATATAAATATATTTTTTCTAAAATAGATCATAGATTTATATTTTTCTTCTTGAATAATTTATTCTCAAATTTAGTTCTGCATCTTTTTCCAATCTAATGAATTAACATTGTAAATTCATCATTTAGGTAATAAATTCACTCAGATGCACAAAATTCCACCATAATAAAATAATTTCCCCCTAATTCATTCATATAAAGAAATTCCACCAAAAACCCAAACCAAAATTATACCAAAAAGGAAAAGGTTCACTGAAACACGATGTTAAATGTTACTAAGAAAATATGGGATCATATATTTTTTTTTTATTATCTAGACTATTTTTTTTTTAAAATATACTTACATGATTTTCATGAAATAACTAAATTCGATTTCATCATTACATTACCTTATTAACATGATTATTCCCCAATATCATATCAAATTCCCAATACTGTGTATCCTTGATGAACCATAATTATTCCCAAATCATCACCATGTGATATATCAAAACATATGAACAACGTTAATATGATAATATTCTTGTATTTACTAAATCAAAATGTTTTTCATTCTGTAATATTATTACAAAACATTAATAAACATTAAATGAATAAATAAAATGTTATACTCCAAAATTATCTTAAAACACCCAAGGTTAAACATATAGTATTTGATAATTAACCTTATATGTTATTTATCCTATAATGACCTCAATATTAATGTGTATTTTAATATAACTGGTTATCTCATAAATTTTAGTTTATATCCCCAAACATCTGGTAGACTTATTCCTAAATAATAATTATTTTTAAGTCAAATTATACACTTAAGGGATTCTTATACATCAAACCCATATAAAGTCTCTTAAAATAACATTAATCAAAATAAAACCATATCACATAAATAATAAAATGGCATATTTATGTATTTTAATTTTTGATCAATAATATACATTTAAAAAAAACATGGTGTCAACAAAACTTAATAAAAAAATACTAGAAAAATAATATTATTCAATGTTATCTGATACCAGATATGATAACATCTCTAATAACCCAAAACATTCACTCTTGTATCTGATGATATAAATATAATATATATATTTCTTCAAATGATACCGATAAATGTGACCCAATTTTAGAAACCTAACACAGACAATCTTCCAAAAAATATTTGATCACTTAAAACCCACATAACATTTTCATATATAGTTATATATAATTATTTATAATGTTAAATAAAAAAGTGTACATTTCCCCATATTATACAACTATCCATCAAAAAACATTCTCTCTAATGAAAAAAATTATTATTTATATGAATTTTTCATATCTATAACTATAACCTTATAATCTAATATTCTCATTATTTGTACCTTGAGAAAATCATTTGAAAATTTTGGATGATAAATAAATCTCAACACAAGAATATATACAAGAAAAATAAAATAAACATGTTAGTACATTTCGATAAAATCATATCATATAAGAGTGTTTTTCTTTAATATAATAAACATTAAACTAAAATAATTCTTTACTTAGAAATGAAATTAAAAATAAAATAGAGTATTTTTTAAAAAAAATTACAAGAAATTATATGGGATAAATAATAATCAGGACGTTTTCCTTGAAAATATGAGATTCTGAAACAAATATTTTTTTTAAAAAATAAATATTACCCTTAAAGGTTATATTGATTCCACTAAAAATATATAATTACCTTGCTATATGAAATGAAATGATTTTCTGGAAAACACATTTTCAATCATAATATATTTTTTAGGTCCATATGAATATCATCTTTATATAATCCTATTAATAACCATTATAAATGGAATGACATACTATGTTATTTCTAACAAAATTATATAGAGAACATAATCATTACACAATACATTGGTGAGAAATATCAATAACAACGTCATTATAAACAATTTTTAATGATCATAATATATATACAACACATATAATCATTTATTTAAATAAACAATTCACTTATTACATTCAATTTTACACATATGTAGTATAACATATCATTATTATATAAAAATAATGATAAGAATAATTTTATTTGAGAAACAATTAATAACATCCATGACGAAACATAAATGTGATATTATTTTCAAAAACAATCAAAACAAGATATAAATATTTAATAAAAATAAAATTATTAAAGCGGTAAATTATTCTCATATTATATTTTTTTAAAAAACACCCCTCACACATTTCTCAAATTTTCAAAAAATAAACCATTTAAATATAAAAAGAAATTATTATTTTAAACCCATTATAATGGAAGTAAAACATCATTTAAAATTAATTTAAAAAATATAAAATTTATATTATTAAAATTATTGAAATATTTCAATGAACATGATTACAATAAAAATAATTTTTTTTTGATGAAAATACCAATATTACATTTAAACATTCGATAGACAGTCATTAAGAATTGTGAAATGAAATAGTAATGAATATTTACATTCATTAGATCCATTTTTTGGAATATTTACCAATTATAATATCTTTTGATTAGTTTTTATGATATATATGTAGTTAATAAATCTATTATGTTCAGGTTGAAAATTTTGAGGATATTTGGTTCCCAACCCACAAAACAATATATATAGTATAAAAGTTTCAATAGGGTAATTATTCTTCAACATTCTATATTATAATAAATTTATATTTATAATATTTATTAATCAAATAAATGTTTGTATTCATCTATGATTGGTAGTTATGAAAAAAAAATACATCAGCTTGTGAGGGTGTAGTTTTCCTGTATAAAAGGGATATGATTTTTATATTCAACTAGGAATGATAATGTGAAAAAATAATAATATATATATTATATTCTATTTAAAAAATATTTATCATGATATAAACATAAAATACATTAAAAAAATCAATCCCCTGTCATTCCTTGATTGATGATATTTAAAATGATGTACATTGATATATGGAGATTGTAGTCTGTACATACCCTTGTGCATTGATTCCATTATAAACAATTTTAATTGTATAGAGATAGATTATATATTAGATTTACATCTTAATAATTATTTAATAAATATAATATTAATAATATTAATATATCATAATAAAAAATCCATTAATTTTATTGATGAGAATTATATACATCAGTTCGTGAGGCGATAGTCACTATGTATGATGAAATATGGTTTCATTTCCCATTTGAAAGAGAATAAAAATAAATAAGGTTTTCAATTTAATCAAATATCATCCAAATATATTATATATAATCATTTTATTATATAGTTAGAGTTCGGATTTAATTTTAGTTGGATGGAAAAAAATTAAAATGAATTTTTTTTGGTTGAATCGATTACCACCTCCTCGATGAACTTTCATTAGATCTCTACATAAGGAAAATATGGAATGTAAATCAATAAAAATAAAAATAATGTGAATAATTAATATAATAATATTTATAGGATATCATTTTTGTCACGAACCATCCTCGGGGCCCGTGCCGTGACTACCCCAATCCCGCCTTCCGTAGGCCAGGTGCTGGGAACTAGCACCAAAGGCGTAAATCCCGATAACTGGGAAGGAATTGCCTTTATAAAAGTAAAAAAAACACCACAGAGTACAAGAGGAAGTAAAACAATAAGTAAAAAAGAGAAGTGATGAAAGGTAAATGGGCCATAACACAAACCCAAATGAAAGTACAACTAGAACTGATCAAAGTACAACATAAAAAGACAATAGCTGAAAGAACAGAAGCAGCTCCTGGGTCGTCCTCCTCGGATCCTACCTGAAGGGTAGGTACAGTTGGCGCAGCTCCTGGATCGTCCACCACGGATCCTACCTGAAAGGTAGGTACAGATAGCCTCCACAATGATCTCGCCCATCAACCTCCTCCGTGTGTCATCTCGTGGCGAATTCCACCTTCGGATACTGACTCGTCGTGTGGTCCACCTCCGGGTACCGTCCAGTCCTCGAACACTCGGCCTCCGTCAGCACTTTCTGTCGTCTGTAACCAACACAACGAGGTGCGGGCATAGTCCGTGCAGGGGTATGTATAACGATACTTAGTAGGGACCCCGAGACCCTCATGTTCTCACTAAAACCAACATGGATAACCACAAAGAATATCTCAACAGATAACCTCTACTTAGGTATATGCCCATGCCTATACCTATGTTATCAAGTAACCCATCTCAATCATGAAGAAAACACCATGATCATGGAATCAACGGATAACCACCACCCAGGTATATGCCCATACATATACCTAAGTCATCAAGTGACCCATCTCAATCAAGAGGTAAACACAAAGATCATAGACTTAGCTCAAACAAGGATTTTCATTATCGAAACCGTAACTGCCGAAGAGCTTAGTGTCTAGATAGTACAATGGTCCTGTCACAACTCCGAGGTACTGCTCACAAACCTAAGACAGCTGAGGTACTCTTCCTGTCGAGTACTGTGGGCCAGCCACCCAAACATAGTAGTGCTTTCCATCGGGGTATGCCACCCAAACATAGTAGTGCACACACCCTAGTAGCCTAAAGAGGTACTCTCTGGATGAGTACCGTGGGTCTGCACTGTCACACAGGTAGTGCTCCATCTTCCATGGGTCTGCACCCAAACAAAGTAGTGCTCTGTCCACTGGGCTAGTCGACTCACTCCACGTCGAGTCGGTCAAGCAGTCGTCAGGTCTCAGTCGGCTATACGGTCTCTGTACTCCGCACGCTCGTCTCTGGGAGGGTCCGCTCCACGAGCTACAGGTAGATACTCAAAGTATCTCAAAGACCCTCGAAGAAGTATCTCAAAGGACCACCTCGTCATAGGGGTCTCAACGTAAAAGACGGCGCATCAATCGGACGCTCGGTCTGTGAGTTATTAGTCTTTTCGTCCCAAGGGCCCGGTTGGTTTTGTGAGCGAACCAACCCGGCCGTATCTCATCTGTACCCCCGAACACTCATAGGGTATACTCATATGGACCGTTTCTCAATGTAATCACCAATGCCGCTGACAGTTCGTCAAACGGATGTCTGATCTGAATGATATCAGCTTTTCCGTACCAGGGGCTCGGTTGGATTTCTGGTGCAATCCAACCCGGACACTATCCAACTGCATCCAAAACTCAGGAGAAGTATGCCAATACTTCTGTCTCATCAAGAGGAATTCAACGAGACAGACGATGCGTCAATCGGACGCCCAGTCTGTGAGTTATTGGCTTTTTTGTCCCAAGGGCACGATTGGGTTTTAAGGAAAAACCAACCCGACCATACTCCACCTGCATCCAAAATTTGTGCGGAGTAAGCCAGAAGATCCACCTCACTTATAGGAATCCATCAAAGTCGACGGAACGTCAATCGGACGTCCGGAGCTCAAGATATGAGTGTTTCCGCTCCGTGGGACCAGTTGGTTTCGTGGACGAACCAACCCGGCCAAACCCAAAGTATTCCGAAACCATGAGTGTAATATACCGAAACGACCGCCTCAATCCATGTATTGTGTTGCCGCAGACGGTGCATCAATCGGAGTTCTGTAGCCCAAGATATGGGAAAAAGAACGAAAATGGTCCGAAAACGGGGGGTCTGGACCCGGACCGACCCGGGTCCGGGTCCGACCCGGTTGGGCGCGACCCGGCCCGGACTGGGCGGCCCAGCCCGGCCTTGGCGCGACTTGGCATGGCTGGTCGACTCGGCTCGGCTCGGTCGAGTGGCCGAGCGAGGGAACCGTGTCCCCCGTGCGGGGGCCGCTCCGCGGCACCCGGACCCGGCTCGAGCCGCGTCCTGCCTCCCAGTTCCACGTGGCCGTGGAACTGGCTCACTGCCGCGGCTCGAGCCGTGGCGGGTTTTGCCGGCGCGCCGACGAGATTTTCCGCGGACCACTGGACGCGCTCCGGTGGTCCGTTTTGCGTACGGTCTTCGCCAGTGGTCCTCCTGGGACCCGATCTTCACTACAAGGCCCTCAAATCGCCCTTGTGGCCCTGTTTTGTCATCGTCCACCATTCCTAACACCAAGAACGAAAAAGGGCGGTGGGTTCGGACTTGTTCGTTGGTCCGCACCCACCACGTTATCAGTTTGAAACAACACTATAATTCCCAGAAATTGATAAACCCCAACCCGCAATTATAATCCGTGAACCAACTTGTTAATTGGTTGGTCCGCTTTCTTTCCTTGGAGGAAAAACAAAAATGGGTACTATCATTTTGAAAACAACTCCTACCTCAACGTCATCGTCGGACGCGAGTTCGTCACGGAATTGACCGTCGCAGAAGAAAAGGATCATCGCGTCGCGGAAGGGCGTCGTTGTCGCGCGGTACATGGCGTCGCATAGACAATCTCCGAGGATCAAGAACATAATGATTTAATTATAACAATTAAATCCATGTTGATGTTATAATCCACAAATAAATTAAAAGGACCGTAATCCCCTACCTCAAGTTGTCGATCGAAGATTGTCGCGGGGATGGTTCGTCGTGGAAGAAGCGTCGCAGAGGGAGAATCGTTGGCGTCACGTCGTCGATCTCCGGGGTTCTGGCGTTCTTCGTCGCCCTCGGTCGGAGGCCGGCGTTCTTCGCGTTCTTCTCGTTCTTCGCTGAAGAAGAATGTTGTCCTCCAAATCCACTCCACGCCACAAGTTCTAGCAGAAATAAAATAAGTGTTATCTTATTTTATTAACACACATGACAGGTTTTAATTCCAAAAGAAAAGAAAAGAACAATTAATTCAATGAATTAATTGTAACAATTTAACTGCCCAATTAATGAGGCGTTTCTTATCCAGAAAAACGCACGGTTGACTTTTATTTAAAAGGGGTTTTCGCGGGTGCGTTACTTAGAGGAAAAGAAACGGTGGGGCTCGTGCGGGCCCCACCTCACAAATATCCTACCAAGAGGGTAGGATATTTTTGATTGCACCCTATCTACTTCCACTCAGCTTAAGTGGCTTTATGTGTCTTTAAGTGGCTTTAAGTGAAATAAAATAAAGTTGTCGCACCACTTTATTTTATTTTCTTCACTTAACCCCCAAAAATTAAAAACCACACACGAAAAAACACAACTCCGGAAAAGGCATTTCTAGGCAAATACCGGCACTGCGATTTCATCAGTGCCCTCAGATATCAATTCTGAGCACTGGTTTAAAAGTTATAAAAACCCGCTTGTTCGTTCACTGGACGTACCCGACCTAAACTTCAGAAAATGATTCCGAGCACACCGGGCCTCGGAATCAGGTGCCGTCAGAAACTACGTCCTTGTAAAATTCCAAATAAAATTAAGAAAAAATTTTCCTTCAAATTTCCAGGTCTTTACATTACTCCCACCTCAGGGATTTACGTCCCTGTAAAGCTTCAACACAAACTAGGGTCATAAAAACAGTACAGAGCACACCTATGAGCCTTCTGCTCCCATGTGCTCACCTGGAGGTTCCCGTACTGCCAAAGAAAGTGCACCCGAGGAATCGATCGTCCTCGTAGGATCCGCTCCTGTCGATCCTCGATCCCCACTGGAACCTCCGTGAAAGGCACCCCAACACCATCGTCCAGCTCCCCATGGTCGATGATATGCGAAGGGTCGAGCACTTATATCCTCAGTTGAGATACGTGGAATTTGTCGTGCACCAGGTGAAACTGAGGTGGATGGGTCAAGCGGTAAACCACCACGCCTACCCGGCTGAGGACCTAAGAAGGTCCGCTGGACCTTGGAGATAACTTGACGCCTTGGCTACATCTCCATAAACCTCGTAGAGATGAGACCCGTATAAGGACGTGATCGTCATCCTCGAACTATAGAGGTCACCAATTCCTGTTAGAACTGGAACACAAAACGACAGCTACCACAAGGGTATGGTTGACTGACTCAAGAGTGATCGGGCGCACCCTACTGTGCATGAGTTTATCATGTGCTGCCTAGGGTTTTCTTTTCTGCCGACCAAGGAAAACCCATCCCGACGTTTTCCTAAAACCGTCAATTTGAGTATGAACATTTATTGCCCATTCCATACTCAAACCAACATTGCAAGGCCTCGACGCTACCACCAAGAGATTCCAACCGAAACTCTCACCTCGAGGGTCTGACCACACCGTCGGCGAAGTGTGATTATCGAGTCTCCTCCCAAGGTATCTCTAGATGTGAGGGTCAATTCCACAGATTACCGGAAACTCTAGGTCTGGAACAAGATTTGTGAAAGCAAGGAAGGATTTATATCAACATCTATTACTACAGAAGCTAGTAGTGGACACAGACTGTCCCTTGAATCATTTTTAGAGCCATTGGGTCACACTCCTTGATCGCATGCAGCCGCACTCTTCCTCCGCCCTCTAGCTCCCTGAGCCTGGCGGGGATAACTAAGGCGGGTGGTTGTATCATGTTAAGATGTACACCACCTCATGCTACTCTCCTAGCTCTACCTCTAGGTCTGCTGATTCACAAACTCATCTCTCCTTAAAGCTTCCTATTCTTGAAACATTTAACATGCCCGAGTCTCTATGACTGGTGCCAGTTTTCCTGTTTCTTACTGCATTGTGTTGTCTTCATCTGCTCCTGGATGATATGTACCTTCTTTGCCTACGAACTGAAAGAGCTGCTAAATTTTCTCCTTTTCCGAAAAGAGAAACTCAATCTCATCCCCTGGATGAACCATGCCCACTGCCTAATACAGTCAATCCTGACATGAATTATTCATTCATGCCATGGATGACGTCGTATGGCCTCGAAGTAACTACCCAGAGATCCAACCGTCACTCTCGCCTCCAAGGGTCGAGTCACGCTGTCGTCATCATTGTGAGGTCACTGGGTCTCCTCCAGTAGAAATCTTGAAAGTGAGGGTCAAGTCAAAAGTTTTAACCGGGACCACTCAGTATCTACCAAACAAAAGGACAGGAAAAAAAACATCACAAAGATAAGTGTCTTTTTATTATTGCAGCTCATATTAAAAAGACAAGAATACAACAACAACATGGAACTAGAAGTACAAGGGACGTATCCACTAGTTCTGCTCCTGTCCACCTGCTCCCGGAGCTCTACTTCCTTGTCCACTTCTCGGCTATTGCTCAAGCACCCGCCGCTGCTTCTGTCTCGGTGGCTCCTCCAACGCCTGCGAATCGACTGTGCGGGGGGTCGGACAGTCACGTGCCAGGTGACCCTTCCTACCACATTCATAACACTTTCTGATCCTCGTAAGACTGGATCTGACCCCACCACAGGTGCCCCGCACCACCGGTCCTAAAACCAGAGATCGCCCAACTACTGGTCTGGTCCTCCTGGACCTCTGCATCATTTGTCTACTGCCCACAGATGACTCGGGTACTGATCAAAAAACACGCGGCAAAGGCAGCATCTCCTGAACACGCTCGGGGTTTATAGCTACTGGCACAAAATCCACCCTGAATAGGGTCTCGAAGTCTTCCCAAGTGAAGGTCATCCCGTCACAAAACTGGAACAAGTGGCTCCACCACCTGCCTGCTGCTGCCTGAAGAAGGCTGGCATCAAAGATCACCATGAAGTCTGTAGGCGTCCGCACTAGCCTGATGATTCTCACCACTACCTCCATACAATCCTCAACTTCCTGCGGGTCCATCTCTCCACGGAACTTGTGTGGTCTCTGGCGCCGGAACGTGTGCAGCACACTCAAGTGGTGTGCATCGCCTACTGCTGGGGTTGGTGGCATCGGTGGCCCAACGTATGGCAGTACTGCTGGTGCCCCCGCTGGTGCCTCAACTGCAAGAGGGCCCTGTACCGAAGCCTCGTTGCTCGGCAGACTGTCAGTACGCACATCCCTCTGGGCTCTAGCTATTCTTCCATGAAAAGGCATCCTGAAAGAAACATCGTGACATGGTCAAATGATTATACCTGGTGAGTTGACCTGGTTTAAGCAAACATTTAAAAACTTCTGGAAGCACACACGCAATCAATGTTTTCATGCACAAAGTCGGAAATCAGTTGTCAGGGTCCTGGTGTATGGATACGTCGGACGCCCGCACCAACACTGGACTCCCTGAACTGAAGACCACACTCGGTACCCTTAACACTATTGCTTCACAGAAAGAAAATATCAGAGTTATATGTTCTGCGGTAGAACCGACTTCTCTGATACCAATTTGTCATGGCCCATCCTCGGGGCCCATGCCGTGACTACCCCAAGCCCGCCTTCCATAGGCCAGGGGCTGGCGACTAGCACCAGAGGCATAAATCCTGATAACTGGGAAGGCATTTCTTTTATAAAAGTAAACAAAACACCATAGAGTACAAGTAGAGGTAAAACACTAAGTACACAAGAGAAGTGCTGAAAGGTAAATGGGCCAGAATACAAACCCAAATGAAAGTACAACTACAACTGAACAAAGTACAATAGAAAAAGCCAACAGCTGGAAGAACAGAAGCAGCTCCTGGGTCGTCCTCCTTGGATCCTACCTGAAGGGTAGGTACAGATGGCGCAGCTCCTGGATCGTCCACCACAGATCCTACATGAAGGGTAGGTACAAATAGCCTCCACAATGCTCTCGCCCGTCAACCTACTCCGTGTGTCATCTCGTCGCGAATTTCACCTCCAGATACTGACTCGTTGTGTGGTCCACCTCCAGGTACCGTCCAGTCTTCGAACACTCGGCCTCCGTCAGCACTTTCCGTCATCTGCAACCAACACAACGAGGTGCGGGCATATCTCGTGCAGGGGTGAGTATAACGATACTCAGTAGGGACCCCGAGAACCTCATGGTCTCACTAAAACCAACATGGATAACCACAAAGAAGATCTCAACAGATAACCTCTACTTAGGTATATGCCCATACATATACCTAAGATATCATGTAACCCATCTCAATCATGAGGAAAACACCAAGATCATGAAATCATTGGATAACCACCACCCAGGTATATGCCCATACATATACCTAAGTTATCAAGTGACCCATCTCAATCAAGAGGTAAACACAAAGGTCATAGACTTAGCTCAAACCAAGATTTTCATTATCGAAACCGTAACTGTCGAAGACCTCCGTCTCTAGAGAGTAAAATGGTCATGTCACAACTCCGAGGTACTGCTCACAAACTTAAGACTGCTGAGGTACTCCTCCTGTCGAGTACCGCGGGCCAGCCACCCAAACACAGTAGTGCTTCCCGCCGAGGAATGCCACCCAAACACAGTAATGCACACCCCCTAGTAGCCTGCAGAGGTACACTCTAGATGAGTACCACGGGTTTGCACTGTAACACATGTAGTGCTCCGTCCGCCATGGGTTTTCACCCAAACAATGTAGTGCTCCGTCCACTGGGCTAGTCGACTCACTCCATGTCGAGTCAGTCAAGTAGTCGTCAGGTCTCAGTCGGCTATACGGTCTTTGTACTCCACTCGCTCGTCTCTTGGAGGGTCCGCTCCACGAGCTATAGGTCGATACTCCAAATATCTCAAAGACCCACGATGAAGTATCTCAAAGGACCACCTCATCATAGGGGTCTCAACGCAATAGACGGAGGGTCAATCGGACGCCCGGTCTGTGAGTTATTAGCCTTTTCGTCCCAAGGGCCCGGTTGGTTTCGTAAGCGAACCAACCCAGCTGTATCTCATCTATACCCCAAACTCTCATAGGGTATACTCATAGAGACTGTTTCTCAACGTAATCACCAACACTGCTGACGGTTCGTCAAACGGACGTCCGGTCTGAAAGATATCATCTTTTCCGTACCAGGGGCCCGGTTGGATTTCGGGTGCAATCCAACCCAGCCACTATCCAACTGCATCCAAAGCACAGGTGAATTATGCCAAAAGTTCCGTCTCATAATGCGGAATTCAACGAGACTGATGGTGCGTCAATCGGACGCCCGGTCTGTGAATTATTGGCTTTTTCATCCCAGGGGCCCAGTTGGTTTTTAAGGAAAAACAAACCCGATCGTACACCACCTGCATCCAAACCTCAGGCGGAGTAATTCAAAAGATCCGTCTTACTTAGAGGATTCCATCAAAGTTGACGGCACGTCAATCGGACGTCCGGAGCTCAAGATATGAGCATTTCCGCTCCGAGGGCCCGGTTGGTTTCGTGGACGAACCAACCCGGCCGAACCCAAAGTATTCTGAAACCTTGAGTGTAATATACCAAAATGACCGTCTTGATCCAAGGATCGCGTTGCCGTAGAAGGTGTGTCAATCGGAGGTTCATAGCCCATGATATGGTAAAAAGACCGAAACAGTCCGAAAACAGGGGGTCTGGGCCCGGACCGACCCAGTCCAACCCCCCCGGGTCAACCCGACCTGGGTCCGGGTCTGACCCAGTAGGGCGCGACCCGGCCCGGCTGGGGCAGCCCGTCCCGGCCTAGGCGCGACACGGCCCGGCGGGTCGGCTCAGCTCGGCTCGGCCGAGAGGCCGAGCGAGGGAACCGCGGCCCCTGCGCGGGGGCCGCTCCGCGGCACCCGGACGCGGCTCAAGCCGCGTCTCGCTTGCCAGTTCCGCACGGCCGTGGAACCGCCTCGCCGCTGCGGCTGGAGCCACGGCGGGTTTTGCGGGCAGCGCGCCGGGCGCCGCCGACGCCTGGCGGTCGGCCGCTGCCGGCCGCTGTCGGCGCCGCCGTGCCGGCGGGAGTTTTCGCGGACCACCTGACGCGCTCCGGTGGTCCGTTTTGTGTGCGGTCTTCGCCAGTGGTCCTCCCGGGACCCGATATTCATTGCAAGGCCCTCAAATCACCCTTTCGTCCCTGTTTTGTCGCCGTCTGCTGTTCCGCACACCAAGAACGAAAAAGGGCGGTGGGTTCAGACTTGTTCGTTGGTCCGCACCCACCACGTTAGCGGCTTGAAAAAACACCATAATTCCAAGCAATTGATAAACCCCGACCCGCAATTATAATCCGCGGACCAACTTTTTAAGTGGTTGGTCCGCGTTCTTTCCTTGGAGGAAAAACAAACATGGGTATTATCATTTTCAAAACAACCCCTACCTCAACATCGTCGTCAGACGCGAGTTCATCGCGGAATTGACCGTCGTAGAAGAAAACGATCGTCGCGTCACGGAAGGGCGTCGCTGTCGCGCGGTACACGGCGTCGCGTAGACAAACTTCGAGGATCAAGAACATACAGATTTAATTATAACAATTAAATCCATGTTGATGTTTTAATCCATAAAGAAATAAAAAGGACCGTAATCCCCTACCTCAAGTTGTCGATCAAAGATTGTAGCGAGGATGGTTCTTCGTGGAAGAAGCATCATAGAGGGAGAATCGACGGTGTCACGTAGTCGATATTCGGGGGTCTGGCGTTCTTCGTCGCTCTCCGTCGGAGGCCAGTGTTCTTCTCATTTTCGCGTTCTTCGCCAAAGAAGAACGCTTTCCTCCAAATCCTCTCCACGACATAAGTTCCAACAGAAATAAAATAAGTGTTACCATATTTTATTAATGCGCATGACACGTTTGAATTCCAAAAGAAAAGAAACAAACAATTAATTCAATAAATTAATTGTGACGATTTAACTGCCCAATTAATGAGGCATTTCTTATCCAGAAAAACGCATGGTTGACTTTTATTTAAAAGGGGATTTCGCGGGTGCGTTACTTAGAGGAAAAGAAACGGTGGGGCTCATGCGGGCCCCACCTCATAAATATCCTACCAAGAGGGTAGGATATTTTGGATTGCACCCTATCCTCTTCAACTAAGCTTAAGTGGCTTTAAGTGGATTTAAGTGGCTTTATGTGAAATAAAATAAAGTTGTCGCACCAGTTTATTTTATTTTCTTCACTTAACCCCCAAAAATTAAAAACCACACCCGAGAAAACGCAACTCTGGAAAAGGAATTTCTAAGAAAATACCGGCACTGTGATTTCATTGGTACCCTCAGATTTCAATTCCGAGCACCGGTTTAAATGTTAGAAAAACCCGCTCGTTCGTTCACTGAACGTACCCGAGCTAAACTTCGGAAAATGATTCTTGGTACACCGGGCCTCGGAATCAGGCGCCGTCTGAAACTGCGTTCTTGTAAAATTCCAAAAAAAATTAAGAAAAAAATTTCCTTGAAATTTCCGTGTCTTTACAATTTTTCAATAAAAGTGGATGATGAAGTGTTACGAACATAAGAGATATAATGTCCTTCTATAATTGAGGAGAGGGCGAATGATGGAATTTCTTAAAGAATTAAAATAATATACAATAATTTTTATGTTAATATGGAACAAAATAGTAATATTTTATCAAAATGAGAGATATAAGACTATTCCCTCCCAAAAATATAATTCACAAGGGTTTAGGGGATGTTTTGACACTTACCTGTTAGTTTTAACACAATATTAGCCCTATATAATTATTACGATGAAGACAAAATGTTTATAGATTCTGGGCCAAGAAAGTCACAATAAAGGAATAAATGGACCACAAGAGTAATGAAGATTATAAAAAAATATAATATAATTTTTTCCCAATGATTATTTTTTGATTAATTTATAGTCATTTAAAAAAAATTATTTATCATAAAATAACATCAAATATATTTCACGACTATTCACATAATTATATTTTAAAAAATAATGACAAAAATTTAGTGGGAAAATTATATTTTAAAACATAATTATTACATTGTATATAAATTAAAAATCAATATCACATTATAACTCACCAAAAAAAATATTTATTATAATATTTTATATGTTATTAACATTAATTTTCTACAACTTCCATAAGCATTTTTTTCAGTTATGTATGAATTCGATAAAAAATTTTCATCAATATAAATTAAAACTACTATACCAAAAAACAAATATTAAGAATAATAATTATCATTTAGAAGTATTCATACATTGTTTTTATACATATTAAAAATATAAAGATATTAAAATCGAGATAGTGAAATTTTCAAATTTTCCTTTACTGAAACTATTATAATGGTATTTATCATAGTTACATGGACCAAAAAACTTCACATTTTCAATGATTTTGAATAGTGGGGTAAAATTAAATTCATACCATTATATAATGTAGTGTTTTCATTAAATTTTATGTCATATCCCAAATTTTATTCTCATTTTATTTATTTAACACTTACAATGGTGACAATATTTTTACCATAGATAAAACTCAGTATAAAAAAATGTAGATATATTTATCAAATTTGAGCATGACGACCTATAATATGGAATTAATATTATGAAATTAAATTCCAATATTTCTTTTATATTTCATTTAATATGAGTATGTAAAATATGATGGATAAGTTTTGCAAAAGAATTAATTTTAAATTATAATATTATTTTATTCACAAATAAATATTAATTTGTTTTATAATATAATTATATATATTTAACTAAATTGAAAAGGGAAAATTATATTTAAATTATAAATTAAGTGGTACATTTTAAATAAAATAAATTAAATAGTTGTTTCCAGTAAAATAAAAAAAATATTCATTGACAAATAAATATTTTTATAACTATAAAAACATTTCAATATAAGTTAATTTTTATATTGTAATTTATTAAATTTCAAACAAATTATCGTAAACAAATTAATTTTGAAATGAAATTATAATATTTTTTTAATACAATGAATTATAAATCATTTTTACGTAATATCATTTTTGAACAAAATTTATTCCCCTAAGAATTACTATAATTTCATTAGAATTCAATAAGAAATTTACATTGATTTGGAAATTTATAAATATGTTTAATATTGTGGTTACTCTTTTTCATACATGTAAATTGAATAACAAGGATATAATATTCATATTTCAATAGTAATATTTTATAGTCATTAATGATTGATTTTCAATGTCATGTACACAATAGAGCATATTATTTTTTTGGATCATGGTTTAATAAATTATACCCATATGAAATATATTGGGTCCTATCAAAATGATATTGATATTGGTAATTAATTTTATGAATATTTTTAAATCACATTGAAGAAACAAATCATAATAGATAATTTTTTAGAAAACATACATTTGAAGTGTGAGATTGGGATTATGAAGTTCATCTGGAATAACACATAATAGATTTTCCAAGTAGTAATAAATTTTTGGAATGTGGATATATATAAATTTATTTGAAATTTAATGTCGAAATAAAAATGGAGAGTATGAAGATTTTTGATCATATTAATATTCTTGATCACGATAATGGAATTGAAAAAAAAACTTAGGATAATGTGTTTTAAAAATTTCATCAATATTATCATAATTTGTTGTAAAAATTAAACATTTTATATTATATGGGATTATTTTTTTACCCTGATAATAAAAATTCGAAAAAATAATCATAAATTGTTTCTATAAAAACATAAATGAAATTTATTCTTTTGGTTTAATGTTTTAGCATTGTGTCCACCTCTATTTCAACCCATATTTCCATATATGAGTATCCATGATCACTGATTCTCCTTACAAAATCATAAAATTTTAATATATCATAAAATCTAGACATGGTTCAAAATAAAATCACATTTTAGTTACAAATTCCAAAATAGTAATCACAAATTAAGATAATACTCAAAATTAGTAATCCTTCATATAAATAAATAATGCACATTACTCAAAAAAATCAAAATAATACACAATTTATGACATAGATAATTCCTTATCTATATAATTCTATATCTCAATTTTCCTCAATAACCTCAACATTAAATCAGTTTTTATCCAAAAAATTTATCTCATAAATTTAAACTCAAAACATTAAAATGTAATGGTATTTTTACTAAATAATCCATTTGGATAAATAACATTATACACATAAGGAATAATTGGACATCATTAAAATAAAATTTCTCTCAAATTATCATTAATTATATTAAATTCCAATTACATAAAATTATAAAAAGGTTTTTTATGCTTATGAGAATATGATCCAACTTTTATATATAAACCCATGTTTGTATCCTTTAGACTATACTTATCCTTAATTGAAAACATCCTAATATCAATTGTTCAATAAACCCTACTCTAACACCAACTATAGTAAACTCAATCATGCACACCTTGATCCAGTTTGTAGAAAAAAAATTTAACCTATACAAATTTGATGACGATAAAGTTGGAACAATAACATCGATTAGAAATTATAACCTCAAAAGTAAATATCATATCACATACATTCCCATATATATTTTAGGTTTCATTATTTGTAGAATTTTGACAAACTCTTAAATTATTAATGGGAAATTTTAAACTCCATATTCATTTTTCAATAAACAATTCTTATAATTATATAATTTATTTATTAGTGGTAAGACCCATATATATCCCTATGACTTAATTATCATTTCTACTCATCTTCATTCCCTATGAGAAATAATTTTATAATATCATTTAAGTAATGAAAAATCATAGTATGGGATGTATACAAAAATAGTAATGAAAGATGTTAGTCTAATAAAATTCTATGAGATCATACAAGATTTTTTTACATTAACATAATATAAAATAATCTGAAATAATTATTTATATCCACATTAAATAAGCATTAATGGGCATTGCTTTCTAAAAAAATTTTTATAATAAAACTAATGGTAAAAATAATAAATATTAGGAATGGAAACAAATATATTATTACACCTTCACTTTTGATTTATTACACAATTATAAACCTTATAAAATCCTTGTGCATCTTGAAATATAGTCACTTTGGATCATTAGATACATAAAAAACAATTAAAACAAATACACCCTCATTAAATAAAAACACTAAAGAATGCTCTTATTTTCCTTGTATCCTCTAAAATATTATTGGATGACATAGGGTTGTACATAAGAAATGTGTGAGATATAATGGCATATAGGAAAATAAAAATTGAATATAACAATTTAAACCTCTAAATGTGTGCAATTATGCATCAATATAAAATAATATGTGTGAAAATTTTAATCATAAACAATAAAATTTGATATAACATGATATAATATTGTCAACATTGGAATGTTGGGAAAACATAAATCATGTATTAAAAATATGTTAGGGTTAACTTCTAATACAACATCACATAATTGATATGTAACACCCCAACCTTCCATGGTACGGTTCTATTGAATAATACAATAGCTTTCACTATACACAACTTCGAGTTCTAGCACACCATGATAAATCAAACAAGCTGTTATGAATAGTAATACAATGTTTTCTAAATGTTATAAATTTTATTTTTTAAAATGGGATTCATCATTGATTTTAGAATATCTAAATTACTATATAGTGAATTTTTGGTATTTTTTGAAGACATTCAATTTTTGATGAATATTCAAAAACACTGCATTATTGTTTAAACCGAAATTTTATTTAAATAATTATTTAATTTATTTAAATTTATTTTAAGTTAAAATAGATACATAATAGCTATATTAGTTCAATGTAATTCATTGTAGTCATTTTATAGTAAAATTGAATATATAAAATTTTATTAAACTTCTTTAGTCTTTTACCAACCTTTTGCCACATTAGAAAATTTGAATAAAAAATATTTTTACTACTTTTGTGAATTGAATTTAAAAAATCCAAGAGACATGGTTTATATAATTATGTAAAATTTTGTTCAATAAGATGAAAATAATTTTGTGAATAGTAACGTTTGTCTTTTATTTACCACCGTTAAAAGTAAATAGGGTAATTAAAGCTAAAATTGATATTATTATTACCATAACACATGTCCTAATTATATTGGATAGGTTTTTTTCGTCAATAAACATCCTTCGGAATATAATATGATCATTTTGGTCAACTTGGATTAGATTAGGACGTTTATTATTATTTTATTTAATGAAGAGTTAAACATGTTAAATTTAATGTTTCAGAACTAAAACATTTCTAATATAGGGATACAATTATGATAAACTAGACTTTAAATATTCATAATAATTCTAAGAAGATTTATTATATAATTAATTATTTTTATAATTTTTAGTCGTTAGATAATGAAATTTATTTTTCACACAATGATGATGTAGTAATTACATTATTAATGAATGGTTAAAATAATTGATTTTATAAATATCCAAAATAAATATAAATTGATACTTTTGAAGAATTAAAATAATATTATAGTTTAATATGACATGTTAGGGTTGATTGAATTATTTTGAAGCGAACTAATAAATTGGTTATGACTTTATCAATAATCAGATACTAAATAGTGTCAAAATTGACATATATGAGTTTTTCAAAAAATACTATATTATTATATGATATAATAGTCTTAAAAATATAAGTATCTGAAAAGAAACTTGTATAACCATATATATGTCAATAATTAACCACATTGTGATCTCTTGGAATTTTATATAATGTTTATTAACCATATAATATAAATATATAAGGAGACATGGTAAATGTTAAACTATTTAACCAAAAATTAAATCTAAAAGAAAAGGTTAATATGGTGATCTAAACCAGTATAAAACCTATGGTTTGAGAGGTATTAGACCCATTTCCACCTTATATTTGAAATAAATCCTTTTTTATCCATTATAAAATTAATATGATTGTATAATAAAATAATATTTCAAGTATTTTCTAATGTTCCCCTCACCTCTCTTATAAAAGGAAATTTTATCTTATCTTAATTTCAAACCTCCAAAACCATTTGGATCAGCCAAAAACTTCTCAAATAACCTCCTAACTAAGATCAATTTAACATAGATGCCTTTTATTGATCATAAATCCAACTTATGGATCCCTTTTGATCAACTCAAAAGGAAACACCAGAAGAAGATATAATGATTTCACCACCTCTCCCAAAGTTCTTTTCTTCTTCCACTTCATCTTTCTTATATTTTCCATAAAATAATAATAAATCAAGTTCCTTAAAAATTATATGATGTTATTATAAATATGGTACAACCATATTCATTATTCTATCCATCCTATGAATGAAATGTCACCATACGTGCGTACGTATGGCTTATTATCTACACATCGTGGTGTAGTTTATTATTCACACACATCATTATTTGAATGGGTATAATAATAAGTATAATTGATGTTAATAATAAATATACCAAGTTAAATTTTCTTAATATATGATATAATATCCAATTACATATGATTCCACCATCAATTGAATGGTATTGTCGCTCGTGCGTACGTACGGATTACAGTCTCCACGAACGCGATGATATTCATTCCCCATCATAACCATTCAAAAATAAAAATCATTTTATGATTAAAAAATAATTTTTATGAATTCAATATCATTTTAGATAGGAAGAAAATACATATTATTAATATCAAACATGACTTTCATAACAAAAAAAATAAAGTAAAATGAATTAATTAACACCCGAAATGATGATACTACTTAAATATTATTAACAATGAAATATTAGAAGAACATATTTGATATAAAATTAATTTATGTGTATCTTTTTTTAATTTAATATCAATTATTTAATTATTATATATGGTTTTAACATAGCCTTGACTAAGGAAAAGTACAAGGTAAGGGTTTATTCTACAATCTCTTCATTATCTGAGATTGCTTATATGTGAGTATCTATTAGGACCTCTTTATCATTCACATCCATGTTTCTTAAAAATGTATTTGAAAACATTTTTACTATTTTCTAGACTATGGATTAAATTAATCTATACCCTTGCTTGAATTTTTATATAATTTTTATAAATTAACCTTTCTGTCATTTTCCAAATAACCCCTTTTACGACCTTTTTAACCAAATTAAGAAAAAAAATGTTTTTTAACTTATATGGTGAGTGCATCTATTTTCTACCATTATAACAACTTCAAATATTCCCTTAAAATATTATAATAACATATTAAAAATAAATCTTTTCTTTTATAATTATGGGACTTTTAAATGATTTCAAAATACAAATAGATATTTCTCTCAAATAGTTTTGATTTCATCTATGTCATCATCATTTGATGGATTTTAAACTTATTTGAAGTTGATTTTTTATGATATAATATTCCATATAGTATTAAAGGTTTTTTGATATTTTTTACTGTGGATGTTTTATTTTTATAACATTCATAGTTTATGGTTAAAGTATTAACATTTTTTATTCTGGTTCAAATATAAATTTTTATGTTATTTTTCAACCTTTTTTGATGAGAAGTGCATTGGACTTAGTAAATGAGAGGTGGAGCCTGTTGTTGCTCTCAATGCATCAGTAGGTCTAATGAGACAAACTTGTGTATTGGAACAAGGCCTTGACAATATCTTATTAGTAGTCTCAGTACAAGGCCTTGACTATGTGTTTATGATGTCAGGAATTATTCATTCGATCATTATGAAATTGGATATTGATATTTCATGTGATTATTCAACTATTATAATAACAATGTGAATAAGTAAATGGAATTATTAGATTTATATTTTCCTTATTATGTTGAATTTTATGTTTAAAAGTCTTTTGTTTTAGTATTATAAATTTCCTTAAATTTTTATGCTTACTTATGAAAGCTTCCTTCATATTGTTATCCGTACTGAGAATCTGATCTCACCCATTTCATTGTTTTATTTTTCTTGGGAAGTGAAGAAGTATTTTATGGTTGAACTGCAAGGATATTCTAAGGGATATAAGTGTGTTAGGAGGAGACAAAATGTTTTTTTTGTTTTTATCTCATGATGTAATGGAATACTTATGTATGTATCTAGTACTTCCATGGCTAATGAACTAATTGGTCATTCGAGACATGATCTCTTGTGATCATTCCAATGTTATGTAATAATTCAGAAACACTATGTAACTAGAGTCAAGTGTTACAGTTGGAATCATAGGATTTTTAGTATAAACCATGGATGCCAAATTTAGAAAATCTATGATTAGAAAACATTACCCTAATATAGAATTTGAGGATTAGTCTATAAGAACTTCCTAGAATTTTGGTTATGTAGAGATTTTGTGTGTTTTTCAAACATTAAATCCCTCTCTGTATATGAGTAGGTAGAGGTGGCTCTAGAACAGATGTAACTAGGAGTAAAAACTCCAATAAAGAGTTTTGGGATTGACCCCGGGTATCCTGGTACACTACAACAGGCCTTGCTACACTCTTGGTTATGAAACTCCTAGGGGATATACTAAGGATAATTTACAATTTCATTACAAATAATTATAAAGAATTTATGAGTATATAAATCCTCAAAAAAAACATTTTTATGATAATGAATTATATTCATATATGTACAATTTATGTCAAATGTTTTACAAGTTTGAAATTATGTATTGTGATTCATAAACTAATCTATTGTATGTGATTGTTTCAAAATGGTGCATATTAAAAGAAATCGAAACTATATCAACACATATAATCCATGTAGGGATTGACCTCATAGTCATGATAATTATAGTGGAGCTGGTGATGCAACTGGTGTTGATCATCTTATCACCATACTCAGATAACTCACTCAGGTTATGAATAATAATCTTGCCCATATGGAGCACCCTGATCCACAACATGGATGATCAATGTTAGACGGGTTCATGTGGAAACAACACCCAATGATCAATTGGAATACAAATCCATTTGTAGAAATTTAATAGATGAGTTCCTTGGAGACAATATTTCATGCTTTGGGGAGTAGCGAAATGGAAATGGTTGTCATGGTATTTTATCGCCTCACGAGAGATGCATATCAATGGTGGTCATAAATTAAATACACAAAGGATGTTGAATAAGTATCAAATATGGAACAGAAAAAGTTTAATTTTCTTTTCATAGTAAAATACTTTCCTTATGACCATCGAGCGGATATGGCAAGACAATTTCTGAGTCTGAGGAAAAAGGAGGATGAGAATGTCGCAAAGTAAGAGGCCAACTTTACAATTTTAGAAAGTAATGTAGAAGATTATATACATAATCCAAGGTGTATGATTGATCGATTCATTAATGGGGTAAAACCATTTCTACAATGAGCATTAGTCTCACAATATTTCTCATCATACGAAGATGTCCTCTCATGTCCAATCAAGATAGAAAATGAAACCTCAAAGTCTTATGACTTTAATTCCAAGAAAGAGAAGAAGAGTGTTGTTGAACACTATATAAATGGAAATAAAGAGACGAAGGAAAAATTTTAATATCCATATTGTAGTAAATATGGGAAGAAACATCCTGGTACTTGCCTGAATGTAATATGAGTCTATTACATGTGTGGTGAAAAAGGAAACCAATCTCGTGATTGTAAGGGAATAAAAGAGGATGTCAATGTTTAAAGGTAAAATTGTATTGAAATGGGGAATTATGCCAATGAATGTCCTATACGCCAAGGAAACTTATCTCAGAAAAGGATAAGAGAGAAAGGCTAAGCATATACAATCACTACTGCCGAGCTTGAAGCTCCAAAAGATGTGGTGGTAGGTAATTTAATTGTTTCCTCAAATTTATACAATGCTTTATTTGATTATGGATCATCACATTATTTCATATCTTCCCAGTTTTATAAAAAAAATTAAATATTTCTAATATGATTTAACTTTTTTGTTGTCAGTCAAAACTCCTAAGGGAATTATCATTACAACAATGTTTTGTGAACTAGTTCCCATTAAGGCATATAAATGTTATTTATCTGATTATCTCATCATCATACCCATCATATAATTTTATATAATCCTTGATATGGATTGGTTTTCGGACCATGATGTGAAAATTTATTGTAAGAAGAAAGAGTTTACAGTTTATGATTATGATAAAGAGTACCTTATCTTTATATTAGAAACATCACTATTTGATTCTTATCTAGATCCACCCCTAGTATCTCTACTAAATTTTATTATTATGGAAGAACATAATGAAATAACTATGGGAGAGGAAAAGAATGTTCAAATAGAAGACATACCTATTGTTAAATAATATGTTGATGTCTTTCTAGAGTATTTACCTAGACATCCTCCAGAATGAGAAATTGTGTTTTGCATTGATTTAATTCCTCGTTCAAGGTCCATATCGAAGACCCCTTATAGAATGTCCATTGTTGAATTTTTTTAACTAAAGAGAGAACTAGAGAAATTAAGTAATATGGGATTTATTCAGCCTACTATTTCTCCATGTGGATCCCATGTTCTTTTAGTTATGAAAAAGATGGATCTATGGGTTTTTGAATTTACTAAAAGGAGATTAATTCTATAACAATGAAGAAAAATTATCCTCCACCATGGATTGATGATTTATTCAATCAAATTCCAAGAGCTCAATATGTTTCAATGATTGACAATCAATCTAGATATCATCAGTTTTGTGTGAAGAAGGACGGTATTCCGAAGACAACATTTCATAACAGGTATGGGCATTATGAGTTTACAGTAATGACTTTTGGGCTTACTAATTCACATTTTGTATTCATGGATCTAATTAATAGAGTTTTCAAGGAGTATATTGATTACTTTGTAGTGATATTTATCAATGATACCATGGTATACTCCCAAATATATAAAGATCATTAAATCACATGTGCACAATTCTAAAGACTCTCAAAACAAATGAAATATATATGGAAGTTACAAAAGTGTGAATTTTAGATTTAGGAGGTTTCATTTCATGTCCATATTGACTCTAAATATAGAATCTATGTTTATCCTTCAAAAACCATTGAAAATTAAGAATGGATAGCATCGACAAGTATAACTGTGGTTTGAGAAGTTATTATATTAGCGGGTTATTCTCTGTGTTTCTTCACGAATTTTTCCCAATTTGGTAACCCATTATCAATGATCGCTCGTAAAGAGGTTAAATATTTTTGGATAAAAGAGTGTTATTAATGTTTTCGAAAACTAAATAGAAGATTATTCCATTCTTATATATTTAAACTACCATTGGGGAATGATGGGTTTGTTATTTATAGTAATGTTTCAAGGAAAGGACTTGGTTGTTTCCTTATGTTGAATGATAGAGTTATTGCTTAAGAATCATAGCAGCTAACAATTTATGAGAAAAATTATCCAACTCATGATCTGGAGTTAGCAGCTGTAATATTTGCTCTGAAAATATTGAGACATTATATCTATGCCCAAAAATGTCTGCTTTATACTGATCATAAGAGTTAGAAGAATATTTTCTCTAAAAATTAACTCAACATGAGGAAATGGTGATGGATGGAACTACTCAAGGATTATTATTGCACTATACACTACCACCCCAGGGAAGGAAAATAAGGTGTAAGATGCAATGAGTGGACTGTATCATGGAGTTTTCAAAAATCTGGGAGTTGGAAGGGATCCTATTTTTATGGATCTAGTAAATATGTATATGGGAATAACCATGGAAGGTGAAACATCAAGTATTTTTCAACTGGTTTCCAAACCATAATTACTAAAATGGATAAAGAGTTCTAAAACTAATGATGAGGAGTTTCAAAAGAAGATTAAAGCTGTGAATGATGAGAGATTGAGTAACATCGTATATGAAGAAGGAATATTGAAATTTTTGAGGAGAATTTGTGTTCAAGATATACCTGATCTAAAAAGGGAATTGTTGTATGATCCTCAGATCATCCATTTTTCTATAAATCCTCGTATCACTAAGATATATAGAGATTTGAAGGAAATATTTTGGTGCGATGACGTGAAGAGTGAGATTCTTAATTATATGTCAAGATGTATGGTTTTTCAATAGGTGAAGGCTGGAAGATAACATCCTAGTGGATTTATGCAACCTACTCCCATTCTTGAGTGGAAATGAGATGATATTATGATGGAAATTGTGATGGGACTACCTATGAATCCTAGAAGGAATGATGCGATACAGGTCATTGTTGATCATCTTACCATTTCAACACATTTTCCTCCTATAAGAGAATATTTACCACATGAATGCTTAGGAAGAATATATATTAATGAAGTTGTTAGACTTATTAGTGTACCCCTATATATTTTTTGTAATTGTGATCTCCATTTTACATCATGATTATAGAAAATCCTTTAGATTTCACAGGATATTGATCTTTATTTGAGCAATTCCTACCACCCTAAAACTGATGGATAATCAGAATAGACTATTCAAATCTTAGAATACAAGTTGAGATCTTTCCCACGTGACATTCAAGGTACGTTGGATCAATATTTAACTTTGGTGGAAATATACAACAACAACAGGTTCCATTCAGGTATTCATATTGCTCTATATGAAGCATTATAAGGAAATAGAGGTCGTACACAAACTTGTTGGGATGATGTTGGTGAAAGAAAACTTGTAGGTATATATCTTGTTGGGGAAAAAATAGAAAAGGTAAAGGTTATCCAAACCCATATCAATGAAGATAAAAATAAGAAAAAGTGATTTCCAATTACCAAAGGAAGGATTTTCAATTTCAAGTATGTGATCATGTTTTCGTGAAGGTATCTCTATGGAAGGGTGTAATACTATTTAGTAAGAAGTGTAATTTATGTTTTAGCAACATCGGACCATTCAAAATTCTAGAAAGAATTGGAGTTGTTGCTTATTGTTTGGAAATTTCACCATGTCACTCCCAAGATCATGATGTGTTCCATGTAACTCTTTTGAGAAAATACATGCTATACATAATGCATATAATCACCTATGATGAAATTGAACTGGAACATGGTCTATCTTATTGTGAAGAGCATGTCACAATTTATCATATAAGAGTACAAGTGTTTAGAAACCGGACGACTCATCTGAAAAACGTACTGTGGAGAAATCATATGATGGAAGAGGAGATTTGGGAACCCTAAAAACCTATGATGAAGAACACCCCGAATCTTTTTATGCAGTAGTATTCTATAAATTTTGAGGATGAAATTATTTGAAGGAGGGTAGACTGTAACACCTCAAGCTTCCATGATACGTTTCCATTGGAATAATACAATAGCTTTTGATATACCCTACTTCGAGTTCTAGCACACCATGACCAATCAAACTAGACGTTATGATAATAAAACAAACTTTTTGATACTTTATAAATTTTATTTTTCAAAATGGACTTCATTTTTGGATTTAGAATATAAAAATTAGCTAGGGTAAATTTTGGGTATTTTTCAAAAAACATTTAATTGTTGATGAATAGTGGAAAACTATACTTTATTGTTTAAAACTAACTTTATATTTAAATAATAATTTATTTTATTTTAATTTTTTAAGTGATAATAGATACATAATACCTATATTAGTTCAATGTAATTCATTAGAGCCATTTTATAATAAAATTTGATATATTAAATTTTATTGATCTTTTTACCGTCTTTTACCCACCTTCTAGGCCCATTATCAAATTGGAATAAAACATAATTCCACTGCTTCTGTTGATTTAATCTCAAAAATACTAGAGACATGTTCGATATTAGTAAATAAAATGTGGTTTAATAAGACTAAAATAATTTTTGGTGATTAGTAACTTTTGACTTTTATTTATCGCGGTTAAAAGTAAATAGGGTCATTAATGGTAAAATTGAAATTATTAATAACATAAAACACGTAATAAATCTATTAAATAAGTTTATTTCTACCAAAATAAACATTAGGAATAAAATATGATCTTTTTTGTCAACTTGTATTAGATTAGTACATTTATTATTATTTTATTTAAAGAATAGTTAAGAGTGTTAAATTAAATGTTTCATAACTAAAACATTTTTAACAAAGAGTTACAAAAAAGATAATTTAAAATATAAATATTCAATACAAATATAATAATATTTCATAAATAATGGTATTTTATTTATATTTTTTTGACATTTCAAAATTAAATCTATTTATGACGCATCAATGATGCAGTAATTGCCTTATTAATGAATGATTAAAATAATTGATTTATAAATATCCAAATAAATGTAAATTGAGACTTTTGATGAATTACAAAAAATAATAGGTTAATATTACATGTTAGGGTTTATTAAATGATTTTTTTCAAATTATACATGTTGTTAGGACTTTATCAAAAATCAGATACTAAATAGTGTCAAAATTTATATAAATGAGTTTCTAAAACAAATACTATATTATTAAATTATATAATAGTCTAAAAAATCTAAGTTTCTTCAAAAGGACTTATATAATAATATATGTTTCAATAAATAACCACTTTGGGTTCCCTTTTCATTTTATAGTATGTTTATTAATCATATAATATAAAAATACAATGAGATATGGTAAATGCTAAACTATTTAACCAAGAGTTAAATCTATAAGATAAGGTCAATCTGGTGTCCTAAACCTGTCTAAAACCTATTGGTTGGGAGTTTTTCTACCCATCCCCACCATTGACTTGAAATATATCTTTTTGGAGACATTATAAACTGAATATTATTGTATAATAAAATAATATTTCAAGGTTTTCCTAATGTGACCATCACCTCTCTTATAAAAGTGTATTTCCCCTTATCATAATTTCACACCCCCAAAGCCATTTGTCTCGGCCAACCCCTGATCAAATTTCATTACAACTGCTATCACTTCTACCTAGAGGCTATAAATTTATTATAAATCCAACTTTAGGAGCCCTTTTGGTCAAATCAAAAGGAAACACTCGATGAAGAGGCAATAATTTTACCAATCTTTCGAAGTTATTTTCTTCTTCCACTTATTCATTCTTTGTTTTTTCCATAAAAAAATAATAACTCTAGTAACTTATACATAATGTGATGGTATTATAAATATGGTACAACCATAATCATTATTCTATCTGTCTTATGAATGAAAAGTCACCATATGTGAGTACGTATGGCTTACCATCTCCACATCGTGGTGTAGTTTTTTATTCAAAAACATCCTTATTTGGATTAGTATAATAATGAGTATAATTGGTTCAAATAATAAATATAACTTTTTAAATATTATTTATTTATTATATACCATCAAATTATATATTATTCCACCATAAATATAATGGTATTGTCTCTCATGCGTACATACATATTACCATTTCATGAACGTGATGAGATTCATTCCCCAATGTTCCCATTCAAGAATAAATATCATTTTATGATTAAAAAATAATCTTTATGAACATAATATTATTATAGAGATGAATCATATACATATTATCCATAAAAAACAAGACTTGAATAACAATACATATAAATTAAAATGAATCAGTTAAAACCCGAAACAATGATACTACTGAAATATTATTAACAAATCTATTTTAGAAGATCATATATGATTTCATATTCATGTATGTGGTTCTTGTATTATTTAATAAAAATTAATTAAATACTATACAAGAGGTTAAAATACCCTCATACAAGGAAAATTAAATGGTAAGGGTTAATTCTACAATCATTTCATTATCCGAGGTTGTTTATATGTGAGTATCTACTGGAACCTCTTTATCATCCACATCTGTATTTTTTAAAAATGTATTTCAAAACATTTTTAATATTTCCAAGACTATGGGTTAATATCATTTATATCATTTTTTAATTTTTATATAATTTTTATAAATGAAACTTTATTTTATTTTCCAAACAGGGTTTTTTATAACCTTTTCGAAAAAAATGACGGAAAGAATGATTTTTTAACATAAGCTGCGAGTGCAGCTATTTTACACTGTTATAACACCTTCAATTATTCCCTTAAAATATAATATGAATATTTTCAAAATAAAATTTTTCTTTATCATTATGTGATTTTTAAATGATTTCCAAATAGACAGAGATATTTCTCTCAAATAGTGTTCATTTCATCTTTGTCAACATGCATTGATATATTTTACACTTGTTTGAAGTTGATTTATTATGACACAGTCGTTTTTATTGTAGTGATATGTTTTACTGTGGATGTGTTATTTTTATACACTTCATGGTTTATGGTTAAATTATTAACATTTAATATACTAGTTTTAGTATTAATGTTTAGATAATGTTTCATCCTTTTCTTATGAGGAATGCATTGGACTTAGTAAGTGACGAACGTATCCCACTATATCTTCTCGATGCATCGGTATGTCTCACAATACAAACTACTGTCTTGGCATAAGGCCTTGACAAAATCATATTTGTAGTCTTGGCTTGAGGACTTGGCTATTTGGTTATGATGTCCGGAATAATGCATTCCGTCATTATGAAATTGGATATTGCTATTGAATTAGATTATTCAACTAATAGAATATCCATGTGAATATGTAAATGGAATTATTCTATTTATATTTTCCATATTTTATTGATTTCTATGTTTAAAATTCTTATGTTTTATTCATATACATTTCCTAAAATGTTTATTCTTATTAATGAATGTTTCCTTTGAATTGTTATCCTTACTCAACATCTGAGCTCACCCCTTTCTATGATTTATTTTTCTCGGGATGTGAAGAAGTTTTTTATTGTTAACCTATAGGGATAAGCTAAGGGATATAAGTGTGTTCAGATGGGGAAAAATGTTTTTGTAGTTTTTATGTAATGATGTAATTGGAAACTTATATATGTGTATAGTACTTTTAAGGCTACAAAACTAATCGGTCTTTCGTGAAATGATCTCTTGTGAGTATGCTAATGTTATGTAATAATTCACCTACTCTAGGTAGTATGGTTGGGGGAGTTACAGTTGGTATCATAGAATGTTTATTAAAAAACCGTTGAATCTATATTTAGATAATGTATGATTATTTACCATTACCCTAAGATAGAATTTATGGATTAGTATAAAAGTAATTCCTATAATTTAGGTAATGTAGAGATTTTGTGAGTTTTCCATGAAATTTATCCCTATCTAGATATGATCAGTTAGAGGTGTCTCTAACACATATGTACCTAAGAGTGAAAACATCGACAAGGAGTTTTCGGATTGATGAGGGTTGTCCGGGTACACGAAAAAGGGCCTTGTATCAATCTTTGTTACGACACTCCCAGGGGAAATTCATTGGAAAATTAACATTTTCTTTTCAAACCATTATGAATGATTTATGAGTATATATCCACTCAATGAAAACGTGTTTATGATTATGGATTATATCTATAAACTATTCAATTTAAGTTTTCTATTTTATAAATTTGGAATTATGTATAGTGATTCATAATGTAATATAGTATATACAATTGATTAGAAATGGATCATTGTGGAATTAATGGAAACTATATCAACGTACGTAATCTATGTAGGGATTTCCCTCCAAATGATGATAATTATAGTGGTGCTGGGGATACAACTGGTGCGGAACAGCTTATCACCATACTAGGAAAACACACTCGGGTTAAGAATAATGACCTACCCTATATGGAAAACCCTAATCAAAAACGAAGAGGATAAATATTAGACCGAATCATTAGGAAACAACCAACAACATTCAATTGGACTAAAAATAAATTTGTAGCTAAGTAATTGATATGTTCCTTAGAGAAAATATTTCATGCTCCGGGGAGTAGCAAAAGAGAAAAAGTTTTCATGGCAGTTTATCACCTCACGGGAGATGAAATACAATGGTGGTCATTAATTAATAACACAATGAAGGATGATGAAGTATCAAATATAGAATAAAGGTTGTTTAAAGTGCTTTTATTAGAAAAAATCTTTCCTTATGACCATCAAGCAGATATGGAAAGGAACGTTTTTAGTCTATGGAATGGAGGATAATAATGTCGTAAAGTATGAGGATAACATTACAAGGTTAGAAAGACATGAAACATATTATATATGTATCCCAAGGAGTAATATTGATCTATTCTTTGATGGTTTAAAACCAATTTTCTATCAACCAATAGTCTCATAATCCTTCTCATCAAGAGAAGATATTGTCTCAAGTGCAATAATTGCAGAAAATAAATTCTCAAAGTCTTGCGAATTTAAAGAATAGAAAGAGAATAAGGGAGATACTAAACAATATGGAAATGGAAATAATGGGAATATAGGAAATGTGGACTATCCATCTTGTAGTAAATTTTGGAAGAAACACTCTGGTAATTTCCTGAAGGGAATGCGAGTTTGATACATGTGTGGTGAAAAGGACACCATGCTTGTAATTTCAATGGAATGAAAAAGGTTGTCAATGTTGAATCCTACAATTTTAGTGAAATGGGGCATTATGAAAATGAATTTTCAAAGAACCAAGGTAACATTCCTCAGAAAAGCCCAAGGGAGAAAGGACAAGATTATGAGATCACTAATAATGAGGTTGAAGCTCCGAATGATGTGGTGGCTGGTAATTTAATGGTTTCGTCAAATTAAGAAAATGCACTAATTGATTCTGGATCATCACATGGTTTCAAATTATCACGGTTTTCTATGAAAATTTTGATGTGTTTTGAGAGGATTTACATGGACATCCTACAAAACGAGAAATTGAGTAATCCATTGATTTGATTCCTGTTTCAAGGCCCATTTCAAATACCCCTTCTAGAATGGCCAGAATAGAATTAGTGAAAATAAATAAACAACTAGAAGAATTGAATAATAAGTGATTTATTCACCACAGTGTTTATCCATGGGTAGACCATATTCATTTTGTTAAGAATAAATATGGATCTATGAGATTCGGTATTGACTATAGTAAGATCAATGCTATAACAAAAATGAACAAGTATCCCCTAACATGCATTGATGATTTATTCAATAAACATCATGGAGCATGATATTTTTCAAAGTCTAAGCTTCAATCTAGATATCATTAGTTCCTTGTCAAGACAGAACATATTCTAAAGATAACATTTCATACAAGGTATGGGAATTACAAGTTTATAGTAATGCCTTTTGAAATGACTAATATACCCTCTCTCCTCATGGATATAATGAAGAGGGTTTTCCATGAATATCATGATTACTTGGTAGTGTTACTTATTTCTGAAATCTTAGTATACTCAAAAAGCTAAAAAATTCATGAAAATCAATTGCACGCTATTCTAAAGTCTCTTAGAAGAAATTAATTATGTAGGATGTTTAGCATGAGTGAATTACGGGTTCATTATATTTCATTTCCTGGCCAAATTGTCTCTAAGGATGGAATCTCTGTTGACACTTAAGAGACTATGGATATCCAATAATGTGAAGCATCGACTAGTATAATTGAGGTATGCAGTTTTATTGTATTAGCAGGTTATTATCGGCATTTAATCCAAAAAGTTTCCTGACTGGTTAACCCATTAACCAAGATCACACGTAAAGGGGTTAAATTGTTTTGGACAAAATAGTGGGATGAATGTTTTGAATAACTGAAAAGAATATTTGTCAATGCTTTTATTTTGACTCTACCATCAAGGAATGATGGGTTTTTTATTTGTATTGATGTTTTAAAGAAAGGACTTGGTTGTGTCCATATGCAGAATGATAGATTTATTTCCTATACATCAAGAAAGCTAAAAATTCATGAGAAAAACAATCCCACTCATTATCTTGAGTTAGCAACTGAAATATTTTCTCTAAAAATATGGAGACACTATCTCTATGGTAAAAATGTGAGATTTATACTAATCCCAAGAGTTTGAAGTATATTTTATGTCAAAAAGAACTCAACATGAGGCATATCTAATGGATTTAACTACTCAATGATTATGATTGCACTATACACTACCACCCAAAGAGAAAAATAATGTGTCAGATGCTCTGAGAAGCAAGGATCATGGAGTTTTGAATAATATTAAGTTGAAAGGGATCCTATTTTTAGTGGATCTAGTAAATATCGATATGGGAAAAATAATGGATGGTGAAACATCAATAATTTTCAAATGGTTTCCAATCCATCATTACTAGAAAGGATAAAGAGTTCTCAGTCTGATGATGAAAATGTTCAAAATATGATTAAAGATGTCAATGATGATAGATTGAGTGACTTTGTATATGAAGATGGAATTTTGAAACATGGAAAGAGACTTTATTTTCCTAATATACCTGATCTAAGAAGGGAATTTTTGGATGATTCTTATAGCTCCAATTTCTCTAAACACCCTGGTAGCACTAATATGTATAGATATTTGAAGGAAATTTTTTTGTGGGACAACATGAAGAGGGAGATTTCTGATTATGTGTCAATATGAATGGTTTTCCAACAAGTGAAGGCTAGAATACAACATCATAGAGGAGTTATGTAACCTGTTACCATACCTTAGTGGAAATTGAATGTTATTATGATGGAATTTGTCATGGGACAACCAAAGACTCCTAGACGGAATGATGCAATATGAGTTATTATTGATCGTCTTACCAAGTCAGCATATTTTCAGGCTATATGAGATGATTTACAACTTGAACATTTAGAAAGACTATATATTAATGAAGTTTTGAGACTTTGTAGTGTCCCCTATTAATTTTTTCAAACCATGATATCCATTTTACTTGAGGAATTGGGAAAACCCTTCAGACGACCATGGATAATTAAATTTGTTTAGGCACTTCCTTCCACCATCAAATTGATGGAAATTCATAATGGAAAATTCATACTGTAGAAGACGTGTTGAGATCATGCTCACATGACTTTCAAGGTATATGGGATCAATATTAACCTATGGTAGAATTTTCCTATAACAATAGGTTACATTTTAGTATTTAGATGGAACTGTTTGAAGCGTTAAATGGAATGAGTTGTCGCACACCAAATTGTTGGGAGGATGTTAGTGATAGAAATCTTGTAGGCCTCGATCATTTTTAGGAAACAATAGAAAACGTAATGTATATCCAAACACACATCAAAGAAGCTCAAAGTAGGAAAACGATATATGTCGATAATCGATGGAATGATATGGAATTTCAAGTAGGTGATCATGTTTTCTTGAAGGAATCTCCATGGAAGGGTGTTATGTGATTTGGTATAAAGGGTAAATTAAGTCCCATATACATCATACCTTTTGAAATTCTAGAACAAATTGGACTTGTAGATTATCATTTGGAAATGCCACCAAGTCTCTCCAAAAATCATGATGTGTGCTACGTATCATAATTGAGAAAATACATGCCTGAACCAATGCATATACTAACCTATAAGGAAATTGAATTGAAACCTGATATATCTTATTGTGAATAATATTTCAAGATTATTTAAACAAGAGGACATGTGTTGAGAAACCAAACAACTCGTATGGTAAATGGTCTATGGAGAAATCATAAGATGGAAGAGGCAACGTGGAAACCCTTGGAACCTATGATGAATAACCACTTGAATATTTTTATGACTTATTATAATATAATTTTTGAGGAATATATAATTTTAATGAGAGGAAAATGTAACACTTCAAGCATCCATGGTCTATTTCTTTTTGAATAACACAATAGATTTTTTTATATGAAACTTTCAGGTCTAGCACACCATGACCAATCAAACAAGCCATTCTGATTATAACTATCCACTTTTTGGAACATTATAAATTTTATTTTTCAAAATGGACTTCATTTTTGGATTCATAATATAAGAATTATCGTAGGGTGGATTTTTTAATTTTTTTTTAAACATTCAATTTTTATGAATATGGAAAATCACAGTTTTATTGTTTCAAACTGACTTTTTATTTAAATAATTGTTTATTTAATTTAATTTATTTATGTCAAAATAGATATATAATATATATATTAGTTCAATGTAATTCATCATAGTCATTTTATAATGAAATTGGATATATATATTTTTTTGACTTTTTACCATTTTTTACCCTCCTATGAACATTAGCAAATTTGCATAAAACGTAATTTTACTACTTTTGATATTTGAATTTAAAAAATTCAAGAGAAATAGTTTATATTAGTAAGTGATATTTTGTTAAATGAGTTTAAAATAATTTTTGTTGAATAGTAACCTTTGACTTTTATTTTCCACATTTAAAAGAAAATAGGGTAATTAAAAATGAAATTGATTTTATTATTACCCTAACACATGTCCTAATTCTCATGGAAAGTGTATTTTGACCAAAAAAGCCTTAGGAATAAAATATATTTCTTTTAATCCACTTGGATTAGATTAGGAAATTTATTATTATTATTTTATATAAAGAAGTGCTAAAAGTGATAAATTCAATGATTCATAGAAAAAACATTTTTACTATAGGTTTACACATATGATAAATTAGAATATAAATTTAATTAGAAATATAAAATGTATTTCTACATAATGGTATTTTATTTATAAATTTTAGATATTAAATTATTACATTTATTAATAAATAATAATGATGCGTAAATTACCTTATTAACGAATGATTAAAATAATTGATATTATAAATTCACAAATAAATGTATATAGAAACATTTGATGAATTCCAAGAATTTTATTTGTTAATATGACATGTTAGGGTTGATTAAATGAATTTTATTCTAAGCAATCATGTTCTTAGGCGTATAAAAAAATCATATACTAAATTGAGCCAAAAGTGACATAAATGAGTTTTAGAAAAAAATAAAATATTATTAAATGATATATTAGTCTTAAAAATATATGGGTCATACAAATGTATTATATAATAATAGATATGTCAATAATGAACCACTTGGGGTTCTCTTTTCATTTTATAGTAATTTTATTAACCATAAAATATAAAAAGACCAGGAGATGTGGTAAATGTTAAACTATTTAACCAAGAGTTATATCTAAAATATAGAGTTAATATGGTGACCTAAACCAATATAAAACCTACTGGATGATAGGTTTTCGGACCAACCCTATATTATCTTTGAAATAAATCCTTTTGATCCATTATAAACCAAATATTATTGTATAATAAATTAATATTTCCAGGTTTTTCTAAAGTGACCCTTACCTGTCTTATAAAAGGTCACATACCCTTCTCTTAATTTCACACCTCCAAAGCCATTTGGCTAGGCCAATCCCTTATAATATATACTGAAAACAACCCTCACGTTTACCTATAGGACATAATTTAATCATAAAGTAAAATTATGGAGCACATTTGATCAACTCAAAATGATACACCCGAAGAATAGGTAATAATTTCACCACATATTTCAAAGTTCATTACTTCTTCAACTTCTTCATTACTTGTTGTTTCCATAAAAAAATAATTACTACAGTTCCTTATACCTAATATGATTTTATTATAAATATTTTTCAACTGTAATCATTATGTTATCCATATTATGAATGATAATTCACCATACGTGCATACGTATGGCTTACCGTCTCCACATCATGGTGTAGTATGTTATTTAAACACTTCATTATTTGGATGTGTATAATAATGAGTATAATTTATTTAAATAATAAATAAAAAATTTAAATTATTCTTTATATATTATATAACATCCTATTACATAATATTCTTCCATCAATAGAATGGTATTGTCACTCCTGCGTACGTACGGATTATCGTCTCCACGAACACGACGAGATTCATTATCCATCGTATCCATTCAAGAACAAATATCATTTTATGATTTAAAAATAATTTTTTATAACATAATATAATTTTTGATATTAATTAAATACAACTTATCCCTAACAAACATGACTTACATCACAAAATTAATAAAGGAAAACAAATCAGTTAACACCCAAAACGATGATACTACTGAAATATTATTAAAATAAAATAGTAGAATGTCATATATGATATAATATTATTGTATGTGGTTATTTTATATTTTAATGAAATTTATTTTACTATTATACAAGATTTTAATGTACCCACATCAAATTAAAAGTTCAATGTAAGGGTTAATTCTACAATCTCTTCACTATTCAATGTTTTTTATATGTGTGTATCTACTGGGACCTCTTTATCATCCACATCTGTGTATCTGAAAAATGTATTTCAAAACATTTTTACTATTTCATAAACAATATGTTATAGTCAACTATACCCTTGTTTTAATTTTTATAGATTTTTTATAAAGTAATCTTTTCATCATTTTCCAAACAAGGTCCTTTACAACCTTTTTGACTAAATTAGGGAAATAATTTTTTTTTAAAATATATGACGAGTGAAATATTTTTCCACCATTATAACAACTTATAAAAATACCTTAAAATCATATAAGAATATATTCAAAATAAATGGTTTCATTTATAATTATGTGAGTTTTTAATGATTTCAAAATAGAAAGAGATATTTCTCTCAAATAGTTTATATATAATCTATGTCAACATCCTTTGATAGATTTTACACTTGTTTGAAGTTGATTTATTATGATAAAATCATCCACACTGAATTGAATATTTTTTGATATTTTTGATTGTGTATGTGTTATTTTTATACCATTTTTGGTTTATGTTTAATGTATTAACATTTCTTATTCTAGTTTTAATAAGAATTTTTATGTTATGTTTCAATATTTTCTTATGAGGAATGCATTGGACTTAGTAAGTTACGAGTGGAGCCTACTATTGATCCTAGATGCATTGGTTGGTCTCATGAGACAAAATAGTGTCTTGGAACTAGGTCATGGAAAAATCATATTTGTATTCTTGACATGAGGCCTTGAATATGTGGGTATGATGTCCGATATTATTCATTCCATCATTATAAAATTGGATATTGATATTGCATGTGGTTATTCGACTAGTAGGATATACATTTGAATAAGTAAATGGTATTATTCTATTTATATTTTCCATGTTATGCTTTTCTTTATGTTAAATAGGTTTATGTTTTAGTCTTATAAAATTATTTAAATGATTATTCTTATTTATGAAGGTTTCTCTATATTGTTATACTTACTGTGCATCTAAGCTCACCCCATTCTAGTTTTTTTCCGAGGATGTGAAGATGTATTTTATGGTTGACCTGTAGAGATAGGCTAAGAGATATAAGTGTGTCCATAGGGGACCATTTTTTTTTGTATTTTTATCTCATGATATAATGGAAAAAATATATATATATCTATTACTTCCAAGGCTACTAATCTAATCAGTCATTAGAGATATGATCTCTTGTGATCATGCAAATGTAATGTATTAATGCACCAACTCAAGGTAACCAGGTTTTGGGTGTTACAGTTGGAATCATAAAAATATTAGTACAAACCATGGAATCAATATTTATAAATACTATGATTAAATATCATTACACTATGATAGAATTTGATGATTAGTATAGAGGAACATCCTAAATTTGGGTAAGGTAGAGATTTTATGATTTTTCCAAGCAATACATCCCTGTTTGGATATAATAAGGTAGATGTGGCTCTGGAAGAGACGTACCTATGAGTGAAAAATCCAACAAGAATTTTCTGGATTGACCTGGGGTATCCTGGTAAAAGACAACGGGCCTTTCGGCACTCTTGGTTATGAAACTCTTGGGAAATATGCTTAGTATAATTAACATATTCATTAAAAACCATTAACAAAGATTTATGAGTATATATTTATTCAAAGAAAACATTTTTATGATTAGGGATTATATCCATAAACTATTCCATTTTATTAAAAAATTTTACAAATTTGGAATTATGTATTGTTACTCATAACCTAATATAGTGTATGCCATTGTTTAGAAATGAAACAAAGTGGAAAAAATGGAAACTGTATCTATGCACGTGATCCATGTAGGGATTTTCCTAGTACTCGAGATAATCATAGTGGAGCTGGTGATTAAACTGGTGATGATTAGCTTATCACTACACTTGGACAACACACTACGGTTATGAATAACATCCTCACCTATATGGAACACCCTGATCCACAACACGGAGGATCAATGTTACACTGATTCATGAGGCAATAACCACCAACACTCTACTGGACATTAAATTCCATTGTAGATATGTAATGGATATGTTCCTTAGAGAACATATTTTATGATTTGGGGAGTAGTGAAAGGAAAAAAGATTTCAGGGCAGTTTATCACCTCATAGATGATACAGATCAATGGCGATGATTAATTAAAAACACAAAGGAGGATGAAGAAGTATCAAATATGGCATGGAGGGATTTTAAAGAGATTTTCATAGAAAAATATTTTCCTCATAAACATCGATCGGATATAGAAAGACAATTTCTGGGTCTGAGGAAAAAGAGGATGAGAATATCGCGAAGTATGAGGCTAACTTTACATTTTAGCAAGGCCTACAATAGATTATACATGTAACCCAAAGATTATGATTGATCAATTATTTAATGGGTTCAAACCATTTCTCCATCAACCATTTTCCCACAATATTTTTCATCGTATTATTATAATGTCTCATATGATATCAAGACAGAAAAGGAATTATATAAGTCTTGAGACATTATATAAAAGGAAGAGAAGAAGAGAGTTGTTGAACATTTTAAAAATGGAAATAAGTGGGAGAAGGTAAATTTTGAATGTCCGTCTTGCGGTAAATGTGGTAAGAAACACCAAGGTACATTCTGGAAGGAAATGATAGTCTATTACATGTGTGGTGAAAAAGGCCATGAAGCTCTTGATTGAAACAGAATGAAATAGGATGTCAATTTTGAATGAAACAATTGTATAGAGATGGGGTATTATATAAATGAATGTCCTAAGCGCCAAGGAAACATTCCTCAGAAAAGTCCAAGGGAGAAGGGACATGCTTATGTGACCACTAATGCTACATTTGAAGCTCTGAAACACGTGGTGGTAGATAATTTAATGGTTTCCTTAAATTTTGCAAATGATTTATTTGATTCATGACCATCGCATTGTTTCATATCATCCCAATTTTCTAAAAAATTATATATTTCTAATATGATTTAACAAGTGATTTTTTAGTCAATACTCTAAATGGAATTATCATTGCAACAATGTATTGTGAATTAGTTCCCATTAATGTATATAAAAAATTTTTATTTGTTGATATCATCATCATTCCCAAGATTGAATTTGATATAATCCTCGGTATGTATTGTCATTCAAACCATGATCTGAAAATTTATTATAAGAAGAAGGATGATGCAATTTTTGATGATGATAAGAAGTACCTTATCATTATAGTAGAAACATCACCATCTAATTCTTATCTAGATCCACCCACAGTAACTCTACTAAATTAAATTATTATGGAGGAAGAGATTGAAATAACTATGGGGGAGGAAAGGAATGTTAAAATATATGATGTACCTATTGTTTATGAATATGATGATGTGTTTCCAGAGGATTTACCTTGACATCTTCATTAATAAGAAATTGAGTTTTCCATTTATTTAATTCCTAGTTCAATCCCATATCGAAGACCCCTTCAAAAATGGACATTGTGAAATTAGTGGAACTAAAGAAACAACAATTAGATTTGAGTACTAAGGGACTTATTCTCTATAGTGTTTCTCCATGAGGATCCCCTATTCATTTTTCTAACATTAAAGATGGATCTATGAGGATATTCATTGCCTACAGAGAGATCATTGCTACAATAATTAAGAAAAAATACCCCTACCTTTCATTGAGGATTTATTCGATTAAATTCATAGAGCATAATATTTCTAAAAGATTGACCTTTGATATGGATATCATCAGTTATTTGTGAAGAAGAAAGATATTACTGAGAAAAAATTTTGTATCAGGTATGGGCAATACAAGTTTACTGTAAAGCCTTTTGGGCTGACTAATGCACCTCTATCATTATGGATCTAATGAACAATGTTTTCAAGGTATATCTTGAATAATTTTTAGTGGTAGTTGTTGATGATATCTTGGTAAACTACAAAAGCAACAATGATTCTTAAAATCACTTGTCCACTCTTATAATGACCCTTAGAAGAAATAAATTTTATGGGAAGCTCAACATGTGTGAATTCTGGATTTGGGAGATTTCATTTCGTGGCCATATTTTCTCTATGGATGGAATCTCTATTGATCTTTCAATTTCCAAGACAATCAATGAATGGCCAACATGGACAAGTATAACTATGTAATGCAGTTTTATTGGTTTAGTATTTTATTATTGACATTTCTTCCAGAATCTTTCCTGATTGGATATCCCATTAACCAAGATCACACATAAAGGGTTAAAAATTGTCTAGACAAAATAATGTGAATAATGTATTTAAAAAATAATGAGAATATTAGTCAATGGTTTTATATTTACTCTACCATTGGGGAATGATGAGTTTGTTATTTATAGTGATGCTTCAATGAAAGGACTAGGTTTTGTCCTTACGAAAATTACAGATTTATTGCTTGTGCATCACAAGAGATAAACATTCATGACCAAAACTATCCCTCTCATGATATTGACTAAGCTATTGTAATCATTGCTCTTAAAGTATGGAGACACTATCTTATTGGTGAAAAACGTGAGATTTAAATTGAACACAAGAGTTTGAAGTATATTTTCTCAGAAGAAGAATGCAACATGAGGCAATTGGAATGGTTTTAACTACTCATGGATTATGATTTCACTGTACACTACCACCCGTAGAAGGAAAATAAGGTGGAAAATGATTTGAGAAGAAAGGATCATGGAGTTTTAAACAAGTTCAGAGTTAAAAGGGAACCTATTTTCTTGGATCTAGTAAACCTTGATATGAGAATAACCATAAAAGGTGAAACATCAATACTTTTTCAAATGGTTTCCTAACCATCTTTACTAGAAATGATAACAATTTCTTAGACTAATGATGTGGGTTTTCAAAAGATGCTTAAAGATGTTAATGGTGGGGGATTGAGTGAATTCATATATAAATATGAAAATTTTAAATTTGGGAAGATACATTGTTTTCCTGATATACCTGATAAAAAAATGGAATTGTTGGATGATGCCCATATCTCCTATTTCACTATACCCACTAGTTGCACTAAGATATATGAAGATTTGAAGGAACTTTTTTTGTAGAACAACATGAAGAGTTAGATTGCTTATTATGTGGCATGATGTATATTTTTTCAACAAGTGAAGGATGGAAGAAAACATCCCAGTGGAGTCATGAAACCACTTCCCATACCTAAGTGAAAATGGGATGATATTTAGATGGACTTTGTCATGGGACTACAAAAGGCTCCTAGATGAAATGATGCAATATGGGTCATTGTTGATCGTCTTACCAAGTCACCACATTTTATTACTATAAGTAAAGATTTACAAGTTAAACAATTTGAAATAATATATATTAATGAAGTAGTAAGACATCATGGTGTACCCATATCAATTGTTTCTAATCGTGATCCCCGTTTTACATAACGATTCTGGAAAAGCCTTCAGATAGCATTGGATAATGAACTACAGTTTGGAACTGCCTACCTCCCCCAAATTTATGGACAATCAGAATGGACTACTCAAACATTATAAGACATGTTTAGTTCTTTATCACTTGGCTTTCATGGGACGTGGGATTAATATTTACCTATGGTAGAATTTTTTTATAATAATAGGTTCCATTCATGTATTCAGATGGCACCATGTGAACTGTTATATGGAAATAGACGCCTCACACCAACATGTTTGGATGATGTTAGTGAATGAAAACTTATAGGCCCCGAACAAGTTTAGGATACAATTGAAAAGGCGATGGTTATCCAAACCCACATCAAAGCAGCTCAAAGTAGGCAAATGATCTATGTTGATAAAAGAAGGAAGGATTATGAATTTCAAGTGGGTGATCATATTTTATTAATGGTATCTCTATTGAAGGGTATTATACGATTCAGTCAAAAGGGTAATTTAAGTCCCAGGTACGTTAAATCTTTCGAAATTATAGAACCAACTGGTGTTTTAGCTTATAGTTTGGCAATGCAGCCATGTCTCTCCAAAGTTCATGATGTGTTCCATGTATAATTGTTGAGAAAATAAATGCCTAACTCAATGTATATATTCACTTATAAGGAAATTAAACTGTAACCATATCTTTCTTATTGTAAAAAAGCTATCAATATTATTGATACAATAGGACACATGTTGAGAAACCGGACGACTCGTCTGATAAAAGTTCTATGGAGAAATCATAAGATGGAAGAGGCCATGTGGGAACCCTAGGAACCTATGATGAAGAAACACCTAAATTGTTTTATGCATTACTATTCTAGAAATTTTGGGTTTGAAATTATTTGAAGTAGGGGATAATTTAACACCCCAAGCTTCCATAGTACGATTTCCTTCGAATAATAAAATAACTTGCGTTGTACGCAACATCGGATTCTAGCACACCACGACCAATATAACTAGTTGTTATAAATACTAATACCCACTCTTTGAATCTTTATAATTTTTATTTTCAAAATGGACTTCATTATTTTATTCTAAATATAAAAATTATCTTAGGGTGAATTTTTTGAATTTTTCTGAAAACATTCAATTTTTGATGAATAGTGAAAACCACTACGTTATTGTTTAAAACAGGCTTTTTATTTATAAAATCATATAATTTATTTAAATTTATTTTAAGTAAAAATAGATAAATAATACCAATATTAATTCTATGTAATTCATTAGAGTCATATTATAATAATATTATAAATATATAATTTTATTAATCCTTTTATCGTCTTTTACGAACCTTCTAGGCATGTTAGAAAATTTGTATAAAACGCAATTTTACCAAATCTATGAATTTAATTTCCAAAATATGAGAGTCATGGTTTATATTAGTAATTAAAATGTGGTGCAATAAGATGAAAATAATATTTGTTGAATAGTAACTTTGGACTTTTATTTACCACGGTTAAAAGTAAATAGGGTAATTAAAGGTAAAAATGATATTATTATTACCCTAAAATATGTACTAATTATATTGGATAAATATATTTCAACCAAAAAATCATTAGGAATAAAATATTATCCTTTTTTCCTCTTGGATTAGAGTAGGTCATTTATTATTATTTTATTTAAATAAGAGTTAAAATTGTTAAGTTCAATGTTTCATAACTAATTTTTTTTAATATATGGATACACATAAGATAAATTAAACTATAAATATTAATTTGAAATATAAAAAGATCCCATACATAATGGTATTTTATTTATCATTTTTAGATATTAAATAATTAAATTTATTTATGACAGAACGATGATGCAATTATTATCGTATTAATGAATGATTAAAATAATTGCTATTATAAATATCCAAATAAAATAAAATTGATACTTTTGATGAATTCCACGAATTTTATAGGTTAATATGACATGTTAGGGTTGATTAAATGAATTTATTTTCAAAAAATAAAGTTTTTAGAACTTTATCAAAAATATGATACTATATAGTGGAAAAATTGACATAAATGAGTTTTAAAAAAAATTACTATATTATTAAATAATATAATAGTCCTAAAAATATAAGGATCATAAAAATGACTTATATAATAATAGATATGTCGCTAATTATAAATGTGGGGTCATCTTTTCATTTTATTGTATGTTTATTAACGATATAATATAGAATTACAAGGAGACATGGTAAATGTTAAACTATTTTACCAAGAGTAAAATCTATATGATAAGGTTAATATAGTGACCTAAACCTCTCTAAAACCAATTTGTTGATAGTTTTTTGAACCATAACCACCTTATCCTTGAAATAAACTCATTTGTATCCATTATAAACTGAATATTATTGTTTAATAAAATAATATTTCAAGGGTTTCCTAAAGTGAGACTCACCTCTCTTATAAAAGAGTACATACCCTTCTCTATATTTCACACATACTAATCCATTTGGCATGGCCAAAACCTTCTCAAAGAACCTCCAAACGTCCCTCAAGTATACCTATTGGCCTTAATTTGACCATTTTGGGATCCTATGGATCCCTTTTGATCAACTCAAAATGAAACACCCGTAGAAGATGTAATAATTTCACCACCCCTTTTGAAGTTATTTTCTTCATCCAATTACTCTTTATTTGTTGTTTGCATACCAACATAATAACTCCAGTTCCTTATAAATTCTATGATGTTATTATAAATTTGGTTCAATCATATTAATTATTATATCTATCCTATGAATGAAATGTCACCATATGTGCGTACGTATGACTTACTGTCTCCACGTTGTTGTGTAGTTTGTTATTCGAACATTTCATTGTTGGGATGGTTATAATAATGAGAATAATTGATTTAAATAATAAATATCACATGTTAATAATTATTTATATATTATATTCCATATAATTACATATTATTCTTCCATAAATAGAATGGTATTGTCACTGGTGCGTACATACAGATTACAGTCTCCGCGAACGCGATTAGATTCATTCCCCATCGTAACCATTCTAGAATAAATTTCATTTTATGATAGAAAAAAACGTTTAATAAATTTATATCATTATTTATGTGAATCTATTACATCTTATACATAATAAAAATTAATTACATAACGAATCATATAATACAAAATGAATCAGTTAAGATCTAAAAGAATGATACTACTGAAATATTATTAACAAAGCAATATTAGAAGAACATATATGATATCATATTTATGTATGTGGTTATTTTATAAATTAATAACAATTATTTAACTATTATACAATATTTTAACATACCCTTGACCAAGTTAAACAATAAGTTAGGGTTAATTCTACATTCTCTTCATTATAGGAGGTTGTTTATATGTGAGCATCTACTAGGACATCTTTATCATCCACATCCATGTTTCCTAAAAAATTTATTTCAAAACATATTTACTATTTTCTAGAAAATGGGTTAATTTAATTTATACCCTTGTATTAATACTTATTCAATGTGTATAAAGTAATAATTCGGTTGTTTTCAAAACAAGGTCTTTTACGACCTTTTTGACAAAATTATGGAAAGAATGTTTTTTAACTTATACGAAGAGTGCTTCTATTTTCCACCATTATAATACCATCGATGCTTCCGTTACAATATAATATGAATATTTCCAAAATAAATTTTTTCTTTTATAATTATTTTACTTTTAAATGATTTCAAAATCGAAAGAAATATTTCTCCCAAATATTTCCGATTTCATCCATGTCAACATCCATTGATGATTTTTACCCTTGATTAATGTTGATTTATTATGATACAATCTTCCATATTGTATTGTATGTTTTCTGATATGTTTGAATATGAGTGTGTTATATTTATACAATTCATGTTTTATTGTTAAATTATTATCATTTCATATGCTATTTTTAATATGAATGTTTTTGTTATGTTTCAATCTTTTCTTATAAGGAATGCATTGTACTTATTAAGTGATGGGTGGAGCCCGCTATAACTCTTTGATTCATCGGTTTGTCTCATGAGACAATATAGTGTCTTGGAACAAGGCCTGTAAAAAATCTTATTTGCACTCTTTTCATTATGCATTGTCTATGTGGATATGATATCCAGCATTCTGCATTCCATCATTATGAAATTAGATATTGATATTGCATGTGATTATTTTACTAGAAGAATATCGATGTGAATAAGTAAATGGAATTATTTGATTTATATTTTCAATATTATGCAGAATGTTTAGTATAAAAGTCTTATGTTTTAGTCTTCCAAATTGCCTTAAATGTTTATACTTATTTATGAATGTTTCCTATATATTGTAATCCTTACTAAGCATCTGAGCTCACCTATTTCTCTGTTTTATTTATCCTAGTATGTGAAGAAGTATTTTATGTTTGACCAACATGGATATGATAAGGGATATAAGTGTGTTCAATGGGGAAAAAATGTTGTCTTGGTTTTTTCACATGATGTAATGGAAAACTTATGTATGTATCTAGTACTTTCATGGCTACTAAACTAATCCATCTTTCAAGATATGATCTCTTGTGATCAAGACAATGTTATGTAATAATACACTGGATCTGGATAACTATATTTTGGGAATTACAGGATATATTTATATAATAGATTAATTTATTTCCTAATCCCATAGATGATATACCACCACACTAATAAATTTTCCAATGCATTTAATAGTTATCTTGGTTAACTCATCATAACATGTACATTATCATGTGTGCTTCAAATATTATTCAACATAATTACATAATTCCTCAATTTTACTCTCATAATGCAGGTGTTGTTATTATATATATATGTAATTCACAATTTATTGAAGGATATGGACATCTAGAAGAATATATTAGAGTCAAAATATTAAAGGGTATTCACAATACATTATTTTTTTAATGAAAAAATAACATGCTAGTTTTGTCTACATAATGAGGGTACATAATGATTCCTAAGAAGGATTAGTGAGAGATAAATGGGTTTATAAAAAATTTTAAATATTAAGTGGATAATATGGATAGGTAATATCATATTCCAATATGAGAAAAGTGAAATTGAAAGGCATAAGAGAAGAATATTGAGTGAAGTGTGGAAGGATAAGTTCACATACCCTAAGGGGGGTGCTTTTAAAACAATTTTATGATATTATTGGGAGATTTAGGGAATCAATGGAGGAATATAAAGAGGTATGAGATTATTAATTTTGTTCTTATAGAGTTTCTATTAATGGTAAAATTTGTTTTAGGTGGTTTTATATAGAAATATATACGAGAATTCCATATTAATTTGCAAATGTAGGTTTTAAAATCTACATGATAATGTAATAAAACCAAAAAAAAATCCTATGTTTTTAAAATTATTTCATAAATATTGATGATTATTTCATTATTATATATGTTCATGCACTGAACTCATTAATATAATACCATTATCGGTGTGTAAGTTAGTTATGTTTATAAAAAATTGTTTTTCAAAACAAAAAAATATAATATCAATCTATTATTAATCCACTAAGGATTTATAAAATTAATAAAATTTCATAAAGACACATTATTTAATAGTTTAAATATACATTTGGTCTTTTATTCCTCTTATTTAATAAATTACATCACTTTGGGTCACTATTAATTCATAACGCACATTATATATTTATATAATATTTTATTTTTTCCAAAAAAATTATAGTATTAGAAGTTATGAAAAATTCCCTGGTGGATAATTTTGATATGGTAAATTAAAAAATAATATTTATTTAATTTATAAAATTCAATATGTTTTATACATTACAGAATAAAATAAAAAATATTCATTATTTTAAAAATTCTACTTTTTGACCATAATAGTTTTCTGACCATTATATAATTATTTTTGTGACATATTCAAATTATATTATAATTCATATGTAATATATATTATTTAATTCTTATATTTTATTAAAATATATCATATTTATGAAATTATTCAATTTATTAATAATATTATCATGATTTTAGCTATATATTTTCCATAAATACAATTTTGGTTTTATCGAATGGGAAAAAAATTATGAAACATATAATTTTATCATTTTGAACTATATTATAAGAGGATAAATATATTATTTATTTTATGAGAAAAAATAAACATATAAAATTTATTAATATTTGGTTATATATTAATTAACATTTATTACACTAGTAAACTCCCTTATGGTATGATATGTGACAATGATATTTTTTTGGGAGGATCAAATACTTGATTTGGGTTATGATCATGATGGAATTGAACTTCACTTATATAGGGAATCATTTTTGATTTAATTTTAAAATATCCTAATAGTCTTGTTCATGTGAAAATTTCAATAACTCATTCCCCTTATATAGCTCAGATAAATGTCCTTTATTGGGAACAATGTAATTTGATGAGGCCCCCAAATCTCTAATCCCTATTAATTATACTTTATCACAACACTTTACATATACCATTAATATTATCAAGGTTCAATAGAAATATATTCAACTGTCATGATACATAATGGTATTTTATATTTGATATACTACATAATAATTCTTAATAAGAAAAAATTTCCAATTGTTTTCTATATCATTATTTCTTAATAATTAATTTACGCATTTAAAAATGAAAATTCATTTACAACTAAATGAGAAATTTCTCAATCAAGTTTATAGGTTCATACCTTTAAACACATGGTGGTTCTTCTATTTGATAACATATTTTGGTTCCTATTTAACTTCCACAATATTTTGGTTCTATAAAAACACATTGATAATATATTTTTTTATTTTGTATATCGTTTTCTCTATAATATACCATATTCAATAGCTTCCCCAAAAATGAAATATCTTTTTCCGACATTCGATCCCCTGGATTTAGTACATATTAGAATTATTGATCATACATCGTCAAGAGGGATACATGGAACACATAATGAATGTGACATAGGTTGGTTGGGAGTTCTAGTCGATAGGGCCCCACTCCAATGATATCAAAGATATCAAAGGGGATGAAATATATTGGAATACAATTTCTGTTATTTACTAAACACATGACATTATTCCTGGGTGATATATGGTGGAATAATTTTTCTCTGACCTTAATCTATATGACTCATATCGTATTATTCGTATATATTATATATCAAGTTTTCAGAAATCTCATATAGTATATATGGTTTGAAAATTTTATGTCATCTATAAGATAATATTATGCCTCATCAGGTTTCCCTCTCCTTCTTCATTCCAATATATTAATGTATATTTCCTCATACAATATATATCCCTTGGAGGTTAACTTTAAACGATATAATGGAAACTACTATTATAAGATAACTATAATAGGGGAATTTTTTATCCAATCATTCATGTAAATCCTTTGAACATGGTATTAGAATATCCTCAAGAGTTTTAACCATCCTTTCTGACTGATCATCCATCTATTGGTGATAACCAACAATAAACCTTAGTTATGTATCAAATGCTTTCTAATGGATTATCAAATATATCATGGTAAAATTCAGGTCGTGATTTGATTGAATATAGAGTGGAACACCGTGTAGTATTACCATCTACCAAGTGTATATCATATCCAGTTGTTCAAGATATATGTATTCTTTTTTTGAAATAAAACGCTATGATTTTTTAATCCCATTGACCACTACCTAGATGGTGTTTTGGATTTAGATATCTTAAAGTGTATTATGATAGAATCGATAGTTATATTTTAACATTTTCATAATGTTTTGAAGAATGGTTTAATCATACCCATAAACTATTATAATTTATCATTGACTAACTGGCATACCATCTATCAATACACAAACTGAATAGTATATCTCTACATGTAATCTAATGAACAATTTTCCATTCAATATATATTCCTCTTGGAAAACCAATTTTAATAGAGATGGTTTATTTATAAAAATTATCCCGAAGATCCCTCTTTTGTTATGAATTTCTTAGAACAAAAATATGAGTATAAAAAATATTAAATCCCAACATGCATTTCACATACTAGTGCACCAACATGGTCATTCACAGGTCCTTAAGTGCACCTACCCATATCCTAGAGGCTTCTGAATAGTAGTGTGGATTAAATTTGAATAACGGGAAGACTATAACCTCTTTTATTAGAGTAATACATCATTGATAAATAATAAAAAATTATATAATATCACATAAAATTTCAAATATCACAAGAAAAAATAAGAATTACAATATAAAAAATGAACAATAGATGTTCTCTGACAAATTATGTCACATGTATCAAAGTGAAAAACAAAAAATAAATTCATTGAAAACTCTAAAAAAGTCCCAAAGAAAGTATGGTTCCCTCATCCATGATCCATCACCAGATCATCCATCTAAAATAAGGATTTTATCTTTACCATATCCTACAAATAGAAAGTCCAGTCGAGTACCAATCAAGCAGCCCAAAAATTGTGTGTGTACAACTCAGTAGGCCACCACTTAGGGTGTCTAAAACAATACCCAATCAGTAATATGTGTATGTATTTTTACAAATAATATTTATAACAAATAATGTATTTATTTTATAGTTTCTAAATTACTCTTTATTTAACAACATAACACTTAGGTACCTGAGGAAACTGAAAAACTCAATACCTACATTTTCTTTTGTATGATTTTCAACAGTCCCCAAGGGATATCATATCCTGGAATTCCATTATTACCATTCATCATTTCAATTCCCACAATGGTATTTTGATGCAGCAGACCGATTTTCTCATATAATTATCAAATTTGAATTCCATTGTTAGTATTCTTCATTTTATTTCACACTATAAGCATTTGATAGAGTATAATATTTCACATAGATGATATTGACATTTGAATTCCATTGTTACTATTCATAATTTCAATTTACAATATGGGATTTTCATACAGATGACCCTATCACACACATGATAATCACATATGATTTTAATTTTTATCATTCATCATTTCTTATCACACTTTGGACCTTTGATTCCTTAGTCCACATCCCATGAATTATTATGACATTAATTTATTTTACAATTAATTATTCAAATATAACAATTTAATTGTAATGACCCACCAATTGTCATTGTCTTGAGAGTACAACGAGTAATTACAATGCCTTAAGAGACATCCCCAAGGCGCCAATGACAGGAAATAAATGTCGAAGGGTTTCAAGTACAAGTGGGGGACAATTTACCCTTTAATAAATAAACCCATAAACCAACAATAACCAAACATTCACTATATTATGCATGAAGAAATGAAAGACCAATAAACACTTCATTTATATCAATGTGCATCAAAGTACACAATAGCGGATGACCAAACTAATTATCAAAGTACACAGCGGATGAACAAATGAAACTATCAAAAGACACTACAACTCCATGCTCCACAAGCACTAAGCTCCACAACATCTCCCAAGCATCACCATAAGACACTAGAAATTAGATGCTATACTTTTACCTATGTCCTGAAATATGACATCGGTAAAAGCACCAACATGCCAATGTAGGGGTGAGTATAAAACTCAGTAGGCTTTCCCCCAATGACTTCCCTACTCACGCCACTAGGATAGAAGAGTTAACCACATTTATATAAAAATAGTTTATATAAAACATTTTCTCAAAAGCAGTTTATAACTAAATATAAACATCTTTCTAAAACCATTCATAACCAAAGGAATTCCAAAATCAATTGAAACCAATTTTTCAGCAAGTTAGTTTTCCCTATAAATAACCAAACAAGATTAAGAACCATTTCACAAACATTACTTTTTGGAATACCCAACCATTTCCCAACCCATTCCACCACCCAAGCATGCTTCATTATGACGTTTCCATACTCATGAGCGGTCTCCTGTCGATCTACCAAGTCATCAACAGTTGATTGTTTCCCATGTGCCGTTACACCTTTGGCACCGAGCACAAGGTCATATTTCAAACAAGCCTCGTACATGAAACATGATCACACACCACTTATTCCCAATGGTTATGCCAAAACACCCTTTCAATAAAAACACATTTTTATTGAAAACCATTTCCATCAAAACCATTTCAATTCTACACCATTTCAATAAAACTACCTTTTTATAGAAAATCAAATCCATCAAAGTCATTTTAAACTCAAACCATTTCATTAAAATGCCATTTTTGTTGAAAACCCATTTTTCATCAATCCATTTACAATTTTAGCATTCATAATTTAAAATCAACCTTTTAAATTCATGAAGCAAAATCACTTTTCACAACAATTCACCAAGATTTTAAAATTACATCAAAACCATAAATAATCACTAAAGAAGAATTATTCTATGATTTTCATAATAAAAACCATTCGAATAAACCAATTTGAAACTAATCCATTCAATTCTAACAAGAGGATTCAAGATTGAAGCCTCGTACCTTTATGGTTTTGACAGAAAACACAACGAACATAGAACGCTCAAGAAAACTGGGTTTCTTCTTCATGAACCCACCTTAGATCTCTTCTCTAGAACGGTCAAGACCAAATCTCATCATATTTGGAATCCACCCACATAGATCTACCCATAACGAGCGTAGATCTACGAAACTGAAAAAAATAGGAGATGTAGATCTAAGTAGATATATGAAACCGATCATGAAAAAATAAGAACAATCACATAACTCAGGAATCTGGCTTTGATTCGGCATGAAAAGCTTTTGGGTCGCCTCCAAAACGATGGGAGAACCTTCTCTGGCCTTATAATAAGCAAACTCCTGAGTTAGGGCCACTTAATAGAAAAAACAAGCCACATAGAGGCAAAAATGCATGAGATCCACATTTATAGGATCTCGTTTATGTGGTCGTACGGTTTACTCGCATGGTTAGACTAATAGTGCACTAACTGTGCGTTAGCCACTGCCTCAGAAGACACTCCATGCACAGTTTTTTGCATGATTAGAAAAACTGTACACCACCCGTGTGGAAGCTAATGCCTCAAGGTACAACTACGCATGATTTGGATACACGGTTTAGACAACCTATGTGTCATCCGTGCGACTTCCCCTTTTCCTCAAAACATCATTTAATATTCTCTTGACCCTCCCATTCATCACCCTTAACATTAAAAGAATTTAATGAATCAAGAAAGGGTTACATACCAGAAAAAAGGGGTACTACATTCTCCCCATCATTGGTCTTTCCATCCTTGGAAAGTAAAAACCCTTCACCCAACTGATAGAGTTCTATTCATTGCTCTTTTATTTCCTTCTCACGTTCCCAAGTCTCTTCTTGAATCTGACCATGATTCCATAAAACCCACACTAGACCGATGCTTTTTCCATGCAAGACATTCTCTTGCCTATCCACAATCTGTACTCGGATATGTGTCAAAGAATCATCTGGTTCTAGGTAAACATGATCTCATTAGATCACATGGTTAGGAACAGGCTGATACTTTTTCAACTATGATACATGGAAGACATTATGCACCAAACTGAACCACGATGGTAATTCCAGCTGATATGCCACCTCTCCAACTCGTTCCAGTATCTCAAAAGGGCTAATGTATCTATGATATAACTTTCCCTGCTTCCCGAAATGACGATATCCAAGCCTTGTAGAGATCCTAAAGAAGACATGATCACCCACAATGAACGATAATGGTCTTCGACGGTGATCTGCATAAGATTTATGATGAATCTAAGCCATCTCCATCCACTTTCTAATCAATTGGATCTTCTCTGTTGTCTCTTGGAAAAGGCTTGGCCTGACTACTGAAGTTTCACCCGTTTCCTTCCAGCATAGTGGAGAACGACAAGGACGCCCATACAATGCTTCAATTGGAGCCATGCGTAATGGGTCTTGATCACTATAATTGTATGAGAACTCCACTAAGGGTATATGATTTTCCCATGAGCCCCCATAATCCATTACACAAGCCTGCAACATGTCTTCCAACATTTGTATCATCCACTCAGATTTCCCATCTGTCTGGGGATGATACGCCTTGCTCATAGTCAACCGAGTTATGAGGGCTTGCAGTAATGACTTCCAGAAATGAGATGTGAACCTCAGATCTCTATCTGAGACTACAATAACTGGTACACCATTCCTCTTTACCACTTCTCGGATATAGATTTTTGAAATATCTTCCACCATATGGGTTTCACGAATAGGGATGAAATTGGCTGAATTGGTTAGATGATCCACTATCACCCAAATGGCGTCGTGTTTCTGGGCCATTCTTGGATGACCTATAACAAAATCCACTGCTATCTAATCCCATTTTCATATTGGGATACGTAAATATTGTAACATACTAGATGGTCTCTGATGCTTTTCTTTAACTTTCTGACAAGTTAAGAACCAGGAGACGAACTCTGCCACCTTCATCTTCATGTTTCTCTACAAAAATTGTGCCTTCAACTCCTTATGCATATTCTATGTACTTGGGTGTACAACCCATCTTGAATGGTGGTATGAATGGAGGATTTTTTCCTGACAAACCATTTCTACAACCGTCAAATCTCTGAAACACAAAATTATACCCCCATAAGGTTTCCAACCATCAATGGTCTCCCCACCATTGAGTTTTGAACATACCACTAGACATTCTGCATCATATGTTTGTCCTTCTTTGATCATCTATACTATATCTAGTTCATGTGTAGCTAAAAATAAAACAACAAAATCACCTCGGTCTTCACATTCCACATTCATGTTGGCTAAGACCGACATCAACTACCATTCATTTGAAGCTTCTTTCACGAACTGTGCATAAGACTTTCTACAAAATACATCCGCCAACGAATTCCCTTTTCTTGGTGTGTACATTAGGTCAAAGTTAGACATCCGGATATACTCCATCCACATCCTTTGACTTAAGTTCAAATCTTACTGTGAGAAAATGTGTTTCAAGCTTTTGTAATCCGTAAGCACAGTAAATTCCTCACCAAAAAGATATTGTCTCCATGTTTTCAAAGCATGGAAGACTTCAGTTAACTCCAAATCATGTGTTGGGTATTTTTTCTCATGCACCCTCTACTGCCTTGAACCATAATCAACCACATGGTCTCTTTTCATGAGACACAACCCAACCCTAATCCAGAAGAATCACAATAAACCACATACCCCTATCGAGATTCTGAAAAGATCAAGATAGGTGCCTATGTAAGCTAAATATTCAGTTCCTAAAAGGATTTCTGACATTCGTCCATCTATTGGAAGAGAGCATTCTTCATATTCAGAGATGTCATTGGTGAAGCTAGTCGTGAGAAATCATAGACAAAGCATCATTAGTAACCAGCTAGACTAAGAAAACATCATATCTCTAACACATTATTTGGTGGATGCCACGAGATAATGGCTTCTATATTTTCAGGATCAAGAGAAATGCCCTTCTTAAAAATAAAATGTCCAAGGAAATGTACATCTTGTATCCAAAAATCACACATTGATAATTTGGCGTACAAATGATGATCTCTCAATATTTGTAACACTATTTCCAGGTGCACCTCATGATCAAACCTTGTCTGTGAATACAATAAAATTTCATCTATAAACACAACAACAAAATAATCAAAATATTCTTGAAATATCCAATTACTCAAAGCTATGAAGACCGCAGGTGCATTCTTTAGACTGAATGGCATGACTACATATTTGTAGTGGAAATATCTGCTTATATAATTTGTATTGGTAATATCCTCCTTCCAAACTCGCAATTGGTGGTATAATGATCACAAGTCAATCTTGGAGAACCACTGATCTAACCTTAATTGATTGAACAGATCATCAATGTGTGGAAGTGGATATCTATTCTTTATCGTAACATGATTAAGCTTACAATAATCAACACACAGCTGAAGAGTTCCATCTACCTTCTTCACAAACAACACGGGTACTGCCCATCGAAAAGTACTTGGTCGAAGGAAAACCTTTCTTTCAAGATCCTATAATTGCACTTTAAATTCCCGTAAATCTGTTGGTTCCATCCTATAAGACCGAAGAGAAATAGTACTGTTCACCGGAAAGAGATCAATCATAAACTCCACTTCACTTAGAGGTGGTAACCCTGATAAGTTCTTGGGAAAGACTTCTTGAAATTGATCCACAACATCTGAAAAAACTATTTTCCTCAATCTATTCCATTGATGCCAAAGTCAACGCTTCCAATTGGTAAGAGATCATTCCCACCATTGGTGTCAAAAATCTCTTTGCACCTTTCTTTTACATCCTCTCTCCTCTGTAGAGTTGGTTGATGTTTCCCTTAGTCATGAAACCAACTATTCCCATATAATAGTCGATGTGAGAATTAAACATTGTCAACCAATCCATACCGAGGATTACATATAGACATCCATGTCCAACATCGAGAAGTCTAATTTTAACTCAGTTCCATCAATAGTTATAGCACATTCTCTACACACAATTTCTTGACATTATCATTCACCAAGAGGAGTTTTATGTTTCAAAACATAAGGTATAATTTCAATTTTTAAAACATAGAAAGTCAACAACATGTGAAGAAATAAAGGAATGTGATTCACCAATATCAAAGATAACTTGCACAAGGGTATAATTAAAAAGAATCATACCTCTCACCGTAAATGGTCTAGCCTGATCATCAACCATAATCTGGTCAGCTCCATACAATTGATTCATCACTGCACTATTATCCTTGTTGCCTTGATGAGATTTCCCTAGTTGAGGAGTCATGGTATTTCAAGAATCACCATGTCTATCTTTGTTATATTGATGAGACTGATTCTATTGTCCAGGTCCTATTGAAGTATTTGATGATTGTGATGCCTGAGGGGTGTCACGCGGACCCATCCTCGGAGAATTCCAACAATAGCATTATAGATTCCCCATCTTCTTGAAATTGTGATATGATATAGGTTGCGTCGTACACTCTCACTTTATGTGGTGAATCAAACCACATTGAATGAAACCTGCTTTGCTCTGGGGTCGTGGAGGATGGTTCACTGATCCCGCCGTCTGGTTTTTATTTTCACTCACACCAATGAAATTGGTTTCCCTTTTCCTCTTGTTCCCAATGGTTGAGTTCCCACCATTTCCCATAGGTATCATAATTCCTCCTCCTATCAATCCTGATATATCACTTTCAACAACAGTCGCTCTGTTCACCATCTCTGTATAATCCATAATACATATCACCGTAATATTTGATCGAATCTCTTTCCTTAGCCCCAATTTGAAGATTTGTGCCTTCAAAGATTCACTTGCCACAAACTCTTGTGAAAAACAGACTAAGTTCATGAACATAGCTTCATACATTATGATAAAGAGGCTCTCCTACTCAAGTTAATAAATCCTGTTGTTTTTTGAATCTTGAACGTGTGAGGGTAGAATTGATTATTGAACAATTCTTAAAAATCATCCCATGTAAGGCCTTTATCCAATTTAGCATGCACCGCTAAATCCCACCAGTGACGTGCAAAATCCTTGAGCATATACGTCGCCAAATTGACCTTGAGATTTGATAGTGTTCTAATGAAATCGAAGATACGATTCATCCTACTAAGCCAGACCTCCACCTTTTTGGGTTTAGCATCACCCTGAATGTTCGGTGGATTCTGATTCATGAACTAGATGTTATGATCCACATGCCTTGGTTGATTCATCTCGTTCCCCATATCCAAAACATGAAAATCCTGGACAATACTCTTAACCGCCTCTTGGTTCACACATGGTTCTGGTGCAACCAAATTCTCTATAGCCTCTTCAGGTTGGTTCCAACAATGCCTACCAGGTGCCATTTTTTAAACCAAAAACAAAATCCATCAATCTCACTCTCTAGAAACTGATGGCTTGGAATTTAAAATTCTAACACATCATCAATCAAACATTTTTTTTTTCAAAATGACCTTTTTCCCATGTTCAAACATTTTTAAAATATTTCTCATGCCTTTTGAAAATCAACCCATTTTGAAAATACACCAAATACCCTATTTTCAATATCTTTTACTTTAAATCAATTTCTGAATTTTTCAGAAATTCACACCTTGCCTGAATTCATAAATCATTCTTCATAATGAGATATTAAATCCTAGTGGGAATTCATTCCGCTATAATGCACGTCATGCTCATCTCATTGGCTAAACCCATGATAATGATATTTCCAAAATTCTAGACATGTATCCAAAACACTTATGTACCCAACACCCTGGTAACTTGATGTTCTGTATAAACAGGTTATCTACATCCTTTTATGTTATACATTTTGTGTTCTAATAGTCTTAATCATGTCTAAGGTTTCGACCCATGAAATTGGAGAAAATGAATTTCAACTCCAAGACCAAGAACATCGATGAATACTTGTTAGGAAAGGACTGAACAAGCTGATACCTATTGTAATGACCGACCAATTCTCATTGGATTGAATGTACAAAAAGTCATTACTATGCCTTAAGTGACATCCCCAAGGATCCAAAGGCTGGAAATAAATGCCGAAGGGTTTCAAGTACCAGTGGGGGAAAATTTACCCTTTAAGAAATAAATCCATAAACAAACCATAACCAAAAATTCATTATATGATGCATGAAAAAATGAATGACCATTAAACAGTTCATTTATATCAAACTACATCAATGTACACAACAACGGAAGAAAAAACTAAGTAACAAAGTACACAATGGATGAAAAACTCGAGACTCTCAAAAGACACTAAAACTCCATGCTCCACAGGATCTAATCTCCACAACATCTTAGAGGAATAACCACAAGACACTAGCAATAAGATGCTTTTACTTTACCTTTGTCCCAAAATACAACATCTGCAAAACCACCAATGTGCCAAAGCAAGGGTGAGTATAAAACTCAATAGGTTTTCACCAATGAATTCCCTACTCATGACACCAGGATAGAAGAGTTAGCAACATTTATATAAAAATAGTTTATATAAAACATTTTCTCAAAAGAATTTTATAACTAAATATAAACAAGTTTCCAAAAACAAATCATAACGAAAGGCATTCCAAGGGAAATTGAAACACATTTTCCAGCAAGTTACTTTTCCAGAAAAATAACCCAACAAGCTTAAGAAACATTTAACAAACATTCGTTTTTGGCATACCCAACAATTTCTAAACCGATGCTACCAAACATGCATGCTTGGTTATGAAAATTCTATACTCATGAGTGGTCTACCATCGATCTACCATTTCATCACTTGGTAATTGTTTCCCATGTGCCATTACACCTTCGGCGCCAAACACAAGTTCATATTTCAACCAAGCCTCATACATATAGTTACCATTGTTCCATTATACATTTGGCACTGAGGACAAGGTCATATTTCAACCAAGCCTCGTACATGAAATACGAACACACACCACATATTCCCAACAGTCATGCTAAAACACCCTTTCAAGAAAGAAGCCATTTTATTGAAAGCCATTTCCATCAAAACCATTTCAATACTAAATCATTTCAGTAAAATGCCCTTTTTACTGAAAACCAAATCCATCAATGTCATTTCAATATCAACCCATTTTAATAAAATGTCATTTTTATTGAAAACCCATTTTTCATCAAGCCATTTACAATATCAGCAATCATAATTTAAAATCATCATATTAAATTCATGAAGCCATATCACTTTGCACAAAAATTCACCATGATTTCACAATTACATCAAAACCATAAATCATCACTAAATAAGATTTATTCCATGATTTACTCGATCAAACCCATTAAAATAAACCAATTTGAAACTAAGACAATATATTCTAACTAGAGGATTCGATATTAAATCCTCTTACCTTTAGGGTTTTGACGGAAACTACAACAAACAAAGAACTCTCAAGAAAACTGGGTTAGTTCATCAATAACCCGCCTTAGATCTCCTATCCTAGAAAGATCATGGCCAAATATCATCATATTTGTCATCCACACACATATATCTACCCATAACGGGCATAGATCTAAGAAAACAAAAAAATATGTGAAGTAGATCTAAGTAGATCTAAGAAACCGATCAAGAATAAAGAAGAACGATCACAAACATCAAGAATTTGGCTTCAATTCGCAATGAGAAGCCTTCAGATCAACCCCATAACAATGGGAAAACATTCTCTGGCCTAAGGAGAAGACAAATCCCGAGTTAGGGAATCTTAAGAGAAAAACCTATCCACATAAAGGAAAAAACACATGAGATCCACCTTTATAAGATCTCGTTTAAGTGGCTGCACGGTTTGCTCACACGGTTAGACAATCCGTGCAATAACCGTGTGTTTTCCACTGTCTAGGTAGACACTCCATGCACGGTTTTTCCGCACTGTTAGATAAACCATGTGCCACTCATGCGTAAGGTACTGCCTCATGGGCCAACTACGCATGGTTTGGCCGCACGGTTTAGACAACATGTGCCCTGCCCGTATGACTTCCCCTTTGCCACAAAACATCATTTAATGTTCTCCTGACACTCCAATTCATCTCCCATAACATTAAATCCATTAAAAGCATCAAGAATGGGTTACATACCATATGATTATCACATTTGAATTCAATTGTTACTATTCATCATTTCAATTCACAATATGGGATTTTCATACAGCAGCCCATATCCCACACATGATAATCACATATGATTTCAATTTTTATTATTCATCATTTCATATCACACTTTGGAATTTTGATTCCATAGTCCATTTCACATGAAATATTATGACATTAATTAATTTTCCAATTAATTATGAAAATTTAACAATTAAATATACCAGTCATTACATTAATAAATTCAATAATTAATTAATAGCATCAATTATATTAAATAATTTAATATTTAATATATCAAACTAATTACATTAATTAATTCAATAATAAATTAATTAATTCACAATATCAACATCAAATAATTTATTCCAAAATTAATTCTCCATGTATCACCATATCTAGATCCAGTAATTAATTCAATATTTAATTATTCATATTCACAATCCCAACATCCAATATTTAATTAAACAATTAATTATTTAGATTAACAATTTCAATATCCCATAATTAATTTTACAAATTCATAATCTTAATATTCTATAATAAATTCAACATTTAATTATTTAGATTCAAAATCTATATATATAATAATTAAATCAAGAATTAATTATCAAAAATCAAAATCTCATTATCATATAATATAATCAATAATAATTATTTCAAAATAAAATTCTCACTTCCCATAATTAATTTGTTAATTAATTTATCAAATTTACAACCTCAATATTCCTTGACTAATTCAATAATTAATTATTAAAAATCATAATCTCAATATCTTATCGTTTATTCAAAAATTAATTTTTCAAATTCACAATCTCAATATCCTTTAATAGATCTAGTAATTAGTTATTCAATTTCACAATCTCAATGACCCATAATAAATTCCATGATTAATAATTCCAATTTAAAATCTCAATATCCCATAATTATTTCAATAATTAATTTTTCAAATTCACAACCTCAATATCAAATAATTAATTCATCTATTAATTAATCAAATTAAAATTATTAATAATCCATAATTAATCCAAAAATCAATTATTCAAATTCACAATATCAATATACTGTAAATAATTTTTTTACAAAAGGTGAGGCCAAAGCCCCTAAAATAAATATAAAGAAGTACATGAAAGAGAAAATAGATATAAAAATAACCGGTAACAAGAAGTTATTTAGCTCGTGAGAGAGTATTTGTACTATGTAGGGAGGTCCTCCCACCCTGACCAATAGGGTTTTATCCCCTTCTCCATGTCTTGGATTTTATCCATGTCCCATTTCCATAATCTGAAATCCGAAAGTCAATAGCCTCCATAGTTTCTTCAGTTACAGATGTGTGAGAATAGTTGTGACCATCCTCCTCACCAATTTCTATAGCAAATAACTAAATGGAATTATGAGTTTTAACCTTTATTCTTGATTTTACCTGTTAAGTTCGTGCCAAAGTCAATCCTAGAGTAGAATACTCAGTTATTTTCTTATCAACCCTTGGAATCTCTTTTACCAGATCCTATTCAGATCCTTCTAAAGGAAGAGAAGAAGTGCCATGTGCCTTTTTTACAACCCTAGAAGCGTTGTCCAGGGTTGGAAGACCACCATCCCCAGTAACGTTGTCCAGGGATGCCTTTATGCCAACAGTGGTGTTGTACTGTGATGCAGTAAAGTCCATACCACTAGGTATAGCAGTAAATTGTTGGTCATGTGTCGTTAATTGATATGGGGCCAGAGCAGGAGCCAGTGCACTCGAATCAGCTCTATCAGCACCAGTGTTAGAAAATTTCTCTTGCATTTGGAGTTGGTTTTTGTTGCTGTGTTCTTTCTCATTGGAATCCATTGAAATAATGGGAGAATCCTTACCAAGTCCTATGTTAATAACCCTTTTATCACCACCCCTCAAATGGTTAGCAGCCTTTTTAGAAGAAACACCAGTTGGTCCTGTGAATTGAGATAGACCTGGCCTAATGGGATACCAAGGTTCACTAAGTTCCGCAACCACAGAAGGTTGAACATGACAACCATATTTATCAATAGTTATCATCTTCATAGGTGAGGGATAGATCACTTTTTGGATTTTTATTTCCTGGATGTATCTTCACTTGCCTTCAATTTTCCTTTTCTATTTGTTAAATCCATTGATTTTTTGCTCTTGCCAATAATTTAAATCAATATCAACATGAGCATCAAATTCTCTAGAAACATGTGTTTCATCTGAGTCATCACTAACTTTTTCATCAGTAATGCCTCTTGAAAGAGCATCTTTGAAATAAATACAAACTATTTGGTGAGATTAATATGTCATGTCTTCCTAAGAAACATAGTTTTATTTACCCAAGGCGGTGGCAATAGTAGCATTGTCTTCTTTAGGAGGAGGGGTGCCGTCAGGATGTAGAAGAAAAATATGACCATCTACTTGTGAATCTAGAGGACCACAGATAATATGGGGGATTTCATTCTATCTTAGTTTTTTTAGCTGGTGTATGGAACGGGAAAGGAAGATAGGGGGTAGAAAGCCCATCTTTATTCTCCATCGAATATTGATTTTGATTATCAATGAATTCCTCACTTCTTTGAATTCCTTTCTCTAAAAATGTTGTGATTCATTCCCTTTAACAAGGAAGTTAAAATAAATAAAATTTCACCTACACGTGTCCCTTGAGTAACAAATTATTTTATTGAATTAACAAAACAAAGAAATTGTTTCATATTCTTTCATGAGATTGATTTCATCATGAAGGGTAGAAAGAATCACCTTGTCAATCAAGGTGATACTCATATCCACTTCAACTAGAACTCTGGAATATTGTCCATAGCAAACCATTTCATTGGCTTGGTCCAATCTAATTAGAATTGCAATCATAGAAAAAATGTATAATATAATTTTAGGATGCCACAAATCCTAGTTTAGACCATGTAATTTTATCCAAACTAGTGGAAAACAGTCCATTAAATCATTCAGATTGAAATCTAACTTCCATTCATGAATCCCCAGTGTACTCGGCATACGATTAATAAACCCAGTACTCCATGTAGTGCCATTCAGTTTGGAATAATTAAATAAAATATGGATGTAACCTTTGCATAAAGAGAAACATTTGAAATCTGGGAAACCCCAAACCTCTTCTAATCGGTAAAAAGGTCTAGGATTTTCAAGGATTTGTAACCTTTCATCATATAAATGCTAGCAATAAAGGATAACTTACACAAAAAAATCCTTTCAATTATAGCGTTATCTAAGGATGAAACATGGACAATCTTACCTTTCCTGACGACCCTCTTCGATGTGTGATTCCCAATCGAAGCAAATGATCCATTTTCAAAACTAGAGAAGAGAGAAAAAACTGTTTGGAGCTTTTTTATTCAAATCCCTAGCCCTCATTACAGTGGACAAAGTCTTCCGAACCACATGATGTCCTGGTTTTTATGAGAAGAGATTCAATCTTCTAGGGTTTTCGAGGTAAATCCATAACAGAGGATCATTGGGTGGATTTCCATGTTCCGTCGCTATCCAATATTTTACCCTAATTAATTAAACAATTAATTAATAAAATTCCTTATTTCCATAATCACAATGATCCGTTAATTAATTCAACAATTAATTATTCCAATCCATTAATTCCATAATTATAAAAATTCATTAATTAATTATAAAATTAATTAATCCATTTAGAGAATCATAACAGTGCATCGATTAACTAATTATTTAATTTATTATTAAAATTAAATTTCATTAATTAATTATCCTATTAGTTAATCAAATCCCTTCCCTTTATTTAATTCACCAATTTATTATTTTTTCAATTCCTTTAATAAATTATGTAAATAATTAATTACATTTTATCCCTTCAATTAATTCCCTAATTGATTTGTCCCATCAATTTCATAATTAATTCTGCTATTAATTATTCATATGCAACACCTTCAATTGAAACACAAATTCATTTTTCTTTTCTACTCGATTAATTAGTCAGAAATTTATTTATAAAACTGAATCATTTTAATATACTCACCAATTATTTATTTATTTCAATTCGATTAATTTTTTCTGCACATAACTAATCACAATCAATCTCTCCGATTAATTCATCAATTAATTGTTCACATTAGGTACATTAATTAATTTAATAGATAATAATTCACATTAAATACCATTAAGTAATTTCATAATTAATTATTTACATCAATTCCATTAATTTATTAAAATAAAAATTAATCCCATTAATTCGCTAAAATTAATTCATTAATTAATTTTTCTCATAAACTCCACTAATTATTTAAAATATTAATTACACCCATTAATCCCATGAACTAATTCAAAAAATAATTAATCCATATTTCTATAAATTAATTCAATAAATCATTAATATAATACAAAATCTCGAAGATCCAATAATTTATTCAATTTTTAATTATTCCCAAATCCCCTAATTTTAATATTCCTATAATTAACCCAATAGTTAATTATTCCCAATTCGTAGTTTCAAAAATTCAATAATTAGCTAAACAATTTATTATTCCTCAAATCATGTAATTATATTATTCCAATAATTAACATTGCCTTCCACTATTCCAGATTCACGATCACCTAATAAATTAATTTACCAAATTAATTATTTCAACTTGGAAATCCAATTAATAAATGAACATAATAAATTATATAATTATATTCACCTAATGGAAATCATAAATTTTCGAGTCGAATAATAGACCACCTACCTCACTTTGTCAATAATTATTCCCAATTGAAGAATATCCAATTTGATGAGGGATAATCAAATATGTGACAAAGAACATGAAATAGATACAGAACCTTGATCCATGATCAATTGAATAACCACATAACAAAACAATATCTATATCTACAATCAGATGTGGATAAAAAACATTTCATGTGTGAGAGAAGAGTATAGAAGAGATGAGAAAACCTGTGCATATGAGAATCTTATAGCTGGGAAGGTTTAGACCTTCCATCCAGACATTGAATAACAAAAAATTGATTTCAGTAACGCTAAAATTCATCTAAGAGCCTCCAAAATATCGAAGAATCATTAGGGGATGAGTTGGGGTCGATTTGGGGTTAATATAGATGTTCAAGTATTTTAAAATCTAATTTTTGGGCTTATTAAAACTGTGCATATAGCGACCCATACATTACATAAATGGTTAATACTTAAAAATTGAATCATACTTATTACAACATATAACAAAACCATGAAAGGACCGTATAGGTATAGTGTCTATAGAAATTGGGAAACATAAACAAATGGTTCATAAATCATCTACATTGTCTCTCATTTATTTCATCATATATATAGTCCCTTTTTAGAATATCTTACTTAATAAACTTCTTCCTGACCTGGGGAATGAAAACATAAAAAAGGGTGAGCTCAAATGCTCATCAAGGGTAAACAAAATAAATATCAATCACATCAAATTTATAAGAACATAACATTTTGGAAATCATACCCTACAAAAGAGATCATAATTTCATAACATGGGATAAATAATGGTAGTGAAATGTAATACCAATCATCATAACTTAAAACATGAAACTTTGTGGCATATACACATAATCATAGATAATCATTTTTTATTAGTCAAGACTCACAGCCAAGTATATCTTAGTGGACAAAGTCCATTTCTGAACCGAGTTCACTCCTCGTTTCAGTCCTATTTCACTGAACCGGTTTAACCTACAGTTCCAGCCATGTCTATCTCATGAGATATAAAATCTTTACCCAATGAATTGGAGGTAGATATAGGTCTCACCCATCTTATAATGATACCATTCTTATGTGTGCCACAAAATCATAAACCATACATCATAGCATAAACCATGTAATAAAAATGGGAATATTAAACATCATGAAAACATAAAACAATTCATATAAGATAAAGAAAATTTATAAAAATATTTCCATTACAACATAATCAAATCAATTTAATAATAGGGATAGAAACAGAACCCTATATTATCTTATATGTAAAATAATTTTGACAAAACACTTGAACTCCATTCTTGAGGAAAATATCCTTGCTACTTCAAAAACATTTTTACTTTCTTAACATGTCATACAATTTTAAACTAAAAGACGTTGATTAAAAAAACATAAAAACTTGTAAAGGAATATTCTTGGAAATAATGTTTTAAAAATCCATTCATGTCGTATAAGTTAAAAAAACATTTTTCTCGTACTTTTGTCGGAAAAGTCAAAAAGTACCACGTACGAAAAACGACAAAAGATTCCTTTCATATATTTTACTAAAAACTCATTGAAGGTTAAAATTGGATTTAAAAAATTGTAGGTGGATGGAAATAATATTACATATTGTGGAATCATGGATGTGGATGATAAAATTCAACCCAGTAAATACCAAAGTATAAACAATCTCGGATAAAAATGAGATTGGGATATTTTCCATTACCATAGTTCCGATTTGCTTCATAAGTGCCTGAACCTCCTTTATAATTATTTAAATAATGTCATTGAATTATTCCAGAATCATACTCATTGTTATGATATCATATATGGTCATATTCTTAGATTATTATTAGTAATATTTCATTGCTACTTGTTATTCGGGTGTTTATTACTTTTTTTTGTTCTTATGCGTGTTTTGTCGAATAAATTATTATTCCTATATTTAGGTTATAAATACCTCACTTAAATAATGGTATTATTATACTATATACCATATTTATTCATTCAATTAATATATATAATCATTATTCAATGAAGATCTGGTAGAACGAATCGCATCACATCGTGGAGACAATATTCCGAACGTACGCACGAGCGATGATATTGTTCCCATGATCGTGGAATTGTATTGGAGTGTATGTATACAATTTCAGAATCAATACCACTTTACAATAGTAATATATAGTTATTTATTTTCACCATTATACCCATCCAAGTAAGGTGGTGGTGGAAAACAGATTACACCACGACGTGGAGACTGTATTCCATACGTACGCACGCGTGGTGATTTTGTTTTCTGTTGGATGGATAAGAGGTGAAATAGGGTTGTTTAATATTTATAATAACATATCATTATATGAGGGATACTCATGTTATTACCTCATAATGAAACAAATAAATAAGATAGAGTAGAAGAAGAATGGAACTTGAAGAAAACAGTAGAAGGTATTATCTCTTTCTCGAAGTGCCTCCTTTAAACATTCTTTTAAGGCACTAGAGTTTGTCTTCTGAGAATACCAGTACCTCTAGTAGGTTTCTAAGGAAGTGGGGAAGTGAAATGGGAAGGGGTTGGCCGAGCTTGAAGGAAACAATTGGTGTGTGGAAGAGAGGGAGGAGGTGCCCTTTTATAAGGGAGGAGAGGGGCACCTTTGGAAAGTGTGGAAATATTATTTTATTATAAACTTTTCATCAGTTTCAAAAGGTACAAAAATCATTATAGATGATTGTAAGATGACTCATAGTCGAAATAAAATCATCCAATCAGAATTGGACATGTTTTGGAAAATATTATAATCATTATAATCTTATTTATTTAAATCATTTATTAATGAGGTAAATACTTCATCATTATTGTGTCATAAATAATTTAATTTATTTGGTGACTAAAAATAATACAAAAATATCATTATGTAGGAAATATTGTTATATTTCCAATGAATATTTATAGTCGAAAATATAATTTATATAACCCCTTATAAAAATTAATTACAAAAATATTTTTGTTAATGTCAATTTTGTCTTTACATTAAATTAATTAATCCAAATTGTCATTGTCACTACCAAGTGGCTCAATGGGGTCCCAAAATAGACCCAAGGATGCCCATGGTCAGCCACTACTCATCAAATAAGGTTAGGACAAGAGTCAAGGTAATTTTGAATTATTATAATATTATTTTAACCTTGAATTACCCTATTTACCATTAACCATAGTAAATAAAAGTTACCGTAGTTACTATTAATAATATTAAAATAAATAAAAGCAACCTATTAACAAAATTTGGACCCACTGATTCAAAATATGGAATCCATTTTTCAAAATTCAAAACACAGAAGTTGCAGAAATTAATTTAAAATTAATCTCGTTGTTAAGAAAACGGGTTTTAAAAGTTATAACATTGCCAAAGATTGAAATGTTTTTACCTATGAATTCAATGTAAAATTAATGTTGATGAAATACATTATATTAAATGGTAAAAATATATTCTATTTATACTTTAAAAACATTCAATATTATAATTTAACCATATAAAGTATTGCGATGATAAAAGTTTTTTTAATTAAAATACAACGTGTTTTTATTATTCATTAAAATATGAATGTTATCAGAATAATATGAAAAAATTAATCCAAAGTAAATTTTTATATCTTGATTCTAAAGAGGAATTTTATTCTTTAAAATTGAACTTATAAACTTGTAAAAACTATATTTAATGTTGTTGCGCCATCAAAAGGCGGTAAAATGGCATTTTTTTTAAAAATACTTCGTTTATAAAAAAACTGATTTTTGTTTTCATACCTTATTATAGAAAATGTATAAGATGAATTAAAATGTTATAAAATTAAAAATTCAGATAATAATATTCATAATGGCTAATATTATAATATATCGTTGTTTAGTGAAGCTCGGTATTGCGTACGACGCAAGCTATCGAGGAAGGTCATGGTTGTGTGTAAAGCAAGCCAAGATAGTGTTGTGTGTAGTGAAAGATTACTTTGATGATTTCTATAACATAAAAACAAAATATTTCACTTAAAAGTCTCAGGTGTTACAGTGCATACATTTATATTAAAAGTGGAATATAGTTTTCGATTCCATAAGCTCTTATAGGGGTAGTGAGCGTTTTATAATTATAGGGAACTCACTTTAAAAACCCAGGTGCCATCTATATGAATCCCTTGTTTTTGTCTCCATGTGGTCTGATGTGTTGAGTTACATGATTTGGGAAAATAGTGTGCCAAAATTGCAAAGCTTCTCCTCATTCCAAAATTCTCATATTTCACTCCAATATGAACCTTAATTTAAAACCGAAAATAGATGTACTCAAATCCATGAAAAAGAGTACCATTTAACAAGCATAAGACATCTCTAGAATGGTTGGGATCATACAATGTCCCCCACCATATAACATATTTTCCTCGAGTTGTACATCCAAACACTTCTATGATCCTGAGTCAAGAAGATCAGGCTATTAAACAAGAATATCCATTTCTATCTCCCATTTTTTAAACTAAACACATACATGTTTCAACAATACATGAACTATCAGCATGTTATTTCTCATCAACACTTTTTCACCATAATCCAACACACGTATCAGAATCTCCCAAAGGATGCAGCTATTATTAACACCTCGCTCCGCACCTTAGGCATGTTATTTTTAATACCTTCTTCATTAAATTACCAAATATTGTGGATCACTGTCCACTCACCTATAGATCCCAATTAGTTGGAATGGATTTAGAATCCTCAAATTATTGTCAAATTTGAAACATTGAGTTTCTCCCATTTCTGGATTCCGTGAGAAACACCCTTAGAATTTTTTGACACTCAACCTCTATGGGATCATTACTCGGGTACAACTGGTGGTTCACCAGACACCATAAGGATTCACTATTAACACGATCCAAAGGCACAACCTTCAATAAGGACCCATATCCCACCATAAGAAATTCATAAGTCGATTGGTGTATAACCAATAAACTATTGGTGTACACAATATGATGTAAAGTTATATGTCATGATTATATCACGTTTGGAAGTACACTCGGATTTTCGCAGAAGAATACCATACTTTCTTACAATAATCCACACTAAGTGACCACCATTCACCCTAGGATATAGTACCCCCAAATCCTGCCACACGGTAAAAATTTAGGCATTATCACTACTCTTAACCATCATATGTTTAGGAAATTATTTACATATGGAATACTCATTTTCATATTTATGTTTTTCATTAGACAAAAATTTATTCTAATATGGAAACATTTTATAATTCCTAGTTTCATATTAGGAATGTTTTCTCGTTAATTTCACAAGAACGGAATACAAGTCCATGTTCAATAACTTACCAAAATCCCATTTTCAGCATCATTCCTATAAATGATGCATGTCACAAAGTAACCCAACATTCCTAGAATGATACTTGATTACTCAAATCTCATGCCTTACGGGGCTGCATGTCAAATATCAATTAATCTCAAAAAAAATTCTCAGGCTAAATCAAAATTGTGTCACCCACGGTGAAATAATATTCAATTTTACAAAAGAAAACATAAACAATAATCCCACCCTAGGTACTTCGCCTCTCCATTATAAATGGGTTAGAAACTCCCATGGATGAGATTATAACAAAGTATTGACTCTTCATAGTCTCTCGTGTACCTCACCTCAATAGTATGATAAAAAAACAAAATTACTATGATGTATATTTTTAGCATCCTGACATGGGTTCCACAGAGTAGTGCCCTGAGTAGGTCGGTAAAATGAACTCAAGGGATCCTTCTCATATGCTCGAGGATGCTGAATATTATTGAAGGTATAATATCAATCATGAAGAGACTACATCCTCTATAATCATAGTAATAGAAATATTAAATTAATCAATAAAAATAAAATAACATATAAACAATCCAATATCACAAGACTAAGCAATAAATACAATATTAAAACTGAATAGTAGATATTCCATGACAAAGTAGATTCTAAATTTTAAAATGTAAAATCAAAATTAAATACATTGAAAACGTCCTAGTGAGTCCCGAAGAATGGCCACATCCCTCATCCCTGATCCATCCCCAAATCAGCAATTTGACACATGTCTTTTACCCTTATTTATTCATGTAGACATGATGTTGATTCAGGAACAGATCAGGCAGCCTGAGTAGGGTGTGAGTCCAACTCAGTAGGCCCCCACCAATGCAATATAAAATAATAACTAGTCAATAACAACTGTATGAAATTGTATAAAGACATTATAAATGAAATAAATTAAATAGTTTACCCATATTAAATTATTATTTTTTTATTTTCATAAAACCTAGCTCCCCAAGGACCCCCAAACTCTCAATTCCTTATTCGGCTCTTGCTGGGGTATGAGATATCCCGTAGGGATATCAAATATCAGAATTAAATTTTTACCAATCATCATATCAATTCACATTATGATATTTTTATATATAAGACCATGTCTGACACATGATTATCACATTTGAATTCCATTATTTTAATTTATCATTTCAATTCAAAATATGGGAGTTTCATATAGAATATGCTATCACACACATGATTTTAACATATCAACTCCCTTGTTACGATTCATCAGTTTAAATATAACTATGGGCTTTTGATACATAATAAATTGTACCACACATGATTATTACATAAGAATTATATTGTCACCTTTCATAATTTCTTATCACAATATTTTATTTTTTATGTTGTAGACTGGGTCCACACACATGATTATAACATTAATTAATTCCTCAATTAATTAATCAAATTTAATAATTACATATACTAATCATTCAAGTAATTAATTCAACAATTAATTTATCAAATAAATTCTATTAATTAATTCATCAATTATATAATCATAGTAATAAATTAAATAACTCAAAAAATAATTATTCAATTCATAATATCAACGTTCGCTAATTATTGAACAATTAATTATTCTTATATAAAAATTTCAATATCCAATAATTAATTTGATTTTTTGTGATTCAAATTCACAATCCCAATATCCAATATAAAAATTAATTATTCAAATACAAAGTCTCAATATCCCAAAATTAATTAACCACGTAATTTTTTAGATTCATAATATCAATATCTCATATATAATTAAAAAATTTACTACTAAAATTCAGAATATCTATATCCCATTATTAATTCAACAATTTATCATTGAAATTCTAAAACTCAATATCACAAAACTAATTCAACAATTAAGTATTAAAATTTACAATCTCAACACACCATAATTAATTAAATATAAGTTATTGAAATTTACCATCTTCATATCCCGTAATTAAATACACAATTTTTAATTCAAATTCACAGTATCAATAACCCATAATTAATTCTATAATTATAAATTAAAATTCACAATATCAAAATCCAATATTTAATCCAACAATTAATTATTCAAATTCACAATATCAATATCAAATTATAAATTCAAAAACTAGTTATTCAAAATCTCAATATCAATGTCTCATCCTTAATTTAAATAAATTATATAAATTTACAACTTCAAGGTCCCATAATTAATTATATAATTAATTTTTCAAATTCATTATCTAAAGATCCCATAATTAATCAGACAATAAATTATTCAAATTCAATGACTCAAATAGAATAATTAATCATAATATTAATTATTAAAAATCACCCTTTCTATAATAATAATGATGTATTAATTAAGACAAAAAATAATTTTCCAACTCATAAATTCCATAATTATAATCATCATTTAATTAATCCCATAATTTATTAATTTAATTCATCAATCATAACATCACAACCATTAATTAATTAACCAATTAATTAATCCAGATATTAAATAATTCCATAATTAATTTATCAAATTCAATCCCTTAAATTAACTAATTGATTAATTTTTCATGTAAATTTCATTAATTTATTCAAAAATCAATTAATCATATTACATAAAATTAATTATTTCACCAACCAACTTCTCACATTAATTCCATTATTTAATTCCACAATTAAATAATCTCATTCGACCACTTGGATTAATTAGAAATTAATTGTTGATTCTAACTCAATTAGTTATTTCAAAAAATAATTAATCATATTCAATACCATGAATTAATTCCCCAATTAGTTGATCATGTAAAATCCACTACATAATTTCATAATTAATTAATCACAATTAATCTCATCAGTTAACTTAATAATTAATTGTTCATGTAAACTCCATCAATTACTTATATATTAATCTAATAATATGAAATCCATTAAATTATTTCACCAATTAATTTTTAGGACCCAATCTAATAATTTATTCAACAATTAATCATTCATATTCGATTCCATTAATTAATTTAGTAATTAATTCTTCCTTTCACGTCCATGAATGAAGTAAATATAATAATTAATCGCATTCAATTACTTCTATTAATTCACCATTTAATTGTTCACTAAAATCCCATAATTAATTACAAAATTAAATAATCACATTTAATCTCCTTAATCAATTCAATAATTAATTAATCCATTATTTAGATTAATTAATTCCAAATTTACTTAATCTATGTAAAAATATGAATGATCAAAAAAAATTACACAATTAATTATATCCAAATCCCAAAATATCAATATTATAATAATTAACTAAACAATTAATATTTCCTAATTCATAGATTCAAAACTCAAATAATTAACAAAACAATTATTTATTACTCAAATCATACATTTCCTATTTTCAAATAATTAATTCGATAATTAATTATTCTTGATTCATGATACATTAATTATTTATTTTATGAAATTAATTAATTCTATTAATAAAACCAATTTCCAAAAGAACTGAGAAAATTCTACTGTTAAATACACGTACCTAAAATCATGACTACTGGAATTGAATAAAATGCCTCATACCTCAATATTTTCATAACTCTCACCAATGGATTACTAAACTTTTTAGATGTGGATTAATCATGGATGTAGTGAAGAACACATTCTAAATTTGAAAATTAGATCACTGATCAAACGAATCATGTTCCAAAAAACCAGGATCAAGAATGAGAATCAATAATGAATGAACATCCATCCAAGGTTTGGATAAGAATAGAAATGATATGGGAAACCCAATTTGGAAGAGATTTTAAGTGGAGGGTATGTAAATATATCTAATATGATATTTTAATCACCAAGAATAGAGGTAGATAACCCTATGAATCAATCTGAGAGCGTCCAAAATCGGTAGGAATAATTAGGGGGTGACGGGGGGTAGATTTGGTGTTAATACATGGGATTGATTATTTTAATATATAATTTTTAGGTTACATAAAATCATGTGCATACATTATTGGGACAGGGAACTGAATTTTCCAAACTATGTACCTATTCTGGAGGGGGGTGCATAGTTTCTCTTTATAGGGTGCACAATTTGGATAACTGTAAACCAAACTTGAAAATCCCCTCTATTTGGGATCACATTGTCTATTGGAATGGGGTGCATGGATTGGGAAAAAAAATTATCCAACCATGCACAACCTCTCCTCAAACCAAAATTCTAAAATTTCATCTCAAACCCCACATAAAGTAACACCAAAAATAATTTTCTCAAAACCAAGAAAAATAGTACGTGTACAAAATCCCATGATATCTCCATAGTGGTCGGGATCAGACAAAAACTCATAAATTTATCTTTACTATTTTTGACCACCGAAATATTTAAAACATTTATCTATAGATCATCATCATCATTCTATTAATTATTGATCCTTTTCATAAAGGGTGGATTAGATGTTATTTCTCAAATGTAGGATTAATATCCTTTTATTATTCTTATATCAACAATATGAATCCCATATAACATTTCAACCCTTTAGATCTTCATAATGTATATAGTTATAGGGTTATTCCAACTCAAATCATGTGTAACATTATTTTCCATCTTAGGATTTTAATGGAGTGAAAATCATCCTCCTCGATCATATTTAAGAAACAATAAATGGTTATTATAAGGCCATTTCGTTTTAATATATAATTGTATCTTTTATGATTAATATATATCACACATATCCCCATAGAGATAATGATACCACATATTTTATTAAAGGATCATTTCTATAAATTCTATATCATGATCTATGTTGTTCTTCTATTATGTCATCAGATTGTAGAATGCATAGGCTATTACATCATTACAATTGATTACTAATGAACCAAACCCCTTTATGGATTCATTTATGTATATAATGAATCCATCCTAATGAGTGGGTAATGTGAGCACATGTGTAGTTAATGTCCTTATAGCATCACTATAAAACATTTATCTCATTATTTATTCCTGAAATATGTCACTTGCTTATAAGTTTACATGGTAAATTGGATTGACAATCATTATATTTTTATCATATATAAATGATTGATTCAGGTTAATCCTTGGAAACTATGGATATCCATCATTGAGTATTGTCTTGGACATTCTTAAATTGATTTTATTTTTTATGTATTGAAACATATTCCTTTTTTATTGGAGACATTCCCCTATAATGATACTTGATCCCACAAAAATGTTTATTTAATGTATGTCACATACATATTTTATTTCCTCATGGTCATTAGTATAATATTCAAATTCTTTTCAAGTTCCACCTTGAGTTTGGATAATATGATATTATCATAAAAAAATAATATAATATACTTGTTGAGGAAATAACTAAAGGATACATCCATCATGTTAATGAATATTTATATATAATTTATGAGTATATATAGAATCAGTATGACCTTATAGCTCCCATACCTTTAATAAAAATCAGTTTTGGTGATATCATTTATCTTGACCATTACATGATAGTATCAGGACTGAATAACCACTATAGATATATACTAGGCTAAAAATTGTTTATTGAAAAATTAATCAATACATGTAAGATGATACTTTTTCTTTATCAAGATCTTATTGACATCATTATAATCAATTACTAGAAGCATAGATCCATATTTTATCCTAATCAACAGGGTCAATGAACCCCATAGTATAGCATTTTAACATATGGACACATTATCTACATTCTCTCAAATTTTATTATTCAAAACATCAACATAAATAATAACCATTATTTTAAGAGTTTTGGATATTTTAAATGATCTAGGTATACGGCTGATTTAAATATGAACGTCATAGTAAAGAGGAAGACATATATTGTTTTGGGAAACATGTCAAAAAATTCCATTATAATGGTCGTGTAATCAAATATGATTTTTTTTCATTAGACCAAATCAGTTTTAAAGTATATTCATCCTCCTATGGAAAAAATATCCATTCCTAATTAGATTATATAAATGTATATTCAACTACATCATTTTACCTATATATAATATGATATGTATCATGATAGGGTGTGTGATTTCCTTCTTTGGGAAAATTATGGTTGCCATATTTATGGAAATTCAACCCATACCTCTATTATCATCAAATTGTAGATAATGTTTTTTTAATATCATTATTGGCATCATAAACCTACAAATTTTTATAGAATTTGAGCTATATTATTTGGATCCAAAATAATTTACATTTCAGTTTTCAGTGATGGATCTATATACATGATTTTTTGTACTCTATGAATATGTATTATAAACATGTATAATATGATATAAAGTATAAAACAATATTCAAAATTACTGTTATCTATCAATTAATTAATAGATATGACACGTATTTATACATCACTTTCTGGAACAACCATAGTAGTTGTGATTTAATATTATCACATGTACTATATTAGATATTGTTGGAACAAATTGTCTCTAACAATCAATTCATTAGGGATTTAGCTTTCAAAATACCCATGTTCCATGATGTTGAAACAAAGTAATATAATATGATGGTTTACTAGAACACATGTTTATTCTCTCACATATGTGGGTATCTAATTTGTTAAATCACTAGCTATGTGATATTCATCCCATGCCTAAATCATTTCCACACCCCTTTGGGCTATTTTGAGGATGCTTCACCCCCATATTTGTGAAATTATATGTTATGTTTTCTTCCCGCCATTAGACATTTCCACCATACATTATTAATTAATCATTACTTTTATATTTTTCTCCCCATAGAAACTTTGAGATTTCAAAATCACTATTTTGAATTTGAGGTAACATAAAAAATCATCATATTTGTTAAAGTTTTGAATATAAATTTCATATCACAGACTCAACTTCAACACACATGATAAGTGGTCATATTTACATTCATAGGTCATTAGAAGACACAAATCATATAATGAATTCACTATGAATATTTCATTATATTCCACGATTGGTAATTTTTTATTTTTAATGTGTGTAATGAAGACCCTCTCAATTTTATGTCAAAAATTGTTAGGAAAGTATTTATCAAAAAACATTTTTTATTTAAATTCCTACAACTATATTTCCTCAACCACTTATTTAGGCTACATAATATTAATGACTGTCCATCATTGATCATATTATAACTCAATGCAATAAATACCCACAATGATCAACACATTCATAGAGAATTAATGGACAGTAAAGAATGTTAGAATGGATTTGGCCAATTACATCATGATTAAGGGATTTGAAGATCCAATGGAAATCATTCAGCCTTACTATAAAATAAACTCAATTATATCAATAAATTTCATAGGTTTATTTTGGGCCTTCGATATAAATTATGTATTAGTTATATTATAGAGTCAATTCTAAATGTATTATAAAAAATAAATCTATTCTAAATTCATTTTGGTTTCAAATATTATTTGGGAAGTCATTACATTGTTTTTCATATGTGTTGTTGACTAAATTCTTCTTATCTTAATAAAATTTTATAAATAATGTAAATATTTGGATATATATATTTGAAATAATAATAACCTATTTGGGAACAATGGTCATTAAATGGATAACTCATAAATGAAATTTGTTACTTAACTTATTAATATCTTGGAAATAATTTAAATTATACATAATCTATTTCCTAAATTAAAATTCTATGTGAATTTTTATTTCCATAATAATTGTTCATAAAAAGAATGATATTTTATAAAATAATAAAGCATGGGAGTTTCAATATTGGATTATATGAAGTCTTGTTTTTATACACTAGGTTATAATAGAGTAAAAATCAATTCACCCATTATGGGGTCATTACGCATATGAAGCTATGTAGTAAAGCCGAATCAAATTATATAATTTTTTTAAAAAAATGCACTAAAAGATATTAAAAATTGAATCATACAAAATCGAAAAGTGGTGAATTTATAAAAATTATTCTGGAAAAGAGGGGTGAGATCAGTAGAAAGATTCTCTATATACATGCTATTACTGTCAACAACCATATTAGTGATAACATCCACAAAATATAACAATCCATTTTTTTATTACACCCAAATTCATGATTTATAATATAATGGTACATATTATTCCATCCTAAAATATTTTTAATCATACTTGTATCAGTTAATTGGTCCCACGTCATAATAGATAATAAATCTAATACAACATTACTAATTAGAAAATAAGAAAAATTCTCTTGTTATCTTTGGAACTTCATAAAATGCATGTGATAACATAAGGATGTACAAAAGAATGGGTTGAGATATCAAGACTAGTAAGGAAATTAACCAATCATGGTATAAGGTAATGTAGTACATGTGAACCAAGTGGTATATCATGTTATCATCAGTGGGTTAATAATAACAATCAAATATAAGTAATCATGAAATATCATGATAACATATAAAAAAAATTATAGTATTGATACAACAGAAATAATTTCATAGAGATAGGCCATGGATAACTATCAATAATAAATAACATGGTGGAAGGAGTTCCCTAATCTTTTAGATTTAATCTATAATATCTTTTGTGACATCTCAAGTGATTAAAACAACACCCAATGCACACGATCTCTATCAGGGTGCACTCATCATAATATGTACATAATCATCTCTTACAAAAGGATTATTCAACATAAAAAATATTTCATTATATTTTATCCTGGGTTAAATGATTATGTGTATAATAAATGTATTTATCTATCAACGAAGGATATGTACGCCTTGATTAAATACCTTTAGTGGGAATGCTAATAGGTATTCATAGTAAAAAAGATTGGCATGAAAAAAAATTTATGGATAATTTATATGGCATAACAAGGGTACCTGATAATTCATGGGATGGGATTAATAAGTTTTAATGGGTCTTATAATGACTTGGAAGGAATAAAGTTAGTAATATTTATATTTTTGAATATTATTCAACATTGAAAAATGAAAAAGACAAAAGATAAATAATGTGACTGAGTAATGAGGGGAAGGAGAATATATCTTACCATTACGTGTTGCTTCATTAGTGTTGGTAGAAGAATCATCAGAGATTGGGGGAACCGTGGGAATGAAAATGATAGGTATTGGAAGAGTAATTTAATTCTAAAATATTTCTAAGTACTAAAAATGGTATTTTCAGTTGGTTTATATACATAAATGGATAATAATTCTTTATTAATTTCCAAATATTATATTTTCAAATATATATGATAACGTAATCCAAAAAGATAATTCTCAGATGGTTTTCTCCATTATTTTATACAAAATTATAGTGGTTTTAAATAATTTATAGGGATACGAATAGAAATAAGTAAAATAAAACCCTGTTGGTTTGAAATTGACCAATGTTTATGAAATTTAATTGTGAAACCTCAAATTATAATTTAATTTTAATAGGATTCATTAAGAATCTATAAAATTAAACAAATAACCACAATTAAAATATTTTATATGGGAAATCATAAATTTCATGGATACCTTAAATGGAATATATTACAACAATTTTGGGTAATTTTGATTTAATAATACATGTGGTATATTTATATAATACTTAGTCATTAGCCAAAAATTTAGTAACATAGAAAATTATGAATAAATAATTAATGGTAAATGTAGACATTATTGTTCAAAAAAACCTTTATTTTATACATAACATTATCTATGCATGAGAATTTAAAACATTAAATCAAACTCCACTTTTTTAAAAAATATTATATTTAAAATAGTAACTGATTTCAGTCACTATTAAATTTGTTTTCTATTTAATAAATTTCTATTATCATTATTATTTAAGGAATATATTTTAATAATAATATTCTATTAAAAAATAATTTATTTCAAATATTCTTTATGGAATTCAAATTGCTGTATTGATTTAAAAATTTTATTTCAATTTAAAAGTATTTTTGTCATTGCATTGAGAACTAATTTTATGAAACATATTATCTAACAATTTTAATGTAATAATAAAAGGATAAATATAATAATTAATCAATTGGATATAAAATTAAAATTTTAAAATTTATACTATTTGGGTCATCATATATAATTGTTTTTGTAGATTTGAACTCCCTAAGGGTATTTTTCCGAGGGTGAAGTATTTTTAGTGTGGTTTGGAATACATGGTTTAAGGACCCCATCCCCAGTAGGCAAGAGTTGATGGTTACATTATTACATTGTTACTATGTACAATCAATAGTATCCTTATGTACTGAATAGTCTAATATCATTGAAAGACTATATATGAACCTATGTTTTATATTACAATTTTAAATGGAATACAATATAGTAATTCTATTAGAAACACCACTATTCACCAACATTATCCCAACATTTCAATTATAATGTAAAACTTATAATCAATGAGAAAACTAAAACATAATAAATGGTTGATCTCATATGATAAATAAGGGTAATAATACAGTTTAATATATCACAAATAATTATAAACAATAATGATAGGTGAGTAACGAAAAACACAATCCAATAAATCGTAATCATGAGTATAATATGGAAGGAGTAAAAGCTGATCATATACGTCCATATAAATAATCATTGGAGAATCAAAATGAAAAATGGATATTATAATATTTTAATAATCATATGTACAATTATTAACTAACCTCATAATTATATAATGAATAATTTCAGACATCATAGACATACCTTCAGGGATTTTTCCATGACACCATACCCAATCTGGTAAGACCTCATCCATTACACAAACTAGTTTGTCTCGTTGGACCTACCGATTAATGGGGTGATACTGCAAACCCCTACTATCACGTAATAAGTAAAATTAATTCCACTCCCTAATGGTGTGAAACATAATCATCATATAAATTAATATTGAAATTATAATATGAAATAACATTCCCTAATAATTAAACATAATCAAAAACCATCTAGGTTTATAAGACGAATAATATAAATATATCACATCAATGGTCAAATTTATTATAGAAAAAAATTATGTTTGATGGAACATAATATATAAACCTCAATTAATAATTATTCCCAAAATATTTGTTAACAATAATCAAAGTAAATTAATAAAATCATTGAGAAATTTTGGATAAAAACAACACATAACATAATAATAATTTTTTTCAACGTTACATAATTATTAAAGAAATAATATTAATTAATTATTATCTTATAAATTTGTAATTTATTACCCAATACATTATGGTTTCATTAATGAAATAAAAGATACAAATTCCATATAAGATAAAACTCATTCCATTTAAATATTGAAAAAATAATCATTAAACATAGAATTTTTAAGTATTTGTTTCAGCATTAACCTAATGAATAAATTGTTTATATTAGTAGTAAATAAAAATAAAACAATTAAAAATAATATATACTATAATAAAAATAATTTAAAAATATAATCATATAATGAAATAATCAATGGAAAATATTTTTAACAGAAACAGTGGAAATTGGATAAAGAATTCCCCTGCCACTTTTTAAATTGTGGAAATGTATGTATAATAAAATTAGATAATGTAATTTTAAAAATTTATTTAAAAGTGGATAAAAATATTCATCATATAATATATTATTTATAAGTATGTAAACCACACAATATAAATATGTTTTATCAAAGTAATATATTTCAAAGAAGTAAATGATAGAATAGAAACACATACCTTATGTCAAAAATATTTATTCACTTATACATAATATCCTATATAATCAAACATGATTAATAAATTACATATTTAGGAAACTATTATAAAATATTTTATTTATTATAATTTTATTAATTTCATTTATGTCCTTTTTAATTAGTTATACTATTTGTATTCATTTTTCTAAGAGCATTCATTTCATGGTTTTATGATCGATTACTTTGAGTTTAAATATTATAGTTGTTAAAAATTGAAATTAGTTATACATAAGTGAAACTATTAAGTATTTTTTAACATATTTATGGTTAAATGGTTGTATATATATTTTTATTATATAATATGACGAAGATTCATTAGTTAAAAGTTGAATACAATGTCTTAATTTTATTTGAGCAATTTGTATGACCATCACAGACTTGTATCATTTAAACTAATATTATTATTAAATTTATATTGATTTAATAACATTATATAACATAAAATATGTATATTAATATCTAATTTAACCATAATAATGGATTTATAACCATCTTTGAAGGCAGTAATGGAAGATGATAACTCATCATCCACGTTGGCGGTGAATCGACTAATCACGACTGATGTATTCATTCATAAAAAATATGAGATGAGAAGGTATTTGATGATTTATAACACATTATAATTATTATATTTTATTAAATAAATGATACATGATTTATCATTCCAATTTGGACAGGATAGGTAATGATAGGATGATAAAATAAAATAAATGTAAGAGAAATGAGTATTCTACCTGTTGAATATCATTTCTTTGGAAAACTCATTAGGATACATAGATTTGGTCTTTTGAAAAATACCATCATGTCATGGACATGGCTGTGAGTATTTGATATGGTATTGGGTTTTATTTAGAAAATATTTATTTTTTATATAGTGTGATTATTAGAGATGGTGAAGGGGTATTTATAACGGAGCAGAGGGGTGTTTTTTATTATTTTATTCATTCATTTATTATTTTGGCTCAAGACTATCAATAGTTTTGATTATTGTCTCTATATATAGTGTCTAGGGAATGTGATATTGCACAAATAGGTGCTTACATCATCAATTACTAAAGAATTCATGTATTTAACTTGTAATGTTAAAAACCATAAATTACTATATTTCATTATTCATCATAAATTCAAATATTTTAGAAAAAACCAAAACATTAACTCTAACAATTTGTCATATTTATATTTCAAAAATGGACTCCATTATATTAAAATAATATTCTAGATTTGAGAAATTTAATTTTTTTATAAAATCAACATTTATGAAAAAAATATCGAAGTTAATATTATAAATGATTTGACGACACATTGAATGATTAATTATGTTCTCATAAAATTATTTTATGATGATAATTCAAAAAAAATTATATATATATTTATGAAAATAAATTTATTTTAAATCATTTTATTAATTATATAGTTGTAGATAAACTTTTAATTTTCAAAAACTACCAACACTTAATAAATAATTTTTGAAACATTTACATATTCCATGGTGTTAATATTTAATATTTTCCTTTATGAGATACCAAAATTATAATTATACATTTATAGGTCATGTTATTATTCTATGCACTTGATTATTATTCTTAATGATCACTTTACTATTCCGCCGATAATTTTAATATTTTATGGTATATCACGGTTCGTTTAAGATCAATGTTGTGTGCCACATAAGCTATCGAATAATTTGAACTTATTTAAGAGGATACATATAATAAAATATTTGGGTTTTATATTATTCCATATTTTGAAAAATGAAATCCTTTTGATTTTCATGTGTATTATATTATAAACACTGATGGGTTGTTCATCTTCATAGAATCCTCTAGTTCCCATGTTACTTCTATCATTTTATGGTTTTTCCAAAGAAAATTTACTATTAAAGTTAAATGATTTCTCAATAAATTATCTCTACTATTAATAATCTCTATAGGGTCTTCGATGTAAGACAAACCAGGTTCCATATCTATTTCATCATATTTCAGTACATGTGTTTGTTCTGGCCTGTACTTCATTAACAAATAGATACAGAACACATTGTGTACTTTAGAAGGGCTAGGATTCATCACTAAATTGTAATATAGAATACCAATTATTTCTAGAATTTAAAATGATCTGATATTCAAAGGGCTCAGTTTTCCTTTATTACCTAAACATACTATATACTTCCTTAAATAAAAAATTAGAAAGACATGATCTCCCACATGAAACTCCAAATAATTTCTCTAGTAGTCAGCATAAATCATTCTCTTACCTTTAAATGATTTAAATATGCTTCAAAATTTGTTACTTTAGACATTGTCTCTATAATTTGTTCTGGTACAATATGGTTCCTCTCACCATTGTCATCCCAACATGTTGTAGTACAACATCACAAGCAATATAATGATTCATATTATGCCATTTTTAATACTAGAAATGAAATTATTATTTTTTAAAATTTCTACCAATGTCATAAAATGATGCCACATACCTTGAATGTGATGTGAGAAAGCTTTCAAAATTTCATTAGATGTTTTAAACATCCTTTCAAACTATCCATCTGTTTGAGGGTGATAATAATTATTCAAATAAGGCTCAGTATTTGATGCATTTTGAAGAATCTTCTAAACATTGTTGTCAAATGTGTATCATGATCATACATTTTAGATATAGTTTCACCATGAAGTATTAAAACAACCTTGATATATTGGAATACTAATAACTCTAATATAATATCCTACCTTATATAAATTATATAATCATATTTTTTATGATGATCAATAACTAACCATATTAAATTATACATTCTTTGATTATTTGGTAATCAAATATAAATATTCATAGTAATTTCATCACATTTCCTTATAAGAACATGTGGAAGCCACATGAATCCTCTAGAGTGTTTTCTTTGATAATCTTCTAACTGAAAAACTAAACATATTGATAGAAATCAGAAATTCCCCATATTATAATATCTTATAAAAAATGTTCCATAAAAAATATATACATCTTATTGATACTATGGTGTATAAAGAAATTATTGTTGTGAGAATCATCCAATAATTACATTTACATATCTAGTATAGAGGGAATAAAAAGTCTCTTCTAAAGTTTCAATCTTACATATTATAATATGATGTCTACCAACTACCCATGATTCAAAGTGTTAATTTTATTTTGAAAATTCTAATAATCATTATGGGAACTTTTTTTCTTTTTTAATGTTAATGTTTTGCAAACCATTTGAATGTTTCAGGGATGTTTTTCTTTCCTTGATAATTCTTATATCTATATTTACTGTATCTATTTACATATGATCCCTATCAATATTCATTTTTTTCATAAATCAAGGACCCTTTATTTTCAATGTATCTTCTATATTATTTTCATTCCCTGGTGGTAGTGTATGGACATTCATAATCCTCAAGTGGCTCGAGTCATCTCCTTTTTATCCTATTGAGGTCATTCTATGAGTTGATATATTTCAAACTCTTTTGATCTATATATATATTAAGAAGTTATAAATAGTAAAATTTTCTCCCTCTCAAAAAAAAATTAGAATATATGATCCCTGGAAATCATCTGTTTGAATATTTTTGTTCACCAGTTTAAGATTCCTTGATTCATAGGCAATTACTCTATAATTATCCATAAGTACGCAACTAATTATTTTCATTGATGATGCATAAAAAATAAAAAATATACCATTTTATGATGGAATATTCCACACCAAATAATTAACTAATCTTATGTTCAATTCAATAAACAACTCTTAAAATTATTTTTCCCAAATAATGTCAACCCCATTACGAATTAGATTGGTTTACATGTTAGGTAATTAGGAAAAAATATACATGAAAAACTTATAGTAACCTAATAAAAAAATTAAACTACATAACTTTTTTATGTTTCTAGGCTTTTTCCATTCCTATACAAGAATTTTTTTTCTTGGGTTCAACTGAGATTCCATCCATGATGACAATATGGCCCAGAAAAAAACTGTTTGAATCAATGATTCATGCATGATAAAAATTCTATATAAGTCATTTAATCTATGAGTATCTATAAAAATCCACAAGTGGTTGACATGGTCTATATAACATTTGAAAAAAATCAATATGTCAGTAGTAGTTACCAAAAAATATATCAATATTTTCAATGAAAACATCATTGATTAGATCCATAAAACCAATTGTAAATTAGTTTATCCAAATGTATTTTTTGTAAACACATAAATTCCACACCTTATTTCAAAAGATTTATTAGTAATATCATACTTATTTAAATGAAATTTATGATATCAATATTGAAGATAAATATTCAAAAAATAATTTAGGTTGTGAAAATTGTCAAATAAGACCTCAATAAAAGGAAGAGGATAATCCTTAATTATTATAATAAAATCGATCTCCAATATAGATAATGAACATCCTCATAGATCCATCTTTCTTCTTATAAAAAACTATCTGATGACCCCAAGGTGAAACAATAGGGAAAATAAAACCCTTACCACTCAATTCCAATAGTTGTTCCTTTAACTCTATTAACTAAATTGTGATCATTCTATAGGTATTATTTGACATAATTCTTGAATCAGGGATTAAAAAAATAGAAAACTATATATCATTCTCAATATTATTTCCATATAATTCTACTTGAAATACATCAATTTATTCCAATAAAATAGGTACATACCAAATCGGAATATCAACTATTTCATCAATTTTTTTATCTCCTTTTTTTCTCCATGAATAAAATTTATAAGAGTAGTTGTATATGATACTAGATATCATGTAGATGATGAAGTATACCATTTAAATATGTGACTCTTAATATATTCATAGTGAATAATAATTTCCATATCTTTTCAATAATTCTCTCATTATACATTGAAATAAATTTGATAGTAAAGATTATTTCAAAAACACCCATAATAAAGATAATAAAATTATTAATTAAAAAATATTTATTTGTAATAATAGGAACTGATTTTTAGATATTTTTTTCAAATATATAATCCACTAGGATTTTTGATTAAAATATAAAACGATTAAATGAATATTAAATATCTGATTTTTATATGCAACTGTGAAATTATTAAAGAATGTGTTGATCTGAAATCAAATAGAGAATTATCTTAATTTAAAAGATGATTAAAGTTTGTTCCACCACATCATTTGGTACATCCACCCCAAATGTTGGGACTACATAAGCAAGGAAATGTTCTCAAGGGATTTTTTGTGACATGTCACCTTGATATATAAGAAAATCATGTGTGTATTCCTATATCCTTATATGTATGAACGATTTTACATTGCTAATTTTTTTTTCAATAGATAACAATGGACAATTGGTCTTTTCTCCAAACATGTTATAAACTATCGTTCCCAATATGAATATACCATGGTGTTTCATTCCCAATTTATTTCATATTTGGAAGTTATATTATACTCTTATTCCCTTGTTTATTATTTTCTTTTATATGTTAATCAGTATCCCTATTCTAATGGTGTATCCCTTTAAAGACATGTCTACTCTAAAATTCTTACTCCATAATGATGGAACATGATATCATATCCCCGTATGATGAGAATGTTTTGGAGTTTAGTGAAATTAATTTATTTGGATTCAGACAATCAAATAAACGGTAAATATTTCATTTAGGATTATATATGTTGTATAAGGAATGAATTAATAACCATGTAAAGTTGGATTCATATATAGAAATGCTTCCATATTCATTTGGTCTCAGAGTTAATAATTTTCTCTCCATATATTTTTTATGTTTACATGGGAAATATTTTTCAAGAATTTTTTTCGTAAAATCAATCCATTAATTATTTTGACTTTTTTATTCTCTTTAACGATTTCAATTCATGGCCACCAGTGATACGCAATTCCAAGTAGATTATAATTTTCCATAACATTCATCTCCCATTCATTAAACCCCAAACAAAGAAATATATTTTGTACAGAACATATCAATTATTCAGCACCAAATGTGTTTTTAATCCCATTTCATTATAGTGTTTTTTCACATGAAGTGATCTAATATTTTTACACTGTATTGTGGATTAGCATGCTCTATTAATGTATTGTTATTTACCATAACACTGTTTAGTTTTCCCCATATATTTTAATTTATGAACCTCTAGTTACTTCACTATCTCCAAAATCATTATCTATCATATGAGGGAAATCCCTACTTGAAATACGTGTACTACAAAAATTTCAATCACATCTACTAGTTGTTGTTTTTAAATAATTTCATACACTTTATTAGATTATGAAAATTTAAAACTTTTAAAATAAATGAAAAATTTATGGGTAACTAATCATAAAATCATAATCTTGGTTACCTTTGAAATATTCTAAAAGTTAGGTATGTGTTTATATTTACCTGATTTATTTTCTTCCTGAATCTATTGTCTAAGGTTTCTACTAAAGCTGATCTGATAAAAATTGTAATAACCCCACCCCCAGTTGGAAAGAGTTGGTGGTTACTTAATTATATTTGTATAATGTAAAAGAGATTTCATTTCAAACCACTAAATAGTACAATAGCTTTGTAAATTGAGATAGAAACATAATTATTTCCTTATAACTTGAAATAGAATAGAAAATGAAAACTCCATTGGAATAATTAAAATTATACTTGATTATCTGTACATGTCAATCATAATATACATGTAGTATTCTTAGGAAAATTTGAACATAATAAAGGGGTGATAAGAGCTGCTCTGTAAGGGTAAGAATGCATGTCACGAAATCATAAACATACACAATAATTCATGGTGATTAATTGAAAACCCATTCCATTAAAACATTACCCTGAGCATAATATTGATGGAATAAAACCAAATAAATTTATTCCATATAAATAATCACATGATAATTAAGAAAAATCATTTATATTTTACTAGTAAAATCACATCATGGATTATGAATATCTAATCCCATGATGATAAAATGAACAATGTGGGACATTATAAACATACCATCGTAGATTCTGCCAATACACCATACATAATTAGGTAAGATATTTTCAAATACCAAAACTAGATTAACTAATGAGACATAATGATTCATCGTGGGGATATACCGAGCCCCAACTATAACATACTAAGTCCAATGCATTCCACATATAAAATATCTTGAGCATAAAAACAATAAAAAATTTATATTCAAACTATTGTATGAAATAACATTCCCCAAATAATAAACATAATCATAGACCATCTAGTGTAATATGACAAATGGCATAAAAATAGAGCATCAACAGTAAAAATGATCATAAAATTCATTACATTAAGGTAGAGGATATCATAACAGATCCAACCCAATTAAGAATATTATCTAATAAATTGTGTTGAAATTTAAAAAACAAATCCAATAAAATCATTGAAAATATACTTTGATAATCACCACATCAACTTGATGTCATTTATTTAAAATACGTTCAATTATAAGAGATTTTTTTTTAAAAATAACCTTATAAAATTTTAAAGTATTAAAGAATAAGTTAAGGAATCATAAAATTAATAAAATAATATCATGTAATATATTTTAAAAATACCTTTTAAAATTTTAAAAAATAACCATTTGAAACTTTATTTTTAAAAGAATGTGTGAGAATTAAAAAAATAAATAGATTATGTGTATCAATTATAAATAAACATAAAATTAGTTTAAATAAAACATAATATAATTCTAATTCATTTCACACATAATTATAGTACGATATAATAATTAGATTACAATTATTGCTCAATCAATGGAAATTGGGTAATAAATTCCCTTACCACATTGTAAATAATAGAACCATATGAACCATAAAATTAATCATCATTAAATGAAACATTGAATTCTATGAGGATAAAAATATTCATGAAATTATATATCAATGGTAAATATTTACACTCCTCAAAATAAATAATTTCTGAATTAGGAATATATTTATCATAGATGTAAAAGTGAGATGAGAAACACATATCTTATATACAAGTGTATTTTTTAATTGTACATAGTTTCCTTGATAATAAAGTTTGATTCAGTAATTACTTAATTCACAATTTCATATACATATATATGATTTATAATAACATTATTATGTTCATTTAGGGAATTTTAGATGAGTTATGATGCCTAATTCCATTTTTCTTAGAGAATTCATTTCATGGTTGTATGGTCGACTACATTGAGTATAACTATGGGAGTTATTGTAAAATAGAAATAATATATCCATAAGTGAAATTATTTTGTATTTATGAACATAAAAAATATATAAATTGTCTAATATATCATTTGTTTATATGGTGTGAGGATGATTCTTTAGATAAAATGTTGATGCAATTGACATAATTTGTTTGGTAGTTTTTACTTCCATCCCAGAGTTGTGTTATTTAATTTAATGTTATGTTTAAATATATTGGTACTAGAAGATGATATAACATATAATATTTATATTAGAATATTATATTACCATAAAATAGTTTTATGATATGACTTGAATGTTTTGATTGAAAATGAAAATTGAACATCCACGAAGGTGGTGGATCAACAAATCAAAGTAGATGTTATAATTTTAAAAATTAAAGTATAGGTTAAGTGATTTTAGGATGGATAATAAAATAGAAAAATAAAATTATATTACAAATATTATCTATGTTTTATCATGAAAATTTGGATAATGGAGTTGAGGACATGATAAGGAATGAAAATAAATTAATGGAGAAAGAAAGAGGATTTTACCTCTTGACTATTATCTCCTTAAGAACCTCTTAAAAATTTGGATTTTCCAATTTGGTAATACCATAAGTTCATGGGTTTAAGAATTATTTTAGGTAAGGGAATTTAAAATAATTTTGTAAATATTCAAGGCTCATATTGTGTGATAATAATGGGTGGTGAATGGTGGTATCTAGATGGGAGGAGATGAGTGTTTTTTAATTTTATTCCTTTAATTTTAATTTTACTCTAGAATATAATTTTTTTTCCTAATTTGAGTAGTTATAGAAAGTAGTTCACGTTATTTACAAATAATATGTTCTTGTATCATCAATGACTCAAAAATACATGTAATTTAAAAATAATGTTAAATACTATAATGTATAGTATTTCTCTAATCATTAAAATTTTATATTTCTAAAAAGTCCCTAAAAAATTTACCCAATCCTTTTTAAATGTATATATTTACAAAATGAGATCCATTTTCTGATAATAGTTTTCAACATATGAGAAATTTATTTTTTAAAAAAATTATTAATATTTATTCACAAAAAATTAGTTTGAATATTAAAACTAATTTTACAAAACATTGAAAAAAAAATATTTAGTCTCCACAAATTATATTATAATTATAATTACAATGAATTTAAATTTAGGAATCTATTTAATGAAAAAATTTAAATCATTAGCTTAATTATAAAATTATAATCATGAATTTATATTTAAAAAAATACCGACAATGAATTTATCATTTTGAAAACATGTATTTATTTCATCAATGAAAAAATATATAATGTTTTCATTAATGAGATACCTAAATATTATTTATAATTTCATACATGAGATAATTATTCTAATATCTGGATTAGTATTACTAATTTTCCATATAACATTCAAATGGTCATGTTAATATTAAATAACATATCATAGTTTGTTTAATCTTTGTGTTCTGTGAAATGTATACAATCAAATAAATTAAATTTATTTAATAAGATATATTCTATAAAATATTTGGGTGTTATACATGGTTTGGACTATGACCTCGACGATCAAAAACTAATCCTATAAATAGTTTAATTAATGTTTTTTTTATTTTTTTCATCGACGTTCTCTTGCAAATATTCTATTGATGAAAAATACTCTTGAAGCATGATAAGTGTGCTTCACTAAGAATGATCCTACTAGTTATGGATATTTATTCTTCCAAAATTAATAATTGAAATTTCTCAAAACCCTTTTTATATACTATTCATTTTATAACTATTCAACTACTATATTATCAATGGTTATGTTGATTAATGGAATTTTAAATTTGATTTAACACATCCATGGTAAAAGTAACCAAAATATTCCATGTTCTTTCTATAAAATCATTTATAAGTAAATAATATACACATTTATAAAGGTATTTTAATTTATATATTTCAGGATCATTAAATGATGGTTTAATAGAAATTATCAGAATCTATAAAAAACCTTTTAATTGAAACGTTAATTTTATTGTTAAATCACATAATAATTCTTTTAAACAAATATAATTATCATCTCTTATGAGAAAAATATATTCATGAAAAATAAATTGAATTCCTAGAAAATTTATCTTGGTTCCTTTTGGATAGCATCTTTATAGAATCATAACAAGAACCCTTGAATTCCATATAATCTACTTGGATAAGTCCTACATAATTCGTTGGAGAACATTGTCATTGATAAATACTATGGAGAGTATTATAAAGACCAATAATTATCATGATCAATGTATAAGAACCATAAAATATATAATTAAAATAAAATATTTCATTTAAATAATAAATTCACATACAATATTTTGGTCAAAACATATGCCAAAGCACATTCTGAAATTATAAAAAAACCCAAATCATTTTCCTTCGAAAAAAATTAAACATATTTTTCAAAAAGACTTTAAATTGGGATATTAATTTGAAAAAACATTAAAATATATATATTAATTTTTTATTAGTTTTTTTTGTAATTGTGTGAAATTATTATAGAACCATACATATTAAAAAATATTCATTTACATTCTTGTAAAAATTATAAAAATAAAAATTTTAATATCTGTTTAAAATTATAAATTTACTACCATCGTAAAGAATGTAAATGATGGGTTGTGATTAATTTGTAACTAAATTTGTTAATATTTATAAAATACATGAATCATTTCATAGATCATGGATATGGAGGGAAAATATAATAAATTCTTTTAGACTATTAAAATAATGTTTTAATGAAATAATCACTTATTATATATCCATAATTTTCCACATAAATTAATTAAACATAGTCTAATAAACTAGAATTAGTTATTTAAGCTCATAAGGATAAATTTATGGTTTCTTCAATTATCATTTTATATTTTATTAAATTTCATTTCATCACTGTAATATATACTCAATCGAATAATTGGTGTTAGACATTTTGAGGACATTCGGTCCATAATTCAAAATACTATATTAGTAGGTTTTTATATACTAGTAGGGGAATTTTTCAATAATCTATATTCAAATATAAAAAAAATTAATTTTTTAAAATAGAATACAATTTTTGATCTTTCCATGAACATAAATCATAAAAAACACAATACATCAACTTGTGAGGTTATAATCTACACATAAACTATATCGATGTTTTAACATTTTTTTGAATGGAAAATATATAAATTAAATAAATTAAAATAATATAAGATTCATTATAATGTTATAGAAATAATTTACCTTCATTAAATAGATCATCATTACAAACCATAAGATACAACACTGAAAAATGAAGGACATTACTATGTGGATATGGTATTTTGTAAGTAAACAATTGTGTATATTATGATTATATATATTAGAATAGTATAAACATAGGAGATATATTATTTTTAAATAATATTAAAAATATAATGATTTTATTATATATACTTTTAGACAATCATAATATATATCATTTAATTTATTTTATGAGAATCAAAATACATCAGTTCGCAATGTCATAGTCTACAGATACGCATGATTGATGTTTTCATCTTACATTTGATAGAAAATGGTTATGAATAAATGTATTTCATTAATATAATAACATATAAATATATGGTTCATATAAATTTTATTATATTATAATGGTCCTTATACAATCAAAGGATGTAGATTATGATGAAAATGATAACAATCAGTTGAGATGATTACCTTCCCATTAAAAAAATTCCTTAGAATCACACCTTAATGATTATATAGATGGTATCCTAAGATGACCAAAACCACTATATTGTTTTCAAAAGAGTTAATAATAGGTTTTGGTTGATTTTTTCCCTACTAAGTCTCCCATGATGTTTTATGAATAATGGCTAGGTACTTTCCTTTGACAACATAGAATAGATTCACCCTTGAAATTTCATATATTACTAAATTATTATTATGTTATTTATTATGAAGTGGGGTAAAATTGAAAACTAAGGTTATAATATACATATAAGATTATATCCTCCTGTAATATAGAAATTAATTAGGTTGAGGTGATTTTTTAATCACTATCAGCTATTTGTTATGCATATTTTAACCATATTTAATGATTATAGTGATACAAATATTTTTATAAATCATGGTTCAAGAAAGATATGATATATTGAAACATGTCTCATAATTATAAAATGAGTGATAATATAGACTATATACCATTACATAGGACAATTTTTTTTATTGATTTTAGATCATTAAATAATAAAATATAAAATATAGAATAACAATAATATCACTTTATTAACTTTTACTTTATTTATATTCTTTAAAAATAATGAATATTTTTAATTTTTATTTGAACATTTAACACATCATTGATATATTATATGTTCATGCATGTGATTCCATGTATTTTTTGATTGATTGGAACTACCCTCATGTTTTGCTAAAATTTTTATAAGTTTAATTGTTTAGTTTTGTTCAATTACATGTTTTAATCTTGTTTTATATCTTATTTAATTTAATTTTATATTTATTAGAGAATGTTTAACTTTGATTATATCACGATATTAATTTTGAAAATGTTCACTGGTTTTCAACTTTTTAGTTTTTTTAAAACATGCTCTACATGTTTTTTTTTCTTAGGAAAAATAAGTAATTTGGAATTGTAAAATATCATTTTGACATATTTTTAATACTCTAATACCTTAAATATAGTATTCCTATATATCTTATTTAGATATCCACATAGTGAAATGAAATCCATATATTTAATTTTTTATCCACATAGTAATTTTTCTAGTCTCAGTTTTCCACTAAATTTTTATTAGATCACTAGCAAAATAAATCAAAATTCTGGGGTTAGTTTTTTGGAATGATATAATGATTTTATAATTTTAATTACAATACATCAGATTCTGAATAGATATCTATATTGGTTATAGTGTGTATCTCATGAGGGGGTGAATTGGGTACCAAACAAAAATTTCTGTCTAAAATGGATTATTTGGAAATCCACCAAATACTTCTATACATCGCAGGTTATGAAAATTAGTTGTATGATATAGATATTTATATTTATAAATATTTTTCTAAATATTTATTAGGACTATGTTTTATAAAATAAAATATTATTATTTCAATTTTAATAAGTTTACATGATCAAAATAATATATGAAAACAAACTATAATAAATTATCAAAGTATATATTTTTTTAATGTTAAAATAGTTTTCAATTTTAAAGTAAAAGTAAAGTAAAACAAAATTAAATAAAAAAAGTTTAAATGATTAATATAAGATGTTCATTATCATGTTAAGACTTCTTCCACTCATCTTGGTGAGCACATTACACCAGTAAATTTATATAAATAGAAAACTGATCAACAACTTGGGTCAGGTTTTTACAATAGTTCACAACTATCTTGGTCACACATAATTTATTCCACTATTAATTGTCGAAGTAAAAAAAACATGCCACTCAAGGAACACATTCACTCATATCCATAGTAAAATACTTGATGGAATGATCTTGAAAAGATATTGAGTGTCTTTCAATTAATCACATGATACATTGTGCAAATGTTAAACAATGTATATCACACACTATTGACAAATTTATAAATACAAACAATACAAATAAATCAATAATAGTAGAGTTTATAAATTCCATGTCTAATGAAATACATCCAGGTAATCTTTATTTGATTCTACAATGAAACTTTATTTTGTTTCTCTAAAAAAACATTATGAAAAGTGACTGTCATGGACTCTTGTCCAATAACTGAAGAAAGTCACTGTATGCGATAGTACGATTTAGCTTCCCAGTTGAATGATTGAAATTGGTTCAGATATCTGTATGTTCAAGAATTATGAGATCTCATATTAGTATCATTTTACTACATTCACTACTTTATCAAAAATGTATACATGTATTTTTTCTCTTGACATCTGCACGAGGGAGTGTGGTCCACTTTTATCAGGAGCAGTAATGAGAATATCAAAAAAACCTACATATTATTACTTCATGGCCTAAATCTATCATTAGTTAAATGTATTAATCATTTCGGAGACAATTATTAAAATAGTAAATGGAATTAACTTCAAAAAATATATTCATTAGAATAATGTAATTCAAAAAAGATAATTGAAAAAGAAAAGTAGCAGAGGCTCCGTCTGGTGGAATCAGACATGAGGTATATCAATACATGTATATAAAACATATCCATAATTCCACTACACATAAGGGATCACTAAATTTGGTGTATAATACGGGAGTATATGGTCTAACAATGTCATATACTTAGCTAAATCTCTGCAACACTTGTGGCATCATAACTAGCACTATTTGTTTTGGAGGTCTGAGTTATAACTATGTCTCAAACCTAACAAAATATCTATGTTTGTGGTATGCCCTTGGAAATTCTTCATCTATTGGTATATAGTACATAGAAAAATTAATGTTCTGCTGTAATGAAATCTAGATGTTCTATTGACTAATAGTGTCTCACACATTGTTAATTCTATAGTCCAATGGTTAGATTCTCTAGTAGGGAGATATTCTAGAGGTAGCATACTCAGAATGTTATATTTATATGTCGGTGAGTTATAGAAAATGGTGTCTCGAGGTGGTGGTACAAACTTGAATAGTGTCTCACACATAGTCAATTTCAGAACCTATCTCATAATATTATATTCTTAAATAAAACATGAAACTCATTAGGATCATTAGAATCCAGATTTTGTGATCATTATAAATAATAGGTGAATAATCCTTCAAATCCTAAATAAGGTTTTCAGTTCCTAAATTATTTCTATCTAATTTATATATTTTTCTATATTTTTATCCTATTTTTTATTATAAAATGTGTTATATATATATGAGGTTATTTTTTATTATTTACAAATTATATCAAATTGTCTATGTGAAATTCAAAATGAATAATTTACAATTCATCATTTTACTATTTTATTTTTTATATATGAATGTTGAGAAATAAATATGTTTAAATTTTTCTAGAATTGAATACATGAGGAATTCCCCTACATGAGTGACTTTCCTCCATGAGATATTCGAATACATGAGAAAATTTCCAACATGATGAATTATCTTATGTGATTTCTAATGAGAAATTTCATACACAGTAAATCCCTTTAATATTAATTTCACTTATATTGAAAAATGACTACATGATAAACTACTAAGTAAAAATCTCATAAATACTTTCATAGATAAAAACATTCTCTGTTAATACTTCCATTCATATAATATTATGACGCATGTTCATTTGACTTGTTTAAAATTTAATAAATTATTAATAAAATCAAATTTATTATTTAGAACCTATGTGAGGTATTTTAAATATATTGAACATGTTATTATGATGATCAAAGTTTATTTTATTCTCATAAATAAACATACATCTTTAAACTAAAATAACATTTTTATTATTTTATGTTGTCTTCATAAATATAATGTTCTATAATAATAATAGTTTATAATAATATAATTCAAACTTCTTTAAAATTTTATATTGTACTATTATTAATATTGGATATTATCTGCATAGTTGTTACTAATTTATTGTAATTTCTTTCTGAAAACTATATTTAAAATTATATAATGAATTATTCATGGGATTTATCATTGACCTATAATTATGGATAAAATTTATTATTTTCATTGGTTATTTCAAATTGGATATTATTATTGTTCATTATTTTAAATAATGGTCATGAGTTGTCTTATTTTTAAGTAATGATAATTTCTCTCTCTAATAATACAATGATATTAATGTTTAATATTTCTTTATTTTTTAGTGAAAATATATTTGTATTTAATGGAACATAGGATGATTTGAACATAAAAATAGTGAATGATAGATAATAATGATAATAGGAAATCTCATTCATTCATACTTCATTGACAATAATGTAATTCTATTCTAAATTGTTTTAATTATTTTTGATGGTTTCCAAAGAGATAAAAAATCTGCATTGACTTTATTCTCATTGAAGAGAAATACAGTGTCATTTATAGATTAATTGAACATTATCATTCTATAAAATTCTAATGGATTTCATCAACTATTTCATTTATAATATACTTTTTATAACTCCCAAGCAGTAATATAGTTGTTATATTTATTCTTTTGGGTTGTGTAGAGTTGTTTTTTCTTTTTTGAATTCACCCATAATTTTACACCATTTATAAAAAGTAGTATGTGGTTGTTCTATATTACTAAAAGTAAGTTCATTTTTTATAATTACTAGAAAAAATCATAAAAAATAGGATAAGGCTACTCTTTGTTATAATACAAGATTTCTGTCTACTCTCACAAAAGGATGTGTGTGTAGGTTTGGGGATACACCATATAATGTACTGGGTTGGTATTGGGCAATTGTAAAGAGATGGATTTAGATTTCTTCGTTGTATAATAATCTCTCTCCCTACTTATATTTAATATTTGGTTCCATAGTCCATTATTTAGTTTGTGAAAAGTATATATAGGTCATTTAAATTTAAACATGTATAAAAATTACTTTTATTATTCTCTTTATTTTATTACATACTCTCCTCATACATCAAATATTCTTATTCTGTTAATAATGAATACTTTAATGATTTTAAAATACCAAATTAGGGAATTAATATTTAGTAATTATGATAATTTTAATAAAGGCATATCAAAACTATACTCTTTTACCTCTACAATCTTCACAACTTACCTTTCAATTAGTGTCAAATTTTATCCTCTTTTAAATATACAAATCTTTGTTATTATTATTATTTCATTTTCTATGATAACATGTATCATAGATCTTAATAGGAACATGAAAATATATATTTTAGCAAGGAAAACCAAGTATATTAAATTCTTGAATCTAATGAGACAAAATCATTTTAATTTAAGTGATTATATATATTTGAAAGGAATAATCAACTTATTCTTGAAATGTATAAGTATTTAACATTAGAAAATCAGGGCTAGACCTTATAAAATAAATGAAATAAAGTACAAAACTATAATGTGAAATTATGCTATAAAACATGTATTAAATTACATGGAAATGAATTATCTTTTGGGAACTCTTGGTAGAATCAATTATAATAATTTATCTTCAGTTAAAACATATTCAAATACTTGGATGGAATTAAAAGTCACTCGTCATGGAACTAAAATTATATACTAAAGTAAACATGGAATTCACAATGGTGAATTTCAAGACATTGTAATATATGATCAGGAATGTAGGAATGTTAATATCAATATATTCACTATGATTTTGAAAAATATGGTTAAACATGGTGAAACCACGAAGAATTAAGTACGGATAGGAAGAATACATTTAAAATTCACGAATAAGAGAAATTCATATGATTTTTCCATTGAAAAAAGAAATGATTTTTATGAATACTCTCCAAATGAGTTTAATAGATATATTTTTCACTATGATCTTGAGTTGACGTACAATTATCTTTTACATATAAAAAATAAAGGGAGATTCTTTTAAAACAAATATAGTTCCACTATATCTTGTAGTCATTACTCATATTCTTCTAAATTAGAGAAGGATATTGATCTAAGTATTGTTTCAAGAGTAATTTGAGGGATCATAAATAAAAATAATTGTACCAATAAAGGTGAAGTAAATATTAAAAGATAAAATAATTATTTCTAAATAAAAGAAACTAAAGGTTAATAAACAAATATTTTTATGATTGAACGAAATATGGGAAAGCAAAATAAGAGTTTCTGAAGTTGAAATAAGATGGTGAATATAATATGTAAAAAAAGGAAATCAAAATTGATTATCATGCTGGTTGGAGTTATAATGAAGAATCAAACACCAATATATAATTTTTATGTGACAAAAAGACAAGTAACCTTTCTTTGATAGAAACATATTCTCATGTAATAAATCTTATTGATGATATATAAAAATTTTAAGGTTTATGTTTAACTAAAAAACATTTAAGGTTATTTTTTCTTATTTTTAATATTATGATTTTAAATAATCATCCATTTCTGATAATTAAAATAATTTAGTTAAATTTGTGATGAATTTATATTGTAAATATAAAATAAATCTTAAAAATATAAAAATTCTATTGTGGAATATAATAAGGATTATAAATAACAAAAATATTAATTCATAAGAAGAAAAGTTTAAAAATTTTATTTGGGAGTTTAATAATTAATTGGGAAAATTTTATATTATAGTAAATAATAATTATATTATTTAAAAGAAAAACACTATATGGGAAATTATTCTTTATCAAAAAAATATAAATTTTATTATGATCAAGATATTTTTCACAGAGAAAATGTGATTCTAAAAATTTATATTAAATATTTGAAAGAAATAGTATCTAATTTTAATCATGGATAAGAATATTATAGTAATATTGTATCAATTAAAATTTTAAATAATGATAAATTTTATTGGTTATCATTATCCAATTCCAATGATGTACAAAACCACATTTTAAAAAATATACATATTGATGTTTTTTATAAATACTTGTTTAAAATGACAATTTCAGGTATATTATACCGATTAATGTTCAATAAGGTTATAAAAATATCTTTGTATTATTAGAGATTATATCTTATATCTTTTATTTTCTTGTGTAACTAATAGTAAATGAATTAATTTTTCATAGCTGCTAATTTTTTTTTATTTCTAACCCATTGGACTCAAAATAGCATGGGTACAAAAAGTGGTTGTTTATTATTGGTATGGAATGTTATAAATTTACATCAATATATATTTAAATGGTGTATACTCTACAAATGAAGCAAAAATTTAGGGGAATATAATTTATTTAATTTTTCATTTCTTTCATGGAGATAATTGTCATTTATCAATCATTTAATGAATCTGTTTTATAGTATTATGATTACATGTGTTTTGTGAGATTTTGAGTATGATTATATGATTAAATATTATGATTTATATGAAATATATGGGATCTAAAATATGTTTTATAGATTATTATTATTTTATTTTTTTACATATTGTTTCATTATATTAATATTTTAAAACATCTCTTTCATCCTCGATAATGTAAATGTTATATTTAAGCCTTTTTTTAAAAAATGATTATGTTATACTTTATTTCTCATTTTCTCCTGAAACAAATATTTTGAAATTATGTTCAGTTTATTTAGTTAAATGTTTTATGTATTTAAAATAGAAAATAAGATTATTATTTTTCTTTAAAATAATTGATTAAAAAATATAAAAATTTCATAAACAAGAATTTTTTTCGTTATTGATGTCTGGATGTGTATTAAAAAAATTGGGGAGATTGTTCTTTGTTAGAGTTCTTGTATTATTGTTTTTATTTATTTAATATCTTCTCAAGTTTTCTTAATATTATCATATGAATTAATGTTTAATTATGTTCAAATACATGATTTAATATTTTTTGATAAATATTAAATTTTAGTTTTATATTAACTAAATTACGTTTAACAATGATTATATCATACAATCAATTTATTAAAGTCCGTTATATTTCATGTTTTGTCAATTAAAATCGTATTTTATAATATTTACTTTGAGTTCCTAGGATAAATAATTAATTCTAAATAATTTAATATAATTTAGACATGTTTTGTAGTTTTCCCAGAATATAATTACATTGTTCACACATAGAAATTTTGTCAATCCACGTATCCCAATGAAAAACATATAGAAAATTTTATCAGCCACATGTGTGTTTTTTTCATTTCCTCTTCACATATGTACTTTTACTATATCTCAGGCTAAAAATATCTAAATTGAGTGATTATTTATTTAAAAATATAATAATTTTTCAGAAATCTATTTACATGATATAAACATCTTAATCAATAAATTTCATGTCATATATTATGTTTATACTCATACTAATATTTATCTCTAATTTATACTATTTTATAGATTAGTTTTTCATTTTTTTTATATATTGGGTTATATATTTCCTATTATAGTGATTCTTTTTTATTTATAATTATAATGGAATTTTATAATTAAAATTAATAAGAACCAAAATCTAATTCTTCATTTTATTAGGTACTTTTTATTCATATTTTTTAGAAATTTAAATGTTATCACCTTTTTAGAATTTTATACATGATAGATTTTTTTATGTGAGAAATTTGATTACTTGATAAATTCAAATATGTGAGAAAATCTCATATGTGATGAATTATCTTATGTGATTCCATTATAATAAATTCATATTTAGTAAATAACTTAAATGATAAATTTGATTATATAGAAAAATTCTTGTATTTAAAACACATGAGAGATAATATATTTCATGAATTATATCATGAAAATATGATTTATTTGGTGTTTTATATCAATATATTTATTTAAATCATGATCAATTATCTTATTTAATATTTTTTAATAAATTAAAAAATTTAAATTAATTATTTAAAAACTATTTGATATGTTTTTTATTATTTTTAACATGTTTTTTATGGTGATTTAGGGTTTTTTTATTATCACGCAAAAATAATAAAACATGAAACTCAGAAATTAATTTTTTTACTGTATATTATTTTATCAAATATTATTATTTCAAAATTCATATTAGTTGACATTAATTTCATTTTATTTTTTTAATATGATTAATGTGGTGTTATGATTTTCTTATATTCTCCACATATTTACTACTCATTTTTAATATATTTTTTTGAATTTATTAACTCAAATTCAATTATATGATTTTAACTAGATTCATATTTGAACTATTATTATGATGAATATTTAAATTATAGGACCAGTTATTTCAAATTGGTTTTAATTAATCTTCATTTTTATAATTTGTTTTCATGAGTTGTGAGATTATTATTAAATGATAATTTCTCCCACCCAATCGTATAATCTAGAATTATTTATTTTGTTTAATTAATGTTTTTAAACATTTTATTGTTGTATGTAGTCCAAATATATTTAAATTTAAATTACATTATGGTTCTCATAAAATAAATGAAATTACATGATAGTTTTTGATGATATACATAAGAAAATTACCGTATATAACAATAAGGACACATTCTTGTGTCTTTATAAAAGAATTATCATTACTATAATAATATAGATATTTTAAATTTTTTAGTTTTATATAATTACTTCATATCCCATATATACAAATACTTATATTACAAGTTGTACAGTTCAGAATAGTATCCATTTTTACAAATTAAAGAAACTTTTAAAAATATGATTTGTTTCCATATCACATCTCTAAAACTTTGATATTGGCCTCTTCCTTATCCCTATTCATTCTTATATCCCTATAGAAAACATTATATAATTTTGGATGAGGAAAAAAACATTGTTTGGGATATAAATTATAATAATGAATCCTATTTTCTCTTGAAAATAATTCATTTAATAATAAATTATTTTAAGGATCCAAATTGACATTTTTTACCAAAGTAAATTACCTTTACAACACAAATATTTTTACACAACCTTTCAAAAAAGATATTAAGGAAAAATAAAGCACATAAAGGATCCGTTTAATACCTGATATTCTCATAATATCTTAATCATATGGTAATACCTTTCACCATTAAGATGTAGTAAATACTTTCCATTTAAAAAAATATAATTGCCAACCCTTTGTGATCATAAGATTACTATAAACCCCATCGAAAGAATAGATAACACATAAAAGTATGTTTTGGAATAATTACACTTTTCATTATTATAAATTGAATAACCAGGTTTTCAACTTCCATATAGAATATTCTTAAAAATTTAATTAACATATGGCCTACTTCCATACCCAATGTATTAGATCGCTATCACAAACCCACCCAACATTCACGTATCATAGAACTAGTCAGAATTGGTTTATAATGAAATCATGTATTATTATTTTATAGAATCATAGCATAATCCCAACATATAAAAGATATATATTTTCCACATTTCACTAAAAAATCATTTTAACTTATAATAAAACAGTGAAAATTATTGAAATAATCAATCTTGTTTCAAAAACCATTTTTAATAAAAAATACCTGAAAAATGAGAAAAGCGTTTTAATTTAATAAATATTGTAATCTTTAAATGTATAATAGAAATAAAATGGCAATAACAACTGTATAAAATAAATTTTCATCATGTCCATTAAAAATTTGATATCCATTGTTATTTTTCACGAAGTGTTCAATATAAAACCACAGTAAATAGTTATTTTTTTAAACAATTGAATAAAATTTAATGAAGTAATAAAATATCATTTATAATAATAAAATATTATTTTATATAACAATATAATATAATATCTTGTATATTTTAATGAAATAAATTATCTTGAAGATAAATCTTCGACCATTAAAATGATGATTTTAAAATATGTTAGTCCCATATGACTTTAAGAAATTTGCATTATAAGCCATGTTAAGGAATAAAATTTATCCAAACATTAAGTAGAATGATAATAAATAAATTAATGATATTATATTTCAAATGGGATGTATATAAACCTCCTAAAATAATTTTTTATTATAATATAAAAACATGCCTTGATGAAAAGGGATTGAGACGAAGTGCCCTTCCTTTAGTCTGACTTGTCACGTGTGTCACTATGATCTGAAAAAAAATATGCAAATAATTGACTTTATTGAGAAATTTTTTTAATTTTATTATTACTATTGTTTCCCATATTTTAATGTTATATACAACTACTTAATAAATTAAGTTAACACTAGATGAACTGAACATATTCCGCATATATACCTAAAAGACTATAGTTTGTTAACTAGGTCAAAGAAATGAATATTTCAAAAAACTAAAAAATATTAATAATTATCATATAATAATATTAGTTATTAAATTTTACGTATATATGTCATTCATTTTGATGTGGTAATTAAAAAATGAAGACTCACATCACTTTGAGGAGTCGGTAGTCCACATGTCCATAAAGAAGGTTATCACATTTTCAGTGTATCAAAAGGTAAGAAATAAAATAATATATTATGTTAATATAAAGATAATTTTTTTATTAAAATAATACTTATTTTATGTATATAAAATATATATTTATTACAAATTATTAATATATTCCATGTAAATTGTGAATGAATCATAATATTTTGAGGAGGAGGTAGTCCACACATCCTCAAACGATTTTTCGTATTACCACAAAATTTAAAGTATAAAGGTATATTTTATATAGTATGTATTAGATCATAAATATGTTATTAATATCATAAATATAGTATATAATAGTATCTTCTCTTGTAATATCACACATTATAGATGTAAATGGGATAACAAACGACATTGGTTGGTTGGGTGGTAGTCCACCATACACATGAACAATGATTGGGTATCCCATTTGATGTATATTTTTAAATTTATTGGTCATTTCATAAATAGAAATACATTTTAAAATATTTAAGATACATATTAAATTATATAACAATTATATAACTATAAAATAATGTGTTCAAGAATCCATGAAAATAAAAGTGATTGTTGATGAATGTTATATCTTCATTTGGTGGCATTGTTTTGTTTACACCGAAGGACTTCCCTGGATGGATTTCAGAAAAAAAAGTAAGGATTATATGATAAGATTCATGAATATGGGATGATATTTTTTATGTATCATATACTCCAATGATCTTCAGATGTGTGAGGAGTGGAGGATTGGTTGTGAGAATTCATAAGTGGGGAAAGGACACAATTGTCATTTTTGAATATAAGATAGGTAAACTCATGTTTTTAACTAATAATGGTATTATATAACACAGAAAATCAGATCATATAGATTAAATGGTCAATTAATTTATATTAAATGGTCTTTGAAATACTTTCACGTTCATTTGGCCCCTTAATATTACTGTTTAAAGACAATGAAGTTTCATTTTGACCTTAATTGTTGTAATAAATTTTTATTGACATCCTAATATTTTTATTCAGAAACAAAGTGGAAAATAATAGAAAATATGAATTATTATGATTAAAAATATTTAATCCATTTTATAAATTCAATATAATACGGTTTCTAAAATTAACATAAAATTATTCCCACAAATGGGACGTAATAACTGGGTTTTATAGTAGAAATGTTCAAATGTTGGAAATATTTTTGAATTGAATTTCAATGTTAACTTGATTTCAATAACCCACACTCGATTTATTGATGTATTTTTGAACTTAAAATACTATAAATATATTTATAAAAAAATTTATCTCTATAAATAAATTATAATAAAATGTATTTTTCAATTAAAATTCAGTGTTTTCACTATTCGTCAAAAAAAATTAATCTTGTCAGAAAAATACCAAATTTCTCCCATGGTAAAATTTGATATTAAGATTTAAAAAATTATATTTATTTTTTCAAATAATATTTATTAATGTGTAGAAATTAATATTTAAAATCACTTTTCCATTAAAAAGCACTAAAATAAGGATTTAGAACAAAATTGTTTTTAATTGTAAAATGATATTTATTCTTATCCTATACCAATCAAATATATAGGATGACAATAAAAAATTATAAATTTTTTTAAAAATAATATAGTTATTCCTATTGAAAAAATTAAAATAATTTTTAGCAATAACTATAATATAAAATTATAACATTGATAATATATTATTGTTCGGTACAACCCAATCATGCAAGAAATGCAGTTTTTCAAATAAAATCCTTGTTTAGTATTGTATAAATAATTTATCATATCATCCATTATAATTAAAAATTACTATATAATTCATGTATTCTAATAAATAGGAAAAATTATTATTCAATCATTTCCATGGGTTTTACATTTACCCCCCCCCCCCCTATTCGAAATTGCATCCATGAAATATTATTCACATAAGGAAAATGTTGGGGAATCCTTACCTCATATAAGTTTCATATTCCCATGATGATTATTCTACTATATGGTATTTCTATTAAACGATAACCTGGTTAATTTCTAGATTCTATAGTACAAGATCACTATAGTCAATAATATAAACTATTTTTTCCTCATAAGAATGGTTCTCTTCCATGAAATCTACATCAAACATGAGATTTCAGGATATTCCCACCCTTTAACTCCTAAATGGTAGACTCCATGTTCATGTTCCTCCTCTTATGATTTCCCCATGTCTATGTTTTTTAGGCTGATGCTGGCATCCCACTACGGGGGGCTCTATTCTTGCATTCACGTTGCTGAATAAAAAATGGTTGTATCTGCCTAGCCATGTAACATTGAACTCTCATAGCCTTATCTAGCACCCCATTATAGGTAATAATACAAAAAGAGGATACATATGTATGGAGACCTTACATTCTCATATGTCGATATGGAATTCCCCAAATGGATATTCCCAAGGAGGGGAGCATTTCATCCTTTTTAGAGGATGTAGAGTTGTACTAGCGGAATTGATTGAGGACATTCTTAGAGAGTTTCATACATTCTATTTGGAGGTACAATCTAGTGTGATGATGATGTTCTAGCACCACGGAAATTAGTTTTTGGGATAGGGATGAAGACTATAATGAGCCGTTGGAAATTTTATTCTGTAAAATGGTGAATACATCTCAAGTATGAGGAAGGGGACAATGACATCCTTTAGGTCTCACCTTGATAAGTGTTACAATGATTTGGCTGGGGAAGAATGCTATATCCAAGATACATTGACCGTTGTCAATTTTTGAGTGGAGTTGGTGTGTAGGCATACAACCTAGCTCTACCATCCTAGTTTCACTGGTTGAATGATGTCTTCCACATGTCATATCTAGGGAGGTACATGCGAGATCCATCACAAATCATAGACTGGGTGAGCTATATGTTAACGATGTGTTGAATTTTGAGGAATACTCAATGGAGATCGAGGATCAATAGGAGGGGATTCTATGTGGGTGCACTATTCCTGTAATATGCATTCTTTGGCATCCTGATAATCTCTAATAGAGCACTTTGTTGTGCGAGGCACAGATTTTTGCTTAGTGCCGTAAAATTTCTATTTTTACCCGTTGTTTTGGCTTTTAGGGATGGAATTTCGTAAGGTGGGGATTATGTAATGACTCCAATTTAATATGGAATTATTCTTATAAATTAATTGAGAAAATTCTGGGACCAGTCACTGAGATGGTGTGAGATTTTATTGCCGGGTGGACCTGGAACAATACTATGACCAATGTTATGTTTGTAAAATAGTGCACAATTGGTTATTCATTATATCCACGAATTACTTCTAAATGGGTTCTCAGAGAAAAACTATAAGGTCACTAATGCTTTTAGAGAAACAAAATTACCTTAGGTGGTGCCTAACATTGACTGACATAGGTTGACATTGAATATTAGAATTTAGATGTAACCACAAATAAAATATTTTAATAAAAATATTTAATTTGATTCAAATGATTTTTTAATTTTAATGAAACCCTTTGATAGGAATTGAACATTATAATATCAACCATATAATTCATCTGATTCATGGAAGTGACCTCTCTGAATGACAGACATTGGTGGATCGAGTATCGATAATGACACAGACACCCATTCTTCTTTAACGACTCACCCAAAAACGATGTAGGGTGTTGGATCTATTAGTGATTTCCATTTCATTTTTATATTAAAATGAGGAATGCAGACCAACCCAAAAATAGGTTGATCCGCTATTTGTCTATTCCAATGGGATTGATAAATTGTTCCAGGGATTCAAAAGGGGGATTGATATTTCTGATTTTTTTTCTTTTCCTTTTCTAATCCTCATAACATGAAATGATCAAGGATGAAATCATTAAATATGTTATTCATTATTTGAGTGTTCAATTTGTTCTTTTTGTAACTATTCTTAGAATTCTACACCGTTGGACCCTCATGGTCATGATGAAATTTGTCGGGAGGCTCTGAATGAGATTATGCCAGGAAAGTACTAGAAAGATAGATCAATTCTCATAGTAGTGAAGTCCATGACCCTAGGATCATGTTTGTGGATCGGATTCGAAAAACATATCACTAGAACAATGGGGTGACCTATAGAACCATGGTTGTTGGTGGTTGTACGAAGATTCACATAGCGGAACCCATATAACAGTATAGTGTAGGATGATTGTTTCCTCTAGTGGTGACTATGGGGGAAGGTGGTGGCATCCATGTAATGTGGAGCCTTCAGAAACAGAAGACATGGGTAATGATTTGGGGTCGTACTGGTCATCTAGGACGTGACTCAAATCCATGTCTAAGGAACCAGTAGAATAATGACACTTGGAATGTCGAGGAGGCGGGCCGCCTGCATGAAATGTGGCATGGATCCGCGTTGACTTTGGGACATGGGGGAGCCAAGTGGTCAGGGCTGAGATATTGGACTAGGGGGAACAGCTAGGGTGGGTGGTTTCTAGAAGAGTAAATAGAAAGGACACATGCAGGATAAACAAGGTTGTTTGGGATGCTCTAGTGGCCTAGTGGGTAGGACCCAGTGGCCTAGTAGCCCAAATCCAATCAGCCCAGTAGACTGAACCAAACCCTATTGGGTCGACGGTCAGGTTCTGTTGGGTCCGACATGTTGGTTCGGACCCGACTCAGACCCGGGTCGAGTCATTTTAAATAAATGGCTATATCTATCAAACCGAGATTCATTCTGATGATCTATTTGCAGCATTAGGACCCCTTTTATGAGAAAATAATACATAGATACTCTATGTGAGTCATTTTAAATGTTGGAATAAAAATGTTTTGCTTCAAGAGTAGGTTCAACCGATACATGTGCTCTATGAGCAGAATCCTACAATTGGTTGTGACATGAAGATTGCACGACCTGGGGGTTTCATTATCCATCAATGCTCTGTGCACCATCAATTCTTCATACTCCATCGATGCTCTATCCACCATGGACACACCGTGCACCATCGACACTCAGTGTGCCATCAATACGCTGTGTTCCATCGACGCTCTATGCACCATCAGAAGATTGTGCTATATTAATGCTACGTTCACCATAATAACATCGTGCATCATTGACACTCTATGTGTTAGGTAAATTGAGATATATGTACACTAAAAATGAAACTCAATATCTTCTTTCATTAGACTAATACGTATGTGAGCAGAATGTACTTCTGGTATTTCATTGTGTTATACATCGTGTATTTAATTTTGGAATACATATTGTTTTTAATTTTTGAATACATCACGTGATTCATTTTGGTATAAATAGTGTGTTTATTAGTGGTATTACTTTGTAGTTTTTATGTGTCCTTCATAGTATTTCATTACTCACCCATACACATGCATTACTAGAATGAGTCATGTCTTGTGTAGACGATCAATTATTTGACCGAGCACTATATAGAAAAGGACTATCTAGTTCTTAGACTGATCATGCATATGAATTTTTCTTCATTTTCATGGGACAACTATTATACACCTACACTTCTGGTGCAATTTTCTACACATGAGTTTCAGAAACTTCTACATTCAATTTTGCATACTCTCATTTTAGTGGGATCGTATTTTTTCCATTTATACTTTTTAGTTTTCTTACTATCATACTATGTGGTAGGTATCATAGTATATTCATTCATTATTTACATACAGTTTTTACATATCATCTTTTTGTTCTTGGAGATGTGTGTGTGTCTTTAGGTATATAGGAAGGTGCCTCCCATTTGAGGGATATTCCTACTATGTTCTAGCTACTAGCCACTGGTCTATTGGAGGCATACTTGAAGTAGTCACGAAATGACCACCATGGTAATGGTTCATGATAGAGGGATTGGTGGTGCTATTATGTCGAACCTCCTCCAAATCCTTCTATTATGACCCATCCCAGAGGTTCCCAGGTCACGACTACACCCATGACCATCTCCGATAGGCTAAGGGCTAGTGACTAGCACTGGGTTGGCATATCCCTCAAATGGGATGCATTTTACTATGTACCTGTACACAGACAAACATCTATAATCCCAAAATGCTGAAATTTAAAAAAACTAAGTACATAATTCATTCATACACTAAGATACCAACCATATTGTTTGAAATTATGAAAAATGAAATGTATATAGGGTCGGAATACAAGACCACAAATGGAGAGTCTACCAAAGTGAATTCACATGTTCCTAAAACTCATTCGTAGTAAACCCTATGTGAAGGGTAGATGTAGGACATCTTTTTGAAGCCGTATAATAACGCCCAATCATCTTTATCACTCCATGAACCACCTATTAATACACCACATAGAACTCCCTCAAAGCATTGATCTTCTGCCCAAAACATAACAAGAGCGATAAATGCCTGTGTAGGGGTCAGTAAAACAATATTAAGTATGGAACCCCAAAAACAAAAGAGAATATCACTAAAATTTCATTATATATACCATAAATAAAGACATGAAGTATACCTCAACAAAATACATGATGTATACCACAATGAAATACATGAAGTATCCCACAATGAAATACACGATGTATACTCAGGTCCCACCTGTATAAGTGAAAATAATGAAGAAAAGATTTTTTAGTTGAAGTCCCCAAATCTCATAGTTTCCATGACACATGATGTGTCGTTGAAGCATAGATCATCGATGGTGCATAAAGATTGGATGTGGCATGGAGCATCGATGAAGAATGGAGAGTCAATGGCCCATAGAGAATCAACGGTGCATATATAATTGATGGGGCATGTAGTATTGATGGAAAACATATACTCTGTAGTGCACAGAGTGTTGATAGGTCATGTATCCCCCAAGTCATGTAGTCACCAAGTCACAGCCAGCCGCATGATTCTTCTCATAGCGAACATATTCCAGGAGAACCTACTCTTCCAGCCAAATGTTTTTATTTCAACATCCACAAAGACTAATTAAGTGTATCTTAAAAGGAACATCTCATTTCAAGGGTCCCAACACTATAAACAGATTGTCAAATGAAAATCTATTTTTAATGATATGGATATTTCTATAAAATGGTCTAACCCTAGCTTTGTCTGGGTCTTAACCAAACCATCCAAGTCTGAACCCTTGGGATGATTGGACCCAGGCTACTGGGGGACACCCACTGGGCCACTAAAGCATCCTGGCCACCCAAGGCTAGCCCGAATTCAATGGGTCGGGTTGTTCCGCCAGACGCTGCCCAGCTTATCTGCAATACCATAGTCAATGCGGTCCACACTAAACATGTGTTTCCCCCCATGTGTCCAGGTCAACATGGAAATTTTTTTCTTTTCACATTTCTAGATTTCCAAATCTACATTCCCCACATATTACATTTTGGACTCCTCCAACATGGCTTTAATCCACATTCCATCTCTCTTCCATGACACCCATTCACCGCCCACAGCTTATGTCGCCGCGGGCTTCACATGATTTACTAGTCGTGGCCTGCCCCTACGGTCACTGCCATTATTGGCCCCCATTCTATAGGTATCCAAAATTTCTCTGGTGTTTCATTTTTTGAAATAGATCCCTATCTGTGATCATTGGTCCATGACCTTCACTACTATGGGATTAGATCCATCATTATATCACTCTGGGGACTTGATCGCACTCAAAGACACCATGAAAATTGTACCATGACCATGAGGGTCCAAAGATGAATAAAGACAACCACATGGATATGAAGAACGCATATAATTCCCAAAAAAAATACATCTTGTCATTGTCCATGTTGACTATGATCCATTCTTGTTTGGAGGATTAACAAACAAGAAGAAAAATTAATCGTAGAGATCTATCTCCCTTTTTAAACCCGGCAAAAATATATCCATCCTAGAAGAATAGATGAACCATGGATCAACATGATTGTGAGTTGGTCCACATTTTTTAGTTGAATATATAAATGTAAAAGAAATCACAAACAAATCATACACCATACCTTATGGTTGGATCAATCATTGACAAATAATAGATGTTTGTGTCTTCATCTATCCACGATCCCCAAGTGTTCATCATTAAGATAGTTTCCATCCACACCTTAGAGGAATTCTGGGATATGGTGATAACGTTGAATTCCTAAAAAAGTATTCATTAAAAATAAAAACTCTTTTACCTCAAATAAAATATTTTCATTGAAATATGTTTATGACGTTTAAATAAAAATTATAGAATTCATAGTTGATTCATTCTTGATGATGTTAGGCACCACATATTCTCTATTATAAACGCAATGGTTTCCTTAGATTTAAGATCTTGGCACCTGTTTAGAAGTGATTATTCCTTAAATGAAAAACCACCTTTTCACTTTATTAAAAATATAATATTATTCATCGTATAGTTCAGTGGAATCCTGGCCTCATAAAACCATATTGTCTGAACACCTGGTCATAGAATATTCACAATTAATTTATAAAAATAAAACTAGAGAAGGCCTAAGTAATTAATTGAGATAAATCTGGTATATACTTCTTTAATATTTACATAGGATAAACACTAAGTAATATTAACTCGGTAGGAAACCGATCGAATATTATCTATGATTTAATTTATTTCTAATGATCTGTGGTCTCAGATTCAACTTCTTAAAAAACGGCACACTTCTCATTGGCCAAATATTTAGAATGAAGTGAGCACCTATGTTGAAAAAAAATTCTTTCCTCTAGTAATTCACATAACATTTCCTCCTCCTCCGAGCTATAATCTTGAATTGTGAAATATAGATAATTTATCTAATATTTTCTCTAAATACATTATACACATAATCATCATTTCCCCTAAATCATCCCAAAATTAGGGTGTCCAACACCTCATTCCATATAATTTCTCAAATTATGTCATCTACTTACTGGAATGAAAACTATTATTATATGAAAAATGAGACAAAAAAATATTTCAAGCAAAACATACTTAGTAATATATTGAGATAAAACTAAGAATATCATCCAAAGGATGAATCATCCATGGGATGAATCATCCAATCATACTACCGATTGAATTGAGGATGAAAAAATTTACTGAATTTTAATTCATTAATTAATGAATTTTAATGTCCATTAAAAATTTTAGATATGGTTTTGGGATCATAGTATGATACAATGGAGAGTGGAATTCCATGTAAACTTAATATTTCCTTTAGATATAGTCATAAAAGCTGAACTAAATATATTTTATCTCTAATTCGAAGTTAATTTGTAAATTTGGTTTATTGGTCGAAATGAACCAAAATTTCATTATTACCATGGGAATTATTTGGAAATCAAAACATGAGTACCATTTATATATCCTCCCATTTCCACTTAAGAATTTAGAATGGTTGGGAAATAACATTTGTTAAATTTAATTCTCTTTTATCATAATGATATATCAACTACATAATGGTGGATTCATTAACATCTATTTTTATTCCATCCCACAAACTATACTCATATTTGTATCTATATAAATATTTTTTCTCTGGATGAAACAAAAACAAAGAAACATGATCCACAGTCAATTACACCTTCCCAAACATGGATTCACATGGGACATGTTTTCTTTTCAAAAGCAGTAAAATTCCTTCTATATAAATATTAAAATAAATAATCCTATCCTTTTTAATAAATTCTACTATATCTAGTAATGATTCATCCCTATTCAATGATTTGTTAATTATTTCTAAGTAATATGATTGTACTAAAATATAAACCAAAATAATTTTCTTCCCTGCATCTAAAAATTCTACAAAAAAAATTATCAAATCAAAAACCCAAGGGTAACAATCTAAATATAACATGGTCAATGTAGATTTTTTTTACTCAAGGAATCACCCATCTTGTTTATATTTTTAGGGTAATAATGATTCATTTAATCATATCCATTGATAGGTTCTAAAAATTTTCTCTATATAATGTTTTTTAATGAATATATAATTTAAACATTGATAATCCGTATATATTACACTCCTTAATAAATAAAATTTCTACATCCATGTTTTTAAGGAAAAAATATTTGTTAATTCAAGATCATTTGTAGGATAATTTATCTAATTATTTTTCAACTAATGTGAAGAATAATTAATTACATAGTCATTCTACATAGTGGCACAACTATTACCTTTTAATCATTGATTAGTGTATATGAATGATTAACCATTTATAGAAGAAAATTTTAAAATATTAACATTGTCAAATATCAATTCCTGTTCTTGAAAAAAAAAATCATATTCTACTATCCAGATGAACTAAACTCATTTTTATGTTAACATAGTATGTGGGACAGACAATAAAACAATGTTTTTAAAAAAATTATATAATAACCAGCAAATATAATAAAACTACACATCTTTTTTTAATATCAGGTCTTGGAAAATCTCTAAAAAATATTTTTTATAAATTTAATCATTTAGGAAATCTTATTAAATAATATTCCAAATGGATGAAATTTATTACCACAAAATTTTACTATTACTAAAATTTCTATATAGTTTCTTATATTATAATTCTTTTAAAAATCTTTATGTGACTTTCTTATTCTCCCTTTCATTTAGAATATACCAAAATAGTGTATAAAAACAAAAATAAAAAATGATCCCAAAACTGATCGAAGACTATATTCATAAGATTCATAAATATAGTATATCCATTAGAAATCCCACTAGAAATAAACATAGACCCATGATTACCACATCTCATATGAAATTATATATTAGTAATGTATTCCTCCATCATCATCAATAGTTTGTACCAAACCTCAAATTAAGTTAAAAAAATAATAAAATCCCAAGTGTTAATAAAAAAATCATCGATATAATTAAAATGATAGTTTTTTTTTAATATTTATGTTTTTTAATTCTTTGTAATCAAGGTGATGTCTCATGGAACAATAAATCATTATAAAAAAGAAAATAGGAGCACCCCAAGTTGAACATCTAGGTCGAATGAAATAGTTATATCTTAACTCTTGCAATTTATTTTTCAATTCAAAAAGGCCTATTTGATCCATTCAATAATAAATTTTAGAATTATGATTAGTATCAGGAACTAAATCTATAAAATATTCAAAATCTCTGTTATGAATAACACTAGGTAATTTATCAAAAAAACATAAGTAAATTTATTCACTATTAGGATGACACGTATAAAAATTATGTCTTTCCTTTCAATAACATTATTTAGATAACATTATCTTTAATATTTAATTAGTTCCACATCATATATTGCTGTCAAAAATTATATGTAACCAATGAATGAAACATTCATGGAATTAACACCGATTTTAGTATGATAAACTGAAAATCAATCCATACACTAAACTATATCAAATATCACTATGTTCATTTCAACAAAATATATATTAAAGAACATCACAAAAATGATAATAAAAAATTTTATATAAATCATGTCACATTAATACATATTCCTAGTGCTTAATAATTTATATATTCTATTAATGAGGATATATTCTCAATTTTCATGAAAATTTCTCATAAATGAAAGAATGTGATAATCTAGATTCTAAAAGAGTATTTGGATAATTCTAATAAACCGGTAAGATAATTTATACCACTTCATTTGATGGCCTAAAAATTTAAAAGTCTTTGACTTTTCAGTCCATTCCATTAGGGTTTTATATCATTAAAAGTGTTCGGAGTATTATCATATGGAATTTGGAGAAGTTTGGTTGATAAATACTATAAGAAGCAAGATAACACATCGTGAAACTGGATTACATGGCATAAAATCTCTTTTCACAGTTTCTCATGGAGGTGTCATGATGTGTAATATTTTAGGGTAAGAAAAATAAATAAAATATAGAGGTGACATAGTGTTTTGCTGAAACCAATAACCATGTATTACATGACCTCAAATTATATTACGTGTTGTCTCATACCCATATCATGTGCAGATTGAAAATAAATTTTTGGATGACACCTCATTCATTCAGACATGGTTTCCCTTTTCCTCCCATTTTGGGAAAACCCTAGGCACCTCAAAATTTTCAACATTCCCTTTCCCACCTTCTTATATTAGTCTATGCTAGTGTATCTTTTTTGGTGCTCTCTTGTCGATATATGCTTAGTTATCTTAACATTATCATCCTATTTCTTCTGTATGTATCTCAGGGATCCATTGTGGTGGCGTATATTTGGTAATTGGATGTTTTGGGTTATGTTTAGACAGATCTGTAGTGTGGTGTAGGTTTATCCTTCGTCGTTATGGGGTGCTTGTGGTTATTGAGTGTTATTACTTTCCCTATGGTGAACAATAATTACAATGCATCCTTAAGGTTGGATTTCCATGGTTTGTCATTATTGTGCATCATACATGAGGGGTTTTACTTCTTATTACGAAAATATAATGCTTCTTCAAACCTAATTGAATATAATGAATCATTTGTTTGAAATTTAGGGGAAAATGGGGTTATTCATTTTCTTTTACAACATTGATTTCATTTTTGATCTTTTAATTGATCAAGCATCATGCTCCAAAAAAGGTGTGGCCATTGCTGGCTTTGATTTCACACTAAATATAATATTGAATGCAAGTTTTTTCTTATTGGTATGAAACATATATATATATAATGTATTAATATTGTATATTTATCTATGGAATGGATACCCTAGGATCATAAAATTTATGTGATAACTATAGAATTAAAATGTTTATTTAAACGCTGGATTCCTTTTTAAATTTTGAATTTTTGGTTTTCCCTGCCATGTGTGGTGATGTGATGTATGTGTTGGCCTGTTTTGGTTGGTGTTATAGTTTGGTTATCAACACAGATGGGTATTATTGTATAGATTTAGTGGGGTGAGGGAATCTCATGTTTATTGATTTATTGATTGTGTAATGGAAGAGATTATTTGTATAGAGAGGCTATGAAACCTATTTTGTTGTTTTGTGTTATTGACTGGGGTTCTGAGATGGGAGTTGGTTTTGATGATGAGTGAGTTTATTGGGATGAGTTTGAAGAAGGATGGTAGTTATGAGTGTGGGTAATTATTTCATAGTATCTTCATGAGTTGCATAATGAAAAATTTTCCCTATATCTAGATATCGATATATGATATATGGTGAATGGGTGTTCAATGTAGAAGAAAGGTTAACTCCCTTTATATTATAATGGAATTTCACTTTCTAAAATCTATGTTTCTTATAGTGTGTTATTCTTCGTTGTATCTCAGGTAGTGATAGAATAAATAAATTATATATTAACTAATCCTAGAATATCATGGGTGGGTTTGGATAATAGGATGTAAAGGGTTAATTAATTTTTTTGGAATTTGAATGTGTTTTGTGGTGTGTTGTGTAGTTTTTTGCATTTATAGGTAGCAACGAAGATGGAAGTGTTGCAAGTTTTTTTTATTTGAGAACCCATTGGTTGGACATTAGTTGTTGGAATCACATATATATATAATTGTTTTCCTATATATTTCTATACACAACCAACCCTATTTGATCACTATGTAATGTACACCCCCATCGTTATGTGATAGGGTGTCTTTCCTAGACCTCCCAGTGGAAGGATAAATGGATGGCCACCCTCTCTTCCCTTATCCCTCTTCCAGGTGGTTATTGACCAAGATTATCTGGGAAAGTAATGGTTTTTGAGTTCTAGGTGTGTGTAGGACTATTTTTCATTCCTATGATTCTTAAGAATGAGATATGTTATTCTTTACCAGGGGTATTTGGGAGGAGATGTTGGTTGTGCCCTAGGTGACATCAGGTAGGATGTGATGTGGATTGTGGACCAGGATTCTTCAAGTGGGATGTGATATGAATTTTTTACTAGGTGTCTTTGATCAGTATGTGAGGTGGTTTTTGGCCCATGTATTTACAGGTGGGATGAGGTGCATTTTTTCAGGCCTAGTTGTTTGTGGGTGGGTTCTGATGGGGTACATTTAGAGGAGTTGGGAGCTCGAGAAGTTTTTTCATTATGAAATTGTGGATAATCATTGGGGAATGGTGTGGAGTACCCTATTATCAAAGAAAAATGTATTGTATTACATGGGTTTCATTATTTTTATATCGTACCATAGTGATATTGGGGTGGTTATTATACCTTCTAGGTGTGGGTTAGTTATGCTATTTTCTCATTGGGGCATGAGTATCCTTCACACACAAGTGAACGAGTGACCTATAGTTTACTACTTAGTATACTTGTATTATCATCCTCTATATATAATCTTATTTTTGGATTCAATGATGATTTCTTGGACCTTTCTATACCCTAATATCTTGAATTTTGACAGTTGTTATGTCGCTACTTAGCTTTACATTTGTTATTTAATTTGGTGACTTTTTATTTATAACAATTCTACCTTATGCACGCATATGGGTTGTTTTATGTCTTTATTATCAACTTTTTATTGGAGTTATTTTAGGAAGAAACATATTTTTCCACATATGATTTTCCAACAAACGATAATTCCTCTCATTCAGTGAGAATTTCATACACTTGGTGCGAGTCTCTAATATGGGGCCTAATGGAGGTGGGACTCATCTTTCATTATCATCATTTATATATTTCCATCCTATGAGGGATGTATTCGGAGGGAGGGGGTCCTGATAGAATGCTATCATAGATATGTTTTAGATATTGGATGGACATTGGGTTAGGCAAAGTGATGATTGCATGGGTTGGTAGGGAATCAATGCCAGGTGATCTTGATGTGAGACATACTCCAGGGAGGAATGTCTTGGTCACAAGATTTTATGGGGGGGCCCATGATATGATGCAAGGGTTGTGAGCCTACATAATGACCAGGTGAGGCTACACCATTTTTAGGGTAGGGACCCTAGGAATAGTACATGTGTCAAAATGACTTCTATTATAATTTCATTTAGGTTGTTTTGGTAATGTTTAAATGAATATAAAATGGGTTAAAATAGTTAAAATACAAAAAATAAAAAGTCCATTCTAATAACACATAGTAAATCATAGTTTAAATTTATGTTATGGATGTTTGTCATAATTTTCATGTGGGTAGGGTAGTTGAGGCAGAATAGGCTGATCCAGTTGGTCAAAGGAGGGTTGATCTAGTTGAAGATGATGACAATTGGAAGAAGGAATTGTGTTTTTTAATGTTTTAGGTTTTAGGAATGTATGAAGAGACACTTTTGGACACTAAAACATAAATCTGGATCAAGGTTCAAAATATTAACATCAATTTGGTCTAGACTCGGGCAGAGTATTGGTTTCTTTTGGAAGACAATCAGATGTGGGAAGTTGCACGCTATTTGTGGACTCTTTATCTGCGAGATATGAAGGAAGAAAATGATTTTCATGGTTTATTTTGAGATGAAATTATGAGTATAGATCATTTCATCTACTATGAAGGATAAGAATAGGGAATAGTTACTCTCCCTTCCTCAAGGAAGTTTTTCAGGGAAGAAGCATGTGATCATGTTAAACATCCTCCTTATTTTTTCACTATTTCTTTTTTCGGATGGGGAGTCTAGTGTGAGATGTTTCAAGGAGGTTATCTATAATTCTATCAAGTATTTGGTTACTACTTTCATGTTTCCAATGTATCTAGATGTTTAGAATAAGGAATATTTGATCGAGCGGATTCACTTTGGAGGATTTATACCATTAGAGGTGATCTAGAAGAGTTCTTTGATAGGTAGGGTTAAAAAAAGTTGGTCTCAGGCTCCAATACTTTCATGGTTTCAACTAAAACGGTGCCAACCTCAACAGGTTCCTTTAAATCGTTATGGTGGCATAGGATACCATGCTTTTCCTATGGTCTTGGGCATGAGGTGTTACATATGTGGATTTCACTTCCACCTTCAGATCTAGTGTCATTCAGCTGTATAAGCTCTATATTTTGGAGGTGCAGATTCCCACCATCATCCATAATATCTATTGTCGATCGGATATTTTTAATACAAGGGAAAACAAGATTTCTCTCAATTATTGGATATGGAGTAGTTAGATGCCAACCTTAGGATGTTCTTTATGTTCAAGGGCCTCCATTCGGTCATGATCATGGAGGTCTTCATGAACAAATTGGTAGAAGATTATAGTCTGTTCAGTTGTACATGGAAGATGCAGTAGTTCTAGTTGGTCCTATGTTCATCATATGTATGATCAGTTTGTTCATTACCCTTTGTTATACATTGGTTGATTCAGTAACATCACATTCCGTTTTTACACTCTCTAGCCCATGCTTTGGGATTATATGTTGAAATGATTCTCATACCCCTGGTGTTGAGTATGCCAGTTCGAGGCCAGACCTGCTCACATGATGTGTGATTGGGATGTAAACTATTAATGGGGCCACATCAGTCCCAAGAGGATATCTTCTTAATACATATGAATACTTACAATGTCATCTACGACATCGACTGTTATTATTTCATTCATTGCATTATTAACTTCTTTTGGAGGAGAGTCATGTTTTCAAATGTGGATAATCCACATGTGGTTTTCATAATATTGTGATGGTATTGAGTAGGTAGTCGATGGGTAATGCATCTTCATTCCTTATTGGATGATTTTTCAGTGGAATAGTTGGATGCTATGATGAAAGAGGCTCCCATTTCCATTGAAGATTTACCTGATTTTTTCCTTATGAGGATTTGATTCTACCCCCTCAATTCGGTGATGAATTCATGATAGGTATGGGGTTTGGTGGTTCCTCGATTGTGATGATTCAATATTAGATGGAACCTTCTGTGTTGCGAGAGATGGGGATTCAGATAGAATATCTGGTGATGAAGGTTTTTATATGGAACATGTTATCACTGTTGGGTGTTATAGTGTTGTTCCCAATGAAGGGGGACAATATTCTGAGGTTGTGTATATAATACTGATTGGTGAATCAATTAATGATCCAGAAATTTTACTCTCTTCCAATGATAGATGAAGTTTTCAACTAAATGATCAGTGAATGATTTTTATATGATCGTTCTATAGATTAGATGTCGCCAGTTAATGGTGAAGGAGGGAGATTTGTAGAAGACTACATTCATTTACTGGTATGGGCACATCGAGTTTGTAGTCATGTCATTAATTGTTATGAATGCATCAGCCATGTTCATAGGACATATGAACTCTGTGTTCCATGAGTTCCTAAATTGTTTTGGCATTATATTGATTCATGATATCTTTATCTACTTAATGATAATGGAGGAGAATAATGAGCATATCATAACTACCATTGAGGTTCTTAGACACTTCCAACTCTATATAAAGTTGTCCAAGTGTATGTTTGGGACATATGAAGTGTTTTTCATAGAGAATGAGGTGTCTAAGAAGAGTGTAGTAGTAAACCCTTCCATGGTGGAAGTATTTGTTTCATGGGTAACACCAAATAATTTTTTATAATTTCATAGTTATCATGGTTTTGTGGGATAATATAAGAGGTTTTTCCTGATTTTTATTAAGTTTTAGACACATTGATATCTTTCACTAGGAGGGACCCAAATTTTATGTCAAGAGGGTAGATTCGGGCATCATTCGGTTACCTGAAGGGGATGTTTTTCGGTGCTCCGGTCTTTGGGTTTCCTGAGAAAGGGTTAATGTTTGAGGTGTTTTTTGATGCTTCCCATCTGGGATTGGGATGCTCCTTGATTTAGTATCATGTTGTCATCTTTTATAGGTCTAGGAAATTATTTACTTATGAGATTAACTATCCAACAAATGATTATAAATTATCAACGGTCATGTTTTCACAGAATTTGTGGTGACATTACCTCATTAGGGAGTGTGTCGCAGTATTCAGATATCAAAAAAATGTTGAGGTATATATTTCCTAGAAAGATCTAAACCTGAGAGAGAAGTTGTTAAAGGAGTTTTTTTAGGGATATTATTTTGAGATCTCATAGAATCCAATAGAGGGTAATGTTTTGGCTGATTCATTAAGAAGAAATTCATAGTAGGATGTTGTCTGATAATATGGGGATTCGTGGAGAGTGATGGAGGAGTTATCATCTTTTCACATAGATGGAAGAGTAGTTAAATGTATAGGATATTTGTTTTATATGATAGTTCAATCTTCTATGATGCATCAAGTGGAAGAGTCTAAGTGTGAAGACTCAATGTTCGAGGTGTTACACGATAATGTTGGCTTTGCTGAATTTTTTGAGGAATGGTCAGAGGATGGTAATAATCGGATGTTGTTCTTTTGGAGGTTGTATGTTCTAGTGGAAGTGCACAGTGTATCCCTTACTAAGTTTCATTGATCACCCATGGTGTTACACTCGAGAGTTTATAAGTAGTACCACGTCTTGATGAAGCATTTTTTGTTTCCATGGATAAAGTGGGTAGTTGTGTTTTTTGGTGAAATGATTGGTCTTTTAGTAATTAAAATACAATAATAGTGTTCTCAATCGTTTTTAGCCCTTGGATGTTCTTGAGTGAAAATTGAATGGAATGTTTATGGTATTTATCGTAGGGATACCACAATCTTATTGATGTTACAACCCTATCTGAGTTATATTGGATCAGATGACTAAATCTGATCACTTCTTAGAGATTAAGGAGTTGGGCATAGTGGATTCCATGGAAAAATGGTATGTGGATGAAGTGGGGTGGATGCAAGGAGTTCTTAGGTCTGTTAACGCGTATTTGGAAACATAATTTACCTTGAGTGTCTATAGGGTATTTATGGATGATATTTGTACACAATTACGCCTTAACATTAACATCCTTTCTCTGATATATGGGTATAAGGAATGGACTATCGAAATGTTGGAGGATATGTTTCCAGATTTCATATTAGAAATTGGTGGATCTTGAGTATGACTCCTTCCCTTTGTAGAGTTTTCCGATAATAATATATATCACTCTTCCATTGTCATTGATTCTTTTGATGTTTTGTACGGAAGATCATGTTATTCCTCATTGTGCTGGATGGATTCTCCGGATACAACTGTTCTTAATGAAGATGTGTGGAAAAGAATAATCTATAATGTTAAAATAGTTCATGAGGGGATGGATATAGAATATGATAAGAAAAATTCATATGTTGATCGTAGGATGAGGTCCTTGAAGTTCATGCTTGGAGACTATGGATTCTTGATGGTTTCCCCACAATGTGGGCAGTGGAGTTTTAGATCAAGGAGTATGATTTCTCAAAGGATTACATGAAACCTATAGTTATTGGGGGGATTTGGTGAGGTGGAATACTAGTTTTAATTTCCATGTTGTTTGGATAGAATCCATGAAATCTTTTACATCACATAGTATCATCAGTATCTTCATGATGACTCCTATATCACAGACTAGGGAGAGTTGGATATTGAGAATGATCTGACATTTGTTGAATTACCACTAGAGATCAAGGAAAATTGACATAATGTGTTGAGTGGGAAGAATATTCCTTTATATCATGTTTTTTGGAGGCATAGTGTCTAGTATGAGAGTACAAGGGAGTGATAAATGTAGATTCATTCATAGTTCCCATAGTTTTTTTTTGGGGTTTTTTGCACATTTTTTCTTATAATGTGATGTTTAGATACATGTGTTTTATAAAGTGTTCTGTTTCCTTGTATTATTATTTCGTTTTTGGTGTTTTGTGATGATTTCCTAACTTTTGTTAGGGGGGGCCTAATTCATAATCAAGACACATTAATTGATATGCAATTAAACCCTTGCGGGTGAGTTATTGTCGCCCAGAGTGGACAGTAACATTACTTGGAAGAAGAAATTCTCATATTCTTGTTTTTTATGGGGTATTTTGTTTGTATTGTGGTAGTGTGGCTGCACAGACAAGGTTTGGCAGTGTGGTTGTGGTCATATATCTCAGTGTCTTCAATTGGTGGTAGTGTCACATGTGTTACAAGAACCATGGGAGGTATCTCGTGGGGAGGTTGTCTGAATGTCCTACTTTTTCTTCTAGTAATTTTTTGATTGTCAAGGATGAGAATAATTTGATAGGCATATTATGTAATGGGCCATTATTTATAGATCTGTTACATTCTGGGTTTTGGTCATTGGAAGTGTTCAGATGAGGCTTAGAAGGATTTTCGAGAAGTTCAATTGTTATATTCTTGATGAAGGGGGGTTATTGGTTGTATAAATGAATTACATTATGTGAAATCCTAATCCATGGTTGTTTTTTGGATTTTTTTATGAGTAATATATTAGTTTATGAAAATTTAATAAAAAGGAGATGTGATTCATTTTTTAGTGAAAATAGAACATGGTTAATACACAACATGAAAGTGGATTACACAATCTGTAATACCCTAATCATGTGCAGTTTTAATTCCTATTTAGGTTATACCCTAATTCATTCATTCATAGTTTTATTTTTCCTTTCATTTTGGTAGAACCCTAGGAATGCTGATGTGTTCTTCAATCCCTTTCCCACCCTCTTTGTTTCATCAATCCCGATAGACATTAATTGGAAATCTGTCGTCAATCCATGGTGATTTATCAACACTTTCTAATTAGTTTCTTCCATCCATCTCACAATTATATTTTATTATGATGTTTCTTTAGTTTGGGGTGCATTGTGTTTCATTTTCAGGGATCCTTATGGTGGTGTATTTTGATATTCTTTTTTCATGGTTTGGTTGTTCTTAAAGATAATTTTTTCTTTCCCTGCTATGCACACCAATCTAAATGCATCCTTGAATAATGAATTCCATAATTTCTCATTATTGTGCATCGTGAGTGAGTAGTTTTATAATTTTAACCCAGGAAACGTGGTTGTGTTATCCTAATTGAAATAAATAATATGTTCAATCATATTGAGTGGAAAATGTGGTTGATCATATGATTTTTTACAATTGATTTTGTTTGTGATCTTGTTATTGTACGTGCCTGAGGCCCCGCTGACAATTTTGTCAATTTTTGGATTTATATGGACACTAAATTGATTAGGGAATTAAATTTTGTTTCCTTTTGTTGGAATATTATATATATTAACTGGATTAATCACATATATTTTCCTAATTAATGACTATCCCATGATCATACAATTTTTATGATATCCCCTTATTTAACATGTGGATCAAAAATGTGATTCCTTATTAAATCTGTATTTTTTTTCATTGGCATGTTTGGTGATGTGATGTGTGGGTCGGTCTATACTAGTTGGTTCAATAGTTTGGTATTCATCACAGATGTGTGTTGTGGTATATCTTGGGTGGTGTAATGGGATATCAAATTTAGAGATTAATTTATTCTAGAATGGAACAGATGTGTTTTACAAGGATGTTACGAAACAAATTGTGTGGTAATGTGTTATTGAATCGCATTATGAGTTGGTGGGGGTTGGTTTTGAAGATATGTGACCTAAGAAAGATAAGTTTGAGAAAGGACTATAATGAATGGTATTTGAAATTACCCATATATTATCCATGAGTAACATGAAGAATTATTCTCCCCATATATACATATCAATATATGATATATCATGAATGGGGGTTAAACGTAGAAGAAATGTGATGTCCCTTTGGTTTATCAGTTATTTTCACATTCTAAAAACTATGTTCCTTGTTGTGTGTTTTGCGTGGTAGTTTCCTGTGTAGTGATGAAATAAATAAATGATTCATTAATAATGTCTTGAATGGTTTGTGTTGGCTTGGATAATAGGATAGAAATGGTTAATTTAATTTTATGGGAATGTGAATTGGTTATTTAGATTGTTGTGTGGTGTTGTGCATTTAGGGGTAGCAGTGATGTTGGCATTATTGTGAGTTGGTTGTTTGTTTGAGAACATGTCAAAATCTACGTCTGGTCTCCATAAAAATCAGCACCTAAATGGGTATGTGGAAGGGCCCAAAGGGCATTTTCTATCCCCACTAGCTGGAAAAAGTTCCATGTTATGATAAATATGTATTTGGGAATGATTTACCCTATTTGTGAAGCATTAAAAAACAAAATAAATAAATAAAATGAATCTGAAATTTTAATCCAAGAAATCCTTTAATAATATTCCGACTTATATTACATGGTTTTAGAAACATCCCAAGGGGAACAAAACTACAAATTAGTTGCATAAACAACACAAGCACCACTACAAGTCAGCGGTCCATCATCCCCAAGCCTTCTCCACAAAACCACACCAATAATTGAATCTAAAAACTCGAACCACCAGATCTAAATTCATTTCACAAACATGTGATAAGAATTATCATGTTTATTTACACCCTAATGTGTATGTAGGGAGTGAGCTTAATCCCAGTATGATGCCACCCCCAGATATTCCACGTGATAAAAATTATAAGATAAAAATATTTCAAGTTATCATAAATATGTAAAGATGGTGACAATTTTCTAAAGGATTCAACATTAAATGAAAACGGTTATCAAGGGGGGTATTTTATGGAATTAAAGCTTTTAAATAAAATTCCCAATCTTCTTAATTTTCTGGAATAAAACATTTTATACTGATAGTGAGTATAATATTTTCATTCAGCACTTTTTGTGGGAACACCCCTAAGTAATAGCTAGTAGTGGGCCCTAGGTACCTCGTATCATGGTTGAAAGTAACCATAATAAATATTTGTCCTCAAGCATGAGCCACTATTAGGGAAAATACCACTAACCTGGTGGTCCCCAACATCATCATATTAGTTTACATAGAGTTATCATCATCAGGAATTATACGTGAAATATAGATGAAACCACTCCATATGATTAGCATACTAGTACACCCCCACCAACCTAAATACCTGTGTTTCCCTTTTTGTTCTAAATCATGTTCCAAATCTCATAAAATACCATTTTCACCTGAAAATTACATCTCTAAAATACAAAAACACACCATAAATCACGCAAGAATGTCACATAACACACTATTCAAATTCATATTCATTTTAAAATCATACTCACACAAAATAGCTCGTAAAAAAGTTTCTAACCCTTATTACAATTTAATAAATCATTTTAACAATTCATAATTTTTTCTCAAAACTTTTGAAACCAACAATAATAATATTCTCTTCAAAACCCATTTTAATAGCATATGACAACCAAAACAATAGATAAACATCATTTTTTCTTTTTTAAAACTCAATAAACCATTTACAATTTTCATAAAATACTTCTTGGATGTATAGCATGGTTTTGATTATAAAAATCATTCAAAAACCCCCTATCAAGGCCGATGTCACACCAAACCCCTAGAAAAAAATATTTTTCATCCCAAGACACATTTAATAAACCATATTCATATGTAATAAAATCACCCCAAATGATACCAGAAGAGTTACATAAGGAAAACACATCATTTCATGTAAAAATGAAATGTTAAAATAAATCAATCAAGGAATTCCATGAAAAAAATTTGCAAACCATAAAACATATTAGAAACATGCTAAATACGTAAATCAATAAATATATCTCGCCATTGAATTAATACACATGTAATCACTTAAATTTTATGTCGAACTCCCCCCCCCCCAAATCATTATGTGAAACTTCAACCACACCACCGCCACCCCAAAAGGGAGTGAAAATAAACCTAAATTTACAATATTGGACCATGTAACCCAAAATCAAACCACAATTACAAAACCCTAGTTACATGAAATTTGTAACATCACGGAGGGGAGAAACCCTAAGGAAATGGAAGGAACAAGAATGGAATTCAATTACTTGAGAAACATTGAAGAAATAGACCAAAATACACCTATAGTTGAATTTCCAAGCAACCAAAATTGGATGGGAGGTCTAAATATAGCTGAGGATGTTCAATTGTGATTGAAATGGTTGAAAAATAGTAGTAAAATGAATGATTTATGAAAGAAACACAATATTTTTTCAATGTAGGACAATTTCAAAAACCTATATAAAATTCACTCTATTCCACGATGAAAATGATCTCCAAAAATGGAAAATGAAACATGAGGGTGTACCTTGTTTTTGGGACCTATTGAGTGGTGGAATGACTGAAAAATGTTAAAAATGAATGCCATATGAATGAAATAAATTATATCCTTAAATTTTGAAATCGGATCACGGGTTTGACCAATTCATGAATAAATCACCAAAATCTAAAATGATTAGCAGTTATTCAGGGGTCTTAATGGATTTGGTTGTTTTAATTGGTCAGGAGAGGCCATGTAAGAAGTGGAATGAGTGAGAAATGTTGAAAATATAAGGATCTATAAAAGAAACAAAATTTTGATTTAAAATCTATAAATTGCCTCACAGTTAAGAACAATCTTAACGAAACCACCCAAATAATCATACACCACAAAATGTACCACAATGAGTGTCACCAATTCAATCCCTATCCACCTCATACTTATACCTGCCATTAAAATAATACATGTCCAAATACCATCCAAGTCTTCTAGGACTAATGACATAGATCAAGAACACCTGAGACCCCAAATATAATCCTGAAACACCTGGAATCAAAGAGAAAACTTAAACCCAAAATAATATTCAAAACAAATAATGTAATTGAAGACCTACGTTGGAAAATCTTCCCCACAATAAATCTTTCAACCCAGAGAATTTCACAAAAATGAAAAATGCAAAAAAATCAACTGATATACCAAGATGGAATCCCTTGCCTTGATTGTGCGCCCTCAAAATGCCAAAACACCTCCATTTGATCTATCAGAGGAAGGTGTAGTCTCATAAACCAAAATTTACCCCCAAAAACATGAAACGATCTAACATATTCAAACTACATCCTATTAGGCATGCTACGATACTAGGTTTACCCAAGAAATAAGTTGGTGGTTAGATAGCTCTGAATGAGTCTACCTACCCCAATGAGAACACCATGAACACAATGGAATTATAGATACGGGGAGACCTCAATATACTACCTACCATAAGAGCCAACATAATTTCCTAGGGCATAAATATGATAGCCACAAGGGGATACCTAAAAGACTCCCCACTATAAGGGAAATAATAACATTATACATATTGGAAAAGAACCTATAGGAGACCCATGTTAGGACTTGAAACTATATGAACCAACTGCCTTTACCAAATAGCAATGGATGACACCTAAATGACACCAGAAGATGTCAATCCAAATTTAAAAGAAGGGTGTCAGCAAACAAAACTCCAAACTAGGAAAGACACTCCGTGATTAACAACTTCCATGGGAATCATTATCCATAACTGAGCCCAATGTAGAATGATATCAAAAAGATCCTACTATGTTATTCCAAAATAAAAAACTACACTAAGGGTTGAACCCACAAGTGTTCAATAATTAGGCTAGATGAAACAACCCCCCTCCCCCAACAGTTGATTAAATTCTCTACAAACATAGATTATAACCCTACGGGATAGGGTCCCCACGTCCCTTTCAACCACATGAAACCAGTTGAAACGAAACAACCACATTAAAACATCTAATTGTATCCACATCAAATCATTGGAAAACAATGAAAAAAAATAAGAACTCAGATAAAAGATAGCTTCCCATGGAAACATGAATCCCATCACAAGGTGTGTAGGCCAGAAACACTTCTGATTATCATTATTTTAAGTTCTGAAAATCCACAATCTGATCTGCCCATACTCTTTCCCAAATATACATGACCTAAAAAGAGTTAACCACCTCTAGTACATTTTTTTTCAAAAACTAGATCTGGTCACCGTCAAAATCAACACACGTCCTAGTTTTTGAAATACCCCAAACGGTGTTCCATATCCCCACAATATGGAATAAGTGGTTATGTAGGATAAATAAGTGGCGTGGGAATGATTTATCAAAATTTAGAATCATTAAACAATCAAACACAATAAATAAAATGAATCTTAACATAGAATACAAACAAGCATTTAATAAAATTCAGGACTAAAATACATTGTATTAGAAAAATCACAAGAGGAACTCAACTAAAAACTAGTAAAAAAAACTAATGTACCACAACATGGAAAGGGTCCATCATCCCCAATCCCTCTCAATAACACTGCCCTAATAGTGGAAGCTAACAGCTCATACCATCAGTTCTAAAAGACATTCCCTGACTTGGAAAAAACATTACCAAGTCTACATACACCCAAATTTGTAAGTAGGGTGTGACCCTATTCCCATTAGGATTGTAACAAAATATATTCCTTGTGATAAACATTATAAGATAAAATAAATTCAATTTTTCATTAATAAGAAAATGGAGAAACTATTTTTTGAAGGATGCAACATTAAATGAAAAAAGTTTTCAAGCGGTATATTTTATAGAATGAACTCATTTATAAAAATTCACAAGATGCTTAATTTTTCAACCAATCACACAACATACCGATTGTGAGAATAATATATTGAATGAGTAGAAGTCATGGGAACACCCTTAGGCACTAGAAAGTTTTGGGCCCCTAGCACCTTGTATCTTGGTGAAAAGTAACCATAGTAAAGATCTGTTATCATGATAGAACCACTATTGGGGAACATACCCATATCCTAGTGGTCCCAACTTCATCATAATAGTTTATTTAGTGTTATCATTATCAAACATGCTACAGGAAACATGGATAAAACCCCATGGGATCACCAATTTTCTAGAACACATCTACCAACCTAGATTCCAGGGTTTCCCTCTTTATTCCCAATCAAGTTCCACATCTCATAAAATACCATTTTCCTATGAAAAATCCATTTCCAAAACATATACACACCCCAAAAATCCCATAATAATAAGCCACATATCACTCCATTAAAATTAAAATTCGTTTTAACATTGTAATAACATAAAATATCATGTATGCATGTTTCAAACCCTTTATATAATATAATAAAAAAATTCAGCAATTCCTAAAATGCTCTGAAAATTTTTCACATCACCAATCTTCATATTATCTTTCAAAAAATATTTTAATTGAATAATATCACATTAAAAATATAGAAACATCCTTTGCACACTTTGAATAACTCAATAACCCATTTACAATTTTTTTAAACACTTCCAATAAGTATAACAATTGTTTTTCACATAAAACCAATTCAAAAGCCATATTACAAGGATAGAATCATGCCAAAACCATGAATAAATAGACATGTCAACCCAGGACACATTTAATAAAGAATTTTCATCTGTTAAAAAATGACCGCAAATGATACCACAAGAATTACACAAGAAAATCAAAACATTTATATAATAAATAAAACATTAGAATTAAATGATCAACAAATTCCAAAAAAAGCATTTCTCACCACTAAAAAAATAAGAGGAATATTCTAAATTAGTAAATCATGCATGTTAACTTATAAATGAATGCTTGACAAGTAATAACATAAATTGTGTGTTTAAATCCCTAAATAATTGTGTGAATCTTCATCTAAAAAATAGTCACCCCACAAGCGAGTTAAAACGAACCTAAATCCACAATATTGGACCAAGAAACCAAAAATCGAACCCTAGTTATGAAACCCTTATATTTGGACATTTGGATGTTCAAGAAGTAGGGGAGAAACTCTTAGGGAATTGATGGAACAAGAGGGGAATTCACTTACTTGAGAAACTTTGATGAAATTTCCCCAAATACAAAAATAGTTAAAACTCCAAATAGCCAAAATTGGATTGGGGGTTTGAATAATAATAAATAAGAAAATCGGGGAATCAAATGGGGGAAAATAATAACATATGAATGATTTACAAAAGAAATAAATTCCCATTGCAAATCAGGGTAATTTAAGAAACCTTGAATAAATTCACAATAATCATGGATGAATATGAGCTGCAAAGATGGAAATGAAACAAAGGGGTGCACCTACATTTTTTAGGATCGAGTGAGTGGTGGAATGACCAAAAAATGTTAAAAATTATCTATATATAATGGAAATAAATTATTTTATTAAATTTGGAAGTTGGTTCACTTGGTAGACCAATGCCAGAATATATCACACAAATCCAAAATGATTATGAGTTCATAAGGGGTCCAAATGGAAATTATAGAATGAATTGGATATTTTAGGACATGTGTGAAGTAGAATTGGTGAAAAATGTTGAAAAATTAAAGAGTTATAAAAAAAATTAAATATGTACATGGGATCACAGTTTGGCCCAAATCATGAAAAAAGAATCCCAACAAACATACCCCTAAAAAGGATCCACTAGAAGTGTATAAAATTCAATTCCAAGACACCACATCCTTATACCTTACCCTTAAAAAGACAAGGCCAAATACCATCCATGAATTTCAAGACTAATGACTAATATCAAGCACACTTGAGACACCAATTCTAATCCTGAAACACCTAGAAACCAATAGAAAACTATAAACCAAAATTATATTCCAAACAAGGAATGGAATTGAAAATCTTCGTGTTACCGAACCCATAAATTGGAAATGAGGGTATGGTATGATATATTTATATAATTATATTTTCATTGTGATTTTTATATGCACCCCACATTAGTTGAGAACTATGTGTTGGGAACACTTATCTTCATAGGGTAGGGTGTCCTTCACAATCACCCCAGTGGGATGATGGATGTATGGACACTTACACTTCCCTAATACCTCTTCCAAGAAGTTATAGCCCAAGATTATTTTGGAAGGTTGTGTATTGTAAATCCCATGTATGTGTGAGTGATTTTTTCTTCCTTGGTTTCTTCATAATGAGAGATTTTATAAAATCTTATTTGTTTTAGGGATGATATGTGTGTTGTGTCCCATGTGTATATAGGTAGGATGTTATGTGGTTTGTAGCCCAAGTTCATGTGGGTGGGATGTGATTGGTTATTTTTACCATGTTTCTATAGGTGGGATATGATGTGTGTTGTGGCCTAGGTGTCTGTAGTTGGGATGTGATGTGTTTTGTGGCCCAAAATTCTATAGGAGTGTGTGGTGTGGGTAGTTGGGCCTATGTGTGTATACTAATGTTGTGACATGGTACATATGGAAGTGGTTAGAGAATGAGGATGATTTACATTAGACAATAGAAGATACTTAGTGGGAAGTGTTTTGGGGAACCCTATCATTATTATTAATTATATTATTTTAGATGAATTGTGTTATTTGGTGAGCATGCCTTCGGGATATCTTAATTGTTACTAAACCTTCTAGGTTATTTTTGTTTCTTATATTTTCACACAGTGGAATTTGTATGCTTGTTTCACATGTACGCAAGAGACTTTGGTTTTCCTAATGAATATAATTATATTCTATCCCTATTTATATAAAATACTTTCAAGTTTCCATGAGGATTTCATGTAATTTGTTGCACCCTACTAGCTAGGATCTTGATAGTTGTTGTGTCACTTCTTACCATAAATATTGGTATTTACTGTGGATACATCTTTTTTTACTATTCCAACATTATTCATGTATATTGGATGGTTTTGTGGATTTCATTTCATTGTCTCCTTTGAGTTGTTTTCAGGAAGATCCATATTATCTACCGATATTATTTTCATATAATGGGTCATTCCACCTATTTAGTGAGAATTGTATAGCCTTAGTGCTACTCGCCAACCCGAGGCCTACTTAAGGCATGGATTAGGGTCGTTATCACTCTTTCTGCCTTTCCATCCCCTATAGGGAATATTTTGAGGGATGGGTTCATGAAAGACATCAATTGAAGAAATATTAAAATATCTTTCCACACTATATTAATTTTTATCTTGTTGGTTTTCCCCTTGGGTAATCAACTACAAAAATACATTATCATAATAACCTAAATCATTACAACTAAAACATATTATCTTTGTAAATTCCTTAAATTCCTAATAATTTACAGTAAATTAATGATCTTTATGACCAATTTTACCACATTTTAATCACTTAAAATACCTTGAAATTCCTTTCTCATGATACTTTTAAACACACTTCTCACAAGATTGGAATTTAGATTTCTTACATTTAAACTTATTTAGGGAATTATTTCCCATTTCATACCAATTGGGCCACTTATATTTCTTGATATAATGGGATAAGTAATTGTTTAAAAACTCAATTTCTACCATATTAGAACATTGATTATGTTTCGGATTGATTTTTAACTCACAACAAGTCATTTATCTTCGATATTTTGGCTTCAATCCTTCAAAAACAGAATTTATCTATCGATAAAGATCAAAAATAAAATTTGGAACATTAGATTCTAATAATGTGATGTTTTCTTCTTATTAAACCACTAATTCTTACCCTGATTATCTCAATTTCACAAATGTTGATTTTTTCCTATGAAAAAAACCACAGGAAAATATTTCTCAATGAATATATTCATCAATTCACCCCATTCAATGTAATCAATTACTTTATTTTCTAGGATATTCCTAACCATTAACCATCATGGTCTGAATTCATATTCAAAATTATAAATTATTAGAGTTATATTTCAATGTTCTAAATAACTCATGACATCAAATATCATTCCAATTGATTAAATCCATCCTTTAGCTAGAATAGAGGCAGAAGATCCTCTGATTGATTTGTGATTTTATCTCACTAAATTTTCTACTATCATTATCTACCTCTATGGTAGATCTGGTTTCTTTATTTCATGGAATCCACCATGATTTAAAACATGAATCATGTGATACATCACTAAAACAAACTACTTTTATATAAATCCCACCATCACAGGATGTTTATTCTGAATGAAATTTCCTCTTGGTACCCTGCTTTTAAAACATACTTGTTTTCCCTAGTGTTTAGCTATTTTGAAAAAATATACAATATAAAAATTATCATTGTAATATTAAAATTCTATATAAATTAAAATTATCCATTATGTTAAATATTTCAAGGGCATGATACTAATATTAACCTAAACTCAAAATTTATATAATATTTTCCATTCACACCAACCTTAAAGAAGTCATCCTTAATCAGAAAATATTATATTGTATTTAGAGGATAATTATGGTTAATAAAATCTAGAGGATCCTTTATGGATTATATTTTATGGTGTTTAATTGATAAAAAATACATAACCAAATCATGGATTAAAAAGTGGAATCCTCTAATTTCGATATATTTTTTCCATAATATAAAACATTAAAAAATGATTTATGTCTTCCATTAGTATAAAAATTCCAAAATATTCATATTCACCTCATAATATTCCCCATTAATGATTAAAACCATATTAAAAACATTATAGAACATGGGATGTGCATTAAAATCTCAGTAATGTATATGAATGAAATAAAAAACCCAATTTTTAATCGAAAATTTTCATTTTAATAAAAAGCAATTATAGGACTAAAAATTATCAATATCATACAAAATAAACTAAGCTTATCATATCAAGTATTTTCATAAGACATTACATAAGAAAACATATAAAAAAATAAAAATGATGCAGGTTTCTTTGAAAAAAATATAATCTCATGAAAACATTATTAATAAGTAATTCTTCAAACCCTTAATAAGTTGTAAATACAGTCCATTAAAAATTATCACATTGATAATTATTTTTTTAATAACACTATTAAGTGAAAATAAATTGCATGAATATATTACACCTAATATTACTTTGGGAAACCATTATACATTCCATTTATATAAATGAAATAACCATGTATTCAACATCCATAACATATATGCTTAAAAATTGAATATCAATACTATTGAAATCTATAACCAATTCATTATAAGGATATCATATACCCAGACATAATTTGATTATAGTTGAACATACTAGAAAATATACTATTCCCAACACTTGTATACCAACAGTTCTGTATGACTGTTGGTATAAGTGTTTTTGTGAAGGATTCCCCAACGGTTTGAAGAAACCGTTGGGAAAGCCAAATGTTTTTCATTTTTCCCAATGGTTTTTACAAACCGTGGGTACAAGTCATGTTTCCCAATGGTTTTTAAAAACCAGTTGGAAAGGTCTCCTCAAATACTTCGGCATCCAGAGGACCTCGCACCACAGGCACAACAGAATTGTTTCCCCAATTTCCAGAAGTCGCGGCACCTAGGTGAACCCTAACATGAGTTCTGTCATCCAATCGGCTGCAACACTGCCATCTAGGTTAGACTCTTTGAACCTCGTCCCAAATACAAGTCATCTTCCTCCTATTTCCACAATTATCCCAATATTTAGAAATATCACGTCATTTTTTCCTATTTTAGGGACTTTGGAAAATTTTATGATTCACACTATTTGATATTGAATCAATGACTAATTTATGATTGGTAGATATCTGTGAATAGGGTTGAATTTGGTTTCATATATCATTTTTAACTAAACATACGACATACTACCACTAATATGGTGATTCCACCTAAGAATGGTGGAATTTTCCAAGGATCATGGGGCTTTCTCTTATTTTTTTCTATAGAGTTTGTATTGTTGGTTTTTAATGTATTTTATTTTATTATGGATTTATAGTGATTATGTATTGGGTTCCTTTGTTCATGATTCTCGGGTGAGTTATTCTTAAGTTCCTCTTAGAGATCATTGTATTCATAAAATGTGCCTAATTTTTTTGTAGGTGGTGTCGACTCACTGAGTGACTATTTGGTTATGTTTTTATGATGCCAACATTTGATTTTTTTAATAATTAAACCTATTTATATTTTAATGATATAAATGAGTGGTTTTTAAATATATGTTTTTAAAATAGGGAAAATGTTTTCATAATGATTTATTTGGGACAGTACAGAGATAGATCCCATTTTTACTGTATTCTAAAATCTCATTAAACATATTTATACTTAGTAAATCATTTATAAGTTTGGATCCATATTTGAGAATTACCACTAATATCTCATAGCTTAATATCATTTTTAGATTGTGTACATCTCATTATATTTTTTATTGATTTCACTTATTCCTTCATTAATGTCTTCCAAGGATGTATTAATAATCTAATATCCACTTGAATGTTTTTCATCGCATAAATAATATAATGTATTTCTGGAATAGTCAATTAATTTTTACATTCTTATAAACCATATTGATAACATTCATGATTATATGATCTCATAGGTGGGTGTGGTAAATATGGAAATAATTTTAAACATATGTATTGAATTTTTTTTATCATCTAGGGTTGCAAATTCTGTAGTTGGGTTTTTTAAAGTGATATATAGCAACCTTTTAAACCACTACTATAAATGCCGAATGGTTGTTTAATAGTGGATTAAACAACCACTATTTAAGGTCAATATTTTTTTACCATTTTTTGTTTTAGCAGTTGTTTTCCATGACAAAAAATGGTGAGGATATAATGGAGGTTCAAACCACTACTATATCCATTCTATTTTTTCACAGGTGAAACCGTCGCTAAAACCAAAAATGCCACTAAAAAAATTCTGTGATGATTCCCCGAAGTTGCTTCTAAATTCATAGAACTAAAACCCAACCCCCTGGAAAGCCCCCCCCCCCCCCCCCCCACACACCCCCTGAACACCCCAACCCCCATGGACAGTCCTACCACCCCCGTGGATTGCCCGCCCACCCCCTTGGACATCCTGTGCCCCCTGGACAGCCCCCCACCCTTGTTGACAGCCCGACCACCCCACCCCTGGACACCCGACCACCACCCCTAGACCCCCCCCCCCATCCCCCCCAGATTCCCCCACCCCGTGGAAAGACCACCCCCCCCCCCTCGTGACACCCCTGACCCCACTGTACAGCGCCGCCACCCCTGTGCACAGCGCGACCACCCCCTGTGGACAGCCCGCCCACACCCTGGACAGCCCACCCCCCCTGGACACTCCAAACCCCCTGGACAGCCCCGCCACCCCCATGGCCAGCTCACCCACCCCTTGGACACCCCGTACCCCCCCTGGACAGCCCCACCCACCCTCTGGACACCCCGCTCACCTCCTTGGACATCCCACCCACCCCCTTGGACTCCCCCTACCCCATTGGACAGCCTGGCCACCCCCGCGGACAGCCCGCCCACCTGGACACCCCAACCCCCCTAAATAGCCCCCCACCCCCTGGACACCTCCGACCCCCCAGACGGCCCCACCACCCCCTAGACACCCCACACCCCTAGACACCCCGCAACCCCCTTGGACAGTCCCGCCACTCCCCTGATCCTCATCCTACTCCTCATCCTGATCTCCCAGAAGAAGTTAAAGTATAAAAATCATGTACTCCCAACAAGACACTTAAGGATTATGTATTCCTTGATCAACTTCCAATATCTTACTGGGAATCCCTTGAATATAGGCATTAGAAATTATGTATCTTATTTTCTTATATACAGTATATTTTGTTGTATTTCTTAATATGATTCTCATATAGTGTAATGTGTCAGTTATGATTTTATATAAAGTAATCAATTTTCATTTACCTAAATATTTTTTTATTAAACTTTAGTATTATTTAATTTCTTTTAAATGACTTATTGCAACTTTTTACATAATGTATAGAAGTTGGATGTACGAAACAGATCGGATCTCAGCCAATTTTCAAAATAATTTGAAGACCTTTCTAGATTTTGCATTTGAAAAGGCTTTAGATAGTGGTCGCATACACTGCCCATATTTTAATTGTGTTGGAAGACCATGGTTGAGTCGTGAAGAAGTTACCTATCATATAACCAAGTATGGTTTCCAAACAAACTATTTTGTGTGGTATCACAATGGAGAGAAAATTTAATCTAAAAATGTTGATAATCCAAATGATAGGACGTAATTGTATAGTTAGATATATGATTTGTTTCCATTTACTCGGCATCATTAGAAGGAAAGGATGTCCATCCAACAAGATTTCTATACAAGCACACATGATGCATCCAATGATAACGATGATGTTGATTGGGTGAAAAAATTGAATGATATTGTGCTGACTCCAGTATATCGGTAATATGGTAAAATGAAAAAGTTGGGTTTTTTAATCCGATTGTTTCATGGGAAAACTATGTATGGGATTTCAAATACAGCAATTGATTACATTCATACCTTCTTAAAATACTTACTTCTAGATGATGCACATATTCCATCAAAACACTATATGTCATAGAAGTTAGTTGATGAACTTGGATTCTCAAAAAAAATATTCGTGATTGCCCGAATGATTATAGCTTATTTTGGGATGAAACTGCTGAAAGAAATGATTGTATCAAATGTGGAACCTCTCGATGGACGCCAAAAAATAATGGAACGCCATCTCGTGTGCGAAAAAAGTAATGTGGTGCTTTCCATTGATCCCCATATTACATAACCTTTTCATGTCTGATGAAATATCCGAAAAAATGTGATGGCATGACCCCGAGAGAAAAAATAATAATGAAGAGTTGGTTCACCCTGTAGACGGATTTTCATGGCAGAGATTTGATGCTCGATATCCTGAATTTGCAGCCGATGTGCATAATGTGAGACTGGGTCTTTCATGTGATGGTTTTAATCCATTTGGGAAGATGATTACTTCATAGAGCACACGTCCGGCTTTCATACACAATTATAACCTTGCCCTTGGTTGTGTATGAAAAATCCTTACACTTTCTTGAGTATACTGATATATGGCCCTTCTGATCCTAGCAGTGATATAGATGTATACATGCAACCTTTAATACAAAAGTTGAAACTTCTTTGGTATGTGGGTGTTCCCACATACGATGCATGTTCGAAAGACATATTTCAGATGTGTGTTGCGCTTATGTGGAAGATCAATGATTTTCCTACTTATGAAATGATGTCTGGATGGAGTACAAATAGAAAATTGTCATTTCCTGTTTGTATGAAGAATACTCATTCGAGAAGACTGAAATATCATCGTAGTTTTAGTTTAATGGTACATCGACGATTCTTGCCAATGAACCATCCATATAGAAACAATCGTCGAAGATTTGACAATACAATGGAGAATGATGATCCACCTCAGTGTATGTCTAGAACTGATGTACCTAATAAATTGAAAGATTTCAGTTATTCATTTGGGAAGGGTGTAATGAAATCAAGAAAGAAGAAAAATGTTTCCAATGATACATGTTACAATTGGAAGAAGAAGAGTATATTCTTTGAGTTTTCATATTGGTAAACTAACTTGTTACATCATTGCTAAGACGTAATGCACTTTAAAAAGAATATATGTGAAATGTTTCTTTCAATTCATCTAAATATAAAGGGGAAGAAAAAATATGATTTACGATCTTGGCGTGACATGGTAGATTGGAGGATCAGACCAGAATTTCATCTTTTCTGTATCAGTGAAAATAAATGGCATGCTCTATGTGATTCTTATGTGATGGCACCTTCTGAAAAAAATCAATTTCTGGAAGTGATAAAGACTATTAATGTTCCTGATTACTATTCAAGAAATATATCAAAACAGGTCAACAGAAAACAGTTAAACCTGAAATCTTTGAAGACTCATGATTATCACGTACTTTTTCTAGAGTTGATTCCAATATAAATTTGTCATCTCTTGTCCAATAATGATAGAGTCTTGGTTATTTGATTGTTATATTTTTTTAGAGATCTTTGTGATAAGAGGTTGTCCAAATCCTTCTTGCAAAAACTATTGGTAGAGACACCATTAATTTTCTGTGAGTTAGAGAAAATATTTCGTCCATCATTTTTTACATGCATGTTGCATCTGACTTTCCATATTCCAACCAAAATACTTCTTGGAGGACCCTTTGGGTTCCATTGGATGTACCCAACTGAAAGAAAAATGTGCACAATGAAATCATATATTCAGAACAGGAATTATTCCGAAGGTTCTATTATGAATGGTTACTTGGCTCAAGAATGTATGGATTTCTGCTCGACGTATTTGTTTGATCATACTGTGAGAATAAACAGAACAATGAGAAATGAGGAAGAACAGTATGGGTAAAATGAACATAGTTTTCCATCACGTCCTCAGACAGGAGGAATTTTGGGATCATATACATTGACGACATTAAGCCTTGAAGAGCGAGAGATGGCACATCGCACAGTGTTGTTCAATTGTGATTTATTCGATGAGTATATCAAGTATTTAAATTGTACATGTATCTCTTATCTTATCTCTTGTAATTTTAAATATTTGATAAAATATTATTATTTTTATCTACAGGGAACATAAATAATTGATATATAGAAATCATTGTTCTTTATCTTTGAGAAGGAAAGAGACATTGCATAGCAAATGGTTTTCTGCTTGGTTGAAATTGAAGGTAAAAATATTTCTGGAATAACTATATAAAATTAATATAAAATTAATATTACAATTTTTTTATATTTCAGGTATCGAGTTTTCCTGCAGACTCTATTTCTGAGGAAATAAGAGCTTTGGCTTTTGGTCCTAATACCATGGTTCGTGCCTGTAAATCACTTGTGATCAATGGATACAAATTAATTTTCACTGAACGAGCAAGAAACATGAGAACACATCATAATGGTTTTATGATAACTACCACAACAGACTGTTATGCTAGTTCTCAAATACTAGACCTCGTAATGAAAATTTAGCTTATTATAGAGTCGGGGAGAAAATAATAATTTTGGATTATTACTAGCATGGTCGAGTCACGATGATGAATTGTCAATGGTTGGATTCAATGATGAGGAAAGGAACATTTATTGATGATTGTGGATTTCAAGTTATTGACATGACTTGAACTCTTTCCACTGATGAACCATATGTAATAGAATCAATGTTGAAACATGTTTTTTATGTCAAAGACCATCGTCATCCTAAATTCGGTGTAATTATTTAGGTAAATCATAGAAATGTTTTTGATGATGGTGATGATGAAGTTGAAACTATCCCTACTGCAATTTTAAGCAATATGTTTATTACTTATGATGATGCCAATAGATCAATTTTCAGAGTTGATTGTGAACCCGTAGTTGTGGTGGGAAATATATAGAATCATACAATCGTGTTCTCACCTACATGTTTCACCAATATCATTCAGAGTGTGTATCCTAGTACTGACCTTCAAACAACCATAAATCATCTATTTCATTATGTTTTTTTATCAGAATGGTTTTTTCTATATTTTGTTTTTTGGGTTACACATTAGTTATCTATTTCTAATTACATCCATATTTGTTTTCATTGCAGGAAATGACACCCATTGAATAGAGGTAGCGGAAAAAGATGACAGAAACTAATCGTCGCATGATACAGATGGGTGTTTCTCCTCTCATCCCTGTTGTGAGTATTTTATTTCAAATATAAATATTTCAATGACTTAAAATATCTTGTGTTTACCTTTGTGTAAAACTTTTTTTTCTGGATACACCCCATAGAAGAGAGATATCAGATGAGGAGCCTGATATTGCTCCCAGTAGTGAGGCTGGTGGTAGGTGGGGGGTGGTGTCAGAGTTGGATGATCATCTAGTGGTCCCGGTACTGAGGCCGGTGGTGCGAGGGCTCATGGTGCGAGAGTTAGACAATGCACTACCACAGATGTATCTTCTATGCCCCATTTTGATCCTGCTATGTCTTCAGGGACACACGAGATATTTAGTCCTCTGATGTTTACACTACAAGTTGGCCATACATCTATACCATCATCTTTTTCTTCCAGTTCATTATCTCTGAGCTATTATATTCCTCCTTCTTCAACTCTTTCTCTGACACAGTATGTGGCTAAAGAGCATACACAGAGGGAAACTCCACCTGTACAGGATATTCCTTCAGCTCTGCACATCCAGTGATGCCCATTGATCCGACTACCACATGTATATTTATATAACTCTATCAAATTTTTATACCAAAATATATTTTTATTATAACTTGTACTGATATTATTTTTATTCAATAACAGATTCATCTTCAAATAGGAGGCAGGGGAGGGGGCATACTCGCTTGCATGAGGTATGGAACCGCCAGACATTGTTGATGGTTGAATACAATGTTGATGGAAAAATTATTGAGAAATCTGGGCAGGAATGTCGGGGTTTTTTGGTGGCGCTAGCCAAATACTCCGACATCATTCCGGTCAGCCCTCTCTCTTAGAGACATCTGCCACACGAAGTCAAGGATAACGTGTGGGAATAAATATGGGTAAAACATCTATTGGATTTAATGTAGTATTTTTATTTGTATTTATATGAACTAATCTATTGAGTTTCAGCTTCGGTTTAACTTCCCTGATTGTGAAGGTGCACGACCAACACGTTTAAAAGAGCTAGGAGAGCTTTGGATAGCTTATAAGCATGAGATGTATGTAGGATTGTCTGAAAGAGTGGGCACAAATTTGGAGACATTACCTATCATGGATGACTGCCCGATAGAGCAATATCACCCAATGATTACCCATTGGGTGACTACCAAATTTAAGGTATTAATCAAATTTGAGGTATTTAAATGACAGTTTTCATATTTTCATTAATATAATATTATTATTATTAATCATTATTTAGTAATCTTCTGAAAAAACAAAAAAACATTGAATCAAAGTAATACCTCCACAATTTTGGGTGCACAATTATGTCATATCATGAGAGGCAGCTTGTACGATATAGTTGCTTGTAATTTTTCTTTAGGACTTTCCCTTTTTATTGTTTCCTACTTAAATTATGTGATTTATTGAATATTGAATATATGATTATACATGAACTTTATATTGTTTAAATTTCATTATTGAAGAAAAAATTGAATATTGAAGGATGTATCCCTCGAGCAAAAATGTTTTTCTAGTGTAGAAGAAAAAAATTGAACTGTGGAAAATGAACCCACCCAAAAAAGATTGTAATTTTTAATTTGTTTATTTCAATGTTTAATATCTATTTTGAAATTTAATAATCTATTTATATTTCTAATAGGCTGCTTTAGAGGCTCTTGATGCCTAGGAGCCTAACAATTTTGGGCCACACGATCATTTATATCAGGTTTTGGGAGGGGAGCACTCTGGTCGAGTATGATGCCGACCAGGTAAGAATATAGTCTCGAAGACGTATTGGTCCTCTCCAGGTATCCATTCTAGTACAACAATGTTGGAACAGTTCAAGGAACATGCAATACAGTCTGATAAAAGGGTCACAAAGTTGGATGTACAATTTCAAACGAGGTACAAAGAATTTATGAAACTGATGAAAGATTTATCTTCATCACTTCCACCAGAGGCCAGTGCGGCTTGTCAGACATTTATGTCGTCGATGGGTGCATTATCCAATGCACCAGGTGGCAGCTCTAGTGGGGTTCGAGATGATGACGTTCCTGGTGATGTCGAGGATGCTGAATAAGAAGAGGGAAAGGATGAGGATGAGGAAGAGGGTGAGGATGGGGCCTAGAGTGAGGATAGGGATGAGGATGATGATGAGGCCAACAATGAGCATGGGGTTTATGACGATGATGAAGACATGGTAAGATATGGTGGCGAGGATGAGGCCGATGATGACAGTGGTGATGGTGATGGTGATCAGGGGAAGATTGATCCATTTCATTTTTGAATTCTATATAACTCTATTTTTGAACCTGGTTTTCCTCTCTGGTATGGATTTTTTTTTAATTCCGTATAACTCTTTATTTTCAAACAAATATGGAATCCTAATGATGTTATAATGGTTTGGAGGTGAGTGATGATATATGAGATTTTATGGGTTATTGTGAGGAGTTTCTTTCCCATTAGTTGATTGGTTCATAAAACATAAGTTGGTTTTGTATTCTGTTGTGGGTGTGTGTAACCTGAAATTCAAGGTAGGTGGATCCTTTTCTAGCCTATGAAAATGAAACAACTTGTTTTGATTTTCAAATTGATTTATAAATTGATTAATTAAAATGGAATGATTTTTGTATGTGTTGAAAAAGTATTTTGAAATAAAAATTGGTTTTCCTTGGCTTCTAATATGTTTATTATAAATGGTTTTGAATGGTTTTTAAGGCATTGAAATGGGTTTGTGAAAAAGATAACATGGTTTACCTTGGGTACTTAGGTGAATGGTTTATCATAAGGAAATCATCCATTTAATTGTGGTTATCAAGGTGGTTTGACTTTGGTCTTATCCCTATTTTCTAGGCCTATTATTCTTGAGGACTGATATTGACATTTTGGGGAGATTAATCTTGGGTTTTTCCTCTTCTTCATAGTGATGTTGTTAGCAGATCTGTTTTTTGCACATGATTCTTATTGTATGATTTGTCTACTACATAGATAGTTAGTATTCCTTGGTACTTGGATACCCATTTTTCTATTTTGTATTACATAGCTTTCTTAGTAATCCATTTATTTCGTTTTATGCATGTGGAAAATGATATGGAAAATTTTCTTTGAAGTAGAAGGATTTTTGAGTGAAATTGATATCATATTATCTCTAATGAAATTACAATTCCATGGTTATTTTACTCACAACCTGACCAATTTTAATGTGGTAATGAGATATATACTAGGAGTGGTAACCAAAATCAAACAATAGAGGATAAGAACATATAACACTCAATAATGAAGGCATTTTTTGTGGATATTTTATATAAAATAATAATTATTTTCATGGATCCTATAATTATAGAAAATTATGGTTTCCAAACGATGTTTGAAGGATGATTGAAAGGTGATAAATGAACTCAAGCCATTTGAGAATTTTATTTATAAATTTAAAGAGGTCCATGAATATATTCAATACATGATCAATCATTTTTGACATGTACGAGTCAACCCTTCTTCAATCCAAGGTGCGGTGTGGTCGGCACCACTCAAAGTGTCTCACTTTTCTTTGAAATGGACAACAGTTTAAGTAAAAACAACAACTGACATACGGAAAACGGACCAAATGCATTCGGATTCTATTGATACATTAAGAAAAGTATCCATAGGTCATTTTTGATGTGTACGAGTCAACCCTACCTCAATCTGACGCATGGTGTAGCTGGTACCACTCAAAGTGTCTCACTTTTATTTGAAATGGACAAGATTTTAAGTGAAAACAACAACTAGAATACAGAAAACTGACCAAACGCATTTTTATTCTATTAAAACTTTAGTAAAATGATCCATGGGTCATATGTGATGTGTACAAGTCAACCCCGCCTCAATCCGAGGGCCGGTGTGGCCGGTACCACTCAATGTGTCTTTCTTTTGTTTAAAATGGATGCGCTTTTAAGTAAAAAAATGACATATGGAAAAATGACCAAATGTATTCGGATTTTGTTGATACTTTTTAAAAACGATCCATGGTTCATTTGTGATGTGTACGAGTAAACCCCACCTCAATCTGAGGGGCAGTGTGGCCGAAACCACTCAAAGTGTCTCACTTTTCAATGAAATGGAAAACAGTATAAGTAAAAACAACAACTAACAAACAGAAAATGGACCAAATGCACTCAGATTTTGTTGATACATTAGGAAAAGTATCCATGGGTCATTTTTGACATTTACGGGTCAACCCCACCTCAATCTGAGGCATAGTGTGTCCGGTACCACTCAAAGTGCCTCACTTCTATTTGAAATGGACATGATTTTAAATGAAAACAACAACTGGCATACGGAAAACCAACCAAACGCATTCGGATTCTGTTGAAACTTTAATAAAATGATCCATGGGTCATATGTGACGCGTACGGGTCAACCCCGCCTCAATTTGAAAGCCGGTGTTTCCGGTACAAGTCAAATTTTCTTTCTTTTGTTTAAAATGGATGCGATTTTATGTAAAAAATGACATACAGAAAACTATACAAACACATTCGGATTGTGTCGATACGTAATACAACGATTCATTGGTCATTTTTGATGTGTACGAGTCTACCCCGTCTCAATCTGAGGCACGGTTTGGCTGACACCACTCAAAGTGTCTCACTTTTCTTTGAAATGGAAAATAGTTTAAGTAAAAAAACATCAACTGACATACAGAAAACGGACCAAACACATTCATATTCTATTGATACTTTAGGAAAACTATCCATGGGTCATTTTTGACATGTAAAAGTTGTTGGGCGGAGAAGTGATGGCAAGAGGGGGGGGGGGTGAATTGCCTTTTTAAAAAATAAATAACAATTTAAAATCAAAGTTAAAGGTGCAGCGGAAATAAAATAGGCAAGACACAAAATTGATAACGGAGTTCGGCTTAAACCAAAGCCTACGTCTCCACTCCCAACTCAACTGTTGAGAGATTTACTACCGCTTGCTTTTTAATGGTTTTTGCAAGAAACCCACTAGACTTTAAGGTTAGTCTAGAACCTATTACAGCTTGGTTTTATTGGTTGAGCAAGAACCCACTAGCCTTCTTACAGGTGAAGGCTAGCTCACCTATGACTCCAACCTTTTAAAGGGAAGGCTTGACTAACCACTTCACACCTTGAAGGTGGTGTGAAAACCCAAACAAATAGAGGATGAGAGAAAGAGGGGTTTGTAGGAACAAACCCAAATTGATGCTCAAAATAAATAAAACAATAAAAACCGTAAAGAGGAGAAGCCTTGGGCGCCAAAGGATTGATGGAGTTGATGAAGGGCACTCCCAAGCTTCTATGGTGTTGCTCCTTGGATGTGGAAGTGAGTTGGAGCAATTGGGGGTTCCTTGGAGGAATGCGCCGGAGGTTCGCCAAATGATCAAAAATGTTCCCGTGGGCATCTGTATGTTTCTCTAGTGTTACGGGGCTTCCTAGTCCTTTATTTATAGAGGGGGAACCCTCAAATGGCCTTTGGGGGGCTTCGGAGCCGTTGGAGAGGCCTTCGGAGCCATTGGGGGTCAAGTGGACAAGCCTGGTCAAAGCCCAACGGCTAGTTTGACTGGCTCCACCGGCTGACCGGTGCTTGGCCATCGGTTGGCCGGTGCTTTGAAAAAGGGAGAGGGCTCGGGCTCAGGCACAACCGGCTGGCCGGTGATGAGGCCACTGGTTGGCCGGTGCTGAGGCAGTATCTGACCCATTCTGTCTGGGTTCCACCGGCTGGCCGGTGGTGGGACACCGGTTGGCCGGTGGTCTGGACAGAAGGATGCCTTCTGTCCAGGCTCCATCGGCTGGCCGGTGCGCATCCACCGGGTGGCCGATGGACTGAAATTCAGTCCACTTTTTCCTTCTTGCTTTCTTGGCCCAATTCCTTGGCAACCTATCATCCAAAAACACTTAAAACAAGATTAGATAAATAAGAGAGTGATTGTGATCATGAAAATTAAACCATGAGGGGTACGAGAGGTACAACAATCTCCCCCTATTTTGATGATCACAATCACCAAAATAAACTATGTAAAAATGAAATGAAAGGCATGCTTTAAAGGATAAGTGGGAAAGTAAAGAAAAGCATGAGAGAAAGATTTCTCCCCCAATCAACCAAGAATTTCTTCCCCTTTTTGATTATCAAAATAGCACGGGGCATAAAACATTATTGAGGGAAACGTTGAAAAACAAGATAGAGTTTTTAAATCAATTGAAATTTTTGAAATTTGAATTGAAAGTTTTGAATTGAAAATTTTGAATTGAGAATTTTGAAAGAAAATTTTGAATTGAATGTTTTGAAAGAAAATTTTGAATTGGGAATTTTGAAATTAAAGCAAAAAGGCTTAAACAATCCTAACTCCCCCTAAATAAAAACAACAAATCACCGGGGAGAGGATTTTGAAACCGAGACAAATTTTGGTTCGGTGAGACTCGCTAAAAGGGATTTTTTTAATCCATACTTGTCTAGTGGCGGGTCTTCTCCTATAAAATTCATCATTAAAAGAAATGGTTTTGGGCCTTCCATACCGGGCATTTTTGCAATCGCACTCATAAATTAACTGCCCGAGTTTTTTGCAATAATTACAAAATTTATATTGGGAGCTCCCCCTTACAAAAATAGTTGGAGCATGGGAAGAGGAAGCTTGCTTGGAATAGCCAAGCCCTTCGGTGGTTCTAGATATGCGTTGGGAACCAAGCAATTTGGTCAAATTTTGCTCACCTTGGGTGAACTTGGCAAGATATTCCCTTAAATCTCTGATTGTTGATTCCATAGAATCAACATCGGGAAGGTTTTGGATCTTGAGGGAAACCTCCTCTTTCTCTTTGAGAAGTTGTTCCTTTTCGGAAGAATTTTTTTTGAAATTCTTTTTTAAAGAAACAAATTTGGAAGAAAGTTCGTGAAAACCTTCCTCCAATTGATCTCTAGCATGTTGGAGATCCTCATAAGATAAATGATTAAAAGAATTTGAAGAACAAGAGGATGAGGAGTCGGAAGAGGTTACCTCATGGAATGCCATTAGGCATTTTTTTCCGTTGTCACTTGAGGAGGAGGAGGAGGAGGATGTGGAGCTATCACTCCATGTGGCCTTAAAATCCTTCTTCTTTTCCTTTTGCTTGGCCTTTTTCTTGTTGAGTGTACAATCGGGCATGTAATGGCCTTTCTTGCCACACCCGTAACATGTTACCTCGGGCTCGGATTTTTCGTCGTGTTTTTCCTTTCGAGCCTTGCGGGATTTCTTCTTCTTGTGCTTCTTCATGAAGTTGTGCATTTTGCGGGCAAGATTCTCTATTTCTGAATCGCCGCTTGAAGAGGAAGACGATGAGGAGGAGGAGCTTTCTTCTTTTTAAACCTTGAAGGCGATGTTCTTTGGAACATTGATCGGTTTGCCTTCCTTTTCAGCTTGCCTCTTCATGGTGATCTCATAGGTCATGAGGGATCCGATGAGCTCTTCGACCGGCATGTTCTTGATGTCTTTTGCTTCTTTAATTGCCGTGACTTTTGGTGCCCATGAGCTTGGTAGGATCCAAAGGATCTTCTTGACCATCATTTCTGCAGAAACATCATCTCCAAGAGATTTTCTTCCATTGCAAACGTCAGTAAAACGAGTAAACATTTCAGTTATATTTTCATATGGATGCATGGTAAATGACTCAAAATCATGACGGAACATATCCAATCGAGTATCCTTGACTTTGTTGGTCCCCTCATGGGTAACCTCAAAAATTTAACAGATTTCATGTGATGAGGTGCATGTGGAAACTCGATTGAATTCATTACGATCAAGGCCGCAATGAAGAGTGTTCATGGCTTTGCCATCAAGCTCGAAATTTTTAATGTCGGCTTGAGTCCATTTGGATTCATCGGGAGAGGAGAGAGAATAACCATGCATGACAATTTTATAAATAGGATAACCTATACTTCTATGAAAAGTGGTCATGCGGGTTTTCCAATAAGTATAGTCGGTTCCATCAAATAATGGAGCACGACCCAATGAATAGCCTTCGGGGGCGAAAGAAGTTGAAGCCATCAAAGTGGATCTTTAATTTGAAACCGGTTAGGGTATTACTCAAATTTTCCCTCTGATACCAATTTTTGGGCGGAGAAGTGAGGGCAAGAGGGGCGGTGAATTGCCTTTTGAAAAAATAAATAACAATTTAAAATCAATGTTAAAGGTGAAGCGGAAATAAAATAGGCAAGACCCAAAATTGATAACGGAGTTCGGCTTAAACCAAAGCCTACGTCTCCGCTCCCAACTCAACCGTTGAGAGATTTACTATCGCTTGCTTTTTAATGGTTTTAGCAAGAAACCCACTAGACTTTAAGGTTAGTCTAGAACCTATTACAGCTTTCTTTTATTGGTTGAGCAAGAACCCACTAGCCTTCTTACAGGTGAAGGCTAGCTCACCTATGATTCAAGCCTTTTAAAGGGAAGGCTTGACTAACCTCTTCACACATTAAAGGTGGTGTAAAAACCCAAACAAAGAGAGGATGAGAGAAAGAGGGGTTTGTAGGCACAAACCCAAATTGATGCTCAAAATAAATAAAACAATAAAAACCGTAAAGAGGAGAAGCCTTGGGCGCCAAAGGATTGATGGAGTTGATGAAGGGCACTCCCAAGCTTCTATGGTGGTGCTCCTTGGATGTGGAAGTGAGTTGGAGCAATTGGGGGTTACTTGGAGGAATGCGTCGGAGGTTCGCCAAATGATCAAAAATGTTCCCGTGGGCTTCCGTATGTTTCGCTATTGTTTCGGGGCTTCCTAGTCCTTTATTTATAGAGGGGGAACCCTCAAATGGCCTTTGGGGGGCTTCGGAGCCGTTGGAGAGGCCTTTGGAGCCGTTGGGAGTCAAGTGGACAAGCCTGGTCAAAGCCCAACGGCTAGTTTGACTGGCTCCACCGGCTGACCGGTGCTTGGCCACCGGTTGTCCGGTGCTTTGAAAAAGGGAGAGGGCTCGGGCTCAGGCACCACCGGCTGGCCGGTGATGAGGCCACCGGTTGGTCGGTGCTGAGGCAGTAGCTGGCCCATTCTGTCTGGGTTCCACGGGCTGGCCGGTGGTGGGACACCGGTTGGCCGGTGGTCTGGACAGAAGGATGCCTTCTATCCAGGCTCCATCGGCTACCCGGTGGGCATCCACCGGGTGGCCGGTGGACTGAAATTCAGTCCACTTTTGCCTTCTTGCTTTCTTGGCCCAATTCCTTGGCAACCTATCATCCAAAAACACTTAAAACAAGATTAGATAAATAAGAGAGTGATTGTGATCATGAAAATTAAACCACGAGGGGTACGAGAGGTACAACACAAGTCAACCCTGCCTCAATCTGAGGATTGGTGTGTCTGGTAACACTCAAAGTGTCTTTCTTTTGTTTGAAATGGACAAGATTTTATGTCAAAACAACAACTGGCATACATAAAACCAACCAAATTCATTTTGATTTTGTTTTAACATTAGGAAAATAATCCATGAGTATTATGTGACGTGTACGATTCAACTCCGCCTCAATCCGAGGTCCGATGTGGCCGGTACCACTCAAAGTGTCTTTCTTTTGTTTAAAATGGATGCGTTTTTAAGTAAAAAACGACATACGGAAAACCAAAAAAATGTATTCATATTGTGTTTATACTTTAGGAAAATTATCCATGGGTCATTTTTGATGTTTACAAGTCAACCCTATTACAATCTGAGGCGTGGTGTGGCCAGCACCACTCAAAGTGTCTTACTTTTCTTTGAAATGGACAACAGTTTAACTAAAAACAACAACTGACATATGGAAAATAGACCAAATGAATTCATATTCTTTTGATGTTTTAGGTAAAGTATCCATGTGTCATTTTTGACGTGTATGAGTCAACGCCGTATCAATCTGAGGCACAGTGTGGCCGGTACCACTCAAAGTGTCTTTCTATTGTTTGAAATAGACAGGATTTTAAGTGAAAACAACAATTGGCATACGGAAAACTGACGAAACACATTCATATTCTGTTGAAACATTAGAAAAACGATCCATGGGTCATATGTGACATGTACGAGTCAACTCCACCTCAATCTGAGGGTCGTTGTGTCTGGTACCACTCAAAGTGTCTTTCTTTTGTTTAAAATGGATGCGCTTTTAAGTAAAAAACAACATACAGAAAACCGAAAAAATGCATTCAGATTGTGTTGATACTTTCGGAAAACGATCCATGGGTCATTTGAGATGTGTATGAGTCAACCCTGCCTCAATACGAGGCGCGGTGTGGCCGACACCACTCAATCTGTCTGAGTTTTCATTGAAATGGACAACAGTTTTTGTAAAAACAACAACTAACATACGAAAAATGGAGTAAACACAATCACATTATTTTGATACTTTATGAAAAGTATCCGTGGGTTATTTGTGATGTGTACGAGTCATACCCACCTTAATCTGAGGCACAGTGTGGCTGGTACCACTAAAAGTATCTTCCTTTTGTTTAAAATGGATACGCTTTTAAGTAAAAAAACCGGTATACGGAAAACCAACCAAACGCATTTGAATTGTGTTGATACTTTAGGAAAACTATCCATGGGTCATTTTTGACGTTTACGAGTCAACCCAACCTAGATCCGTGGTGTGTTGTGGACGATACCACTCAAAGTTTCTCTCTTTTGTTTAAAATGGGCATCATTTTAAGTGAAAACAACAACTGACATACAGAAAACTGACCAAATGCATTCGTATTCTATTAAAACATTAGGAAAATGATCCATGAGTCATTTTTGACGTGTATGAGTCAACCCCTCCTCATGCTGAGGCACGGTGTGTCCTGAACCACTCAATGTGTCTAACTTTTCTTTGAAATGGACAATAGTGTAAGTAAAAACAACAACTGATATACGGAAAATAGACCGAACGCATTCAGATTCTCTTAATACTTTAGGAAACAGATCTTTGGGTCATTTGTGACGTGTAAGAGTCAACCCCACCTTAATCTGAGGCATGTTGTGGCCTGTACCACCCAAAGATTCTTTATTTTGTTTAAAATGGATACAGTTTTAAAGTAAAAACAACCAGCATACAAGAAACCAACCAAACGCATTCGGATTATGTTGATACTTTAGGAAAACGATCCATGGATCATTTGTGACATGTATGAGTCAACTCTGCCTCAATATGAGGCACGATGTGGATGGAACCACTCAAATTCTCTCTTTTGTTTCAAAAGGACATCATTTTAAGTGAATACAACTGAAATTTACACTCATCAACAATAGTCACAAACTCTTTTTCATGAGTTGGGTAGTTTCACTCATGGGGTCATAAGTGACGAGTCTCCTAAGAAAATTCCTTTTCACCATATATTATAAACAATACAAGATCAATTTAAAATTCATCACAAATCATTACATACCCAAATCTAGGATGAGAAAAAAATGGGAATTGAGCCAATTTCAAACTCTTATTCAACTCTAATAGGTATTTCTCAAACTATTCAGCCTATTAGAATTTGATGGGGAGGTGGGGGTTGTGCTGGTTGGGGGTTGTATAGGGGTTAATTGAATTACTACCAGATGATTGTTGTCATATAAAGATTGAAATAGGGAATTGTAGTACATGACATGGTTGGAAGGGTTTGATGGTTTTATGTGTTTTTCTGTGCTATTTTAGCTGTTTTTTATACTGTTTTAAGTATGTATGTGGTTTTTGTGATATTTTTTTTGCAGGTTTATAGTGGAGGGGCTACTGGAGGGCTGTTGTGAAGTCATTCTGAAAAAACTCAATACCAACGGTTTTAAACCGTTGGTATAAGAGTTCAAGAATTCTGGAATTCTGGAAAACACAATTCCAACGGTTTAGAACTGTTAGTAAAGGAGGTCTAGAAAAACACAATACAACCGGTTTTCAACCATTGGTATAATAATTCTCGAAAAATACAATACCAATGGTTTAGAACCGTTGGTATACATTGAGAGAAATTTAAAAAATTAAAATATACCAACGGTTTCTCAAAACTGTTGGTAAAAATGTTATACAAACATATACCAATGGTTCTCTTGCAAATATTGGTATATCAATAAATATAGTGGGATATACCAATTGTCTAGATCAAACCATTGGTACAAGGCTTTCCTCATAGATTACTATCCTACGGTTTGGAAAACCGTTGGTATAGGCTATACCAATGGTTTTCCAGCCTATACCAACAGTTTAGAATCGTTTGTATAAACTTCTTTTCTAGTAGTGATACCATCATTTCGCTTAAATATACCCACTATTTATAATTTCCAAGAACTATAGCATAATCATTACACATAATGTTGTTCAATTTTCATCATGGCACTCCTAAAATTTCATTTTCACTTATATGAAAATATTTCATGTTATTGAAATAATCAATCCATTAAAAAACAACTTTCTAATAAAATTAACATAAATAAGACAAAAGGTTATTTAATTTAATGAAACATGTAATATTTAAATAGAAAAAATAAATCATAAAACAATAATTTCTATATAAATGTAATTTTTTGTGTACATTCATAATAGAACTTCTCTTTTGTTGTTTGTTGAAATATTATGTACAAAAATAATTTAAAATTAATTTTTGAAATTTATTGAATTAAATTAAAAATATAAATATAATTTACAATAAAATATTTTTATAGCGATAAAAATAATAATTTAAATTAATATAAATAATTTTGACATGGAGAAATGATTTTGAAATTCAATCATTAGATATTTAAAAATGATTTTATTAAATCTATGTGCCTCGTACCACTTTGATAAATTAATATCCAAATCTCCCTGATTAAATAACATTTAACATAAATTAATTCAGATGAGAATAAATTAATTAATGAGATGATATGAAATAAGGGATTTAGATATACCTCATAATATAATTTTTGTGTTTAATATTGATATATGCCTCAATTAATGATGATTGAGGTAATGTACCTTACATTGATTCTGACACGTTTTTGTGTCCTTATCTTCCAGAATAATAAATATATTTTATTTGTTAACTTTTTTAATAACCAATTTAATTTTTATTATCACTACTATTTAATTTATTATAATGTTTTATATAATTAATTAATCAAAAATGTTTTATGTTGTATGTTTCAACTATATTCGACTAATGTTCCCAAAAGCCATTTGTTTTTTTTCTATTATTAAAGAGGTCATTCATTAAAAAAAGAATAGTCCTCATGAAATAATTATCATATTAATTATTTAATTATAATTATAAATATCATTATTTTTAATGTGGTTATGAAAAAAATTATTCACATCACTTTTCAGAGGTGGTAATTCGCACATCGACAAAAGATATTATCACATTTTCAGTGTGTGGCATGATAAGAGAAAAAGTGATATATAATGTTTGTTGAAATAGTATTGTGTAATTAATATCTTATTTATTCCATTTTTATCACTTATTTTTATAAAAAATATCCATAATAAATTCCATGTAAACTGTAAACGAATCATATCGCTTTGAGGAGGTCGTATTCAACACAACCACAAATAATTTTATCGTATACAAACAAAATGGAAAGAATGAGGGTATGTGTTATATAATAATCCAGGATCAAAATGACATCATAAATATCAAAAAAAATATTTTGAAAAAAGAATTTATATCATTATTTCCAACCATGATATGTGGTATTGGATGAACGAATGACATCTATTCGCAAGTCAGTAGAATGTTGTACACATGAACAATGATTGTATATGTTATTTGATGGAAGTGTGTGATATATTAGTTTTTACCCTTAATAAAACAATATATTATTATATTAATAATATTATTATATTATATATGATTTATATAAAATTACATTTAGGTGTTTTAGGATGAATGAAAACAATTTTTCTTTTTGATGTATAATACCTATTCATCATGTAACTACTTTTTGTTTTCCCTAAAAAAATTACATGGATGGATTTAGTCATAATATAAGACATACAAGATGAGGCGAGGTATGTTGGGAAAATATTTTTAAATATATTTTCCAAGCCGAAGGACATGAGAGGTGCGAATGTAAGAGGATTGTTGTTGTGCATTTATATGTCGGGGAAAGGACAGAGTCGACATTTTTTAAATGACGTTATGTGAACCCAAATTTTTACAATAATTGCATTATTTAATTTTAGTTACATTCACAAATTATTTTTTTAAAGAAATTATTTTTCCCATACTAAAGAATATAAATTATCATGACTAAAAATATCAAATATTTATGAACAAAATCAATTTACAAAATTCAAAAAATATTATTTTTTAATTAAGCTGACATATGGGATAAAACAACTGGTTTTTAATGTAAAAATTTTCAAACGCTTTAAATGTTTTTATTTAAATGTAAATTGTTACATTGAATAAAATGAACTAAATTGGATTATTTATGTATTATATTAACTAATTATATTTAAAAAAATGTAATATAATATATATCTACATATATAAATTAGATGAAAATCGAGTTTTCAAATAATATTTATCATTTTTATTATTCATCATAAAATTAAATATCAAAGAAAAAACCAACCAAAGGTAAATTTTGATATAATTATTTTATAATATAATTTTCTTTTTTCAAAAAAATTAAAAACATTTCATAATTTATTTTTGAAATTGGTGCACCATTAAATGGTAGTAGCAATTATTTTTTGAAAAATATTGTTTATAAGCTTAATGCTTGAATTATTCATCTCATATGCCTATAAAATCTATTTGATGAATGAAAAAAATTACAAAATTATGTTAAATTAATATATTTATTTCTATTTACATCAAAAATTATAATTTCTATGCAATAGTATCTATATAAAATTAAAATGTTTACATTATATTATTATTATTTTGTATAACTTGGCCAATCCTGAACCCCAAGTTATCAAAAAACACATTGTTCCTTTTTATATAAGATATTAAATATATAATCCCATTTAATTTATAATTTAAATCTAAATTATAAATAGTAATAATTATAAAAAAAACTTATTCAATCATTACATGGGTTCTTATAGTAACATGTGATCTCATACTTTCATCCTTTTTCGACAATCAAATATTATTATGAAAAACTATTTACATCCTTTGTGGCTAAATCTAAATGGAAGGACATTTTTAATTATTATTCATCCACCTTGAATTTATATACTATACCATTTATGGACTTCCTATATTTCAACATTCTAATTCATTCGATTGGCCTTCATCAATTTCTTCATCTGCAACCATCTTTATATAACATCCTTGGTATTATGTAATTTATATATTTATTGTTTTGTTCTTAGTAGATTTTTATACACTTATATCATTCCAACATAATGTTATACCACCTATATAAACCATCCATTGTTTTTACTGCCTTAGAAAATTCTATTTTCTTTGGGTTTGTATACCTGAAAAATGGTATGACACAAATATGAGGGCTTCTTGTTATATAAATCTGGAATTTATATCTACTATAAGAAAAGTGCATGTGTAGGTTTGTGAAATAATCATTTTATGCAAATACATTTTTTATTGTATTTAATTTTTTTCATACACTATTTACACATTCAGTGTTATTATTATTTTATGAAATAATCATTCTATAATTTAAGGATACCGAATTCTGCTATTAATATTTCATAATTATGAAATAATAAATTATTACCTATTCACCCACATTATAATCCTTCATCCATTATCACATATTCACTAACATTAAATGTATCTAAAAAATTCAAAGAAACCCACATATCCCCCTAATATTGTTGCATTCAATTTTTGTAATATCATCAACTTGATTTTTTTATTATTTTCACAAGAACTATATCGGTTTTGGGTAATATTTTAATGAAATCATTCCATCATTAAAAATTAAAACTAAATTAACATCATGAAATAAAAATAAAATTAAAAATACCATTTTCAAACTCTTCATAAATAATATATATCATTCTCATAATTATTTATTTATATTAAATTTATGATGGTCACGGTTTTTAATATTTCATTACATAAATTAATTTTAAAGACATTATCGAAGAAAAATGCATCCAAAACATAATATTTTAGTTAAAATTAAAGGGGTAACCAAAGTAAAATAATTCATTGAAAAAATAAATGTTCTTTTTTAAAATACTTATCCTATATATTTAAGTTTTTTACTTATTTTACCCTTAAAATGGTGACATAATTTTTACCTATGTTACCATTCATTATTTCTAAAATTAATGTCATACTATTTAATATATATGGATTTTATGATTCCCAATATGCAGTAAGTTGAACATTATTCAATTTATTTATGGTTTATAAATATTATTCAAATTAATATTGAAAAAGCTATGTGATAAAAATTATTCTAGATAAATGCATTTTTATGTATTAAAAAGTGTTTCAAAAATAAGATTATTGTTGATTAAAATGAAATTATTATTAATTTATAAAAAAAATACAATTAATTATATTATAAAATAAAAAATAATAAATTTATATATTCAATGACGTGGAATCGTAGTTTTCAATAAAATTTATATTATTCACTATTCTCTGAAAAATAAATCTTTTAAGAAGATTCTCAAATTTTAAAATAGTTATTTTTTTATTATGATTCTAAAATTGATTCTAGTTTATACAATAAAATTTCTAAAAGTAAATAAAATTAATTATATTATTACTTCAAATTTAAAAAAAAATAAGAGAAAATTTTGGTGAACCACGAAATGGATTTATGAAAAATTTACAAATAATTTCTCAAGCAGTACTAAAGAAATTGTATAAAGTAAGACCATCATAAATATATTTCATAAACAGATACATGTATTTATAACTACTAATTCAATGACTTGGTTATAATAGTTATATTTAAATAGTAATATTTAGATGTCAATAATGTTTGGTGTTTCATGTCTTATATATAATTAAATATTTTCTTCTTTTAATATCGAGGTGTATTACATTCACATATGTTAAAAACATATCTCTTATATCTAGATTTAGTACTGAAAATGTTATGTATATATTTATTTAGAAAATTACAACTAAAAATAAAATATTAGTTTATACATTCGAAGAACTTTTTCGGTCCATGTTTTGGAAAATTAGAGAAAAATCGTAAAAAATATCACATTGGTAAAAATATTTATCTTTTTATATCTCTTTGATATATATCTTTAAAAGAATTCATCCATCTTTGAATGAAAAAAATTCTAAAAAATAAATTTAAAATTGGATATGAGTGCAGAAAATTAATGATAAAGGGCATTAAAAATAGTGAAAATTAATTTTATAAATATATTTTTGAAGAAATAATTATAAAAATTATATCAAATACGTGTTTTTTTATATGAGATATAATTAAAAATTAATTATAATTTTAAAATTCATTTCAAAATTTTTATTGAAAAATTAATCGGATTTATCCTTGAAAATCATTTAAAAATAATAATAAATTTATTGATTAAAATAACACATGAAAGATCATCTAAAAACCTAGAGGCCACTTAGTTTTATCAAATATATGATAGAATACCTATAGAGGTAATAGGTTCACTCCCATGTCTTCTTCATTATCTCAAGAGAATTTCATGTGTCCAAATAATTTAATGATTTTTTTTGTTGTTTCATCTTTCTCATTAAAAATATTTAAAATATATTTCATAATAATACATAAATTATTTCCATAGAAAAAATTAAACATATAACATTTTAGCTTCAAATATGATGAATATAATAAAATATAAGAGTTTTTAGGAGAAATCTATCAGTCCACATAAATATATTTACTTTTAAATACAATGACATGAATTATTTATAATTAAAAACAAATACATGAATTGAAATGTATATATAAACATGTATAGTTGAATCAAATTCATTGGAAAAAATCAATTTTCATATAAAATGAGATATTTTTTGAAAATTCATAAAATTTTTACAGTAAAATAGAAATAACTCTTCAAAAACATATGGGAAATAAAATATGGTTTTGAATATAATAGTTATAATAAAATTTAGTTACACATAATTATTTTTGAAATAAATCAGGAATATTTAATGAATTTTGAAATTAAATAAATGATTGAAACATAAATTATTTCCCTTTCCTTTATAATTCATTTAGGCATAACACAATCGAAATAGGAGATGACTTATTATGTCATTATTTAATTTCAACCACTTTGTCTAATTCTCAATCTATCTCTCAATTTTTACTATATAAATACCTCATATGAAAACTGAGGGGGCCATTTTATAGATATGATCCTGAATTTATTATATAAAATAGTATAGATTGTTCATTGAGATTATATATTTATTTATGTATTCACTATATACCACAGATAGAAAAATCAAAGAGAACTTTATTTTATAAAAAATAACTGGTTTGGGTATATGACATTCAATGAATGATTGTCTCTCTTTATGGTGAATCCATGAGAAGAATAAAATCATCATTTTTAACTTCAAAATAAATTAATAAATTTAATTTATGAAAAGAAAAAAATTTATTTCAATAATTTAAATTTGTTTTTATTTGATCTACCATAAACATAAAACCCCAAAATAAAATCAGTATGCACATCTAATCAAGTCATGAAAAATAAGATATACGAAGATGTAAATTTGTTTGGATGAATCAAAGTTTAAATGAGAAAAATTCTATTAAAATTGTTGACAAAAATGATACGAATTATAATTTACACAATGTCATTGGGATAAATTAAAATGATCGAGGAAGAAAAATATAGAAACATAATAATCTTGTATTTAATAAACAAGAATCTTTAGATTAAAGAACCTATCAAGAAAAAAATACACCTACCTCCAATAATTAAAAATAATACAGGATAATGAGGATTAAGAGTATCTCACACCTCTTACATGGTCAATACACATTAATTGTCAGATCAATCTAATAAAATGCCCTGTCGAGATGTTAATCCGCATTGTGATTCAAATCTGGCCTTCTATTATTTCTAGTGTTTGATCCCAACTCAATCCACACTTAGCCTTCTACTCGTTCGACCCTCATCAGTTAGTCAAAACCTCTTAGTGATGTCCTTGGATCCTCTGAGGGAGAACCTCATGTGATTCTTCATTTTCAATTAAAGCGTTTTCAAACCCTCTCCCAAAAAAACCCTCGTATTTTCCCAAATAATATTTTCAATGTTCTCTTATCATCATTTTTTTTTAAATTTTTTATATTATTCATATTTTAAAATATTCATAATTTAATAATATGAAATATATAATGATAATTGATATATATTACATTAATTATTATATTAATTAATTCACATTTTAATAAATTCAAAATTAAATTATAATAGTATGAATTTCATAAAGTTTATTTCCATTAAAATATAATTGATTAAAAAAATATCACTCTATCATTCCATAAAATTATATTAATTATTAATCATCCAATAAATGATTAATTAAAATCATTTTATTTTTTAAATAAATTGATTTATTATATTAGAGAATAAATCTACAGTGTTTTTAATATAACATGTAGTTTAATATAATAATTTATAATAATATCATAATCCATTTAGTTATATTTTTTATTTTTATAAAATATTATATTTTTAAATGTAATCAAATAATTTATTAAATATATCTTTAACAAAAATAATTATATAAAAGCTTACATTTTTATTGTTTTAAATAATGATTATAATGAAATATTATTTCATTAAAATAATAATTCACTTAAAAATACTAGAAGTTATTATTTTAAACTGATAAAACTTTCATAATTTTATAATTGATAAAATAATTTAACATATCATCAATTAAAAAAAGTTATAATTCATTTAATAATAATATATTGTAATAATATTTCAAATTATTTATATATAATTTTATTTTTTTATCATATATTCTAACCAAAATTTATTTTGATTTATGATAATTATAAAAAATCACATATTAATATGAAGGATTTTAAATCCCCCCATAAATGGATTCTCATATACAATTAGTTCATTTTACTTAATATGATTCTTAATTTCAATTTTTTGAATTTGGAATCAATAGAACATCAAAGATAACTTAATTACCTGTAAGTTCTAAATAATATTATATCGGTTATATTTGTTTTCAATTGATAATGCCTAACCTCAAAAAAATTCCAAACCATCCCTATATAGTAAATATGTAGGCTCAAACCTAATATTTAGAATCATGTTCTACAAATATTGTGTATATAATTTTTTTAAAAAAAACTGAAAAATTCACAGTATTGTTTACATTCCATGACATTTTGTGATATATTTTTTGGAATATTTGGACAAAAATATTTATAAAAAAATCATTTTTTTAAAAAATAATCTAATTATATTCATGTTTTTATCTCCTTAAATGATTTCTTCCATCATATCAAATATTCACAACCAATGATAAACTATTTAAATTTTGGGACGAGTACAAAACATTTGCAGTAATGGGTTTTAAAAATTGGGAAAATTTATTTTATAGAATTCATATTTGAATAATTTATAAAACAATTAATAAAGAATATTAATATTTAATATAAAAAATAATTTTCATAAATACTTATCTTTTTTAAAATTTATTACAAAAAATTTATATTTGAAAATAATATTTCTTATTAACACTCATTTCAAAAAGAAATATTGGCTAAAATGATACATGAAAGATCTTGTAAAACCACTATGGATGCAAAATCGTTTTACTTATAGGATTTTTTCCACTTAAAAGACATGGGTTCACTCCCCTCACCACCTCATCATCTCATTTGATTTACTACTGATAAATTAATTTTCAAACATTTTTTAATATCCTTCTTTCTCATTCACTACCCATAAGAAAATTTCAAAATAATACATAAATTATTTTCATAGATGAAAATAATTATACAACTTATCATCATGGAAAATGAATTTTTTTATAAAATTCAATTGATTTTAGGAGATATCCAATTTTCTATAAAATAAAAAACATTTTTAAATACCTATAAATTAATTGTTTATAATTAAAATATAATGATAATGAAATTTAATTATGTTCATATCTATGTAAATGAAATTAATAGATAAAAAAAATCATTTTTGATAAAAATGATTTATTTCATGAAAAATAAAGCTAAATATATAAATAAGACCTTAAAAATATATGGGTAATACATTGTGGTTTTAACACTACATTGATAATAAAATTCCCTTGAACTTTATTTTTCTTGATTTAAATCACCATAGTAGAACAAAATTAGAAAATAAATAAATTATTGGATCTTAAATTATTTCCCTTAACTTTATTATTCTAATAAGAATAACTATTTCGAAAATGGACAGGACTTAGCCTTTCATTACCTACATTCAAAACCACTCTCTAATTCCCTATTACTCCCTCTATGGTTTCGTTGTGATTACATACAATGAGAAAAGTTGTACCTATTTTTATATCCATGTTTCTATTTTTTATACCAAATAATAATTATAATGGTTCATTTAACATATATATTTATTTATATTAATTCTATGCAGAAGATAATCAAATTGAGATAGATATTTTTTTAATATTTGGTTTGGGTATATAGATTTCCAATCCAGAATGTCTCTTTTGAAGTTGTCCCAAAGAGTTGAATCATATATCTATTCATTAACATCAAAATAAATGACTATACTCTGTGTATGAAAAGATATAAATTCATGTTTATAAATTAGTTTTGTTATTATTTGAGCTTTGGTGCACATCCAAACCAAAAATTAGAATCAGTATATACATCCAATTATCTAATTTAAAATATAGTATATAATGATGTCAATTTTGTTAGATGAAGCTTCTTTAAAATGAGTTAAAGTTCATTGAAATTGATGAAAAATTGGTACTGATTCAAATATAATCTATTTCAAATAGATATAGAATATAATGATCATTGGTGAAAAATAATGAAAAAAATAAGTATTTAATACACCAAAAAATTACATATTTGGAAACATAACAATAAAACCACCATTCCTACATCTGATTATAAAAATATTTATAAGAGGATGAATATGAAGAATATATCATCATAAATCAATGGATAAAATCACATAATAGTCAAACCTCTTATATATGAAGCCTTATCCTGTAGTTGATTCCCTTTGCAGTCTAGATCAAGACCTTGATGTTTATCGTCATTCGATCCTAACTCGATCTATACATGGCCTCCATATCACTCATCCCTTAATAGGTAGTCAAACCCACTCATCACTTCACTATATTTCTACAAGGGATACCCTCACTCGACTCAGCCGTTGTCATTCAAATGAATTTCAACCCTCTCTTGAAAACGGACCTCATATTTCCCCTTATTCAACAAGCACATTTCTCAAATCATCATTTCATTTTTTTTAAATTATAATATTATCTATATTTTATATTATTCATAAATTAATAATATTAAATATATAATCATAATTCATATATATTCATTTCAAATTAATATTTCCCATTTCAAATATTAATATATTCAAAATAAAATTATTAAAGTCATAAATACATTAAATATATATCTTATAAAATTATATTTCTTACAAAATAATATTAGTATATGATTGAATATATTTTAATTATAAAATAATATGATAACAAATTATTTATTAATCAAACATCATTTTATTTTTAAAAACATTGATTTATTATAGTAATATATATATATATATATTATTTTTAATATAACCTATAATTTAATGTAATTTTATATAATTTTTTATTATCCTTTAAAATAATCTTTTTATTTTGGTAAATAAGACTTATATTTTAAAAGTAATAAAAAATAAAATAAAATATTATTTTAAAGAAAATAATACTATAAAATAGTATTTTTCTATAATTTATAATATAAAATTAAAATATAATCTTATTTAAGGAATGTAAAAAATGACATAACAAATTTAAAACATTATATTTGAAAACTATTAATTTACCATAAAATCAAAATTGAAAAAATAATTTAATATATCATCATTTATAATTGAGGTATTAATCAATGAATACTAATAATAATTAATAATAATTCAATATATTTTTATACACATTTAAATATTTATAATCCTAACATATAACTAACATTTATTTTTATTTATTTGAACTATAAAAAGGAACTTATTAATATCTCATATTTTAATAAATATTCCATAAATAAATTATGTCCTTGCATTTTTTCATTGATTAGGGAAATTCAAAGGATTAAAATTTGAAAATTCATTTATTAAAACTGTGCATTGTAAAAAGGATTAATACAACATCCTTTTGAAATTATAAAAAGAGAATTATGACTGCCATCTTAAATAATCAAATACATGGTTTCAAAACTTGATTTCATTATTGGGATTGAGAAAATATAGTCATGGAGGTGAATCATAGTGTACGAATATTTGGGGAGGGTGGCATAAAAAATTGATCGTAAGTATGTGAAGGATCATAGGAAATTAATTTACCAAAAAATGTGAAACAAAGAAGCACAAATAATTTCATTAATTAATCTGAAATTACTGTAAAAAAATAAACTGTTTAATTTATGTGGGACACATTTATTATCTACACTTATATCACCTTAAAATATAATTACATGATTTTATTGAAATAAATAAATGAAATTTCATCTTTTGGTTATATGATTTAAGAATACCCCACCTCAATCTCATCCCATATTCCACTAAATGAGTATCTATGATGAATTTTTATTATTCATAAAAAAAGAAAAATAAATTGGGCATAGAATATTGATAAGAATGGAATTTTTATCCTCCCGTATTTACAAAATTCAAAATCATTATCACTAGGTTAGATAATATCAAAAATGAGCAACCCATCATAATAAAAAATAATACATTAAACTTCAAAATTTATATATTGACACACGTGGTTAAACATATATAATTAAATAAATAATTAACTATATCTCTCAATTAACCTCAATAACCTAAACAATAAATATTTTTATAAAAAAGAGGTTATCTCAATCCATTAAAATTTTATCCCCAATAAAGTACTTGTATTTTTTTGAAAACTCCAAAATGTAAATTACCATTATACAAAAAATGGAAACATGAACCTCATGCTAGTAAAATATCTACTAAAATAACATTAATCGCCTTAAAACCCATCACATTAACCCTCATTTTGGTATCCAAACCATTGAAACTTTGATCAATTATTAACATATAATTCCCTAATGATATCCCTACATGTTATGTTAACCATACATAAAATCATTATAATCTATAATGTATTCTATACCATTTTATATTTCCAACTATAATAGCTCCAAACACTAATTCTTGTATATTTTTATAAAAATATAATCCATACATTTTTATAATCAACAAATATACACACATCACAATTTTATCAATCAAAAACATTCAAAACAAGCTGAAAATAATATATCACATATAGAACCAAGGACCTTTTATATTTCTACTTTTATAGAATTATTAAAAACTCCCAAATTACTATAACATATATCCATAGTGTACTCTATAAAATAACTATATTGGTTTACCAAAATACATCATTCAAACCTCCCTTATAACAATGGTTGTTGACTATTATCGAGTGTCTAGGGTTTTGTTGTCGGATGACTATACTCGCCAACTATAGTGTGTAGTAAAAGTTAAAATCACCAAATATAATATATCAATAATTAACATCAACTATAAAATAATAAATCCAACCCATCGTATACAATATATTATAAACAAAAATAGGTAAATAAAAAATGTGAAGTCGAGTGAGGGTATCCCTTATAGAAATATAGTGAAGTGATTTGTGGGTTTGACTAATCATTGAGGGATGAGTGATATGAAGGCCATGTGTGGATTGAGTTAGGATCGAATAAGGGTATTCATCGAATTCTAGATCTGAACTGCAAAGGTAATCAACTACGGGATATGGATACAAATATAATATGATTTATTATGATGGGGTTTTGACCAATGAATTATGATGATCTATTCTTCATATTCATTCGCCTATAAATGTTTTTAGAATAAGAGGTAGGTGTGCTGGTTTTCTTATTATGTTTCCAAATATGTCATTTTTTGGTGTATTAAATACATGCTTTTCAATATTTTTAATCCCCGATCATTATATTCTATACCTATTTGAATGTTTAGGATTTATTTAGTATCATTTTTTCTACAATTTTAGTCATCTTTAACTTGTTTAAACGAATCTCTATAAAACCAAATTAACATCGTTATATATTTTACTTTTCATCAAATGGATGGATCTATATACCTATTCTAATTTTTTGTTTTGATGTGTAGTGGAGCTCAAATATAAACAATGTCAATTTATTGACATGAATTTATTGATTTTCATTCACCGAGTTTAGTCTTTGATTTTTAATGTAATGAATAGAGAAATGATTCATCTCATTGGGTCTACTTCAATAGAAACAAGCTTGATTGAAAATTTATATACCCAAACCAAATATTTTAAAAATATATATCTCAATTTGATTATATACTATATATAATTAATATATAAATAAATATATATGTAAATTAAACCTTCATAATTTATATTTGTGATAAATAGTAGAAACATGGATATTAAATAGGGTACTAGTGTTCTCAAGTGATGGACTCACCTAGAAACGGTAGAGGGAGTGATAGAGAATTAGAGAGAGGTTTTGAAAGTAGAGAATTGAAGAATAAGTCCTCACCATTTTAAAAATAGTTCTTCCTATAAGAGAAATAATGGTAATGTAAATAATTTAAGATACAATCATTTACTTATTTTCAAAATAATTTCTATTTTGGTGACTTATTACACGAAAATAATGTGTTAGAGAATTTTATTATCAAATTTTTTTTCAAAACCATCATGTATTACACTTAAATGTTTTAGGATTTATTTTTATTTTTAGCTTGAATTTTTGTAAAATAAATAATTTTATATCATAAATGATTTTTTTATCTATGAATTTCATTCACATAGATATGGACATAATTAAATTTCATTTTATGATTTTTTAAATTATAAACAATTTAATTATATTTATTTAATTTTTTTTTATTTTTTTGGATTCTTTCATTTCTCATAATCTCTATTGAATTTTATAAAAAAATTTAATTTCCAAGACAAGAAGTTGTATAATTATTTTCTTCTATGAAAATAATTTATGTATGATTAAGAAATGTTTTTGATGGGCTGTGAACGAGAAATAAGGATATTAAAAAAAGTTTGAAAATTAACATGGAACAAGAATATCAAAGGAGATGTTGATGTGGTGAGGGGAGTGAAACCATGTCCTCTAAGGGGGTAGTAACCTATTAGTGATACTACTATGTTTCCATAGTGGTTTTATAAGAACTGTCATATACAATTTCAATCAAAATGAATATTGTTTTCTCAAATGAATCGCATTGCGAAATACTATTACAATATAATTTCATTGTAATAAATTTTGTAAAATAAAAGTATTTGAGAAAATTATTTTATATATATAATATTTATATTCCATATAAAATATTTCACATATTTTTTAAATATGATTTTTGTAAAAGAAGATTTCTCTAGTTTTAATACCCATTACTGCACATTTTTTTGTACTCATCCCAAATTTTAAAACAATTTTCATAGATCATGAAGATTTTCTATGATGGAAAAATTCATTTAAAGAGATATAACACACAATGAAAATCAGTTTAATTTTTATAAAAATCAAATATTTTTTATATTTTTTGTCCAAATTTTCTAAACCTAATATCAAAAAAGGTTATGGAATGTATGCAGTATTTTTTATTTATCAGTTATTTTTTTATAAAAAATTATATACATAGTATTTTCAATAAAAGATTCAAAATTTTTGGTTTGAGTCTTTGTATTTACTATATATATATATATGGTTTTGAATTTTTTCTAGATTAGGGATTATAATTTGATAATAAATCTAACTATTTTATTATTATTGAGAACATTTATGTAATTATGTTCACATAGAATTTATATTGATTTCCAATTATAAAAAGGGTTATGAAAAATCTTATTATGTAAAATGAACTAATTTTATAGGATAATACATTTAGGGGGAATTTAGCATCCTTGATATTAATATGTGATTTGTTTTTAATTCACATAAATCTAAATAAATTTTGGTTATAAGCTGAGATGAAAAAAAAGTGAAATTATAACAATCTGCAAGTTGTTCATCCGGTTTACATAACTTTTGAAATAATCCAAGATATCAGCAATAGTTACCAAAAATATTATCATGTTTACCTTGAAAATTATATTAATTTTATACATAAAACCAATGGTGCATTAATTCATCCAAACGTAATTTTTGTAACTCATTATTTACATACCTTGTTTAAATGCTTTCTTTCTATTATCTTACTTATTTAAATGTAGTTCAGGATATCAATAACGAATATCATTCTTTAAAAAATAATTAAAGTTGTAGAGATGGTAAAATAATATATCAAAAAAAGGATAAAGATACTAATTCTTTATTATAATAAAATTAATCTCCCTTATAGACAATGCACAGCCTCCTAGATCCATCTTTCTTATTATAAAAAACTATTAGATGTCCTAAATGGGAAACATTGGGGAATATAAATACCAAAACAGTCAATTCATAAAGATTTTTCTTTAACTCCATTAACTCAATTGTGGTCATTATATAGTGATAATTCTACATAAGTCTTGTATATGGGATTAACTAAATAGAAAACTCAACGTAATTCGTTGGAGGATTTCCATATAATTCATATTTAAATACATTAATTTATTCATATAAAATAGGTACATTAAAAAGCTAATGATATAATTTTTCATCCATTGTTTTGATCTCCATTGCTTCTCCAAGAATCCCATTTTTAAGAGTTGTTGTAGGTGGAACTATATATCAAACATATGATGATGTCTACCCTCCAAATATGATATTTTTGATATCTTCATAATGAATCATAATTTCCATATAATTGCAATAAATTTTTTCATTATACATTGAAATCAATTACATACAAAGGAATATTTAAAAATCAACCCTAGGTAAGACAATTAAATCAACCATTAGAAAACAAATGTGTGTCCTAATAGGAACCGATTTTCACATCATTGTTGCAATATATAATCCATTGGGAGTTTTGATTGAAAACTACATTGTTAATATGAATTTTAAATATCTAATTTTTATAACCAACTAGTAAAATATTAAAGGTTGTGTTAATCTAGAATCAAATAGAGAATTATCTAATTTTAAGAAGATGATTAATGTACATTCCACTGCAACATTTGGAACGTAAACCCCAAATGTTTTGACTGCCTAACCATGGAATTGCTCCCCTTCGATTTTATGGGTCATGTTCCCTTGAATTATATGAAAATCATGTGCATAGTCCCCCATATTCTTATAAATGAAGGATTTCACATTACTAACTTCTTTTGTTCATTTAAAAATAAGTACCAAGTGATCTTTTCTCCAATCCTGTTATAACCTCTCATTTTCAATAGGCATATACCATGGTGTTTCATAAAAAAATTATTTCATGTTTGGAAGTTATATTCTACTCTTACTACCTTTTTATTATTTCCTTTTCTAGAATAATCAGTATCCCAACACTAATATTGTATCTCTTTGGAGACATGTGTCTTGGAAATGTATTACTCTATATTGATGGAACATGATATTATATCCCTATATGATGAGAATGTTTTCGAGTATAGTTCACTTTATAGTATTGGATTCAAACCATAAAATAAATGGTAAATATTTAACTTTGGATTATATATGTTTTCTAAGGCATACCATGATAACCATGTAAAGTAGGATTCAAACATAAAAATATTTTCATCTTCATTTTTTTCAATCTAAATAATTTTCACTCCATATATTATTGATGTTAACATAGGAACTTTTTTTCTAGAATTTTTTTCATAAAATCATTCCATTAAATATTTTAAATTTCTTCCTTTTCCTTTATGATTTGAATTCATGACCACTAATTATCTGTAACTCCCAGTAGATTATAAGCTGTTATAACAGTGTTCTCCATTTCATTACACCCCAAAAAAAGTAAATATATTTTTAATGGTAGATATCAATTATGAAACCATGAATGTGCTTCTAATCCCATTGAATAATGGAGGGTTTTCGCATGAAGTGAACTTACATTATTACACCACATTGTGGATCGAGATGCTCCATTAATGTATTTTTATTTCACATAACCTGATTTACATGTCCCTGTATTTTTTTTTAATTTCTAATTACATCCCCATATCCAACATCATTATCAATCATATAATGAAAATCCCTACATGGTGAACATGTATTGTTATAGTTTCCATCCCATCTAATAGGTTTCATTTCTAAATAATGGAATACACGATATTGGATTATGTAAATTTAAAACTATTAAAAAATAAAAAATTTATGTGTAACTAATCTCAAAATCATAATCATGTTTACCTTTAAAATATTCTAAAAAAAGGTTATATGGTTATATTTACCAAATTTATTTTTTCTTAAATCAATTGTACAAGTTTTCTAATAAATGTGATTGGATACCGATTATAAAGACCCAACCCCAGTCGGTAGAGTCAGTGGTTACATTAAGACATTGGTACTAAGTAAAAGGGATTACATTGAAAACCACAGAATAATATATTAGGTTGGGAAAATTAGATACTAACATTATTATTTCCTTATAACATGAAATAAAGTAAAAATTGGCCACTCTATAGGAATCATCTCTATTATACTTGATAATGTCTAAATGGCATTCATAATATACATATTCGATTCTTGGGAAAATTAAAAGCTAATAAAGTGGAGATATTAGCTACACATTAAGAGTATGAATACATGATAAGAAATTATAAACAAATGTAGAAAATAATTCATGGTGAATAATTGAAAACCCATTCCAATAAATCATTACCCTGAGCATAATATAGAATGAATACAACATAATGACATAATTCCAAATAAATAATCACATGAGAATTAAAAATAACTAATGTTATTTTACAAGAAAAATAATCACATTGATTATGAATATATAATCCCACTATGAGGTAATTCATAATGTGGGACATTAAAAACATTCCATCCCAGATTCGGCCATTACACCATACCTAATTATGTAATACTTTTTAAAATACCAAAACTAGATTATCTCACGAGACATAATTACTCATCGAGGGGATATAGTGGGCCCAAACTATCAAATACCATGTAAAATTCATTACTCAGATAAAATTTCATCAACATAGTTATAATATACATTTATCTTAAAACTATCATATAAAATTACATTATCAAAATAATAAACATAATCATAGACCATCCGGTGTAATATGATGAATGACATCAAAATTGTGCATCAATAGTCAAAATGAAAATAAAATTCCATACATTATGGTTGAATATATCATAATAGATCCATCATAATTAACAATATGATCCAATAAATTTGGTTGACCAAGACAAAATACTCCAATAATATCATTGAGAATATACTGAGATAATTACCAAATCAATTTGAAGTCATTTATTTAAAATATGAACAATTATAAGCGATTTTTTTTAAATAACCAAGTAAAATTGTTTAGGATTAAATAATACATTAAGAGATAATAAAGGTATTAAAATACTAACATGTAATATAAGATAAAAAATACTTTTTAAAATATTAAAAATGAATAATTTAAAAATCAGTTTTTAAGAAAATATGTGAGACAAAAATAGATTATGTGTATCAATTAAAAATAAACTTCAAACAATTGGAAATAAAACATAATATAATTATAATTAATTTCACACGTAATCATATGATGAAATAATAATTGGAGTATAATGTTTTCCCAATCAAACAAAATTGGGTTATGAATTCTCAAACTACATTGTTAATAATTAAACCATAAGCCCCATAATATTAATGGTAATTAAATGAAACATTGATTTCCATGAGGATAAATAGATTCATGAAATGATATATCAATGGGAAATATTTACAATCCTCAAAATAAATAATTGTTAAATTAGAAATATATATCATATAAGTAAAAGTAAGATGAGAAACACAAATCTTATATACAAGAGTATTCTGAAATTGTGCTTAGTTTATTTGATAATAAAATTTGATTTAGTAATTATGTAATTCATAATTTATTAAACATATAATTGATTTATTAAATTTTTATTATGTTCATTAAGGGTCTTTTTGATGTGTTATAATGATTAATTTTATTTTTCTTATAGCACTCATTTCATGGTTTTATTGGAGGTTACCTTGAGTATAACTATAGGAGTTCATGTAAAATAAAAACAACATATCCATAAGTGAAATAATGTAGTATTTATGAACATCAAGTAATTTAGATGGACTAATATATCATTTTTTATATGGTGTGAGGATGGTTCATTAGATAAAAGGTTGATTCAAATGTCATAATTTAGTTTGTGGTCTTTAAAACAATCCCAAACCTATGACATTTAATTTAATAATATGTTTATATATATTGGTACTCTAATATGATATAACATTAATTTTTATATTAAAATCATATATTAACATAAAATGGATTTATGAAAAGCCTTGATTGTGCTGATGGAAAATGAAAATTCATCATCCACGAAGGTGGTGGACCAACACATCATGGTAGATGTTTTCACTTCAAAAATTAAAGTATAAAATAAGTGACTTGATTATGAATAATATATTATCACAATAAAATTATATTTTATATATTATAAAAGTTTTTACGTGAAAATATGTATAGTAGGGTTTAGGAAAATATTATTAAAGAAATGAAATTAAAAGAGAAGGAATGAGGATTTTACCTCTTGAATATTGTCTCCTTGGGAACCTCTTAAACATTGGGATTTGGAATTCTGGTAATACCATATGTTTGTGGGAGTGAATATGATTTTTAGTATGAGAATTTTTAAAAAGAATTTCAATCTTCAAGGCTCAGATTATATGAGAAGAATGGGTCGTAAAGGGTGGTATTCAGATAGGAGTATATGGGTATTTTTTTATTATTTTATTAATTTAATTGTGATTTTTTCTCTATATTATCAATAGTTTTGTTTATTATGTGTAATTATAGTAACTAGTTCATTTTATTTCCAACTAATATGTCATTTCATCACCTATAAATCAAAAAATCATGTAATTTACTTCTGTTGTTAAATATAGTAAATTATTGTATTTCACAACTCATAAACAAATTTACTATTTTTTAAAAAACAAAAAAAATAAACTTAATCATTTTTAAATGCATATATTACAAAAATGGAGTCAATTTTCTGATAATAATGTTCAAAATATGATAAATTTATTTTCTAATTAAAATCATCATTTATTCGAGAAATATGGATTTAAATATTTTAACTGAATTTATGAAACATTGAAAAAATATATATTTGGTCTCATAAAATTATATGATAATTATAATGATAAAGAATATTAATTAATTAATACATTTTATGAAATAAATTTTTCATTTATATCATTAGATTAATTATAAAATTATAAACATTATTTTTTATTTCAAAAAAATACCAACACTTAATTTATCATTTGGAATACATTTATTTATTTCTTCAATGTTATAAATATATCATATTTTCATTTATGAGATACATAAATATTATTTATAATTTCATACAGGAAGTAATTATTCTAACATCTGGATTAGTATTCCTAAATTTCCTATAATATTCAAATGGTTCTGATAATATTGAAAAGAATATCACAGTTCGTTTAAGCTCCATGTTGTGTGCAATATAAGCTATCAAATAAATTAAATTCATTTAACAAGATAGACATTGTTAAATATTTTCATGTTATACATGGTTTGGAATATGATCTTAATGATCGTGATCTTATCTTATAAATTTTTTTATTTTTTTTTATTTTTTTATTTTTCATGGACTTTCTCATGGGAATAATCTATTGATGAAAACTCATCTTGAAGCATGATATGTGTGCTTCATAAGGTATAATTTAACTAGTTGTGTCCATTTATTCTTCCATCATTATTAATAGGAATTTATCAAAACCCTTTTTTTATACTAGTCATTTTATCACTATTCAACTACTATATTATCAACGGTCATGATACATAATGGTCTTTTAAATTTGATTGAACATATCAATGGTAAAAGTAACCAAAATAGTCCATTTTTCTTCTATAAATTCATTTATTAATAATTAATTTAAAAAATTACAAAGTTATTTTCATTTATATATTTCTGGTTTATTACATTAGGGTTTCATAAAAATTATCAGAATCTATAAACAACTTTTTCAATGAAACATAAATTTTACCACTAACGCACATAATCATTACTTTAAACGAAATATAATTATAATAACATATTCGAAAAATATTTTCATCAAACCTAAATTGAATTCTTAGAAAATTCATGTAGGTTACTTTAGGATATCATATTTATAGCATCATAACAAGAACCCTTGAAATCCGGATAATCTTCTTGGATAAATCAAACATAATTATTTGGAGAACATTATCATTAACAAATGTAGTATAGGGTATTTCCGTGCCTAATAATTATCATGATCAATGTCTAAGAACCATAAAGAAGAATAAAAACATATAATATTTCATTTAAATCATAAAATCACATATAATATTTTGGTCAACATATATTTTGAAGCACATTCCGAAATTACAAAAAAACCAGAAGTCATTTTACTTGAAAAATAATTAAACAAAATTTTCCAATAGAATGAAAATTAGATATTCATATGAAAACCGTTTAAAATTCGTATTATAATATTTTTATAAAATATTTTTCTGAATGGTGTGAAATTTTTATAAAACCGTATATATTAAAAAATATTCTTTTTACAATGTTGTAAAAATGTTAAAAATTAAAATTTTAATATATGTTAAAAATTATATATTTATAAACATCATAAATAATGTAAATGATGGTTTGTGAGTAATATGTACCTAAATTTGATAATACATATAAAACAAATGAATCCTTTCATATAACGAGGATATGGAGGGAAAATATAATAATGAATTTTAGACTATTTGAGTAACGTTTTAATGAAAGATTCATGTATCACATCTCTATAATTTTCTACATAAATTCATTAAACTCATTGTAATAAACTTAATTAGTTATTTATTCTCATAAAGATAATTTTATGGTTTCTTAAATTATTATTGTATAATTTATCAACTTTCATTACATCAATTGAATATATACTTAATCAAATAATTGGTGTCTAATATTTTGAGGACTTTCGGTCCATAATCCAATAAACTACACTAGTAGGGTTTATTTATATCTACGGGGAAATTTTTCCATCTTCAATATTGAAATATAAACAAAATATTTTTATTTTTAAAAAATAAAATATAATTTTTGATCGTTCCATGATTATATATCATAAAAATATTAATCCATCAACTTGTGAAGTCGTACTCTACACATACACTAGATCGACGTTTTAACATCTTTTGAATAGAAAATATATAAATAAAATAAATTAAAATATTATAAGAATACTAATAATGTTATATAAATCACTTACCTTTATTATATCCATCATCACTACAAACCATAAGATGAAGCACTGAATAATGAAGAACATTGCTATGTTTAGATGGTTTTTTGTACGTAAACACTAATAATTATTAGGTTTTTATATATAAGAACTGTATAAATATAGATGATATATTATTTATAAATATTATTAATATTTTCATTCATTTATTATATATAGTTTTACTCCAACCTAAAATATATAAATTAATGTTATATTTAAGAAACAGAATACATCAGTTCACGATGTCGTAGACCACACATATGCTTGATTGAGAGATTCATTTTCCATTTGATAGAAAATGGATTTGAATAAATGTATCTAATAAACTTAATAACATATAAATAAATGGTTTATAAAACTTTTATAATATTTTAATGGTCATTATATAATCAAATGATATAGATTTTTAAGAAAAATCCAAACAATCAAATGATATTATTGCCTCCCTTTAAAAAAATCCTTAGGATCTCTCCTTAAGTATTATAGGGATGGTCTCCTTAGATGGACAAACTAACTATATTGTATATAAAGGAGTTAATAATAGTTTTTTGTTGATTTTTTTCTATAATAAGTCTCTCATGAATTTTTAGGAATAAAGGAGAGGTAGTTTACTTTTACAACCCAGAGTAGAGTCTCCCTTGATGTTTCACATATTACTAATATTTTATGAATTTTCATTCATGGTGAACTGGAATAAAATGGATAAATTAATGTTATAGTATAAATATAAGTTTATATCGTCCCATAATATAAAAATTAATTAGGTTGAGGTGATTTTTTATCATTATCAACTATTTTTAAGCACATGTTAAACATATTTAATGATTATAGTGATAAAAATATTTTTATACATCATGGGTCAAGAAATATATGATATATTGAAAAATGACCCACAAATGGAAAATGAGTGATAATATAGACTTTATAAAATTATCATGGATATTTATTTTTTTATATGAGTTTTAGATCATTTAATAATGTCATATATAATATATAATACCAATAAGATCACTTTATTAACTTTTAATATATTTAAATTTGAAAAAAACGAAAACTTTGTATTGTAGATATAAAAATTAAACACATCACTAATACATTATATTTTCATGCATGTGATTTCATGTATTTTTTGACTGATTAAAACTCATTTCATGTTTTATTTATTTTTTCATAAGTTTAAATGTTTATTTATGTTCAATTACTTGTTTTAGTAATTTTTTATATCTTATTTCATTTAATTTTATATTGATTAAATAATGTTGATCTTTTATCATATCATGATATTCATTGTGAAAATTTTATTCAGGTTTCAACTTTGGATTTTTTTTAAAAACATGTTCCACTAGTTTTCTTTTGTCTTCATAGGAAAAAAACAAATTTGGAACTGCAAAATATCATTTAGTCATGTTTTTTGATACATTGATACCATAAATACACTATTCTCATATATCATACTTAGATATCCACAAAAAAAATGAAATCCATATATCAAATTTTTTATCAACATAGTAATTTTTTAGTCTAAGTTTTCCACTATATTATGACTATATCACTAGAAAAATAAATCCAAATTCTATGATTAATTATTTATAATGATATAATAATTTTAAAATTCTCATTACAAAACATCAACAACTAAATAGATATCTATATAGATTAGAGTTTGTATCTCAAAATATGGGGGTGAATTTAGTACCCAAAAAAATTTCGGTCTAAAATGGATTATTTTAAATTACCCCAAATATTCAAAGACATTGATGTTTAAGAAATTATGTTGTATGATATAGATATTAATATATCTAAATATTTATATAAATATTAATTAGGTCTAAGATTAATAAAATAAAATATTATTAATTCAATTTTAATTATTGTACTTGATCAAAATAATATATGAACACAAACTATGATAAACTATCAATGTATTTATATTTTATACAGTTAAAACAATTTTTAATTTTCATGTAGAAATAAATTAAAACAAAATTAAATCAGAAATTTGGAATGATTAATATATGTTATTCAGTATCCTGTTAAGACTTATTTCTCTCAAATTAGTGATCAAATTCCATCATGAAATTTATATAATATAGAAAAACTAATCCACAACTTGGGTTTGTTTTTACAACTGTCTACAACTATCTTGGTCAAACATAACCTCTTCAACTTTTATTTTATGGAGTTAGAAAAAAAGACACTCAAGAACCTCTATCACTCTTATCCAAGAGAAAAAACATTATAGAATGAGCTTCAAAATATATTCAGTGTCATTGAGATCAGAACATGATACTGGGTTCAAATGTAATACAATGTATAGCACACACTTCTCAAAAAATAAAAAAAAATATAGTCCATGTATAAAGAAATATATCTTGTGTTTCTTTGTTTCATTCTATAGTGATTCTTGAGTTTGGTTATCTCGAAAAACATTAAGAAAACGAAGTGTCAGATACTCTTATTCCACGACCAAATTAAGTCACTATATGCTATGGTTTAATTAAGCTTTCAAGATCAATGATTGAAATTGGTTTAGATCTTTATATGTTCATGAAGTCTGTTCTCTAAACTTAGTGTTGGTTTACTATATTCTCTATTGTATATAATTCTATTGCATGTATTTTTTCTCTTCACTTATACACGAAGGAATTTGATTCTCTTTAATCCACAATAATAAGAAGTATATCAAAAATCCCACTTTCTCATACTTTATGGCCTAAAAATATCATAATTTATTTATATTAATCATTTAAGATATAGTTATTAAAATATTAAATTGGATTAACTTCAACAAATATATTCATTATAATCATAGAATCCAAAAAATATTAATGAAAAATAATTGTAGTCGTAGCTCTATCTGGTGGAATCACATTAGAGGTATGTCACAAGATGTATCTAAAACATAACTGAAATTTCACTATAGTTGGAGAATCTCAAATTTTGGTGTGTAATACTAAAGTGTGATGTATAACAGTGTCTTATAGATAGTAAAATTTCTACATCACTTGTGGAATCCCAATTAGCGAGGTTTATTCTAGAGGTACGAGTTCTAAATTTTCTTAAATCTAGCGGAATTTTTGTGTTGGTTGTATGCCATTAGAAATTCCTCATCTAGAGATATTCTGTACATAGAAAAACTAATGCAATGGCGTAATGAAATCTATATTTCTTGTTGACTAGCAGTGTCTCAGACATTGTTAATTCTCTAGTCCAATAACATGATGTTCAGGTGGAGTGATATCATGGGAGTATCTTACTCTTAAAGTGATTTTGCAGTGGTAGTGAGTTATAGACAATGGTTTCCCGAGTTGGTGTAACCAACCTCAATAGTTTCGTTCACTTAGTCAATTTAAAAACCTATCTCAGATTATTATATGATAAATAAAAACTTCAAACTGATTATGATCATTAGAATCGTGATTTGTTTTTCATTAAAACTAGGAGGTCAACAATCCTTCAAGTCATAAATTAGGTTTGTTTTCCCTAAATTTTTTCTATCTGATTTATTTTTTTTATAGAATGTTTTAATCCTATTTTTATTATAAAATGAGATATATATATATATATATATATATATATATATATTTGAGGTTATTCTTGATTATTTACAATTCATATCAAACAGTCTAAATAAAATTCAAATGGAATAATTTCAAATTCGTCATTTTACTATTTTATTTTTATGTATGAATTTTGAGAAATAAATATGTTTACATTTTTCTAGAATTGAATATGTGAGTAATTCCCATACGTTAGTGACTTGATTCTATGATATATTCGGATATGTGAGAAAGTTTCCTATATTATGAATTTTTTGTGGTTTCTAAAAGGAAATTTATACATAGTAAATCCCTTTATTATTAATTTCATTTATGTTGAAAAAAGTCTACATGAAAAACACCTATTTAAAAATCTCATATGCAAATTACTATAGAAAAATATTCTTTATTTTATATTTCTATTCATATAATTATATGATGAATTTTTATTTCACGTGATTATATTTTTAATAATTATTAACAAAATAGAATTAATTATAAAGAACCTATGTGGGTTGTTTTCTATTTATTGAAAATGTGGTTATAATGATTGAAGTCTATATTATTCTCATAGAAAAAACATACAACTTCAAACTAAAAAATCTTCTATATTATTTTATGTTGTTCTCATCTATATTATTGTTTCTAAATTAATATTCGAAGATAATAATAGCATTCAACCTTTTTTAAATTTCTATAGTGTTGTGTTATTAAGTTAGGATAATATAAGCATATTTATTGTTAATTTTTTTCAAATTGTTTTTGAAAACCATATTTAAAATTCTATCATGAAACATTCATGGGATTTATCTTTGACTTATAATAATGTATAAAATTAATTATTTTGATTGGTGATTACATATTGGATATTATTATTTTTAATTATTTTAAATAGCTGTGAGGATTTGTGTGAATTTCAAGTAATGATAATTTCTCTCTCTAATAAATCAATGATCTTACTGATTATTATTTATTTATTTTTAGTCTAAATATGGTGGTATTTAATGGACCATATGATGATTATAACATAAAAAATAGTGCATAATAATTGACAACGATAATAGGAAATCACATTCATTCATAATTCATTGACAATAATGTAATTCTATTGTCAACAATTTTAATTTTTTGTGAACATATCCCAAGGGATAAAAAAATCTACATTGACTTCATTCCCATTAATGAAAAATATACTGCCATTTATAGAACAACTGAACATCATCATTCTATACCATTTTAATTTATTTCATAAACAAATTTATATTCAATATACTTTTCATAACTCCGAAGCAGTTTTGTAGTTGTTATATTTATTATTTTGGGTGGTGATGAGTTGTTTTTTCTTTAACCATTAACTCATAATTTTTTTATCATCAATAAAAAGTAGAATTTGGTTGTACAAAATTAAAAAATTGATGTTCATAATTTGTGATTACTGAAAAAAATCATAACAATTAGTTTTATGCTAATCCTTGTTAAAAGTCAGGCTTTCTGTCTATACACACAAAAGGATGTCTGTGTAGGTTTAGGGATACTCCTTATAGTGTACTGGTTTGTAATTGTACAATTTTAAAAAGATAGTTTTAGATTTCTGCCTGTAAAATCATCTCTCTCACTCTCTATCATTCATATTCGTTTGCATAATACATTATTAAGGTTTTGAAGAGTATATATATGCGATTTAAATCATAACTAATATAAAAATTTCTTTTATTATTCTCTTTATTTTTAAGCATACACTCTTCACACATAAAATATTCTTATTCTGTTAAGAATGAATCCATTCAAATTTTTAAAATACCATTTTATTCAATTAGTATTTAATAACTATGATAATTCTAATAAAGGCCTATTAAACCCCACTCTTTTTCGTCTACAATCTTCACAACTTACCAATAAATTATTATCAAATTTTATCAAATTTTAAAGTAACATTGCTTTGTTATTATTATTATTTCATTTTCTATGCTAACATGTATCATAGTTATTAATAGGAAGACAAAAATATATGTTTTAGCGAAGAAAACCTAGGATATTGAATTCTTGAATTTCCTAAGTCCACATAATTTTAATGTATGTGATTATGGATATTTGAAAGGTATAATAAATGTATTAATAAAATGTATATGTATTTAATATTATACAATCATGGAAGACCTTATAAAATACATAAAATAAAACATGAAACTATAATGTGAAATGACATAGAAAAATATGTATTAAATTATTTAGAAATGAATTATCATTATAGAAATCATATTAGAATCTATTATAATCATTTATCTTAATGTAAAAAATCATCTAAAATTTGGAAGCCATTAAAAGTAACTTATAATGAAACTAAAATTATGTGCTGAACTATACATGGCCTTCACGATGATGAATTTAATGAATTCATAATGCATGATCATGAATGTTGGAATGAAATTTTTAATAGATTCACTGTGATTTTGAATAGTATGTTAAAAAATGGTGAATCCATGAATAATGATGTTCTGATAGGAATAATGCATTGAGAATTAATGATGAAATTGAATTAAAATAATTTTTCAATTGAAAAAATAAATTATTTTTATGAATAATCTCTAGTTGAGACGATTAGATATCTTTTACAATATGGTATTAAATTGAAGAAAAATTATTTTATTCATTTAAAAAATAAAATGAGTTTTTTTAAAACAAATATTCTTCCAGAATGACTTATAGTCATACCTCATATTCTTCTAGATCAGAGAAGGATGATTATCTAAGTAAAGTTGCATGAATAATTCAAGGACTCATAAAGAAAAACAATACTGCCCAAAAGGATGAAGTAAAAATTAAGAGTTACAATAATTATTTCAAAATAAAATTTGCTAAAAGTATATCCACAATTTTTTATGATTGAAGGAAATATGGGCATTCAAAATAAGAGTTTTTCATATCGAAACAAAAAATTAAATATAATATGTAAAAAAGGGAAATCCAAAATGACTATCATGCTGCTGGGAGCTATAATGATGAATCAAACACCAGTGTATAATTTTGATGTGACAAAAATACTAGTAAGCTTGATCTGAGAGAAAAATATTCCCGTGTAACAAATCTTATTGATGATATATAAAGACATTATTGATAATTTTTAACTAAAACAAATACTAATGCCAATTTTTTAATTATTTTTAGTATTATGATTTTAAATAATATTCCATTTCAAATAATTAAAATGATAATTAAATAATTAAGTTATATTAGTGATTACTTTCTTGAGTAAATTGAAAATCATTCTAAAAAATATTAAAATTTTACTATTGACTATAAGAAGGATTAAAAATAAAAAAATATATATATTTTGAAAATGAAATGTTTTTAATATTTATTTAAGTGTTTGATAATGAATAGGTAAAATGTTATATTATAAAAAATAATATATACATGATTTAAAAGGAAAATCACGATTTGAGAAATTATGCTTTATCTATTAAAGATAAATTTACTGATGATTGTAAGAACCTGGTTCTTATTCTTGAGGTACATGTTTCTTCTTTTCCTTTTCCCTTAAGTGTTTTTGAGAAAATGAGGAAAATGGGGTAAATACCAATTTTTTTGGGTACACGCCATGTAATTTTCCACACGCCGTGTACTTTGGTTGTGTGAGATAAGTACACAGGGCGTGTAGGCATGTCGACAATGAAGGGGGTAAAAACTGACTACACGCCATGTATTGGGTATTTACACACCATGACATTAGTCAGAAGGTGAATAGTAAGGATGTGGGAGTAGCTTCCAGCGTAGTGACAATACACGCCATGTGTTCAGAAATACATGTCGTGTAATTATGTCGACAAATGAACAGTGTGGTGGTGAAAATTAGCCACCAAAAAAACAAGTAAATGATAAAATTACACGCTGTGTACTTGAGAGTACACATTGTGTAGTTTGTTTTTTTACATAACATGTGAAGTATCCTCCTCATTTGGCAGAGGAGGTAGTGGACGTGTTTGGATCTCTAGAGGAGAGGCCATAGATTTGTGGAGCTCCTGATCGCACACCGGGAATCTGTTTCTTCCTCCATCGATCTTGTATGAATCATGCAGGTAAGACATTCCTTCTCCATGAGCCGTTCTTCCCAATTCTTACTCTATGGGGAGTTATTTGGGTTTTTATGGGTTATCATTTTAACTAGATCTACATTGTTCTCGGACGTTCCGGAAGGCGTCTTTCTCATATATCAATTTGTAGAGATCGAGGTATGTGGTCCGGTGTTTAATTCCAATTGTTGGGTGTTTTTTACCATTATGCTATGCTCCCATTCTTGTGGTGTCTTATGGCTGAGGCCTTGGCTATTTATATATCTAGAACTGAATAGATAATCTAATGATAAATATAAAATTTTCATTGGGATTATTTTTTGGATCCAGGGCCACCCCGTGGGTGTGTTTTCCCTGTTTAGCTGTTTGGCCAGGATACCTGTGGGTATACCGTGATTTTTAGCATGATTTGAATTTCCATAAGAGGGAATTTATATAAATTTCTTGATTATGTGTGGTTCTCGGACTGGTTAATTTCTTAGCCTGAGGGTAGTGTTGCGTTTAGCCTGCAGGCAACATTTATCATTCCTGTGGGTAGCGGTTTCTGTGTCTGCCACTACTACAAAAACACCTTTTATCAGTGCTAAAAATGGTGTTTAATAGCACTAGAAAAGTGTTGTTAATGCCCGAATGAATAGGGGGGTTCATTTTTATCAGCGCTCTAAAAGGGCTGATAAAGACACCTTTTATCATCGCTAAAAAATAGCTGATAAATGGAGTATTTTATCAGCGCTAAAAAGAAGTGCTGATAAAAGGGTCCTTTATCAGTGCTTTCTTTTTAGCACTGATAAAAGACCCCTTTTGTCAGATCTTGTTTTTTAGGGCTGATAAAAGTAAAAAAATAAAACAAATAAAACAAATTAAAACAAAATTTAAAAAATAAAAAAATCATACCAATCGAGGGGGCTTTTATAGCATTTGAGCCCCCCTTTTTACAGCGCTTTCCATCCCCTCCAGCACCCTCACACACCCCCTCCACCCTTTATCAGCGTTATCCCCCCCCCCCAATCCATCCCCATGTGCGTGCCCCTGCCTCCACCTGGTTTTTAACTCGATACCTTACCCTTGCGCGCCTAAGCCCTTACCACTCCTCTATTTTGATTTATTTCCATTTCATGATATCTCTCTATATATATAGTAATATTTATTTGTAAATTATTATATATATATATATATATAATATATATTAATATATATATATTTATATTAATATATATATAGTTATACTAATATATATATATATAGTGACATTAATATATATATTTGGAGTTATATTAATATATATATATATATATATGTAGTTATATTTATATATATATAGTTAGATTAATATATTGGTATATAAATATTATTATATTTGTAATTTTAATAAAATGGATATTAGTTATCATTTAGATAAAGCTAATATATTTTATATGTAAATATATTTTTTTATTTATATTTATATTAAAATATTTATGTGTGAATATATTAAAAATATGTATATATTGTTATATATATGATTTTAAATAGCAGTGCATCATAAAAAACGATAAAATTTCAAAGAAATAATATTAATATGAATGTAATACCATGGAATAAATTAAATCCCCACCAAAAAAATCCAATAATACCCACTTAGACGAGGCTGGAAATCCAAAAAATGCTAAAAAATCGGGGTATCCCGACAAGAAACTCAGTTTTAGAGGACTTCTGGGACATTTATGGCCTCGAAAATGTGAAAAAGGCTCTTCCTCAATAGTTATCACATATATATCATTGTAGGATTCGATTTGATATGTTTTAGAGCTCAAACAGATGCTCAGATCAAATGTTATGGTTGTTTGATGTTCGAGTTGCGTTTTCAACATACTTTGGATCTTGTTTTAATTTTTTAAATTTTTTTGTCTTTAAATTGTTATTAAATGACTATTATACTATAATAATTATCAAATTATTAATTCTAAATATGTTTTTAATTTTTTTATAAGCCATTTACAATAAATATATTATATATTAAGTATATTAAGTGTAAATGTATATTTATACTTATCTAAAATATATTTAAAAATTATATATTATATTTATATCAATATTACTATATCTATATATTTAAATATTTATATATTTTTTAATGATTTTTTTGGGAAGTATACCCTATATTAGCACTTAAAAAAAGCGCTAATAAAGACCCCCCCCCTTATCAGCGCTACTAAAAAAGCACTGATAAAGGGGTACCCTTTAACAGCGCTAAACAAAGTGCTGTTAAAGGGTGTACCTTTGTCAGAGCTAAAAAAAGCGTTGATTAAGGGATACTTTTATCAGCGGTTTTTTTAGCACTGATAAAATTACCCCCCCCCCTTTATTAGTGCTTTTTCGTTAGGGTTGAAAAAATGATGGCACTGGCCTTGCCCAGTTTTGTGGTAGTGTGCGGACGACACCTTGTACGCCTGCAAGAAATATTCGTTATACTTGTGGTCAATCACCTGCGTTTTTTGATGCTGATAACCTGAGGTTAAGGATTTGCATTTCTGCGGACAACTTTTACTTCGTATACTCACTGTGGTGATTTACTATGATGTACCTGCCAAGCTAAATCACAATCATGGAATTAATAAATCATTAAAAAAGTGGCAATGCAACTGGTAGAGATAGTTACTTTTGAGTACTTCCTAGATTACTACATTTTATTATTGCACACTGTTGTTTCTCATTTTCACTGATAGTTGGGCACGGGCCATTGATGGTTGCCTACTAGGATTTTTTTTCACACACCCTGTTTGGGTCATGTCTTGGGCCCAAACCAATTTTATTGCTACAAGTGTGGATATGGGAAAAAGTCACTATACATGTACTTGATTGCTACAGAGGAGTGGGAGAGCAGGGCACCAAGCATAGGCTTGGGATGCAGCTGAGTTCCTGGTGCACTGATTTGTTTTTCTTTTTCTGTACTTTTCCTTTGTATTGGATTGTTTCAGATTCCATTTTATATTGTTTTGGTTGCTTCCCTAAAGTTAGAGACATATTACATCATTATCTATATATATTATTGTTGTTATATTTTACTTTTTTACTTTTATCCATTTCAGTTGGATATTGTTTACTACTTTCACATTTTATATGTTTATATCTATTTACATTGTGCTACACTTTGACAAGTGACAACATAGTTTCCCGACTATCAAACCTAGGCCCTCTCTACTAGTCGGAAGCTTCTCGTGTTTGGGGAAATGAGCTTGAGGTAATGTGACCAATCGGGTTCAGGGCACCCATTGTGTGGCCCCCAGATCTAGGACGTTACAAAATGGTATCAAAGGGATTATCTTCATTGATTTACTGTTGGGAGCCTATAGTTAGAGATAGGACGGAATAGGTACTTGGTAATAAGATGTGCCCAGGAGTATATAACCCGTGTACAGGCAAAAGTCAATTTACCTCGTGTTTCAATTTTTATTATTTTTCAATTTACTATTGATTTGATTTTCACCATTGGGTGATGCACTTGTGTTGTGTTGTTATAATTTTACACTTGGGATTAATTTAGTTGCAACCCGATGAGATGTCGGTATTTCATCACATGCATCATTTAAGAACATGTTAGAATCACATGACATTCATAGTTTCCATGTCATATAGGTGAATAATAAATTTCATGTTGTTGTGATTGATGTTGATCTAGAAAAATCATGTTGTTGTGATAGAGGCCTTGATAAAATACCTATTATTTGATAGGGTATGGTTATGTGAGGTATTGTAGAATGAATTCAAAACGTTTTTTCTTAGGTATTATGGGCCCTCATTGACCGGAAATTGGTGGATCATTGACCTGTTTACTTGGTTATAACATGAATAAGTTGCAAAGCAATGATTTTTTGGGAGTATGGGCCATCACGAATTGGAATTTGGCACTTAGTTGTAGGTTTTAGAGTTTTTCTGGGCTCCGGAGTTGTTTCTGAGGCTAACTATCTGGAAAACCCCAGAATAAAAACCATGTAGAAATGATTATACACCATTTAATCATCTATTTGAGAAGAAAAGAAAAAGAATTTAAGTTCACGCCGTGTATTGTATATACATGTCGTGTAGTTGTTTCCCATGTCATAGGCCGTGTGGGTAGAAACACGGGGTAATGAAACATTGAAAGCACCCTCCATTTGCTGATTGTACATTTTGTGTTGTGTTGAACCTGTGTCTTCCCTATAACTAACAACACGGGTGGTGAAATATGAGCTTATACACATTGTGTCAATGACGAAAACGTTGTGTAGTTTAGCCTGGGGATCTGACCATGTAACTAAAAAACATGGGTTGGTGTTACCTATTCTTGGACACCCCATCTACCTGTGGGACACGCTATGTAGTCTTGATCGGTGAGAGACCATGTAGACTTGGCCATGTGGCTGGGGAAATGGGGTGGTGTACACACTGTGTGCTGGTGTAACAGGCCGTGTAGAGTCAGCCGAGTAGCCGACCATGTCACTAACCACACGGGAAAATGGAATTATGTCATACACGCTGTGTAAATCTAAAACATATCATATACACTGATCTGTGTACCCAACCATGTAAAGGAAAACACAGGTCAGTGAAGCTCATCCAGTACACACCGTGTAGATGTTGTACATGCTGTGTAGTCTTGTTTAAAGGAGATTCGTGTGGCTAAACCATGGAGAAGGACTCTGGTAGGGGAAGAAAATTCATGTACACACCGGGTGTGTGGACAAGACGCCATGTTAGGGGTGCTACACGACTAGTTTTGGCAGAGGTACATGCCCATGTGAAAGACATAAAGGATCATGTCGTGTAGTTATTGTACACACCGTGTAGTCTTGTTTTAAAAAACGTGGATGTATTCTTTCTCATGTTCCCTTCTTACACATATTATTTTTAGTCCTTAAAGATCTTAATCTAAGGCATGTGTTTGAGCTTGTAGAGTCATGCCTCCGAGATGACTATGTGTTGTTCTCTAGGAGAGCGGAAACGCGTATACTCCAGAGATAGTAGACCATGTGCTACCGATGGATCCTTTAGAAGTGCCAGATGCAGCGCCAACCGTTATACTAGGCACAGGTGCTGATGCACAGTTCTGTGAAGGATTCATGTGGTTTTTGCAGACCTTCCAGGGAGCACCTCCGGCTACCACAACTATGGAAGAGCTGACGCGTATATTCTAGCAGCAGCACCCCCCTATGTTTTCCGGGGATGGAAGACCATAGGCTTCGGAGACTTGGCTGGGTTATATTTAGACTATCATTGAGCATCTGGAGATGCCTCCAGGGTGGAGGGTCAAGGTCGCTATATACATGCTGCATGATTCTTCCCAGAGTTGGTGGGATGTTACCACCCAGACTGAGCATCATAGAGACATGGTGTTGGAATATTTTCAAGAAGAATTCTATGAATTCTTCTTCCTGGATATGTTGAGGGAAGATCGAGCTTGAGAGTTCATGAATCTGCAGTAGGTTTCTATGTCAGTGTTTGATTATTCTTCCAGCTTCACCGAGCTATAGTGCTTTGCACATGTTCTAGTGGGTGATGAGACGTTGAGGGATCGATGATTTGATGATGGTCTTCGATATGACATACTCATGCCTGTGAATGTTTCCAAGTTTCCTCCAATGCATGCTATTCTGAACCAGGAACTGATCACCGAGCAAGAACCTCCAGGATGCTAGTGGTGCAGGCCAAGGAAGTTCGACACCAGTTTCTGGTACTATTTCTACCGATAAGAGGAAGTGGACGATGGATTTATCTCACAATATCAGTACTAGCAAGAAGAACTATTCAGGTGTCTAGGTCATGTGCTACTAGTGTGGTAGAGAGGGGCACAATAGACCTCAGTGTCCACGTGACCCAATGGAGTACCGAGCTTGCGGCATGATGGGTCATCTATAGCCTTTTGTAGGGAATTTCCATCAGTGGCTAGTGAGAGGGGTTCTGTGCAGACTCTGTGTGAGGGAGAAGGACCAGAAACTTCTTACCAGTCAGGGAATTGGGATACGTTGGGATGTTGAGGCAGAGGTGATGGTCGTGGTCGTGGTATCCAAACACCAGGATCCCAAAGACAGCAGGACTGGTCAGCTCAGGGTAGTTAGGATGTGTTGCAAAGATGCTGCATTGGGCTGGTCTATGCTGTGCAATAGACCCAACATGAGAAGGATCCCGGACCCTCCACTATTATAGGTACTATTCTATTAGCTTTTGTTTTAACTTCTGCACTTTTGGATATGAGTTCTACACATAGCTTTATATCTATGCTCGTTGTGGACAGTCTTGGGATCTGTGTTTCCTCTTTATCTAATATTATGACGCTAGACACTTTGTTGGGGACTAGAACGGCTAGTGTGCGTTAGTGAAGGGAGGTCCCCCTAGAGGTTTGTGGGTGTCAAATTCTATGGGAACACTATGTCATAGAGATAACGAGCAATGACTTTATTCATGGGATGGACTAGTTGGTACCCTTCCGAGACTTTGTATATTTATATCATCACAGGGTGAGTTTCACATCACTAGAGGGTGGAGAGTTTCAATACAAGGGTGAATGAGATGTCCAGGCGTGCCGAACTGGACCCGAGCATCGTGGGTGAGGTGGTGTGACAGCCCAGATTAAGAGATTATATCTGGATGACCAGGGAACATGTCAGAAGGATTTCCCTCCAGTAGTTCATCGTTTTAGGGATATCTCCCCAGACGAGCTTTCAAGTCATACTCCAGAGTGAGAGGTTTATTTCTCTTTTGAGCTTGTTCCCGGAGCAATACTAGTGTCTATTCCTTCTTATAGGATGGCTACACCATAGTTGCAAGAGATCAAGAGGTAGTTAGAGGAGTTACATGAAAAGTGTTTCATCCAACCGAGTAATTCTTCTTGGGGTTCATCTGTACTGTTTGTGAAGAAGGTGGATGATGACCTCATAATTTGTGTGGATTATCGGAGGTTGAACCAGTTGATGGTCAAGAACCGATATCCCTTTCTAAGGATTGACTATCTTTCTGATCAACTTTAGGGAGCATGAGTGTTCTTGAAGATCGACTTGAGATCCATATATCATCAATTACGCGTTAGACCATCATACATAACGTTCACAGCTCTTAGAAGAAGATATAGTCTATATGACTACTTGGTTATGCTGTTTGGACTCACAAACGCGCCAGTATTTTTCATGGATATGATGAATATTGTCTTCCACCATTATCTAGATTCTTTTTTGGTAGTCTTCATGGATGATATCTTGGTGTACACTCAAACTCAACACGACCATGCTACCCATATTAATATCATACTGAGTACACTAAGAAAGCATCAACTATATGTAATACTCTCAAAGTGCCACTTTTTGATGGACTAGATACACTTCTTGGGTCATATTATCTCAGAGGCAGGAGTTGCAATAGACCCTAAGAAAGTGAGTGTAGTTGTTTCTTGAGTGAATCCTAAGAACATGTTTTAAATATGGAGTTTCTTGGAGATGGCTGGTTACTACAGGCTCTTTATACATGACCTATCCCACTTAGCAGTTCCATTAAAGGGTTTGACTATGAAGGGTGTGATGTTCGTTTGGTCAAAAGCTTGTGAGACAACATTTCATGAGATGAAGTGAAGGTTTACATCAACACTAGTCATGATACTTCCAAATAAAGGGAAGAAATATACAGTTTACTGTGATGTATTAGGTATTGGGATGGGAGCAGTGTTGATGTAGGGTGATCGATTCATTACATACGGGTCTCGGCAATTAAGGCCTCATGAGAGGAATTACTCCACAACTGATCTCGAGTTGGTTTTAGTTGTTCATGAGTTATTCTATTGGAGACATTATCTCTTGGGAGAACATTTTGTGGTGTTTACGAACCAAATAAGTCCAAAATATATCTTTAGCTAGCGTGACCTGAACTTGAGACAGCAAAGCTGGGTTGAGTACCTTCAGTCCTTCAAATTTGAGCATGCCTATACACCTGGTAAGGATATCATGGTTGCTAATGCACTTGGTAGGATGACTCAAATACATGATGTCCGTGGGGCCAGTGGTGAGTTGTAGATCATGGATTTGTTCTCTAAGATTCATTTAGAGGTTCACGATAGTTTGGGGTGAGCCTATCTTTCTTTATTAGCTGTTAATTCTACCCTCAGGAATAGAGTGATGATGAGATAACTATCAGATTCTGAAGGCCTGGTTCTATGGTAGTTAGTGGCAAGTGAGGACCCTCCTCCTGATTGGACGATAAGCGATGAAGAGTTACACTGTATCCATGGATGAGTGTGGGTTCTAAGGTATATATGTGAGGAGGTAATGTGAGAGTTTCATGCTCAATCTTGGGTAGTGCAACTTGGAGTTACCAAAATGTGTCGTTACTTGAGATGCTAATATTAGTGGCCGGGTATGAAGTGGGAAGTAGCTAGTTTTGTTGCGAGATATTCCACCTGTCAGCAGGTGAAGGGGGAGCATCAGAGGCCAGTAGGACTATTACAATAGTTACCCATTCTTGAGTGGAAATGGTATGATTTCTTGATAGATTTCATGACCGGGATTCTGAGGTCACCTCGAGGAAGTGATATTGTGTGGGTTGTTGTGTATTGACTTATGAAGGTTTCTCACCTTTTCTGATTAAGGAGGAATTCGGTGTTGACGAGCTCGGGAATATGTATATCCGAGAGGTAGTACGCCTTCATGGGGTCTCTGGTTCTATCATTTTTGATAGGGACACTTGATTTACGTATTGTTTCGGGAAGAGTTTTCATAGGGAACTGTGTACACAGGTGCTTCTGAGCACAGCTTACCACCCTCAGACAGATGGCATGTCAGATCGTACGATATAGGTGCTTGAGGACATGTTGCATTAATGCATCCTAGACTTTGGGGGCTCTTGGTAGAAGCACATTCCCCTGGTCCAGCTTGCCTATAATAATAGTTTTCACACAACTATTGAGATGGCACCACATTAGGATTTATATTGTAGACCATGCTGATAACCATTGTGCTGGTCGGAGGTAGGTGGGGGAGCATTATTGGGGCCACGTCTTGTATAGGAGACTTCAGAGTAGGTCCAATTGATACAGAAGAAAATTTATACTGCACAGTCTCATCAGAAATCTTATGCTGATCACCGCAGATGATCCTTGTAGTTCGTGGTCAGGGATCAGGTTTTCTTGTGTGTTTCACTGAGGTTAGGACATAGGTGGATCAAGAAACAGGGTAAATTTCACCAACATATACGGGGTCTTTTGAGATTCTGGATATAGTCAGGCTGGTTTCCTATCATTTGAAGTTACCACAGAGTTACTGGGCCTTGCACAATGCCTTCCATGTATCTCAGCTTCACCGTTATCACTCATACCCTTCTCAAGTTTTTCAGACTGAGTAGGTTGAGCTTCAGGCCGATGCGTCCTTTGAGGAGCTTCTGATTTGTATTTTTGATAGGAGCACGAAGGTTCTCTGAGGCCGGTCAGTTCTTCTTGTATGGGTGTTATGGTAGCATGTCCGAGTACGGGATGAAACCTGGGAGCAGGAGACCGACGTACATGATCAGTGGTCAGAGTTGTTCTGAGCCTTATCTTCACCACCCTTGGAAATAAAATTTGGGGATGAATTTCTTTAAAGGGGGATGTTTTTAAGAACCTTATTCTTATTCATGAGGTACAGATTTCTTCTTTTCCTTTTCCTATATGTTTTTTTGATAAAATGGGAAAAATTAGGAAAAAACCAAAACGTTTTGGGTACACACCATGTAATTTTCTACAAGCCGTGTACTTTGGCCATGTGGGATGAGTACATAGGGCGAGTAGGCCTTTCGGTGATGAAGGGTGTAAAAATTGACTTCATTCCATGTAATGGGTATTTACATGCTGTGTAATCAGTCGGTAGGTGAACAGTAATGTCATGGGAGTAGCCGCAAGCAGAGCGAAAATACACACCGTGTATTCAGAAATACACGTCGTGTAATCATATCGACAAATAAACAGTGTGGCGGTGAAAAGTAGCAACTACATGAACAGTTAAATGATAAAAGTACACACCATGTACTTGAGAGTACACATCGTGTAGTTTGTTGTTTTGGCTTTAAATTGGAAGTATCCTCCTCATTCGGTAGAGGAGGAAGTGGACACATTTGGAGGTTTGGAGGAGAGGCCAGAACATTGAGGATCTATCAATCGCACGCCGGGAATCTGTTTCTTTCGTCGTCGATCTTTTTTGAACCGTGTGGGTAAGAACTTCTTTATCCTTGAGACTTTCATGACAATTCATCTTCTAAGGTAAGTTATTTGGGATTGAATGTGATATTTTTTTCCCTGATCTACCTCATTCTCCGATGTTTTGGAATGTGCCTTTCATATACAACAATCAGTGGAGATCGAGGTAGATGGTCTGGTGTTTAATTCAAACTATTGAGTGTTTTTCTTTACCATTGTGATATGTGACCATGCTTGGGGTGTCATATGGCTAAGGACTTGTCTATTTATATATCTATAACAGTATAGATAATCTAACAATAAATACAAAATGTTGATTGGGATCATTTCTTGGATCTAGGTCCACCTCGTGGGTGTGTTTCCCTTGTTTAGCCATTTGGACAGAATACCTATGGGTATACTGTGATTTTTAGCATGATTTGAATTTCCTTGAGAGGAATTTTATATAAATTTCTTGCTTATGAGTTGGGATCGGCCCGGTTACTTTCTTATCCTGAGGGAAATGTTTCGTTTAGCCTGCGAGAAACTTTTCTCATGCCTATGGCTAGTAGTTTCTGTGCATGTGGGTGACACCTCATATGCCTTCGGGGAATATTTGTTATGAATGTGGGTAGTAATCTGTGGGTTTCGATGCTAATTACCTAAGGGTAAGGATTTTCATGTCTGTGGAAAACGTTTACATTGAATATTCGCTGTGGTGATTTACTATGTTGTACCTACCAAGCTAAAGCACAAGCTTGGTATTAATAAATGACTAATAAAGTGTCAATGTAATTGGTAGAGGTAGTTACATTTGAGTACTGCCTAGTTTACTTCATTTTATTATTGCACACTATTGTTGTACATTTTCACTGACAGTTGGGCATGGACCATTGGTGGTTGCCTACTGGGATTTATTTCTCACACCCTTTTGGGTCATGTCTTGGGCCCAAATAGATTATATTGTTGCAGGTGTGGATTAAGGAAAAGTCCCTATACACATACGTGATTTTTGTGGAGGAGTGGGAGAGCAGGGGACCGAGTTTAGGCTAGTGATGCGGCGGTGTTCTTGTTGTACTGATTTTTTTCCCTATGTTTTACTTGTACATTGTATTGGATTGTTTCAGATTACGTTGTATCTTTTTTTGGCTACTTACTTTGACTTAGAGACATATTACATCATCATCTATATATATGACTATTGTTATATTTTACTTTTTCACTGTTATCCATTTCAGTTGGGTAGCGTTTACTGCTTCCTCATTTTTTATGTTTATAACAATTTCCGTTGCATTACACTTTGAAAAATGAGGTCATAGTTTCCCCACTATCAGTCCTAGGCCCTCGCTATTAGTCTGCAGTCTTTGGAATTTGGGGAAATTCACTTGAGGTCATGTGACCAACTGGGTTCGGGGAACCTGTTTTGTGGCACCCGGATCTGGGACATTACAATGATCTTTAAATTTATCACAGAGAAAAGTTGATTTTATAAATTTATATTTCATATTTGAACGAAATAGTATCTAATTTTGTTATTTGATAAAAATATTATTCTAATATTTTATATATTATGAATTTAAATAATGAAAAATTTATTTGGATATCATCGTCAAATTCCAATGATGTACCAAACCACTTTTTTTGAAGAATTTCTATATGGACTATTTTTATAAACACTGGTTTGAAATGTCAATTTCAAGTAAATTATTATAATTATTGTTCAATAAGGATCCCCTGATCTCATCATATTATTCGATTTTATATCTTATATATTTTATTTTCTTGTGTACCTAATAAGAAATGAATTAATTATTATTAGGTGTCAATATTTTTTATTACTGACCCATTGGACTCAAAAAATCATGGGTACAAAAATAAGTTTGTTTATGATTGTTTAGGAATTTTCCAAATATATATCAATATCTATTCAAACGGTGGCTACTTAATAAATTAAATTTTAATTTAGGGGCACCACATTAATATAATTTTTCATACCTTTCATGGAGATATTAACAATTTATCTATACTTTATTGAATTTATTTTATATTTTTATCATTACATGTGTTTTGTGGGTGGTTGAGTATGATTAAATTAAGAAATTTTATGATTTATATAAAATATGTGTGATCTATAATATTTTTTATATATTTTTATTATTTGATTTTTTTATATATTGTGTCATTATATAAATATTTTAAAATGTCTCATACATCCTAGATAATGTAAATGTTATATTTAATCATAATTTTTTTAAAAAATATTATAAATTATTTCTCATTTTCTTCTCAAGCAGCTATTTTGAAATTATGTTAAATGTATTTAGTTCTATATTGAATTTATTTAAAATAGAAAAAATGGATTATTATTTTTCCACAAAATAATTGATTAAAAAATAATTAAAAATGAATAAAAATGGGATAATTTTTTGGTTATGGATGTTTGGTTTTGTATTAAAAAAAATGGTGAGATTGTTTTTTGGTTAGATTTCATGTATATTTGTTTTCATTTATTACAACACTTTTCAGTTTTTCTTAATATTATCATAAGAATTAATGTTTAATTATGTTCAAATACATGATTTTATATTTTTTTATAAATTATATATTTTATTTTTATTTTGACTTAATTAGGATTAACATTGATTATATGATTTGATCAAATTTTTTAAGACCATTATATTCCATGTTTTTTCAATTAAAGACATATTCTACAATATTTATTTTCATTTTCTAAGATAAATAACTCTTTTTTAATCATATAATTTAATTTAGACATGTTTTGGAATTTTCCCATTCTATAAATACATTGTTCCCATATGGATTTGTTGTAAATCCACCAAACCAAATGAAATCCACATAGTCATTTTTGTAATCCACATGTACATTTTTTTAGTTTCTCTTCACCTATGTATTTTTGCTATATCCAGGGCTAAAAATAACCAAATTAAGGGATTATTTTTTTTATAAATATAATAATATTTCATAATTTCATTTAGATGATATAAACATATTAATCAATAAATTGAATGTCATATATTATGTTTTTAGCCATAATAAGATTTCTCTCTAATTTCTACAATTTTATAGATTTGTATTTCTTATTTTATTTAGGATAAATTCGGTTATATATTGCCAATTAAGGTGATTGTTTTTTATTTATAATAATTATGGAATTTTATAATTACAATTAACAAGTACCATAATCTAATTATTCATTCCAATATGTCCTTTTTTATTCATATTTTTTAGAAATTAAAAGGATTTTACTTTTATAGAATGGGTTAAAATATAGATTTAATTATGTGATAAATTCAAATACCTGATAAATTAAAATATGTTAGAAAATCACATATGTGATGAATTATATTATGAGATTTCCTTATCAAAAAATCCAAAGTATAAAATCCCTTAAATGAACAATTTGATTAGTTAGAAAAATTCCATTATTAATGACCCATGAGTAAAAATATCATCTATGAATTCGAACATGACCATTTGATTTTTTTGATTTTTTATTTCAATATATTTGTTTACATCATGATCATTTCACTTATTTAATTTTTTAATTAATTAAACAATTTATATTAATTATCTTGAAACTATTTGATGTTTTATTAATTATTTTTAACATGTTTTTATGATAATTCATGGTTGTTTTATTCAAACGCATAAAACATAAAAGTTGAAACTCATAAATTCATTTTCTTAACGTTACATTTTTTATTAAATATTATTATTTCAAATTTAATATTTATTAAAACTAATGAAATTTATTTTTTATATCATTAATGTGGTGTTATGATGGTTTGATATTCTCTACATATTTACTGCTCATTTTTTATATAATATTTTATGAATTTCCTACATCAAATTCAATAATATTATTTTACGGGGATTCATATTTGAATTATTATTATTATGAATATCTAAATTATAGGACTTATTATTTAAAATTGGTTTTAACTCTTCTTCATTTTTATAAGTTTTTTCATGAGTTGTGAGACTATTATAAAATGATAATTTCTCCCTCTCACTCTAATAATGTAGTATTTTTTTTTTAATTAATGTATGTAACCATTTTTTTGGGTGTTTAGTCCAAATATATTTTTATGTAAATTATATAAGGATTTTTGTAACATAAATGATATTACATGATAGTGCACGATGATAATGATAATGATAGTTCTTTAGAAAACAATAAAGACACATTCACGTGCCCTTAGAAAAGAATTATCATTCTTATAATCCTATGGCTGTTTTCAAATTTTTAGTTTTATATTATTAAATCATATCCAATACATAAAAAAATATATTACAAAGTGTAGACTTCTGACATGTCTCAATTTTTTTCATAATAAAAACATTTAAAAATATGCATGTTTTTTTTCATATCAAATCTCCAAACTTTTTATCATTCCCTCTTCCTTATCCCTATTTATTCTTATATCCCTTTGGAAAATTTTATAAAATTTTGGATGAGCATAAAAATATTTTTATGGGATATGAAATAAAATAAAGAAACATGTTTTCCTAAAAATTATCCCTTTAATAATATGCTATTTTAGGGATCAAAATTGGAATTTTTTACCCAACTATATTACCTTTACAACTAAACTACATTCATAAAACTTTTATGAAGAAATAATATGTAAAAATACATATAAATGATTCTTTAAATACCTGATAAACTCATGATATATTAATCACAAGGTATTACTTTTCTCCATTAATAAATAGTAAATACTTTCCATTTAAAAAAATCCTTACTTACTTTTTTAATCCTAAGATTTCTATAATACATGTAAAAGAATATATAACACATTAAATTATATTTTTACATAATTATACTTTTTATTATTATAAATTGAATAACCATGTTTTCAACATCTATACATGATATTCTTACAAATGGAATTATAATATGGTCAACTTATATACCCAATGCATTGAAGCGCTATCACGGGCCCACCCATCTTTCATGTACATGAAACTAGCCATCATTTAATTATAATGTTACCATGTGTTATTATTTTAAGTAAAAATAACATAATAAAAACACATAAAAGATAAAAATTTCCAACATTTCACTCATAAAATTTCATTTTTACTTATAATAAAACTTTTCAAAATATTGAAATAATCAATCAATATTCAAAACCAATTTTCATTAGAAACTTTTTTAAAAATGATGTTAGTAATTTACATTATTTATTAAATATTTGATGTTTATTTTTACTATTATTTCTCATATTTCAATTTTATATTCAATTTCTTAATAAATTAAGTTTAAATTAGATACACTAGAACAAAATCAGAATATACACTAAGAAGACTATGGTTGGTTAACTATTGTTTGTGATTTGATTATTTAAAAAATATAATTAATAATTAATATTATTATAGAATTATCATATTAGTTTCGAATTTTTACTTATATATTTCGTTATTTTTTATTTGGAAATGAAAAAAATAAGAATCACTTCACCTTGAGGATTTTGTAGTCCACATGTCCAAAAATAAGGTTATCACTTTTTCAGTGTGTCAAAAGGTAGGAATGAAACTAATATATTATATAAATATAATGATAATTATTTCATTAATATAATATTTACTTTATGTATATATAATATTTTTATTTACAAATTCTTAATACAATCCATGTAAATCATGAATAGATATCATTGTTTTAAGGAGGCGGTAGTCTACACATCCTCAAATGATGTTATCATAATACAAAAAAATAGAAAGTATGAAGATATAATTTAAATAAAAATTATATGATCTATAATATGTTATTAATATCAAAAATATAATATAGAATATTAGTTTATCTTGTGTTTGAAATCATTATTGATGTAAATGGATGAACGAAGGATATTGGTTTGTTGGGAGGTAGTCCACTATACACATGAACAATGATTGTGTATCTCATTTGATGTATATTTTAGAATTTGAAGGTCTTATACTTAATATAGAAACATTTTATAATATTTAAGATACATATTATATTATATAAAAAATATATAATGATAAATTAATGTGTTAGAGAATCCATGAAAAAAGTGATTCTTGATGAATGTTATATCTACTTTTGGTTTTTTTTGTTTTCCCCAAAGTACTTCATGTGAGGGATTTTAGAAAAACTTGGGGAATATATAATGAATTTCATGAATTTGGTAAGATATTTTTATATTTAACATATAATATATTTCTCTTGAGATGTGTGAGAAGTGGAGGAGTGGTTCTCAGAATTCATAAGTGGGAGAAAGGACACACTAGTCATTTTCGAAAATAAGGTAGGTAAACTCATGTTTTTAACTAATAATAGTCTTCTATAACACACAAAATCATATCTTATAGATTTAATGGTCTATTTATTAATATTAAATGGTTTTGGTAAAACATTATATTTCATTTTTCCCTTTAATATTATTGTTTAACCATAACATAAAGTCATATTGACGTTAATTGTTAGAATTAATTTTTATTGATTTCATTAATATTTATATTCTAAAATTAAGTTGAAACAAATATAAATTAAAAATTATTCGGAGTAAAAATATTTAATAAATTTAATAAATTTAATTTAATTTGGTGGATAAAATCAACATTAAATTAATCCCCTAGATGGGACGAAAACACTAGGTTTTTTAGTAGAAATGATAAAACGTTTGAAATGTTTTTGTAATGAATTTCCATGTTAAATTTAATTTAATAAACCCATTGGATTTACTGATGTATGTTTCTAAATAAATAAACTATAAAAAAATTATTAAATAATTTAAGGATATAAATAAATTATAAGAAAAAATGTATTTTCAATTAAAATTTAGCGTTTTCACTATTCATAAAAAAATAATATTTTCAGAAATATACACAAAGTCACCCATCCTAAATTTTGATGTTATGATTTAGACAATTATGTTTATTTTCTTAAATAATATTTATTAACGTATAGTAATATTTATTTAAAATAATTTTTCCATTAAAAGGCACTAAAAGTGGGATTTAGAAAAAATTATTTAACTGTGAAATGAGATTTATTCTTAACATATACCTCTTAAATCAATAAGATGACTATGAATTTTTTTTTAAAATATCATAAGAATAATATAGTTCTTCCTATTCACACAAATTAACATAATTTTTAGGCAATAACTATAATATTAAATTATAATATTGAGAATATATTATTGTTCGGTATAACATAGTCATGTGTGATCTACATGATTTAAAATAAAATCCTTATTTTGTGTCGTATGCAGAATTTATGATATCATACATTATTATTTAAACCTAATATATAATTAATATATATTAATAAATATGAAAAATAATTATTCTATTATATCCTGGGTTGTTACATTTATCCCTCTATTTAAAATTGCATACTTGAAATATTATTCGCATAATGAACAAGTTGGGGTATCCGTAACTCTTATAAGCTTTAGATTCCCATGATGATTCTTCAACCATATAGTTTTTTCATAAAACCATAACATGATGAATTTCCATATTCTATAGTACTTGATCTCTAATGTCAATAATCTGAACAATTTGTTCCTCATATGAAAGGTTATCTTCTATCTAATCTACATCAAACATGAGATTTAAGGTCCATCCCACCCCATGAATACTAAACGGTAGACACTCTATTCTTGGTCATCCTCTTATAATATCTCCGATGTCTATGTTTCTAAGTCTGATGTTGGCTTCCCGATGCCTATGTCTCTACTCTGGATTTCATGTTTCTTACTACAACAAGCTGTATTTTCATAGCCAAGGAACTATAAACTTCTATAACCTAATCTAGTACCCCATCATAGGTAGGAATAAAAAAGGGGATACACTGGCTTTGAGACCAAACATTATCAAATGTCGACAGGGCATTCATTTAATGGATATTCCCATAGAGGGGAGAACATCTTCCTTTTCTGAAAATGCATAGTTGTACCGGTGGAATTTCATGAGGATGTTATAAGATAGTTTCACACATTCCCTTTGGCGGTACACTATAGTGTGTTGATGATGTACTTGCACCATCGAAATCATTTATTTGGATAGGGATGAAGACTGCAAAGAGACGTTAGAAATATTATGCTAAAAACTGAGGAGACCTCTGATGTTTGTGGAAGGGGGACATGTCTTCCGTTGGGTCACATATTGACGAGGCTTACATTGATTTTGTTGGGGTGGTAATTTATCTCTGAGACACATCGACCGATTTCAGTTTCTGAGTGGAGTTGGTGAGTTGTCATACTGCCTAGATCTTCTATCGTAGTAGCACTGGTTTCAATATGTCTTCCATATGTCACTACTGAGGAGTTAAATCCATGATTCATCACACAAAATATATTTGGGTGAGCTGTACATTAACGATGGTCGACTTTTTAGGACTACCTAGTTAAGATTGAGGATCAATAAGATTGGATCCATCGTGGGTGGTTGATTCTTCTAGTATGGATTCAATGGCATTCTGATAATCTATAATGGAGATCTTGGGAATGGGATGCCTATATTTTTTACCACTACCCTTAAAATTTTGTTGAGTATTCCTTGTTTTGGCATTCGGGGATGCAAATCCATATGGCAGGGAGAATATAATGGATCTGATTTTTCTATGGTATTGTTTATATATATTAATTGAAAACATTCTATGACCAATCAATGAGATGGTGTAAGATTCAAAGTCTAGGTGTTCCTAGAACAATACGATGACAAATTTTATGTTTATAAAATAGTGCACATAGGATTTTTCATTATATTGCGAATTACTACCAAATGGTTTCTCAGATCAGATATCTGAGGGCACTATTGCATTCAGAGAAATAACTTTACCTTAGGTGATGACTAACATAGACTAGCATGAGTTGACTTTGAATGTTGGAATTTGAACATAACCATCATTAAAATATTTTATTGTACACTATAGATTTTTTAATTTTAATGAAACTGTATGTTAGGAATTAAGTATTATCACCAAAACATTGTAATTCATCGTCTTTATGGAAGGAAACTCTCTCAATGATAAACATCAGTAGATCGAGTATCTACAAAGACACGAACATCTGTTAATCATTAATTACTAATCCAAATAAAACATAGGATGTTGGATCTCTTTGTGATATCCATTCCCATTTTATATTCAAATGATGAATGCGAACTAACCACAAATAAGTTGGTCTTCTATTATTCCATTCATATGGGATGGATAAATTGTAGTAGAGTTTAAAAAATGAGATAGATAATTGTGATTATTTTTCAATTTCATTTTGTAAACCTACTAACATGAAAGGATGAAGGCTAACATGAACAATTCCATGATTCAATTTTCGAGCATTCTATGTGTTCTTATTATCCATGTTCATAGAATTATTCACCTTTGGACCCTCAGGGTCATGTAGAAATTTGTAGGGAGACTCTGAATGAGATCTGGACCCCAGAGTGTTAGCAAGATAGATCGAATCCCAAAGTATTGATTTCTGTGACCCAAGGATTGTGGATGTGGCTCCATTTCAAAAAATAGAGCACTAGAGAAATGTAGAGGACCTACGGAACCCTGTTTTTTATTGTATGTTCACAATGGAACACAGTGGGGGATTCATAAGGGTACATTGGAGGATGTCAATTTCCCAAAGTGGTGACTACGAGAGTAGGTGGCAGCGACCTGACCATTAAGAGCCAACGGCAACGGAAGCCGTAGGAAACAACCAGGGGACGTACTAGTGGGATAAGACACGACTCAAAGCCACATCTGAGGAACCATTAGAGTAAATCCATGTGGAATGTCAAGGATTGGGACATAGTATGAAATGATGCATGGTGCTTCGTTGACTGGGTAACATGGGTGGAGCCCTGTGTTCAGGGATGAGAGCATGGACCGGTGGCATAGCTAGGGTGGGGCGTGTCTGGAAGAGTAAAACGGCTGGCTACATATGGTCCGACCTAGGGTGGTTGGGTCACCATAGTGTCCCATTGTTTAGGACCAAGGGGCCACGCATCTCGGGTCCAATCGGCTCAGTGGACCACCCCAAACGAGGTTGGGTCAAACATTGGGTCGTGTTGGGTACGACATGTTGGGTCAGACCCGGGTCAAGGCGATTTAAAAAATGGACATATCTATCAAACCATGTATTTTGTGATGAACTTTTTGCTGAATTAGGACCCTTGTGATGAGAATATAATTCCTAGATACTCAAAGTGAGTTTTTGTGGATGTTGGAATAAAAACCTGGCTTCAAGAGTTGGTTCTCTTGGTAAAAGTGCGCTACGAGTAAAATCATACGGCTGGTTGTGACATGGTGACTACATGACATGGGAGTTGAATGACTCCTCGATACACTTTGCACTATCAATTAACCATAATCCATCAACACTCCATGTTCCATCGATGCACCGTGCACCATCGACACTCTTTGTGCCATCAATTCTCTATGTTCCATCGACAATCAATGCACCATTGACACTCTATATGAAATCATCACTCTGTTCACCATCAAAACATCGTGAATTATTGGCACCCCATGTGTTAGATAAATTAAGTGAAATGTGGACTGAAAATTAAAATCCATATCTTTGTTCATTAGACTTATACTTGTGTGAGTTGAATGTACTTTAAGTATTTCTTATTGATATACTTCATGTATTTTATTGGGGAATACATAATGTATTTAATTTTGGAATAATTCTTTTCCTTCATATTGGTATAAGTAGTGTGTTTCTTAGTATTATTCATTTTTAGTTTCGATGTGCCTATATTATTGTATTACTCACCCCTTCACGAGTATTGTAAGAACGTGTCATGTCTTGAGCTGATGATTGATACTTTAACAGAGATCTAGGTAGTAAAGGACAATGTGTTTCTTAGAGTGATCAAGCAGATGAGGTGCGCTTCTATAGATTCATACAACGGTCTTATACCTACCCTTCATGTACTATTTTATGTAGATGTGTTCTAGGAACATATGGATTAACTCTTCCAAACAACCATCTCTTCTATCTCATATAAAAAAGTCATTGTATGCCATGCTAGTGACCCAAAATTGTGGAATCCATCATCCATGAGAATTTTTACATTATAATGATCTGTATAGAATCCCCCGATATGTAACTATACCTAAAAACAAAACACAAGGGGGGTTCTAATAATCAAGCACCCATTCCATGCGGACCTACCCAGGTCTCTGAATCAATTATACATGAGGACTTCACCATCGTTTCCCTTATGAAATATTACTTCATCATAGATTCACATTACATTAAATAAAAATTAAATCCACATAAAATTAAATAAAATGGTGTAAAATTCAACCATGTACTAATATAGAAAATGATCATATGAGTACTTGTTGACACTTTAAATAAAATTTCCACATTCATTAGTAAATTAATGCTCTATTAGGATTATATTTCTTACAAATACAATGTTCTAGGTTTGATGAAGTAGAGTTTACAAGATAATATTGAGAACAAAATAATTTCCCATTAAAAACATGTAAAGGGCTAGGAATCCATCATAAAAAACATCTAAACCACACATGAATATCACAAGTAAAAATAATATAAAATAATTTCATCATGATCTAAAATTAAAATTCCTTCTCTTATAACTTGAACCTTTTACCAGAACATGTGTTCTTAATGTATATGACAAATATCCACCATTTACTCTCAAACATTCCTAAGTCATCTCTAGTTGATCCCATAATCATAGAAAAAAGTCCATAAATATTACGATTCAATTTTTAATGTCCCATTACATTTCAATATAAAATAGTATCTTTACTAGTTTTGCAAATGTAATTTGATTATCCTTCCCATTATAAAGAGGATGCCGACTAGAATTAGGGATTCATGGTGGTACCATCGGAGAATATCCTCCTAGATCATAGAGCACAATACCATATAAAATAAACAGATGTCATATATAATTAAAAATAATCTACATACATTGTAATAAATAAAAATCAAAATCTCAATTAAACTAGAAATTGCTAAATGTAAATATTTACTTTATTTATAAACAAATAAAATGCAATAAGGACATGAACATCCATGAAATTATAACAATGTCCACCCTTTCAACCGACTACATAATCATTCCTATATTAAATGAACCAATCAAAGGGGTCCCACTAAATTACTAAGAAAAATATGATATATTCTCTTGACAACAACTGAACTAACATGCTAAATCATGAAAAACTCAACCCATTTCTCATCACAACCTATAGCTATGATAAAAATATGACTTCTTCTGGGGTACCCATGTATAGTGGTGGCCTAATCATGGTTTGAGTACAAATATTCATGACACCACCAAGGATGTATGCATATATATCAAGTAATTGAATTCTGTATGATGATATAGAATGGAAACTATTAAAAAAGATATCACAAATAAATCCATTCAAAACACAAATGAAATTAAATGTTTTTGGCCTCATAGTCTATAACCATAACTAGTAATGTAGGTCATCATGTACAATCTAATATACAATGTACATGGAGAACCAAGTCCCATGCCATGAACCATGTATTCATAATGAAATTTTCTATACCAAAAACCAGGGATGAAGAATTCAATATCCATTATCTAAATCCATATTTCATTGGTATCAGTTCCTAGAGAATCTATTTGGAACCAAAACTATAGATATAGAGTTTCATGTCGAACATAATAATCCACATAAAATATCAATATTTTCCAAAGGCTCGGTTCAGCATATAAACTAACATGTAATTTAATAAATACAAATGTAAAACATCTTGAATGCTCTAAGAATTGAAATCAACAAGATATTTTTTTAAACCATTTTCATTCACTAAGTTCCCCATATGTAATTAAAACATTAAAAGGTTTTGAATTTCAATCCATTTTATATATCAAAACAATATTCCAATGAACCATAATAAAATGATAGATATTAAACATACATTATAGGTCAATCTGATGATACCTATAAATCACATGAATTTCGCTCTAAAATTGAATACATGGTTCATGCATTTATTTACATAAAACAAATAAATGATACCTTATTTAATTTTCAAAAATAATGGAATCCACCCATATATTTCATATCAATTTTTTTAATAGTTTACAAAAAAATTAATCACGTTGATTTCGCCACCACATTTTATTCATGGTGTACTTAAAAAAAATATATTTTACCTATTTAATCACAAAAATTGTTCAAAATTTATCTCATGTGATTTCATTCTTTTCAATAAAATATTAATAATTTCAAAAAAAAACTCAACGCATAAATCCATCCCATTTTTATGTAGTGGAAAAACCCACGGGTGGCCATATGTCTGGTGTTATAATAAAAAATATATTCACTGGTATTTTTTAAAGTTCCATAGAATCAATCTTGGGTATAATACTATTTTACTACCTTATGGTAAAATACACCTCCAATGGAACTATTACATGAGAAAAATACATGAAAAAAATATACCATGAATAGTATAATTAATATAATTAGAAAAAAAACAAATTAAGAATTCCATAAAATATAATCCCATGACTTGACTACTTTTTCATGGACCTTACAAGCCTTATCTAAAATCCATGAGGTCAAAATGAGCTCGTATCAACTGCCAAATATCTAAACTCATTCAAATAAATAATAATTAATTATTCACAATAATCATAATTAACTAAATAATTATTTTCAAATTATTTTAATCTCAAAAAATTACAAAGTCAATATGTTGAACTGGAACTAAAGCCAAAATCTCTTTAATTTCCGATGTCCTAACCCTAACCACATTATAAGAAAACTCTATTAGAGGATAAATCATTAATTCATCAAATCAAATTAATTCACTGTGAATAACCCAACAAAACCCCCACAACTAAAACCTTATCCAAATTCCATGATACAACATATAGAATTCATCTCAAGATCCCATCTACATAATCCATCAAAATTCCCCATTTTAATGGCCGATTCCACCATGTTCCACGGGAATAAAAAACATCACTATTGAACATAGAAATAAAATATGAGGTATAATGAAGTGAAAATTGATTTTTGTAGGGTGATTATAACCTAAACATTCCCAATGATCTCCACCAAAATATACCAAATGAATGGCTTGAATAAGGATGATATTTTTGGGAGAACCCTTGGTCCGCACAAGGATAAAAATTAACATTTTAGGGTATTGGATTAAAATCGGGGTGGAGGGTATTTTGTTCATGTACCACTTTTAATGATGTGATGGTAAGGGGAAAATTTTTGTATCATGATTGTCTCAAACACATGCTAATACATAATACTTCACTATGAACACCTAATCTATTTAAAAAATATTTATATATGGTTTAATAGACCATAAACTAATCATGATTTATGTCTATAATTTATTTTAAACCCTCACACTATTTTTAGATCCAATTACATTGTTTTACATGTATTGCACCTTCATAACATTGTCGGTATATTTTGGTGTTCATTGTTATAACTAACATTTCACCATGTATAGCCTCCCAAAAAACATATAAAAAATACAATTAATCCCTCAAGGGACACCTGTTCATCTATGGTACCTTCAAATATTCAATCAGTGAAAAAATTCATCACTTAACTATATACAAATCCTCATAATTCGATTCTAATTTTGAATTTGTAATATGGTCTATCCAAAAATGTCAAAATTCAAACATTTTAACAATTATAAATAATCTATACAATTGGGTGAAATTGAAATAAAAATGTTCAAATATCCACATTGTATCAATTTTAAACATAAATGATAACTTTTTAAGGACACATATTCTAAAATTACAATAACTACCATATCTAGAAAACTAACCCTATTAGAATTCCTACATATCCATAGTCCTTGTTAATAATAATTCAAAAATATTGAATAAAAAACAATTAATGCTAAGTGACATAAATAAATTAAATTAAACTAATTAGTTGATTTAAAAACCATGAGACATATAAGATAGTTTTTATTAAAATATATAAAAGATTACATTAAATAATCATCTACATACACATGAAATTATTATTACTATAGAATATTTTTAATGAAAATATATTATGACAAGAAAAATGAATACAAAATCCTAGTGGTTTCTTCAAAAACATGATAATCGGTAATGAAATTAAAAAAAGAATACCTTTTAAATATAAAATAAATAATATTTTTGTCAAATAATCTATAATTACCATACCATATATAATAAAAATTTATTTCAACTAAATGTTATTCAATGATAGATAATATTAATGTAGGTTCTTTGAGAAATTATGTTACTAAAAATCTTATAATATCTCTTATGAGAACACATATCAGTAGAATATCCAACATTTATATTGTCAGTATAATTCTTGAGAAAAAAAAATTATTACTTAATACATTTGAGATTTATATTGTAGTGACCAATCATTATAAATAATTCTCAATTTATATAATAAACATAAAATATATATAATCATTCATTTCCATCATAGAATCTCATTATTTTTTGTCCCATATTCTAATGCACTTTTTTTATTTTTGTTCAAATAAATATAAAAATATTATTTTAATTTTTCATAATAATCCATGGAGAACAAGAAATGGGATATTATTTTGGAAATGATTTCAACATGAATAAAAGTATTCATCAAAAATAATTTTCATGAAAAATAAAATTTATCCATACCATATATGTTAAAAAATATTCAATTAACACTTTCCAAATTGTATGAAAACCATTTGGAAAATGTTTAGTACTCATTTTTAAAAAATGAATAATGAAATTAAAATATTTATTATAATTAATTTGAAAATAAATTTAATAATATTAATAAAATACTTGAAACAATTCAATCAACAAGGATATGGATGAAAAATATGAGAAGAGAAATTAATATTTTAAAATATGTCTTTAAATAAAATCCATTTTGTTATCTCCAAACAAGACACATGTGTTCTTTAACTCCCATATAAAAAATTAATATTATATATTTTCCTTACAGATAATTTTTTTGAGGCTTTAACTTTTTATAGACTATTTTTTTTATTTTAATTTATTTCATTGCACCTAAATCTATTATTTTTATTATTAAAAATTATTTTGACATTCTGTTCATTAGAAAAAAATAACTTTAGTAGGATAGGAAATATCAAAGGATTATTTATTCCATAATATCAAAAATAACATTGATAAAACTATTATCATCATTATATATCAAAAAAAATTTAATATTAATCCATGAAGAGATGTTATGAAAATAAATATTTCTCATAAGGTGGTACTTCGCATGTACACAAGGGTGATGTTATAACTTTTTATTTGAATGAAAATAACGAAATAAAATAAAATATTATCATTTGCTAAACATTATCATGTTTTAATTGTAAAATAACATTATTTAATATATCCCAAAGACTATACATGAGAGGTTTTACTAAAAATAATGTGCATTTCTATGTTCACATGGTAGTCCGTACACAATAACATGTGCTGATTCTATTTTTTAATGAGTGGAATGGTGTGATGAGAGATGATACATTATTTTTATAAAATCAAAAATATGTAATTAAAATGATATATATATATATATATTATCCATCCTTATAACCATGCATTCAATGTGGTGATGATAAATGAAATACATCAATTCAAAAGCATGTAGTACACATGAACATGTCAATGGTGGTTTGATTTAACAAATTATATAAAATTAATAAGAAAATTTTCATTCCATTAAATTTAGGTAAATTAAATTTTTTTCATATATTGATATTTTTATACTACAGATTTTTGTATAGAATTGAAGTATGCTTTATAATAAGTAAAATGAAAACCCATGGTTGAGATGACTACCTTCTTTTTGAAAACCATTTTTATATCTCATTACTATCTATAGGGATTGTCTATGATAATAAAACACCTCTTTAATTTTCCTTATAAATTTATGAAATGTTTTTGAAAAATGAGGGTAGTTATAGGTGGATCTTTATGTGTGATCACGAGATGAGAGGTTATGTCATTATATAAGAGGGAACAGTAGCACCCTTTAAATTAAAGAGAATATTAAATTATTATAAATAAATTTTCAAGTCCATATGGAACAATAATTAATATATATAGAAACTAGGATATATATTTTTCAAAATCCACACTTCTAAAAAAATTAGGGATGTTTATTTTTTGTCTTAACTATTAATAATTAGATTTAACAGATGTTATCCCTATTTATTGATTACCCTGATAATAATTTTTTCAATCATTATGGGTTTAGATTGCAACAATAAAGGAAAAGTGACATGTAAATAGAATATTGGTGATATCATGGATCATATCCCATACACACGGATAATGATACTATTTTTTATGATTTTTAAATCATTTAATAACATTCAGTTATTAATCATAAAATTCCATTAAATTTATTTTTAGGAAAATTCAAATAATTCATTTAAAAAACATCAACACAAAAATATTATTTGAACATATATATATTTAAAAATTATTTTACATTGAAAAATTATTTATATTATTTCTCTATTTTATTACAATCATGGTGTCAGTATTGCATAGTAATTTAATGTAAATATTTCTGCATGAAAAAATTAAAATAAATTACCATCAAAAAAAATTTCTAAATTCATAATATCCTTTTAGAATAATTCATAAAATTTTAATAATAATCAATAATATTATAGATATTTAAATTAAGAAAAATATTTGGATTTTAATTTATTTAAATTCAAATTAATGAATTTGTGAAAGAAAAATTCATCCAAAATGTCATATATTTAAATATTGCAATGGGTGGAAAGTTTAAAGATATACAATGAAATAAATTCATGTGTTTCGAATACTTTAGACACTTACCACATAACATGAATCCTATTTTACCCCATTCTTCTTACCATTTTCAAAATATTTTGACAAATGTTACTAATCATTATAACCAAAAATAATATCGAACTATTCATCAAATTTAGACATGATGACACAAAATATTGAACCCATTTCCGAAAATTTATATATTTTTAGTTGGAAAAATAAATTTCTAAATAAACCCAAAAAATAATATGAAAAAGGGTTTTCTATAAAATTCTACTTTAACTATAAACATATTTTTATAAAAAAATGATGCATAATGTTGATTCAATTAAAAAAAATTAAAATTTTTTAATTAAGAAAAATTATTTATAAATAATTAAATTAAATGATTGTTTTCTAAAAAATATAAGTGTTCACTATTTATTTTGAAATGTATATTTGAAGAAAAAAGAAAAATTTCACCCAAATATATTTTTTCTATTATTATTTGAAAAATAATATCTATTTCATGAAATAAAGTTTTCCAAGATGAATTTTTTTTGTTGATATTCACTAACAAAAATCATATTTTATCTAATCAAAAAATATTTTTGAAGCATAAAATGTATTTATAATAAACTTAGTTCTTATATTATATGATTTTTTCAAAACATTTTTATTTTTAGGGAATGTTTTCATATATTTATATTGTGGGTACTCATTTTCATACCCTTGAAATTCAACATGTAATTTATATTATTTAAAATTAGTTATATTATTTTATTATTTATTGAATATTAGAGTTCTATTTCATGTACTTTTTCAAATATAGTAATCTCTTAAAATCATAGTGTATTAAATATTGATTGTAAGATCGTGATTTGTTTTTTAGGCTCTTAAAATGAGAATTAAAATTTTTTATATTATGGATTGCATCCTTTTAAAATAAATTATAAATTTCAAAGTGATATATTCATACATGAATATATTTCATGATCATGTTTTTAATTTTAAATAACACTTATTGATTATTTAATATGTCACATTTACTATTCCATATGCATTTATTGTAAAAGAACTCGATTCATTTAAAAAATCTATGATCGATAGTGTATACAACATTTAACACCTAGCCAAAATTAACTATTAGAAATTATTTCAAAATATGACAGTTATAACCAACCTACTAAATTTTAGGGTATAAATAGGATTAAACACCTTTTGAAATATATATATATCTTATGGTCTGAAAAAATTCATAAATACTGATTAATCCTTAATTAATAAAAAAAAATTAGTAAATTGATTTTATGCTTCTAAAATTAGTTTTCATTAAAAACGTATTGAATTTTTCCATAAATAATATTATTAATTTATTTAATTTTAAAAAGATATATTTTCTAAAATAGATATAAAATTTTAAATATTAATATAATAATTATATTATAGTTTCATTTTCTTATTTTTCCAAATGTATTGATTTTTAATTGAATATTGAAAATCAACGGGTCTTCAAATATAATATTTTATACTCAATTAATAATTTAATTTAATAGTCCCTTTATATTTTTGATTTTTATAATAAATATTCATATGAATGATTATAATTAGAATAATCTAATTAATTTCATTTTAATGTGTAATTTTCATGAATTCTGTATTTTTTATATTTTCATAAATATTCTTTTTTCTAAATGATTATCTTTAATGTTTACAATATTAATATATATTAATTAAATAATATAACTCCTAAAAAAATATTCTTTTATCAAAATTGATATTATATATATATTTATGAAATTATGATTTTTGGTCATAGAGAAAACATAAGAGCATATATTACATGAATAATATATTTTTGTGATAAACAATTTTTCATCGCGCATTTTGAGATAATTTTAGAATGTGTTTCAAAATATTTTGGGGTTTAATTTGTTAAAATTGTTTCAATATTTCTAATTATAAAAATTTCTAAAATTTAATAAGGCTAACATATTTCTTTTTTAATATTTTTTATCAAAAGTGAAAATGATACCATAGTGAAAATATTGTATTACATTATCTTATGTTTAAAATAAGTGATAAGAAAGATATTTTTGTAATCATAAATCATATTTGATGATTAAATTTATTCCCATATAACCCTTTTCTTGATATTTTTTTAAGGTATTTCTTTCATTAAATTGACCAATATAATATTTGATGTAAAAAAAAAATCACTCTCTTCAATATGAATATCTCCTATGAGTTCCAAAAGGAATAAAAGAAACCAACAAATGAATCATGGTAGTTCTTTTGAGAATAATGATATAATATTTTTACCTTTCTTTATTTATCATTATTATTACTTATATAATTTCCATAAATAATTATATGATGCAGACACAATTTTTGTTTATATACATGAAAACTAAAATATATGTCAATATAAATATAAAATGTAATATAATTTGATGGATTTATTGTTTTCCAAATTGTTATTAGATAATTATAACATATATGGGGAGTTTAAAAGAATTATATTAAAAATAAATCTATATCATAATGTTTTAAAATCTGAATTTAAGTAATATTGTCAAAATTATCTTTAATGACCTTTGATAATAAAAATTTATAATTAAATGATTTAAAATTCTTGAAAATATTTTTTTGTCTATCTGATTTGAATATGGTGGAAAATATCGATTATTTTCAATTTCTGATGTATTTTTCCATTAACAATAAAATTATTAAATATTTATGATTAAAATAGTTCTTACTCATTTTAAGGTTAAAATTCGGTTTCCACATTGTATACACATTATTTTAAAATTATTTTCTACACTAAATGGTTATTTATAAAAATTATTTAATTTTTTGAATCAATTGGACTATGTCATGTAATAAGATCCATTTTATTTTTAGTCTTAAATGATAAATTACCATGGAAAATTTTATATTTTCTAGTGTGAGAACAGTAAAGTTAAATGGTAGTAACCTTAGAGGAAAAAGGAATAAAATGTTTAGAACAATATACCTTTCTGTATGTGGAATATTTTATTATCCTTATAATATCTACCCAAAAATATTTATCAAATTTTATTTCATTTTTCTGGAGAATTACTGTACTATTATTATAATTTAATGAAATATCGAAATGGGTCCCTCTGCTGCCTATAAAAGGTCATATCATCTTTTGTTTCCTTAACAAAATTTAATTCTATTGTTTTTATCCCAGACATTCCCAAGACATTACACATATTTCATCTCTCATCCTAGAGACCTTGGTTTAATTATACAAAATTCATAGTCTGGCATTTGGTGAAAATGTAAACTGGTAATCTAAATAAGGGGTATCATTATTAATAGATAATTATAATTTTATTTATTCTTTCACCTATTTCAAATCTAATTAATCAATTATGATATAATTACAATAGTATCTATCAAATACAAATTTGTTATTATTTTAGTGGAATAACCTATACCCATCTCAACATCATTCTACTTGGAATGTAATCTTTTGATCATGTGTATGAAATAATATCACCTCACATACCAGTATAATTTATTTTCCATAATAACCTCGCATAGTTGGATATTATAAAAGATCAATCTTGTTTCTTGGTTATTTTTCACACCTTTAAATAATATATTTTTCTACGAAAATTTATTATTCCTTGATTTATAATTAATGATATTTGATAAATTGGGTATGATTACTATTCATTATAATCACATTACCATTCAGTTATTCTAATATTATTTCAACTTATGATCATTGATTGATATATCTTCTATTTCTGTATACTAAGAGTCTCATATCACCCTTTCTATAATTTCATTTCACACAGATATAATAATCATTAATTAGGGTATTTCTATGTTGTGTGAAAATTTTTAAAGATCATTATTTGATGTCTCGAATATAAATATTTAAATAATATAATTATGTATTTACTCTCTCATGAATATAATCATTTAGGGTTCTTGGGGATGTTTTGTTTTGAGATGTATTGAATAATCATCTATAGTGATGTAATATATAATAATTATATTCATGGAATTCAAAAATACGTTGTTCCATAAGTAAAAATAATAGAGAGGGGGTAACCCATGGTTTTGATACAGTTTATGTAAAAAATAAAACATAATATTTAAGACATTTTTTTCTTTTCCCCATTGATATTAATTTTTTACCCTACTTTAAAATTTTATACGAATCTTATTTCCATTCCATTAGTAAAATATTTTTCTCCTAATAATAATATTACACTTTTTATATATTATGGATACATTTATTCCTTATATTAAACCTTTTATCATATATAATTTCACTATTTTGTAAAAATAAGTTTTAAAAATGTGTACTCAGAGAAGTAAAATAATATTTTTGAATTTTTTTTTTCATTTTAAAATTTGAATCAAAGGATTATAATTTAAAATTTATATTATTAAATGTAAAATTTAAAATATTACTTTACTATTTGATTATTAAAATGGTTTCATCAATTTTTGATTCATTACAATATTTTAATGATATATTAAAATTAATAATATTTGTAATATCAGTTCATTGAATAATTAATCAAAAAAAGTAATCATTCCCAAAAATGACAAAAAAATTATCTTTTGATTAATTTTTATGATGAATAAAAAATTAATTTTAATTTTCATCAAATTATAATTTTTATATTTTAGAAGATAAAATTTTAATTTAAATATAAAATATATTGACAAATTATTTTTATTAGAAGATGTCTTTTTAAATATTAACTATTGTTATTCTTGTTTCTTATCAACTACTAATTATGTTTGTGAAATTATCATATTCATATAAAAAATTTAATATTTATTTATTCTAGCATGTTAGATTTAGTTTCTTAAAAAACACATTTAAAAATATTATTTTTATTAAAGGGTTCATACATGTTTTTTATCTATACAAGTTGAATTCTATTTATTCATTAGTACTAAATGTGACCATTATTTTTCATTCACAATATGGATTACTATATTTAAAAACACTAAATCAATAGTAATTTTAAAATAGTAATATTAATAATTATAAAATTTATACATTTCCATTTTAGTGCCATTTTTGTATTTAAAATAATTTAGTTAATCAATATTTTTTGAGAATAAATATATAATAAATTATGTGGGTTTTATTATTACATTTTCGTATTTCAAAAAGGATGGAACCTTAATTTTTCATATTATAACCTTTAAATATTAAGGGAATCATCTACTTCGGGGAAAATTATATCACTTTTATATATAAATAATTAATGAAGTTATACAAACTCTAGGTCCCTCAAGTATTAATGGAAGAGAAAGTCTATAAAGGAATTGTATCCTAGGGAAACATTTAATGACTCTTACTTATCATGTTTTTTATGAGTTTGAAATTTACATACTAGTTTTTGGGATTCTTACTTACCATCATTTCACAAATCACATCACCAAATTTTTTCAAAATAATATATATGGATTCAAAAACACTCTTACATATTCTAGAGAGGCATGACTTTTTTCTGTTCCAATTGAGTGGTAATTTATATATTTAGGTTATCATCATCATTATTTCTACATATACAACCAATTAATATATCTTTCCCATCAACATAAAATTGAATTTTACATGTGAGGATATTATAACTTCTCTTCTCCACTACAAGAGAAGGTCTCTTATGTATAGACATTTTCAGTTCTATTTAAATTTACTTCAGGATGACCCTTACACATGCCCAAATTTCTCAATATATATGATTTTTTATTTTAATTGAAATTAGAGTAAAAATATTTTAAATTTAAATTTAAATTTATTTCCAAGAAAAATAAAAATATTAAAAAATCATTAATTAACCCATTTTTACCAAAAATTCTAATTTTTTTCTAAAAATTAAAATTGTAACAAGTAACAATAAAATATAAAACTATTTGGGAAAATATCAATGAATTTAAATATATAATTACCTAATTATATAGATCTATCAAAATATGATTTTTCAATGTGAAGGGTATTCCATTAATGTTTTATAGTATGGGTATTGGGGTTTTGAAGAAACTTGATTAGTTTTCACTCACATCTATATTTAAAAAAATATAAAATTCTAAATATAATTGATTAATATATATAATATGAAAAAACATAACACTAATTTCAATTCATATTAATTTATTCATCATCCCAATGAGAAATAAATCATAAAATAATCCTTGTTTTCTTATGATTCTGTATATAGAATAGGGTGAGTTTTTACATTCCCCCTGACATCCCTAAGAAAATATCACATAATAAATGTCTTAAATAATCAAGAACCTTTCCTATAACCCCTGTAATGATTATAATATAATAATATTATATTATAAATATACTTTTAAATGGATAATAAGTAGTAAATCAATGATTGAATAGTTTTTTTCAATAAAATATAGAAATTATATTAAAATGTTACCCTAATGTAATAGAAATTCTTTTTCAATAAATACCTAAATAATATTGATCCATTAATCATTATAAATATATATACTAATTATAGAACTAATACAAATGTATCTAATAGAAATTGACATGATGTGGCCAATTGTTTTACCATGTGATATCCAACCAGGAATGAATTTTCGACAGTTAATACTATATTTAATAATTCATTCAAGCATTATCATTCTATAATTCTACTATATTTTTTTTACCTTACCTATTTTTTCTTCTTTTTTACCTTCATGTTGCATCTCACCTCTAACGTATTAGGCACATTCTTTAATTTTTTCAATATTGGCATTTCCACTGTTATTTCATGACATTTGTATCATCAGCATGTGATGAATCCGCTATCTTCACAACTAGTTATTAATTTATTTATGATTTGATAAATATATTAGGGAAAAGATTATTATTTGAGGTAAATAATTATATATACAAAATTAGTCAGAGTTATAGGATCATTAAACTAATTTTTTGAGAGGGTTTATAGATTTTGAAATTCTATCAAGTGTCAAAATAAACTCATAGTGGTCCCCTCTGACAATCATGAAAATGTATATATTAGGACTAAAAGAATGTAATTATTATATATTAATTATATTTTCATCCTCATTGAAATTTTTATTTCTCTTTGTAATATATTTAGTTTCAAAGAGAATAATTGTAAGATTTGTGTTTTTAGCATCCTGGTCATGAAATTCATTTACTATATGTCATCTTCATCCTAATTTTCAATCATACTCATATAATGTGATACATGAACCATTTATTTACACTATCAACAAAAAAATGGCACATCCATATGTTTATTCTTTATTTAATATCTTCTCACAGTTCCATGATAGATCATGTGTTCCTTTAACTCATTTTAATTAATTTATCACGAATAACATCAATGGAAACAAGGGAAGATGATTTTAGAGGTGCATCTTAAAAAATATCATAAAAACATGTTGAAATCATCATCCCCATCTTCATAAACTATTTTTATATGATTATAATCCATCAACATTAAATTATTTTTCATCATATATAGTTCAATACAATTCATATTTAACAAAAAAATGAAGCAATTTGGGTAATAAATTGAGTAATAATATTTTAGTCATTTTAGTCTTATTTATTCAACATAAATAATATTCCAAAAATTCAGAAATAAATTATCTAAATATATTTAATGAATAAATTTTTAAAATTTTGATTTATATTAAAATTTATTTTTTCATATAATATATTTACATTAACAATATTTATTAATATGAATAATGATTTTTAGTTCATGCTTTTTTTGGTAATTATATTATCGATATCAGTAATCATTTAAAGTATATTAGCATTGTTTTTTATATTTATTAATGATTTAAAATGAATAATATCAAATTATTTTTTATATATTATTTTTTTCAATTGAATTTATAATTGTTGAAATTTCCTGCTAGAATATTTTGAAACGATACATTAATCACATTCAAAAAAAATATATTATCACAAGTGGTTTACTTCATCGTGTTATGAAATTTTGTGATATTAATTCATATTTACAAATTCATCTAATTAGGCATTTATTATGAGTTCATTTATTCCTTGATATCATTAATATAAAATTATAGAAGTACTTTATTTTTTGTATTGATCACGATTATCACTAATATGATATGAAATTGTAATAAAAAATGATGTATTTCACAATAAAATGAATAGACCAATGAAGTATCTATATCCTAAATAAAATAAAATATAAATTATATATATATATATATAATTTTTTAATACCATTTCTATAATATTATTAATTTCTAATTCCTTTTTATATTTTTTCACTATATAATTATTGTAAAAAACTGAAAATTTATATCAATTAATATAGTTGAAAATTTATTACTTATCTCTAAAAATAAATCTAAAATAAATATTATGATTTAAGATATAAAATATTAATAAAAATTATTGGAAATGGTTATTTACTCTATATGATTATATTGAAAATAATCCGCACTAAAATAGCAGTTATAATAAATTATAGTTCATATTTTAATAAAAGAAATCATTATTTATATTGGAAATATGAAATATAAATCCAATTTGGTTATAAATTTTTATATAACAAAAATGATAAAAATAAATTAATTGTTTTAAATAAAAATGTAAATCCTGATAAATTCAATGTGAATTTATTTTTAATTAAATATAATTATTATGATACGGCAACAATTAACGACACGTGATTCCAAGACCCGAAATTCATGGAATGATCTGTCGAAAAATGTTAATCTTTAAATAGTGTGTGTGAGTATTTTTCCTGAAAAAGTGGAATAACTCATAAACGAGTTCCAGGATCTAAAATATAAGGGAACCATTTCATTAATCACCGTGGTTTTACCCTAGGCGTGACTTAAGTTTAGTCATCACTGGCCTCTAGTGAGAAAACCCTATAATGGCATTACCGCAAATAAAATAATTAAATAAAATTATTTGATTTTTCAAATTCTTAAAACTCAAAAATAGTAACTTGGATTAAAAATATGATACCACAAATGAACATGGAAGGGTATGATTTCCATAGGCACATCCTAACATTGGTCGGATTGGGCCAACATTGGATGTTAGTTTTTGGTCATACATAAAATAATTATGTAACAATTATTTTATTGGAAAATACTTATAACAAATAAAGTATAAATAGGATTGGAAATCTGAGAGTACCGTTGAAATTTTTAGGGAATGTTCCACTTAGGGAGAGCCTGACATCAACCGTCACAGGTCGAGGGTTACTATTAATAGTTTTTTCACTTTTTTTAAAGTAAGTTCAGTAATCATATGAGTGGTAATTTATATCTTTTGAACTGGTGCTCGGATTAACAATCCATTCAAAGCACTAGGATTCGCTTAACAGAATATTATCTTTGATCAGAAAAACAAGGACAAAAATTTAATTTATAGCACATTCTGAAAAAATAATTAAATAACTAATGATGTTATTTTATTCTTTTTTGTAACCATCGAGCGGAAAATGGTTGGACCGCGGTGTAACATTAGGCTCTAAAGGAATTCATTTAATGACATGACACTTGGGATGAGTAACCACAATGTTCATTGAATTAATGTATAATTAATTGTGGTTCATTAATTAACCGCATTAATGAAATGCAACGTGGGTGGTACTATATATTCAATTTAAAAAAATCTTGGGCATGGGTTTTGGTCACTCACGAGGGGAACCTCTAACAAAGTTCCAAAAATGTCTTTCACCAATGTTTAATGGATCTTCGACAACTGTTATAGGATTCAAACTAGACAATGATGGGTGATTACGAACACCTTTGAACGCGGGTTTTTCTCCATCATCCACAATGACATCCAATGTGTTCTAGGTAGGGGTTTTGTTTAAGAATTTTATGATTCATCTACCCCTTGATGATGCTAAAATCATTCCTTGTTATACTATTAATGCAGTGGGTGCTGAAAGATCCAAACAAGGTTCAAACCCTCTACCGAACATGCTTTTCTTGCATTCTTCATGGGTGACCGAGTAACACAACCACAAGGAAAAACTGATGACTGTGTAGTGATGGTAGAGCCCGGGGAGGCCCGTAGGTGCAGGAGGAAAAGAAAACTGACCTCCAGACCATTGTCGGAGGCTTACTGAATCGCTGCCGATGCTGGGAACTGGAAGAGGCAGCGGATGACTCTATCCAGTTGCAAGGAGGCAGTGACACCCAAAGGAGTTATGGTGGACTGGGGTAGTCAGCCTTTGCTGGTAGCATTGATGGTGGTAGCGCACTGTAGTGGGGGTCGTAGCTCCGAGTTGTGACAAAGAGAGGATCCACACCCACGAGTATTACAATTGGTCATTACACTAAGACTAGTTAGGTGGAGTGTCACAAACTGGAACCACTAATGGAGGAACCTGGACAAACATGTCTATTCGGGAGGGGAGTAGATCCCCATGCCTAGCTAGAGGGTCGCGCCCAGATAGGGGGCCGAGTTGGTCCAGCAGCCCATGCCCATCCATATGGGGTGGGATAGTCTCGAGTCCCAATGGACCGAGCCCACGACCTAGTGGGACAAACCTACAGCCCATCCCCTTTAGTTCGGGCCAAGTGGGCTAGGTCGAACCAGACCTGGACCCTTTAAGGCCCTATTTCACTTAACGGGGCATATCACCTAAACCGAACATTCATTTAATGAACCATATGTTGCGATGCAACCCTTATAATGTGGTTTTCCTTTTCAAATACTCCACATGGGTTTTGAAGAAAGTTGGATTGTAGTCGGGTTGATCAGACTCGAATCCAATCGAGGCCCCAACACTAAAATGCATATAACATATAGATAGGGCATCTGATTGAAGTGTTGTCTATTCCATTAGAACCCTTATGACATTACGGTTCAACCAGAAACTTTTTTGTGGGTCTCAGTGGTGGTAGAAATATGTCATATGGCTTATGGAGATGATTCTCAAGAAATAAATCATGATTAGTGCAGAAATCACATGGCTGCCTATGACATGAATAAATAAAAAGAGATCCTTAGTGGGTCATCACCTCATGATTCTTAATGGGTCAACACCTAGAAATCTTCCATGGATCAGCACCTAGTGATCCTATATGAGTTAGTATTTTTCGATCTTCTATGGGTCCACAACTAGCGATCCTGCATGGGTCATCACCTAGCAATCCTCTGTGGGTCAGCACCCAACTATCCTACTTGGGTAATCACATAACAAACCTCTGTGGGTCAGCACCTAGAGATCCTTTGTGGGTCAGTACCTAGCGACCCCCTATCGGTCATAACCAACATATCCTTAGTGGTTCATCACCTATAGATACTCTATGGGATAACACATAAATATCCTCAAGGCGACATCACCCAAAGACCCTGTATAGTTCAGAACTTATTGAACCTCTATGGGTCTGCACCTAGAAACTTTGTGTGATCTAGAAGAGAATTACCTCTGCAGAATAAGATGATATATATTTGTGACTAATCATAATTATTCATGTTTATTATGTTATATACTTGGTTTCAGATATCTTTTACTTTGTACTTTGTGACTCATATCATGCTTTGTGGTTCTTCCATTGTGAAATTCGGAGACCTTCGGGGGTCTCGAGGTCCCTACTGAGTGTTTTTGTACTCACCCCTGAATGGGCATCACAAGTACCTTCTTGTGTCTTGTTGTGATGATGGAATGCTTGAAAGAGACTCAAAGATCTAGGGCTACGTAGTGCTAGAAGGTGAATGCCAGACGTGGTGAGTGGTAGTGACAGAATACAATGAGTTGTACCTACACATAAGGAAAGATCCTTGGTGGATGAACTCTGGTGCTTGATTTCCATTTTTTCTGTACATTCCTTCCATTTGGGCTTATATATTGACCCATTTACATTTAGAACTTACTTTTACTCTCAGTTTTTTGTTTTTAGTAGTGGTTATACTTTCCCATTTTTAGTTGTGCTTACTTGTATACAGTGTGTACATAGTATGGGTGTGTACATGTTTAAAGGAAATTCCTTCCCTTTTTGGGTTTTGTCTTTCATGTGCTAGTCACCAGCCCCTGGCCTATGGAAGGTGGGTTTAGGGTATTCATGGCATGGGCCCTGGGGGATGGAACATGACAAACTGGTATCGGAGGGTGGTCGGTTCTACCAGATGAACTAAAAGTCTATTTTTTCAATGGAGCAATGGTGTTAAGTGTCTTTAGTTCGGATTACAGTCTAGGGAGTCCAATATTGGTGTAGAATCCAATGTATCTATACACAAAGACCCTGAATAATATTTTCTTACTTAGTACATGAAAAAACTAGTTGAATGTGTTTTGAATTTTTTTCTAATTATCACTTTTGAGTCAGCTCAAAAGGTATAACTTATTGACCATGGTTCATCTTGATACCTTTTCACGATGCCTCCACATAGACAGTCATCCAGAAATCTAATTCATGACCATGAGGATTGTCCACAGAGTGATGAGGCTTAAGTACAAGGACAGTTTCATTAGATGGTTCTTTCGGGTGGTGTCCAAGCAATACCACATTTTGTTGTTCTGTCGTTACTACCTGTGCTACTGGTAGAGGAAACATGTAGGCTCAGTGCCTTACATGTGTTTTAGTGATAGATACCCCTCAGGTTCCAAATCGATCTAGACTTACAAGTGGCTATTGACTGGCCTGAGGTGGTGATCAAGATTCCATCTATCTAGAGAACCATTTGATCAAATGGTGGTCCTAGAAGTGAGCATCCCATGTGGCTCAACAAGGTGCTGGTAGGGTTTAGATTACACATATCTAAAGATGAGGTGAATTATCCATGGACATAGCTTAAAACCCATTCTCATATAAGGGGTATGTTGCCATAAAAATTTATGTTCTATGTGTTCCCAAGAGTATCTATAGATTCAGTAGGACGACATGATGGTAGGTGAGATATTTTCAATGCTTATCGACCATTCCACATACTCGATGAATATGAAATGACCAGTTCTTGATGGCTTAGTCCTCCTAGAGAGATGTGTTTTCAGAAATTCTAGAAATTAATATTTTTCTGTGCATTCATACATATGTTAGGGTGCTATATACAACCTTTTTGGTTCAAAATTCCTTGGCTAAGAATATACAGCCTATGAATGTAAGCAGTGGGAATGTAGGGAAACAATTTCAGTCTTAAAGACATGGATGGGAAAATGTTTTGGGAAGAGGAAATAATATGGAAACATGAATCCACAGGGCAGTCGACATGGAAGTGGAGAAAAGATAGAAACATTAGTTCGTATACATTTTGACATGTTACAACCACCACCCCAATGTGGTCCTCACAAGGCTCAGGGAGCTGGAATACAGGGGAAGGGAGTAGGTACATGTGGTCATGTGGTGTGACCTAAGGGATCCAAGAATGATTCGAAGTACAGTATGGGTCTAATACTTGTTTTTTTATTAATAGACATAGGTACTAGTCATTATTTCTTATCTATAATCTTATTCAAGACCGAGAGTTTCTGGATAAACCATTGACTTGACCCATATGTCTAGACATACCCATTGGAGGAGACTCAATAATCAAACATAAAATGTTGGTTTGATCTGACCCTTGAGGTGGGAATTTCGGTTGGAACTTCTTGTTGTTAGTGTTGAGGCCTTACGACATTAGTTTGGGTATGGACATGTCATCCACAGTTCATGCTCTGATTTCCTATTTATGACAAAAAGGTTGTGGAATATCTAAATATTTGAAATGGGGTTTTCCATTGTCATAAAAAAGAAAAAAATAAAACCCAAGATTCATGAGATAAATTCATGCATCAGAGGGTGCAGTTGATCACCCTTGATTTATCCAACCTTACCCTCATAGAAGAAAGTGTTTTCAGTTTTCTGTTTGCAACAATAGTGGAAGCATTTTGGAAAATTCTTTCAAAAAATGTTCCCAATATTACCTCCACACATGAATGAAACCTGTAAATTGGATTTTACCCAATAATGGCACTAATATCTTCAACGGCATATTATATGGCTCCTACGGAGCTTTGGGAGTAGAGAGTATAGTTGGGAGAATAGTTTACTGTCTACTCTGATCACAAGAGTCTCAGGTATATCTTCTCACATAATGACATGAACCTAAGATAGATTTGATAGATGGAGTTACTCCAATACTATGATTTTGAGATAGAATACACACATGAGAAGTGAAAATTGGTGGCAGACGCACTCAGTAGGAGGTCTGGACTACAATTGTTGAGTTAGGCGACATAAAAGCTAGCCGCGAAGCATATATCCTATGTGGAAAATAATGGAGAAAATTACATCTTATCTATGATAGTGAATTCCTCACTCCTTCAGATAATTAGTGTGGTCAAACATGGTGAAGTTTACTTATAGGCCTAACATGCTCAGATATCTTCTGGATGGGCTTCCGAAGAATTTCAGAAGGTGGAGCGCACATCATCATTTTATGAGGACAAACTTTGTTACCATTGATTCTATGAGAGGAGGTGTTGAGGGAGTTCTACACATAACATTTTGTGGTACTTCATGGTGTGGTGAAGATGTACTAAGACCACTAGTTTCTATATGGGTGGCCATGGATGAAGAAAGAAGTGGCACAGTTTTTATCACGAAACCTCACATGTCAGAATGTGAAGGATGAGCATTAGGATCGACCATGCGTGAGCACCGATTTTACCCCATATAGATGATCAAGTGGAGAAAACCATACAGACATTGGAGTGCATGCATTGTTCTTGTGTCCTAGATTTTGGTCACAGTTTGAAGGACCACTTACCACTGGTAGAGTTTGTGTACAACAATATTTTTCACTCCACCACTGGCAAGAAAATTTTTAAGGCCTTGTACAAACAGTCATGCAGATCTCCTCTATGCAGGACAGACCTATGGGAATCAATAATAATTTATCTGGAGTTAGTACGAGATAGCACTAAGAAGGTGAATATCATCGATGAGAAGTTGGAGACTGCACAGAGTAGGCAGAAGTCTAATACCTACATGAGACGAAGACTCTTGGAGTTCGAGGGGGGAGGCCATGTATTCTTATGGATCTCACATAGGTGAGAAATGAATAGATTTTGATGGGGTGAAAAGAAATCTACAAGGGTTATCAGACCTTTATAGATCCTCATGAGAGTAGGCGAGGTGGCGTACACCTAGCTCTTCCTCCACACATGGACAAGGTGCATAATGATTTCCCAGTGTTACAATTAGGAGGTATGTCGATGATCCAATGCACGTTATCGTCTAAGGAGAGGTAGACATTGACGATGGGGATGAATTTTGTAGAGATCCATATAACAATAGAGAATTGATAGGAGCAGGTCCTTTTTGGATGGTAGATCCCTTGGGTGCACATTTGGTGGAAGCATGATAACCTTTAAGAGAGAACATGGGAGCGGGAGGTTTAGATTCATGCTTAGTATCCCCATTTTTTTCTTATCATTTTTTTGTCTTTTGAGCATGAAAATACATCATGTGTGTAGAATTCGATGACCTGTAAATTCAATTTTAATTTTTGTTACATAAATGTAATTATTACGGGACTGTGAAAATTGACGGCATGTGATTCCAAGGCTCCGAGTGCCCATAATGATCCATCAAAAAAAATTATGCTTTAAATAGTGTGTGTGAATAGTTTTCTTGAAAAATTTAAATGACTCTGAAATGGGTTCATGGATCAGAAATCTGAGGGAATTGATGTGTTCAGGAGGGTGGGTTCACCTAGGTGCGTCATAATTTTAGTCAGCACTAGCCCCCTATGAGAAAACCAGAAAATGGAATAACCGTAAATAAAATTATTAAATAAAATTATTTTATTTTTAAAATGCTTATAAATCATGAATGGTGACTTGGATTAAAAATATGAGACCACAGTTGCACTTTTCAATGTATTATTTTCTTATTTACTTCCTAACATTGGTTGGAATGGGCCAATAGTGGAAATTAGTTTTTGGCCGTAAATAACATACTTTTGTAAAAATTATTTTATTTTCAGGACCGTATAAATCCTAAACAGTAACTCAGATTGAAAATATTATAGTAGAATTGAGATCGTAAGGGCGTGTTTTCAATAGGCCGATCCAAACCTCTACCAGCACGAGTTAAGGTTGACTATTAATAATTTTTTATCATTTTTTTAATTAGGTTCAGTAAATATGGGATCAGTGATTTCTATATTTTAAATCTGTTCTCAGATTAAAATTATGGGGGAACCATTATATTATTAGCACTGAGATTCACTTAAGTGAATATTTTCTTTGTTCTGAAAAAGTCAAATGGAAAAGTTATTTATTCGAAATTTCAGGAAAAAAAGTAACAAAAGATGTTATTTTATTCCTTTTGCAATCATTGAGTGGTGAATGGTGGGACCACAGAGTAACATCAGTCTTGAACTGATTTCAATTAATGGAATGACCCTTGGGTTACATAACCACGATGTTAATTGATTTAATGGATCATTATTTTGGTTCATTAATGAACCACATTAATGAAATTCAATGTAAGTATTACGCTATCTTCAATTTAAAAAATCATGGGCATTCATTTTGGTCACTCACGAGGGAATCCTATGACGAAGTGCAGGCCATGTCTTTCACCAATGTTGAATGTAGCTTCGATGACCATTGGAGGATTCGAATGGGACTACAATGGAGGAAAAAACACCTTCGAATACGGGTTCATCTCCCTTATTTACTGCATCTTCTATTGAGTTCAATGTAGGGTTTTGATTAAGAATTTTATTATTCATATATCATTAATGATGTTAAACATTCTACATGTAATAAACTTAACGCAGAGGGCACGAGCTAACCCAAACAAGGCCAAGACCCTCCATTGAACTTTCTTTGGTTGCGTTCCGCGTGGGTGATAGAGAAACATGGTGGAAACACAAAATGGAGGGACACACAGTGATGTCAGCACCCTGGGAGGCCCTTAGGCACAGTCAGAAAAGAAAAAGGACCTCTTCAGCTTCACCAAAGTCCCGTGAAAGCTAACCTAGTACCCAAAACTTGAGGAGGTGGTGGCTGGCCCTCGCCGGCTGCGAGGTGGAAGTGGCACCCGAAGGCGCCTTAGTGGACAAGGGAAGCCCGCATTTTTGGCCGTGTTGATCACGGATACGCGCCGCGACAGATGGCGAACCTATGCCCATGGGTCGTACTTTTCACCGGTCCACACGGACCAATTAGGTAGAGTGGCGCTAATAGGTGATGTTGATGGAGGAACCCAAATATAGTTGTCTATTTAGGAGGGGAGCAGACCCATACACCCAGATGGGTGGCCATGCCTAGATGACAGGCCACACCTAGCTAGCAAGCCACGCCCAGTTGGCAGGCCTCTTCTAGCTAGTGGTTCGCACCCAACCAGCATGTTGGGTTGGTCTAGCGGTTCAGGTGTTCATGCCCAACTAGGTGGGCTAGGCCGGTCCCACGACCGAGTAGGCTGAGCATGCGGCCTAGCCCCTTCCGGCCAGGTCAGACCGAACCTGGACCCATTTAGTCCCAGTTTTGCTTAATGGAGCATATCCCATATACTGGATTTCTGTTTTATGAACTGTTTATGGTGATATAACCCTTTGGATGAGGAATTTCATTTGAGATTCACCACTTGGGTTTGTAAAATGTTGGATTACAGTCGGGTTTGATCAGACTTGAATCTAACTGGGCACCCAACATTAAAATTCCTATAACTTACAGACAGGCGTCTGGTGGATATGTATTCCATTGCGTTGGAAACATTATGACATGGCAGTTCATAAAATTACTTATTCAAGGAACATCTTGTTGTTTGAATTATTGATGATAGAATGTGGATCATATCCCCTTTAAATTAAGCATGTAGAGTGCGTAAATCTAGTGGATGGCTGTGATTGAAGATAGAAAAGAGATCCTCTATGGGTCAACACCTAGGGATCCTCTGTGGGTCAGCACCTAGCAATTCTCTGTGGGTTAGAATCTAGAAATCCTCTATGGGTTAGAACCAAGATAGACTCTTTGGGTCATCACATAGAGATCCTTCGTGGGACGGCACATAACGATCCTCGGTGGGTCAGAATCTAGAGATCCTTCGTGGGTCAGTACCTAGCGATCCCCTGTGGGTCAGCACCTAGCGGTACATTGTGGGACATAACCTAGTGATCCAATATGGGTGAGCACCTATCAATCATCCTTGGGTTAGCACCTACCAACCCTTTATGGTTCAACACCTAGCGATCCTCTATGGGTGAGCACCTAGCGATCCTCATTGGGTCAACACCTTATGATCCCTTGTGGGTTAGCACCTAGCGACCTTGTGCAATCTAGCAGAAAAATACCTTCAACAGAATAAGATGATTTATATTTAAGACTAATCATCATTATTTTAGTTCATTAAGTTATATACCTGGTGTTAGTTGTTGTTTACTTTGTACTTTGTGATTGAGATCATGATTTGTGGATTCTCCTTTGTGTAATTCTGAGAGACCTTTAGGGGTCTTAAGGCCCCTATTGGGCCTTGCTATACTCACCACTTCTTTGGATTTAGCTGCACCATGTTGTGTCTTGTGCACAAGATGAAATGCTTGACTGAACCTTGGGGATCCTTGGCTAGATGCTGCTCGGAGGTGATTGACAGACGTGGTGAGTGATAGTGATGGAAGACGACAAGCAATACCTACCCTTCAGGTATGATCCATGGTCGATGACCTCCAGAGCTTGTTTTCCCTTTTTGTGGTAAATTCTTCTTAGTTGGTCTTGTATACTGTCTGATTTAGATTTAGTACTTACTTTTAATCTCAATGGTGGTTTTTGGTAGTGGTTATACTTTCCCTTTTTCCATTTTTTTACTTGTATGTAGTGTGTACCTAGTCTATGTGTGTACAGGTTTTAAGGCAATGCCTTCCATTTATTGGTATCTCTTTTTCAGTGATAGTCACCAGCCCATGGCCTATAAAAGGCGGGATTAGGGTAGCCATGGCATGGTCCCCATGGGATGGGTCATGAAAAATGTATCATTCCTCCACAAAAAAGGGGAACTATTTGGGAGAGGAAATTAAAAAATCAGAAAAAACGACAGAGACTAGTACATTATCATTTGATAAAAAATTAAATTAATTATTCTACTCGTATCCGTTCACAGTTTTAAATAAAATGTTCTAAAATTGCTCACATGTGCATCGAAAAGATTCATTTATTTGTGACTCTTGATGAATGATCTCAAAAGAAAATATGGATAGTTTCATTATAAAAACTTTATGTAACCATTCCCTGAACTTATTAAAAGCACTGATAAAGAATACATTTTACAGTTTTAATTTTTTTTAAATGGCCATATTTAAATAAATATTTTTTTTGCAGATAAAGGGAAACACATCTAATTGCAAAATTATGAGTGATAAAAAAGTAAAAGAACTTTCAAAGTATTTTGTTATTTCAAGAATCATTCAAACAACCCAAATATAATCTTACATAGTTGATAGCATTATCATACTATTAGCACTAATAATTCACAAACCAAACAAAAACATATGTATAAATACATATATTCCTTTATTTCAAATGACCTTCTCAAATTCATTATCATTCTAAGGTGGTCCTACGAATTATCAGAATTAAAATTATCATTGAAAAAGAACATTTAAATATATAAATTTAGGAATAAAAAATATATTTATATTATTAATTATTAAAATAATTATACATATTGTTTATATATTCAATTAAATATAATATATAAATAAATCTATTCAATATATAAAAGGATACTTATTTATTACAATATATTATTATGTATTTAATTCTATTTTTAAAAATAAACATATTAAAAATTACATATGCATAATATATAATTACAATGAGTTACTAATTATATTAAATTATATAATAATAATTATATAAATGAGATATTGATAGTTATTAATTGTATTCTAATATTTTATAAAAATTTATAAAAAATTACCCAATAGAAATGAATAACCACTCAATATTATACAAATGTATTATTGATAATAAATTGATAATATTTTTTGAAAATAAATTTAAAATAAGTATATAATAATTTAATATTATCTATCATCAGTAAAATAATATAATTATATTTTTTCTGAATTATATTATTTATTATAAAACTCAAAAAGAAATATTTTAACAACATTTATATTATAAATTATTGTTAAATTAATTATTATATAAATATATTATTTTCACTTTTGGATGAAATTACTATATTGATTCTATATAAAAAATATAATTAATTATTAATTATATTTAAAAATTATAAATTTTACCTTAAATAGTTAATTTTTTATAAATGTATAGAAAAAATTAATATATAATTAATTCTATAAGTTTATAATTATATTGAAACATAATTATATATATACATCGAAAATGATAAATCTGAGAGAAAAAATGTTGAATAATAATTGAAATATGCATATATTAATATTTATATTTAATATAGAGTAGTTAATATTTTTTTTAAATGTGAATAATTTTAATTTAGATATATTATTATTTATATAAATTAGTAAATATATTTTATAATATATCTTTTATTTTTTAAATCTATATATTAAATAATAGAAAACTAAATTTAAATATGAATGCTTTATAACACATTACTAGTAATAAAACTGTACATAATATTTATTATATATATATATACAGTACATACAAATATTTCACTTTAGATTTTTTAATAACATTTAATTAATTATTTTATTATATAAATTTTAATTTATTTACCGTTATATAAATATATAAATATATTTTAAAATGATAAAAATTGTATTTCAACTAAAAGATGATTTTATTCAACATATTATTGATTAATATTAGATTCACCTTTACATTTATTTAAATTTAAAATAATTTATTATTAATTCAAAAAATATATATTTTATACCTAATAATATTAAATGATTTTCAACTACATAGAATATAAAAATGTATCATTGTTTTTTAGAGTATATCATTTAATAAGAAACTCTAAAAGTAAAAGTATAGATTGAAAAATTATAATCATATAGATGTTCAAATATTTTAATATATTGATATATTTTTATACCAACTTTTATTGATGTATATAATATTTTGACATTATATATTAAATATAATTAATTATTCATTACATTTAAAATTTATTAATTAATTTTTTAAAAATTGTATTTATTATGTATAAATATTTTTAAAAAATAAAATTTATTTACATAACTAATTTGTAATTATATGATTAAATAATAATATAGTTGAATATAAAAAATTTATAATATAAAATAATAAATTTAAATATCTGTTAATAATGTTAATATATTTAAAATATATAAGAATAATTAACTATAATATATACTAATATTTTATATTTAAACCATTTTGATTATTCATTAAAATGTCCAATGATACATTTTTCAATTATTAATATAAATATAAGGTTTTATTTAATTATGTTTTAATATATAATTATATTTTTGTACTATGAAATAATCTTAGCCTTGTTTTCAATGATTTTTTGATTTATTACTGAGCTAATTAATTATGGATGTTAAACATGTGTGGTTTCCCACTTTTCTTTAAAACTGATTTTGATATAAAAAATTTTAATTTTTAAGTCAGGTGCTGTGTATGTGCACATTCAATGGATGTTAAGGTCATATACATATTAGAAAATATCAAACTATACACAAATTAAAATTTTAATAATTATTTTATTATAATATATTTACAATAAAAAATTAGAAAATTAACCAAATGTAACTAATATATATATATACATAAGGGTTATATATATAATAATAATAATAATATATGAAAATTCTTCTTTATAATTTTCTAAATAATTAAATGTTCAAGTAATTAATTCATTTAAATAATAAAATTATAACATCATTTCTGTTAGTTAAAAAATAATTGTTTTCCTCAAAATAGGTACATATTGTGTTTATTATATTACTAGATTTGAAAAAAAATTAACTTTATCAATGATATGTAAAATATCAATAATTCTTTTAATTTTATTGATGAAAAAATAATTACTAACAAATGTAACCATTTATTATTACATTAGTTTAGCACATCAAAAATGTATCTTCAGTTAGAAAAGAACTGATAAATACTAATTTATTTTGGATGTATTTATATATTAATATATCCTTTTCTATAATTCTATTTTATGTTTCAATGTCCATGTAATTTCCCCCCCCCCCGGTCCATTGTGTTGTATAAATGTGGTGTTTAAGGTGTTCTGGGAGGCAATGGGGACTCATTTCATGAGTTTTCCAAAATTCTAGTTTTTTCAATGGTAAGTGGAATTAGTATGTGGTGTTGGTAGGTGGCATTAGTAGGTCAAGTTGGTGAGTCATGTTAGTGACTCCTGTCAGTGAGTCGTCATCAATAGGTCGCATTGCTGACTCACCATTGGTGAGTCGTGTCGGTGACTCTCCATTGGTAGGTCACGTCGGTTCCTCATGTCTGTGGCTCTCCATTAGCTACTCATATCGATGACTCGCCATCAGTATGTTGCATCGGTGACCCATACAATGGTGGGTCATTTTCACAGTTTGTCAAAATTCCATGTTTTTTCCATTTTCCCCAATTTTTCTATTTTAATGTTTCATGTGCCATTAAATTAGTTTTAAATAATGTTTACGTGTCTTTGGAGATGTTTCAAAGGATCTAAAATATATCATTAATTTCCTAATTTCCCTGAGATATTTAACAATCAAACTGAATTGTCTTGATCGTGATCCTACTTTAATGTTTTTAATACTATTCCTCCATTGATATGGAATCGGGAATTTATAAAGACAATATCCTTCATTCGATATTAACATTCTCGTTTACTCCCTTACTACTGAGCATCCCATAATCATTATTTTCCAAGTTATCGTGTGTCTCTGTCACACCCTTGGATCATGTCTTCCTAGTGGTTCTTCCTACTGCTTGCCCACGTCTTATATTGGTGCTAGGAGGAGTTATTGATCATTTTTTCTCAAGGTAAGGAACTATTTTGTATCTATTTGTTGTGCATCATGTTGGGTGTCAGTACTCATGTCTACTTGTAAATATAATTGGATCATTTTATAGTTAAGATAATACAATGTAACAAATGAGGGACTGGGAAGATGATGATGATCATCGTGTTGTCTTATCTAATATTTGATATGTATCATATATTTTATCCTCCTGGAAATGATGTCCATTGGTGGCCTTTTTTGTGCATGGGTGGTGTCTCATGGATGCTTTCATTGGTAATAGGTTGAAAGTCTATATTAAAATAAAAATGATTAACTCGTTATAATAAGACAACTAAATGGTTTCCCCTGGATTATATACATTTTGTGGTCAACCCTAAATTATGAAAGTGTAATTAAAGAACAATTTTTTGCTAAATCTAAATACACATTGCTTTGATGGTGTGGTTGTGTGATGTGTGTGGATTTTTTCTGTATTGGGACTTTCGTGGGTGTGTGGTTCTGAGTTCTAGATAATGACTCTAGATGGAATGATACAGGTGGTGAAATGGTATCTCAGGTCAAGAGATTGAATAATTGTGGAATGGATGGGAAGTGTTTGATCATGGGTGAGAAGGTTCGATTTTTTATATATTTATGTCGATTGGTGTGGTGTTTTTATATAGAATGTTTTTCGGGTGGGTTTTGATGAGGTGTGTTATGTGGTTGGGTGGTATGTTGGGGGGTTTTCTTGTTTAGAGGAACTATCGGGGGAATGAATTTTAATAATGATTCTTTCATTAGTCACCGTGAATTTTGTTGTGTGGATCGATGCGTACTATGGTTGGTAGTTTCTCAGGTAGGGGTGGAATGAAAAAATGGTTTCGTTAATTAATAATACCCATTGGTTAAATTAGTTGACTGGGGGTATGTTTGATTTTTGGCTTGTTGTAGACGGGTTTCATTTCCCAACTTCTGAAGTTGATGTTTCAGGTGTTAAATAATGAATTTAGAGGTAGTAGTAGAGTTTATAGTATTGTAGGGTGATTGGCTGTTTCATAAAGATCCCATAGATCGGGCTTGAGTGTTTGATTCTATATATACATACATGTATTTTCCTTGTGTTTTTTATACACACACCACCCTAGTAGAGAACAATGTGTCGAACACCACCATTATCATGGGGGAGGATTCCTTTCCCAAACATCTTGGTGGGAGGATGGATAGTTAGCCATTGGCTCATCCCTCCTCCCTCTTCCATGTGGTGATTTCAGAAGATTCTTCAAGAAGGTGGTGGATTTTGTAGACCAAGTATGTGTTGGAAAGTTGTGTCTTCTTAGGTTTATTTTTGATGAGCTGTGTTTAATTCTAAGGTTTTATCAAGTTGAGGTGCGTATGTTCCTAGGTGTATATGGGATGTGATGCAGTATGCATCCTACGTTTCTATGGGTAATGCATAGTTGTGGGGCCCAATTGTGTGGGGGAAGGTTGTGACGTGGTTCTTTTGGAATATTTGGGAGAGCCATGACACTTTCCATTTGGGTTTGAAAGTTTCAAATTAGTGGGAATGTGGTGTGGGGTACCCTATATTTGATGTGATTGTTATTACTTTAATTTAATAGCGTTATTTGGTGAGCACCTATTTGGAGAGGTTGGGGTGGCTAGTATACCATATTAGGTTCTTTTGGTTTATGATGTTTTCTCATGGGGGAATTATTATGTTTCTCCACCTGTGAATGGGAGACTTTTGTTTTTATCGACTGAGTATACATGTCTTCTCACCGAATGTATATAATTTTTTTTAGGTTTCTAGGATAACTATATTGACTATGATCGACATTAGTATCTCAGACACTGGGATAGTTTTTGTGTCACTGCATAGCATTGTTTTTTTGTATTTACATTGGAGACACTTGTTTTTGTAATATTGTTTTTTCAAACATGCATTTTGGATGGATTTTGATTTTATTTTATATTTACTTCTTGGAGTTTTCTTATGGTTGATATGTCTTGTCTTATGATGTGGGTTATTTAAAAAAGGGTAATACCTCCCATATTGTGGGGTTTTCATACTCTTTCTACTAGTCATCACCACATGGCTTAATGGAGGTAGCACTCGAGGGGTCATTATCTCTCTTTCAATGTGGCTAGCTTATGAGGGGAATATTTGGAGGTAGGGGTCATTACAAAATGGTATGATATGTGATGGTTGAGATATAGGATGGAAGTTTTAGTTAGGAATAATGAGGATTGCATGGGATGGAAGGGAAACAATTGTCAGTGATCTTGGTGTGTGACGTAGGCTAAGGATGACCATATATGAAACTGGATTTTAGGCCCCCGTGTTCTGATGCAAGGACTATGAACCTACCAAATGACCATGTGAGGTTGCACCATTTGCAGGGTAGAGACCCTAGGAAAGGTATAGACATCATAATGACTTGTGTTCTTGTATAAATTAGTGTCTTGGGGAAATATTTAAGGGATAATAATTAAATGATATGAAATTAACTTCATATAAAATTCCATACTACTCAATCTTAGAAATTTCATGTTTTCCTTTGAACTATTGAACCTGGTCATCGACTGCATGTAGTAAAAGAAATTGAGGTTCAGCAGACCGACCCTATTAACCGGTGAAGAACTGACCTAGAAGAGGAGGATAAACAGTGGAAGATGTATGTACATACTTTCTAGAGTCATACCCTATGAATGTACAAGGGAAACATCTTAGGCATGGATACATTGGTATGGATTGAGGAGATTGAGATCACAATTAGCTTAATCCAAGACTCAATGGAGTAATATTTTCATCTGGAAATGAGCTATATGTGGGTAGCTATGTGGAAGGGGTGGAATCCTTATCTGGGAGGGAGAAAGTAGGCTTATTTTTTGTGGGTTTACATCAATAAGGAGACTCAGGTGCACTTTTGTTCATCAACCCTGAAGAATGAGAAGACACATGAGCTACTCTCCCACATGCATGTGAGTATGTTTTCATGGGAGTTGGGGATCCAGTTTATGTATCTCATTCTCTTTGCCTTATATCTCTTTCTAGATTAAGAGTCTCATGTATGAAGGCTAGAGGAGGCACTTCAACCCTCCCTCCAGTATTCATTCACTCCATTAATGTTTCCAACGTACAAAGTGGTTCATAAATAGGTGAAAGTGAGAGAGTGGATCCATTCATAGGGATTTACAAAATCATAGGGGAATCATCAGATCCCTTTAAAATAAATGGATACCAGTTGTAGGCCTCAGACACCAGGTCCCCCAACATTTCGACTAGTGGTGCACGACCCTAGTAGTTTCTGTTTTTACCTTGTTGTTATCATGCCTATATTGTGTGCCTTAGGCCGGTGTGATTTATCATTGGGTTCTATGGTAATATTCATAGTCTATTCCCATCATCCTTGTGATCTCTATATGGTGGATGTGGGATGTTCCACTGCACGCCTTAGTAGTAGTTGTCGGTAGAGCAGTTCCAGTAGTTGGGGAAGCAGCCTCACATCCAACCGAGGGTAGATGGATCAAATAAAGGCTGAACTCATGGTGTTCCTTAGGGTCCTTAACATGGGAATGGTCAAGAATGAGGTCATTAGGATTGGAGAAGATTAGTTGGGTCCGGATAATTACACACCCCATAGGTAGTAGTTTCATCTTGGTCAAAGATCATTCATGGTATGATCAATTTTTTCAGTACACTTGTTTTCACTTTGTTTGATTCAGGAGATTCACACCCATTTCTTACACCCAATCAATCCCATTTTCTAGGTCTATAAATTGAGGGGATTCTCTTTAACCTAGTGTTAAGTAAGTAATTCAAAGGTCATACTGGCATGTTTGATGTGTGCTAGTGTTGTAGACAAAGTATGGGACCACATCAGTCCCTTGGGGATCTTTTCCTCTTACAGATTCAACTGTACGATGTCATCCCTAGCATCAATTGGTTTCACATTTTACATGATGTAATTTATTTCTTCTGTAGGAGTGTCATGTTTTCATATGTGGATGGTCAATGCGTGACTTCTGTTGGTGAGAACAGTTGTAATAGGGGATGTCAGCCTACATAAAAGCATCTTTCATTGTTATCAAAACTCTCAGTTGAATCAGTGGATGTTTTGAAGGAGGTGGTTCCAAATTGTTTTTGTTTTTTTGGATATTTTCCCTATGGAGTATGCAACCTTACCCCATCAATGTTATTTTGATTTTGGGAGAGACTTATAGCTCAGTGCCTCTTTAATTTCAATGGTTGCTTATCGGATCACAAGATCTGAGTTATAGGAGTTACTAATTCAGTTAAAAGACTTGATAAAGAAGGGTTTTATCTGAACTATTGTGTCTCCAAGGGGTTCCCCAGTCTTGTTCATGAAGAAGAAAAATGGTTGTGTGAGGTTATACATAGACTACTAGAGGGTGAATCGCGTAACAATCAACATACAATATCCTCTTCTAATGATAAATGATATTTTTGAAAAATTTTAATGGGATAGTTGGTTCTCAATGTTTGATATATGGTCTAGATATCACTATTTGAGGGTGAAGGAGGTGGAATCCTGAATACTTATTTCAGGTTTAGGTATGGGTACCTTGAGTTAGTGGTTACTATGTTCAATGTTACAAACACACTAGTTGTGTCCATGGGGATCATGAGCTCAATCATTCATTAATTCCTAGATCAGTTCATTATATTTTCCATCAATTAAATCTTGATTTACATCAGGTTATTGTATGATGATACCGAGCATCTTAGTACTATCTTAGAGGTTCTTTGATGACACCATCTCAATAGGATGTTTTCCATGTGGATGTTTTTTACATGATAGATTAACTTCATTGGACATGTGGTGTCTTAGTAGGGTATAATAGTAGACTCGTTGAAGGTTGAGGTAGTCATTTCATTGGTAGCACCCAAGAATGTTTCATTGGATCAATGTGTTCTTAGTTTGGTAGGATATTACCTTGGATTCGTACCCTATTTCTCTCATGTTGTAGCTTCATTAACAGCTTTTCCCATGATGTACTAGAAATTTTTGTGGAGTGAGCAGTGCTAGGAAGTATTCTGATATATGAAAGGGAATTTGGTTAATGATCCAGTCCTCCAATTTCCATTGGATGGAGTGATGTTTGATGTATTTTGATAGGCTTTATGTATGGGGTTTGGATATATACTGGTGCAATAGTGGGGAGAGATATTATATGGATCTAGGAAGTTATGTCCTTATGAACGTAATTATTCCACTCATGATCTGGAGCTAGCAGTGGCCCTGTTTGCACGGAAGTTGATGAGACATTTCCTTATTGGGGATCGCTTTGTGGTCTTCATAGATTACATGAGCTTGAGGTATATCGTTTCCCAGTGAGATCTAAACTTCCGACATGGGATGTTAATGGAGTTTCTCTAGGGTAATATTTTGAGATCTCTCACACCTCAGGTAAGGGGAATGTTTTGGAAAATTTATCAAGAAGGAAGTCATAGGAGGATGTTATTCAGGTGTTTTTGGACACTTGGGAGGTGATGGAGTAGATGGAATCCATGCACATAGATTCATTAATGGATGGTGTTAGAGACTCTATTTTTCGGATAAAGGTGTAGTCTACTCTTATGAAGTTGGATAAGGAGTCTTGGTGGGAAGACTCAGAGATAGAGGTGATGCACTATTGTGTAGACCATGGTGATTCTCTAGAGGGATGGTGTGAGGATGCTTGGAATTAGATTTTGTTTCGGGGGAAGCACCTTTTTCTTTTAGTGATGCATGAGGGTGTTCTCCCTAAGTTGCACGACTCTCCTTTAGGGGAACACCAATGAGTTTCTAAAATGTACCACACCATGAGAGAATAATTTTGGTGGCTTGGAACAAAATGGGAAGTAGCAGAGTTTTTGGAAAAGTTCATAGTGTGAAAAAATGTGAAGGCTGAGCACTGTGTTCTGAGTGGGTTTTTGTATCCCATAGATGAGATTGAGTGGATGAAGGATTAAATATTAATGGATTTTATCATTGGATTACCCAGGGCTCATTGATATAATGATTTCATAAGGGTAGTGGTGGATCAGCAGATGAAGTCATCTCACATCTTTGCAATTAATGATTCAGGCATAGTGATTTCCTTAGAAAAGAAGTATATGGATGAGGTGGTGGTGCTTCTTGGATTTCTAAGATAAATTTAAACATATTACGGCATTCGGTAGGCTTCACATATCTGTAAGATATTGTAGAATGATTTTGGAACTCATTTAATCCCCCATCACTACTTTCCACCCTCCGATGTATGGATAGAAAGACCATACCATCCAGGCATCAGAGGACATGTTACAATCATGCATCAGGGATTTTGGAGGATCTTGGGTCAGACACATTCTCTTGGTGGAGTACAATTACAATAACATCTACCACTCTTATAATGGTATGAATCCATTTAATGGTTTTTATGGATGATTGTGTCATTCATCCTTATGCGGGACATAAGTTAGGGAAGTCATTTTTCATGGTCTAGACATGGTGAAGAGTACAACCAATAAGGTTCGTCTTGTTCGTGAGAGGATGAAGGAATCACATGACTGGAATATTTAATAAACCTTTCATAGGGGGGGCTTGGTATTTGATGTGGGGGATCATGTGTCTTGAATGTTTCCCCTCAATGTAGGAAGAGGAGGTTCAGTAGAGGGAGAATGATTTATCCAATGTTCATTGGACCCTTTTTGGTGTTGGATCAATTTTTAATGGTGGAATACCTATTGGAACTACACCCATAGTTATATAAGTTCCAAAATGTATTCCATGTATCTCTGTGTCATCAGTATCATCACTATGACTCTCATGTCATTGACTTGTGAGATTTCGATGTTAAAGATGAAACGACCATTTTAGAGCTGCCATTACAGATACATGATCATCAGGAGAAGGTACATCATGGGTGGACCATTCCCGTGGTTCCTGTCTTGTGGAGGCATGGTTCTCTAAAAGATAGTACAATGGAAAGGGAGACACAAATGTGTACCTAGTATCCTAAGTTGTTCTTAGTTTTTTCAGGTTGATTTTTTATTTGTAATATGATTCTTGAACCTTGTTTTGTATGATATGAGTTGTTAAATTTTTCTTTAACATGTTTTCATATCTCAAAATATGAAGAGGGGAGGACCTGACTCATAATCATTATTCATTAATGAGGATTTTATTAAACCCTTGAGGGAAACGTAGTGCTACCCAAAGAGGATAATATCTTGATACTTAGGATGAGATTCACTAATACAGATATCTGAAAAGTGTGGAAGTTAGTTCTTATGTAGTATGACTTGTGGTCAGTTGGGGTACTAGATTTAAGGAGGAGATATTGGGTTTTGGGGTTTCACTATAGCTTTTGGACAACATGGGGTGATTTATCAATGAGAATTTATGTCAGTAGTAGTTCTTCATGTATTGCATGACCATTGAGAGGTATCCTAAAAGGTGGTTGTTTAACCCAAAACATTTTCATCTGTCTTTGTTTTTTTGATTATCAAGGAAGATAATAGATTAATAGGTATCAAATTTAATTTACCATCCTCCTTAGTCCATTATGTTTTTGAAAATATGTTTTGTGAGGTGTTCTGGAGGGGCAACGATGACTCATTTTTGAAGTTTGAAAAAAATTCATTTTTTCTAATGGTAGGTGAAATCAGTAGGTGGAATAGGTAGGTGGTGTCGGTAGGTGGTGTCTGTGGGCGACATTAGTGAGTTGCATCGGTGACTCACCATCAGTTGGTTGTGTATGTGACTCGCTATTGATTGGTCGCGTCGGTGACTCACCATCGGTAGGTTGTGTCAGTTACTCACCATTCATGAATTGAATCTATGAATCTCCATGGGTTTGTCACATCAGTGAATCACCATTGATGACTTGTAATTGTGACTCATCCAATTGGGGGTCACTTTGTTAGGTTTTCAAAATACCATGAGTTTTTCCAGTTTTCCTAGTTTCACCCATTTAATGTTTAATTTTATGTAAATCTAATTTAAAACTATGTTTATTTGAATTCTAATCCTTTTACATGGTTATAAATTATATATATAATTTTATAATTCCCTCAAGGATTTAAACTGTCAAACTACGCAGTCTTGATCCTGATCAAGCTTTAATGGATTTTAAAACTGTTCTTCCATTGATATAGGATTTGGACATTCTAAAGATGATATCATTTCTCCCTTATTTACTTTATATATACTCTATATCTATTGATAATCCCTAAATATTTCTTCCCTGATTCATTATGTGTTTGGGTTTCACCCTTGGATTTCGTCTTTCTAGAGGATCCTCCTATAGCATGCATAGCCCCTATTTTGGCACATGGAGGAGTTACTGATCATTTTTTCTCAAGGTAAGGATCACTATGTCTCTCTGTATTGGGTATAATGTGGGGTTGGTGTACTCATGTCTCCTTGTAATTAAAATTTGTTCCAATTTTAACATAGATAATACGAAGTAGTAAATGATTTTATAGAAATATGACGGTGTTGATTGTGTTGTCTTATTTATTATTTGATCAATATTTTGTAATGTATCCTACTGAAAATCGTAGCCTTCGGTAACCTTTTTTATCCAATGGGTGATGGCTCCTAGAATCATTCTGTTGTTTTGTTTTGAATGTCTTTATATACATAAAACTAGTTAAATTATTATATTTGGTTAAATAAATGGTTCCCCTTGATTATACACCTTCAATGATCACCTCTAAATTATCAAAGTGGAATTAGAGACTGAGTTTGTGATAAATATAAATACACCTAGAACTTTTTGTATGTATATGTGCTATGTGTGGCTTTGTTTAGTGTTTTTATTTATGTGGCTGTGTTGTGAGGGGGTTGAGTTCATTAATCTGGCAAGGGTGATGTGGGTGGTGAAATGGTATCTCATATTGTGAGATTGACTAATTTTGGAAAGGATGGGCATTGCATGAGCTACATGGAAATAGGTTTGGGTTATTATATGTTTATATTCATGGGTTTTTAGTTGTTATATAGTGGGTCTATAGGGTTGGTTATGATTTGGTGTGTTGAGGGGTTTGGCAGAATTATGGGGGTTTTCTTTTTGAGAGGAAGAACCTAGTGACATGACATTAAAGACAGATATTGGAAATGGTGATTGTGGTATATATTGTGTGGATGGATGCATATTGTGGTCATTAGTGTCTTATGTAGGCATGGATTGAATAAATTTTTTCATTAATAAAGAATGAAAATTTGTTAAATGAGTTGTATTATGTTATGTTTTAGTTATTTTTTGTTCTATGTCTCTTTCATTTATCAACATCTAATTTGGTTATAGCTGGTGATAAATAATGAATGTATTGGTAGTAGAAAAGTTTCTAGTATCATAAGGTGATTGTTTGTTTTATTGATTATCCATTGGTTGATATTGAGTGTTTAATATCATATATATGTTCCACTATTTTCTTTGTGCTTTCTACAGACACCCCACCCTAATTTAGCACTATGTGTCGAACACCCCCATTTTCATGGGGTAAGGTGGCATTCCCAAACATCCCTGTGGGAGGCTAGATGGTTTCACACCTGATCTTCTATGCTCCCTATTATACACGGTGATAGAACAAGATTATTTGAGTAGGTAGTGGTTTCTGAGGCCCATGTTTTTGTGGGAAAGTTGTGTTTTTTGAGGTGTATTCGGGTTGAGAAGTGTTGTGTTCCAAGGTGTCTTCGGGATGAGATGTGTTTTATTAACTAGTGTTTGTAGTATTTGATGTGGTATGTTTTCCCAAGTATTTATGTGAAATACATAGTTGTAGGTCCAAGGTGTGTGAAGGTGGGTTATGACATGGTTCATTCAATAGTGATGGGAGTTCCGAGACATTTTTAATTAGGTTGTGAAAGAGGATAATTAGTGGGAAATTGGGGTGGGGAACCCTATCAATGATGCGCTCTATATTAATTTACTAAACACGCATAATTTAGTGAGTGAGGATTTAGTGAGGATGTAGTGGCTGGTATACCTTGTTGGGATATTTTGGTTTTTATTTTTTATCATGGGGGGATTTAGTCTAATTATCAACTTGTGCATGAGAGACTTTGTTTTTTCCCTTCTCGGTATACTTGTATGATAACCCAACATATATAAAAAAACTTATTTCAGGTTTTTAGGAGGAATAGATGGACTATGTTGGGAAATACTAGCATGGGATTTGGTATTGTTGTTGTGTCACTACCTTGCCTTGTTATTTTTATTTACATTGGAGGCAAATATTATATATCAATTATTTATTCTAGATATTCATGTGGGATAGACTTTTTCTATCATTTTTATATATTTTTTGGAGTATTTGGTGGTTGATACACATTTTATCTTGATCTGGGTTACTGTAAAGATGGAAATTCCTCCCATTTTGTGATATTTATATACCCTTGGTGTTGGTTGCCTCCCCAGGGCCTACTAGAGGAAGGACTCGAGGGTTATTACCTGTCTTCCTCCATTTCCATCTTAGGAGGGTCATATTTGGATCGAGAGGGTTGTTATATCCGATTATTTAAAATGTGTATATATCATTTTAATTATTCCAAATCTAAATTCTTCAAGAACCAATTTTATGTCCAATTACCAATAGTTAATTTTAAATTATAAAAATAAAATAGAATCCAAAAAAATATTATTGTCTTTAGGGTCTATAAGTTCATTTTGTAAATTTTCTTTCATGATTTCTAATTATTGAAATCATTAATTATATGATTTAAATATAATTTTATATAATAATAAATGAATTAAATTTAATGAAATTGAATTACATAGATTCATCGAATCTCTTAAATTTTTATTTCTACACTAAAAACCTCCTCTCTTTTCCTCCATGATTGATAGAGGTATTGGAATTCAAAAATTACTCTTTATAAAAGGTAAAAGACACTATATTAAAGATGTTAAATATTTTTTCTGGGTTTTACTAAAATTAACTTCCAAATACCATGAAAATAGTGATATTACCCATTTAATTTACCATTAATAAGTTATCAAACAATTATAACAACATTACATAAATTTAACAATCTCTCACTTAACTTTGGTAAGAGTACTAACTATGATCAACACATTTTTCAATTATTATACATATTTATATTCAATCATAAAATAATATAAAAAAATCATACATATAAATAATATATATTTATATACTAGAAATAGATTTTTCACATCATGTAATATAATATCACCAACCATATATTAAAAAATTAAAAAAATTATATAATTTTTTACAATCAAATATATATAATATGTCCAAAAATATTGTTTAGTTTTAGAAATTACTTATTATGATAATCCAATTAAATAATTGGTTTTTATTGAAAATATGTAACATAAATAAAAATAATTAATTAGTTCAATGGTTCCATTATAATAAAAAAATGATCAATATTTTCATTGAATCCAGCATTTCTTTAATGTGAATACAATCATCTCTTTCGTGGAATCCATTTCATCAAAGCATTAATAATCACGAAATTGGTTCTAATATATGGAATTGAATAATTACATTTATGAAAATCCTCATTATTGATAAATTATTTAGATATATATGAATAAATTATTTGGAATGTATTTCATTCATTGAAAAGAATATGATTGTGTACTAGTAAACAAAATTTTTATGAGAATTGAGATAATTTCAGAAATTCTATGTCATGAGATATAATTTTGTTACCATTATCTATATTTATACCCACAATTCATGAAATATTTTATGAATAAATGATCTAAGAAATAATAATTAACTTCTTGACCCACAAAAACATTATTTCTCCTTCTTTTAGAAGATACATAATACAAAACACATGCCTTATTATTTTAATATAATTGGTAAATTCAATATCAGTGTATATATTCATCTCATGATGAACAAAACGTTTTTAAGAAGCCATGTGATATGTTACTACATCAACAAAATAAATATTTGTTACAACTCACATGTAATCATTTGTAGGATTTGTTTCATATCTTCCAAACAGACAAACTGAAAATATAATATTTATTGGAGTACATTTTTGACAATAGAACATGATTCCACCAATTAATTCATATGTAATTCCTTAAAATTTTTCCTATTAAAAATTATTTTTGGTAAATGATTGATATTGAATTTATTTCCATAATTCGAACAATTAATGTTGCAAAATTTTTAATCCAAAATCAGAGTAAATTTATTTAAATATATGAATTTTAAATAATCTCAATTAATCATGTGATATTTTATGAAATACTTTTATCCAAATCCCATATTTTTCATTCCCATATATTTTAACTTAAAAATAATTGATTGAAATTTTTTATACTCATTTAATAAAAAATATCCTTCATATTAAAAATTATGATAAGAACATATAAAATATAAAATATAAATGCATTCCTACAGATATTATTGGAATATAAATCAATAATTGATAATTTCATTAAATTTTAATAATAAAATTATATCATTGAAAATAATATACAACAATTAAAATCTTATTTAAGTTTATATGTTGACTAACTTAATTTACATATATTGTTTTCCATTCAAAAAATTGGGAAACTGAAAAGTTTATTAGTATAAACATCAATCTACAAGTTCCAAATTATAAAGTACATTTCTTTATCTATTCTATTAAAAAAGAAATCATCATGCGATGAAAAATAAATAATAATTCTAAAAGAATATTCCAAAGAAACTATTGAGATGTTTTACCTATGGACTTTTCAATCATTTAGAGTAATTCTTGTAGCTATAAGCCTATCCCTGTAACATTAGATATTTCCATGATAGTAACATTTGGTTTTTAAAATTCATTTATACATAATATATTACATTAATTAAAAATTACTACAATGTACAAAATATTATATTGTTCCACAAAATTTAGTATAGATTTTGAGGAATCTAAATATTTTTTAGAAATATCATAATTAATGTTGTTGAAATATAAAACTACATTATTCTCAATCGTAATATATTTTTATATCTCATGTATTTTTGAAATATAATCATAGGAAATATTTGATATTATTTCCCAATATAATCTTTATTATACAATTTCTTATGGTACTTATCCATTATCATCATTATGAATGCAGGATATTGTTATTTATTTTCCTTTATTATTTTTCAGAAGCATTAAAATAATAAAAAACAACATGTGAAGAAGGGGCACGATTTTATTGAAATAGAACTCCAACTTCCTAAATTCTAAAAAAAATATAGAACCTCACACAAAATAAATTCTCTATTTTCCACAAATATTTACTTTATTATTTAGATAAATTATAAAATATTTTTTTCAAAACAAAATGTATACACAATTACTTTTTGTGGATAAAATATGTAATATACACATAAAATTATAACATTTAGTTTTTTCATGTACATAATTTGATCTTATTTCTTCCTAACAACCTTATTGATGGATTTGTCTCGAATTTTGTTTCCTACCATTCTAATTTTCAAACTTTGTCTTAAAACCTACATTATTGGGAACCTTAATCAATAAATAAATCATAGTTTTTAAAAAAATACTTCCAAAATAATAATGGAAAATATATATTTCGCAATATTATTCACACAATATCCATTAACGATCATATATTCATTTTGTATACACCCTATTGTTTTCATTTACATGTAATATTAAATAAATCGTATATGCATTCACTTTAATATAGATTTTTACATATATAATGTTTATAAAATCACCATTGTGTTTATTTTTATTTCAAATTCATTTATAGAAACATATGTTCCAATTATATTTTTTCATGTATTAAACTTAAATTCCCCTAAATTTAAATTTCATGAATAATGGTAATGAAATATTTTCCTCACTGAATTAATTTTCATCAAAATTTACATATATATATATATTTATAATATCATGAATTAATTGATTTTAATGGAATATTTTTTCATTTAATATTATCCAAACAATTGTATAGGTAAATGAAATTTAAATTTGGATGGATTGAAAACATAATCAATAGATTAAATCACACATTGAAATTATTGAATAAAAGATAATGCCCTATAATATCGATAATTTATTTAATAAACCGAATTTAATAAAAATTTTATAATTCAGGTTAATGATAGTTTCTATATACAAACAATCAATATAAAATTTATATAAGAATTCTCATAATCTATTATATCCAATCATTGAAGTGTGATTTAAAAAATAAAAAATTATTTCCCAAAATTAAAACTTTATAATTCAATATAACATTATTAAAATTAAAATAATATCAATATATTAGGAATTTAAAAGGATCTATAATTCATTAAAATATATACAGGATCATCAATCGATCAGTACATATTTATTCCAAAAAAACAGTCACTCTCTTCCTCATTATAATGATCATTTCTCTTGGAATATTGATTTTCTGTGAATGGAATACCTATATTATAGTGGAAACAAGATTCCCACACCCGAAATGAATCCACTTTTTATTATTTATACTTTTAATTATGATTTTTTTAAAATATACATGTTTATTTTTCCAACTTATCCTTTGAATCCATACTTTAATTTTTAGAAAGATTCTCTGTAAAATTATTTCATTGCCAAAGAAGTGGAACATGTGTTTATTTCCAATATTTTATATTTTACAAGATTGATCATTAACATTCATTGGTGTTTTCCCCAATCAATTTCTCCTAAAATAACAATTAATTCCTCCCTAATGATCCACATAATCATTACATAGTATTTAGTGATTGATTAATCTTATATGCTCATGATCTAACATGTAATGAAATTCATTCTACCTTCATTTGTTTATCATTTTAATATAGTAAATTTGGAATGTTCTATACTCAATAATTAATAATTTCAAGATAAACTAATGAATGAAATACTCACTCACTTCCATTCCCAAAGACATATATATTCTTATAATTTTTTTAATTTCAGTGAAATAATCATATATAGTTTCGGAATTAGTTCCCTAGAACAAACTAAAATTATTTATTAAAGTATAATAATATTAAAGAATATTTTATCAGATGATAATTTTTCATCTACATAACCTTAATTTTATAATGTCCATTTTATTATTTTTCACATCAAAATGTTATAACCTTTCCCCTAAATAATCAGAGACCAATTCTGATTCAAAAATATTCTTAAAATTATATCACATGGTATAGATAAATTATTTTCAATGGGGAAGGTATTACTTTCTACTATTTTTTGTAAAATCAATGGGGGTTAGGGTATGAAGTCTAAAAACAAGAAGTCCAATGGTTTGGTTTTATAGTGTAACGGAATATCAATCATCAGAAACAAGTCCTTCAAATCAGACATCCCCCATGACCTCAATGCTGATAATTTAGAATTATATAAACCCACATGATTATGATAAGTCATCCACCACCCATATTTATAGTCAAATCATGGAATACCTTCTTGAAAACAAACACATACAAAAAATAAACATATGACCAATTCGTAAAATGATTTTATTATTGAGACATTTTGAACTACATTCACAAGAAAACAAAAATATAACTTTCATTCAAGAGAAAACATTACATATGAGTTACAAGAATAATAAACATAAATTAATCTAACTAAGACTAGATTAATAACTCGAAAAATTTCCATAACATCTGAATTATCTAGTACATCAGCTCCTTCACTTCTACGGTCATCATTTTGATCATATGAAATAAAGAATCAATATACAGTTCTCTATATAAATTAACCTATACCTTGTTTCAATTCAAATTATTTCTATGTAAATTATCATCTTATTCTCATTCAAATAAATACTAGTCATGCTATATATAGTGGGACAAACCAGAAATCCATTCAACATCACCACCCTATACTCACATGAAACCCTTCATTGGCTATACCAAGTATCACATCCCGATAAAACATGATATATTTAAAGAAAAAAAATCCAATTACGTATTTCATGAAATATTATTTTCAACAATTTTTATTCAATAAACACTTCTATAATTTTAAACCCATTAGAAAATCTAAAATGCATCATCACATGTTGATTGCCTTTGGGTAATTCACAGAAACATCATTATATATAGAATATTTCACCATCTAAAAGATACCTCTTATGTCTACATTACTCCTAAATCTATAGAATGAATGATTATTTAATACATAAATCGAATTATCTTCCTCATAATTTCCACACTCAGACTCAATAGCTTAATATTCACTAAATTCATGTGTTATAATTCTTTTGATAAGCTAAAATTATAGGGATCTCTATTATATTTGGCTCTTTAGAACTGATATCTATGTATTTTGTGATTAATTATAATCTTTTTCTTCAATATTTAAATAATTCTTAACTCAAAATTATTTTTTTATCTATATCAAATGTTATTGAATAATTTATTAACAGTAATACTTTCTGTAAAAATACCAAGGAGTTCACCGCTATAATGAGAATCATGACATGAAGAAAAAATATTATTAATTAAATGTTTAATATAAGGGTTGGTATAATTATACCTAATTATAATGATATAATCTATCCGGGGATGAGATTCAATGGTAATTTATTCAATTTTTTACATTGTTCGCCCTTGGTAATTAGATGTTTGGGGGACTATGAGAACATTACCATCATGTAGGAAATATACATCCATATGTGTTATTGGGTGTTTATATCTATGAACATATGTATACACACATATAATTTATGATTATTTTTAATAGAAAACATTTTCCAAAATAATTTCATGTATTAATTAAAACCCTGAAGAAATATGTTCATGGTGAAGTGGGATATATTGGGTTAGTCAAGAACGATATTTAATTAATAAGAAATTGATAAAAGATAGGTCTCTATAGTTCAACAGTGGAAGTTGATATCTCAGTTTATTTGATGAGATTATAATATCTTAAATAAATCCATGGCTATGGAGTTTAGTAGGTGTGATCAACGTTTTAATTTCAAAGAAAAATATATCAAGCACATTGTTTGATGACATAGGCATCCAACATGATTTATTAAATATATCATGATAAATGGAATATACTACATAGTGGAAATTAAATGAGGATATGTGACAATATGAAATTAAAATATTTTATTATGCGATCCTTTGTTTTTTTCTAGATTTTTTATTTAATCTTTTGAATGATTTACCAAAATACACTTAGAAATCGGTCACCACAATCACACACTAAGTGTATCAGAATATTTTTTGGAAATACTAGATTTTAAAACGTGTAATTTAAAAGAATCAATACATGAGTTAAATAATTGTAAATATTTTGTACTAAATTTTAATGAATGAAATATTTATTATATTTGTCCGTGAATAAAATTGTTAAATATATTTATTAAATATATATAAATTTGTTCATGGATGTTACATATTCGGGAGGGTTATAGTAATAGTTTAGTGGTTTGGGTGGGAATGTTATATAAATATCATTCAAATAAATATTAATTTAGTTATCTAACAAATGATTAATTTTTGTATATATGTATTGGACATATATTGTTAATAATAATACTATATTTATATATTATTGTTATACATGGGTATTTATAAGAAATATAGAATTGGATAAGGGGTTATTCATATTTACACACCCTAGACAAGCTATATAAATAGCTGGTTAGAGCACATTCTATGGTTATCCCATTTTTTTATAGAAAACAAATGTAGAAAGATTTATCTTAATACCTAGAGAAAAAAAATTTAATAACACACTCAACAACAAGAACATTTATCATACTATAACATCTCATTCCATCATGAGAAATTAAATAATATTTCACCAAAGAAGATATTCATCAATCATTAAATGAAGAATATCATAAGCAATCATAATCAATCATTACTACACATGGTGAGTCTAATGGATGATTAAATATTTTGGAGTATGTCTACACTACATATATAGTTATTTTTCCATGGGACCCTAATATTCAATTGTAGTATAAATAAATTATTTAACCAAATCATCAACAATGAATTAATAATAGCACAAGGTAATTATAAATATATCACTAATAATTTAATAATGAAATTTTATGATATCTCCTCCTAGTTTAGTAATTAATACTCCAATTATTCATTAATTTATTTTCATAGATCATAATTCTATTTTTTCCATTACATATAATATATTTCAATGATTAAAAAATTGTAGTTTTTTTTCGGAGAAGAACGTATTTTATTATCATAACCATCATGTTGTATCAGATATTCGACGTAATTAATTTATATATTTTTCATAATCATTAATTTATTAAATGGATTTATTTTTAGTCATTTTTCATTTCTTTTTATAATTCATTCATAAATATGAATGTGTTTTTATTCTATTTCATACATTTTTCTAACCCATATGACCTAGAATAAGATAAATAAACATGAATAAAATCTTACAACTCCATTTGAAGATATTGAGCGATCATTAAAAATGACACTTGAGTACATGGTGTATATCACAATGGTATAAAATTAAAATAAAATATTCACTAATCCTTGAAGAGTAACATTAAAATCATGACATCATTAATTAACTACATCAGAAGTGAATTTAATTCACACTATGTGTTGGTCAAGACTCTAGGATCAAAATAGTGATGTAGATGCTCAATATACAAGAGGGGGGTGAATTGTACACTTTAAAAATTACTTTGGAACCTTTAAAGTTAGTTATGAATAACTATGTTTTCCTTAAGAAAATGAAAGGGATAATTTTAACAAAGTTAAACTAAGCAAATTCACAACACCTCTAACACCGAATGAAAACTTGGAAAGAGATTCTGAAAGTAGGTTCCGGAAATATGGTTCTGGAAATTGAACCTTAACAAAAGATTACAATATGAGATTCTACCTTAAAGTGTATAGAATCTAAATGAAACAGAGTACAAGTAAGGAAGTATAAGAGTGTTATACATTCCTTACAATACAAAATGCAGCGAAATATAAACAAGTAGTAAAACTACAAGTAACAAGATATAAGTCTTTTAACCCAAAGATAAGGGTATCCAACAAACTTGGATAAAGGTCCCTTGAATTATACTTTCAAGCAAGTCTGTCTTAGCCACACCAGGGTAAGCCCTTGATACAATGATCGGAGTCTCTGTCTTGCTATCCCCGCAAGCCCTCAACTTCAAGGTAGTTGGTAACCTCCGTCTTCCTTAGCAAGGAACCCTCAAACTTTAACGTAGTCACCACCTCTGTCTTCCTTTCCCCAGAAGCCCTCGAATGTAATCATCCCCATTCGGAGTCGCACGTAGCATTGAGAGTTAATAAGAGACTCTCTCTCTAGAAATCACTTCAACAGCATGTATGCACAAAACCAAGTTATTCATCTGTCATCAGTGATCAGTATCTATCATCAGTTTCGAGCTCTTTCAAATGAGCTCCTATTTATAGGTAATGTTGGCTCCTTCTCCAATGGTTATATTTTCTTTAAAGATCGGAGGGACCTTTACACGTGTCACTTAGACAACGGTTAGTTTATAACAAAATAGACGACATCGTTTTATAACAAAACAAGTGAAACAGAATGTATGACATCGTTTAGCAATCTAACTCAAAAGATCGGAGTGAAAGCTTCAGAGTGAAGGTTTGGAGTGTAATGAAAATAATAAAGATTAGACAAATTATAGAAGTGTATGCAGAATAAATGTTCGGAGTCTAACCAAAATATTTTTCGGAGTCTGAATTAATTCAGAGTATATAAAACAAAGATAATCAGATTCTGTTTAATAGGTGAATTTGGAATGAGAATTTGGAATGTGAATTCTTCATCAGAATTCGTAATGATAATTCTTCATCAGAATTAGAAATGATAATTCCTCATCAGAATTCGTAATGAGAATTACTCATTAGAATTAATAGTGAGAATTCCTCATTAGAATTCCTAATGAGAATTAATCATTAGAATTCGTATTGAGAATTCGTTATCGAACATCATAATAATTCGTATCCTGAATCTGGATTAAAACTATATCCGGAATTCGGAATGAAACTTTTTCACAGTTCTCTTCTGGAATTCATAGTGAAACTTCCTTGCAGTTCTTATCCGGAATTTAGATCCTAAAATAGAATACTTCATATCAAGGTTCAATGATTCCGAGGAAATAGAAATGAATCTGAATCTTATACTTAAGAAAAAATCTAGACAAAAATATGATGATGATAGTTTTTCTTACAAAAGCGTTTTTCCTTAATAAAGAAATTTTCCTTATAAAAGAAATTTTCCTTAAGAAAAAAATTTTCCTTATAAAAGAAATTTTCCTTAAGAAAACAATTTTCCTAAAGGTAAGGTGTTTGTGATTTTCAAAACAAGAAGTAATAGAAAAGTCATAAGGAAAACCTTATTGACTCAATAAAGACTTTCTTTCTTGCTACATTATCGGACTAAAAAACATGTGAATCTTGTACATGCCATGTATTCAATGCCTTTTCTCAGTTGAAAACATGGGGGTTCTATATCGGGATATGGTTTTAAAAAATTCATGGGGATTTGATAACCATGAAACATTGATGCTACATGTTTTGTATCTAGAATACACACCATGTACCACATAAACATCCTCAGTTAATAAATAATCCATATCAATAGCCTTGTACCGCATATATGGGTAGACAAATTTACATGGTTTGGGGTTCTAGTACACATTATGTAACATCTTATACCAAATTTAATTAATTTAATGCAATGTGAAAAATTAATGACATAATAAATCCTCAATAAATGTGTTTTATGTGTCAGGTATTTGATATTAAAAGAAATGCGATATGATAATAAATTAAATAATTTTTTTTTTCTTGTTAAATTCTAATCTAAACTATTTATATGGTTTTAGTTGTAGCATATCCATTTGTGTTTTTTGAAGGTGTTCTGAAACGTCATTATATTATAAAAGAAAGTACCTATTTCTATTTGGGTAGAAGGAGGCTTGTACATAGATTATAGTATTAATGTAACATCCATACCTAAATCACCATGTGCTGGCTGGAATGCTAGATGACCTCTTATGTGCCAGCTTTTATTAAAGAGGCTTTCCATTTGTAGTGAGGGTCTCAAGTGGAACATTTCGGGAGACCACCCCCTATGTGTCAAGTCATATGATTAATAATCAACAATAATAATATTAATAATCAGAGTAAAATGATGAAATATATTAATGAAATACATATAATGTAAAAAACTATAAGGTTGAATGAAAAACCATGTATGTTGAAGAATGAAAACGAGATTTTAATTAAAAAATAATCCATAGAGTGCTCTGGTGTCTTTCTCGGTCCGTTTTTTCTCTATGCTCCACCACTCATATGTCCTCAAAAAGGACCTTACCCTTCATCTGATCTCTATTCATGAAATCTAAAAGTGCACTAAAATTTCCAAGTAGGGTGTGGGTAAGAGACTATATAGTCCACCCCCAATGCATCCTAAACTAGAAATGATGAAAATAAAATTATATTCCAAAATAAATAATGCAAAGTAAATGAAAAATCTGAAAATGGGGAGTTGTGATCTAACCATGCTACCACAACCCCAATATACACATGATTCAGCTCTATGATGGATATATAACCAAGGACATGGTTGAATCAATGATTATCCACTATACTAATTAAGTGCATCTCTCGTAGTCATCATGCGATAAAGTATCAATGATCGGAAAGAATGTATGCACTCTATGTGTGCTAGGGAAATGAGATGTTATTAGACTCACATAACTGTTGAGCTGACCTAGTAGGGACTGAGATCTAATCAAAATATGTCAGTTAACTAAGCACATTTTCAAGTAATATACAAGGGACCATGTGTGAATAAGAATAACCTCTTCAATGAGTGTATCCCAATGCATCATGGTATTCCTTTCTTATGTATTGGACCCTAATCAGCAATATTTCACATATATCCTCCAAAGGATAATGCAAGTCATGGTAGTCCACTACATGACCTCCCCTAGGTATCATTTTGTGTATACCCCATCCATCGAACTCTCATCATTAGTCATGTACATCCCTCTTCCAATAGATAATGCATGTTGATGGTCACCCTTTCTTGTATCCAAGAATAAAACAATAATGTAAACAAACCATGGCAAGATATATATATATATATGGAAAAAAAGTCATCATGAGAAATGAAGTGCACAATGAAAATTAAATCACACAACATTGTGAAAAAACTACAAAAATTACTAATGGAATCAAGTGTAATATAGATTTTTATGGGATACAAACATAACCACATTCATTAACAATCTAGAATGGTCATTAAAAATTTCTATGCATAACCATATTAAGGGAAAAAAATTTTAACAGGACTAAAATCTTAAACAACTTCCTACCTTAATAGTTGTAAAACCACTCATAGTTTTTCAAATGTTGGGGTGATATGTTAAAGTCTCGAGTTGTTGGAACGTCAATGCTTGAGGTATGTCAATGGTTTTCCAAAAAACATATAATTATTTTTTATTTAAGTGAAATAATGATTCACTTGTGATAATTTCTTCTCTCTCTCGAATAATCCTCAAATTATAATTGAGTTTATCACATCGCCTGGTATATTTTAATTATAACTTTACTCTTATAAAAGTCACACAAAATGATAAATCATGATTTTTAATTTGATTTTCTTATGAAAACTATTAAATTAAATTATTATTTTATTATTTTTAAAATTATATGTTATGACTATTACCTATATTAGATAATTAAACAATGATGATAATTACAATTTCTAAATTTTAAATTTATCTCTTACATTGAAAAATTAAATTTCAATTATGATATTTAAATTATCCTTTTATAAATCCAAGTAAACATCTAATGGTAAGTATCTTGAAATTATCATTGACAATTTCATGTAATTATATTTTATTAATTTAATCCATTTATATATTAATCAATTCATAAATTACCCATTGATAATCAACTAATGTCCATTTCTTTAAATTATAATTTGATATTCTATATTATATTTTTTTAATGTATAAACAATTTTTTTGAAACTTGATTACATATATACAAATAATAATATGAAATTTTTTATTTAATAAATTTATATTATTACTAGTAATATTTTAATTTCTCATTATCTTACAAAACCCTTGATTATTCTAGGTTTATATCATTAATTTTAAAATCAACAATAGTAATTCAAAACATTCTAAATTGAAGGATAAACAAAAATAGAGAAAATAAAATATATGTTAAATTAATAATCAAATAATTAAATAAAATGAAAAAAGGGTTAGGGATAACTCACTTCACGTATGCTACAGGCCGCATCGTAGTAGGGTTTGAAATCCACTCGGTTCGATGATGGAAGGAGTGTGTATTCACATGAAAAACCTAAATCAACCCAAATTTCATTGGAAGTCAACCAGATTCAATAATAAAAAATACTTGGGTTGTTTATATAGGAAAAAAATCTATTTTTTCTCAAGACCCCTAAATCAAACCCCATGTTTTTTAGGATTGTTTCAACCAAATTTGATTGAGTATTGTTTTAATTCACCCTTAATAACATTTAATGAATTTAATCGGGTAAAAATCATGCATAAGGAAGCTTCCCAAAAGAAGTGGAATCTAAAAATGGAGGAAAAATCTTCTTGTGGGAGTCCTGGGAACAGTTCAACCCCCCCCCCCCCCCCCGTTTGAATTTTTTATAATCAATCAATTTAAAGTATAAGGTGTTTAAAGGGAAAATTGTACATAAATATTGTACAACTCATTGGTAAATATCCCATTCTCAAACCAATGGGGATATCTTAATTTTTGTTAGATGAATCATTTGTGAGATATTTATTTACTTTCATAAATAAACTAATTAATATCATTAAATAAATTATTTTCCTAAGTGAGGCCTCGAAATTCTATATGCCTTCATTTGAAATAGCCTTTCTAGTGTGTAAAACATGTTCCGGACTCAACAGGGTTATCAATTTTATCACATGACACACTATTTTGGAGTTATTCTACAATTTTGAATAAATTCACCATTCATAAAATAGTATATTTGATATGTTTATTTTTTCTTTATCTAGGATTTTGGGCCTCGTAAACTCGCCCTTATTCAGTGTATTACTATAAAAATATTCTATTGAATTTTAATGAGTGTTATCTCGGGTTTTTACCCTTCTATGATGCATTTAACATATTTCATCATTTTTCACTAATAAATCATTTTTCCACTATAAGAATTATTAATTTATCAAAGGGGGGATTTATTGTTATTGTAAAAAAAGAATGATTTTACAATCCACTCCCCCCACTATTGAGATCAGATCCTCTAGAAACATCTCTAGTGGTCTTGCTTAAAAAAACTGAGTCCACCGAGCTTATATGGAAGACTCGCATTCCCTTGTCTTTTACAAGATCATTCCATGAATCCGTTGAACCCAAACTAGTGGAACCGTCTATCACCATAACACCTTCCTGCTACGATCCATGATCTATATCAGATGCTCCTTATAAGATGCATCAATATTCATATCAGCATCCATGAAATAAATAACTTGTTTAGGATTATTTATATACCTCCAAATCAATTTAAAATGGAAAATTTTTTGCATACCACAATAGAGTGACGAGATTTCTAGATGATATGCCACATCCCCTATCATCTCGGTGACATCAATTGGTCCAAAAAAATGTAAAGATAGCTTCCCCTGCTTCCTTATATGTTTTTTCCCTAACTGTGGATTCACTCTCAAGAAAACATGATCTTCTATAAGAAACTAGAAGGGTCCCTCCTATGTTCAGGATAATATTTTTGTCACCTATGAGATTTTGTCAATCTATTTTGCATCAATTTCAAACTCTTGGAGGTTTCCAAAACTGTGATGGAGTGAAAAACTACAGCCTATCCCACTGCATAAAAATAGATAAGTGAGTGACACAACCTCCCATAAAATGCCTCGTAAGGTTCAATATAAATTGATGATTTCCATTTGGTCTTAGGGTGGTACATCGTGCTCAATCAAAGATGGGTCCCTAGGGATTTCCTAAAGCCCTTCAAAAAGTAAGATGTGAAATGTGAATCTATGTTACAAATAATTCTCATGGGTACTCCATGTAAACTCAAAATCTCTCTAACCTAATGTTTTCTTAACTCCCCCATTTCATGAGTCTCTCTGATTGGTAAGAAGTGGGTAGACATCACTAACAAATCAGCAATCCCACAATGACATCAAGACCCTTATGTTCCTAGGTAATCCAATAAAAAAGTTCATATTAATATCGTCACACTTCATAATAGGTATAGAGATTGGATGCAACAACCCTCCAGGACACTGGTACCGAACCGCCACCATCTGACAAGTGAGCCATCAAGATTCAAAATCGGCAATGTCCCTCTTCATCTCTAGTTGTGAGAACAATCGTCAGATGTCATGGTACATATTTTTCAGAATAAGAAGTACAATCCACCAATTGGTATGGAAATACCTCACCAATTTCTCCCTAGTGTAATTAAAAACTACTATTATTCCATGGACCCAGATCATGTTATTATTGTCTATCAACCATCTGGGTATCTGGTCACCTCCAGCAAGTTGTTCTCTCATCAATGTTCATTATGGGTCTATATCCAAACAAGTACTCATCCTTTCCATTAGGGAATATTTAATCAAAATGGGAGAGAAAAATCATAGATCAAGGATCCTTCAAAGCATCAACCATCTAGTTTCCAACTAAAACATTAAACATCATTTCACCTCTAAGAAATTCTCACCATGTTCCAACTCATCATAGTTCTTACATCTAATAGAATCTACTATAACATTTTCAATTCATGGGGAATATGTTGCCTCAAAGTTGAATGTCTGTAAATACTTGACTTAATTCCTCTTACATAGATTCGGATCCCTCTGAGTGAAGATATAGTGAAGGCTCCTCAAATCTGGGTAAATAATACAAATCACACAAAATAGATAATTTCTCTATAATTTTAGTGTGTGGATCACCTGTACTAGTTCCAATTCATTCATATGGTTGTTCCTCTCATGGGTCCATATTTGACAAGACCCATAGCCTACTACCTTTTCTCCTTGCATCAGTGCTGCTCCCAGAACAACACCTAATGCATCACAATTAAATAAAAAAATCATAGGCTCCAAAAGTTTCATTATTAGAGCACTTTTCATCCTTTTCGTTAGCTCAAGGAATTCCTATTTACAATCATCTTACCATTGGAACAGTAATCCCTTCATCTTCAATTTTTTCATGGGTACTGGTAGTCCAGAAAATTCATAGAGAAACCATTGCTAATATCCATTTAAACCAAAGAAACTCCTGATCTCAAACACGTTTTAGGGACATGTCCCTGATATGTCTTTCTTGACCTTATATTAGATTTCTGATATAATAGTTTCATACACTACATGTCCATATAAATAATACTATTTAATCCAAAAGTGAAATTTTCACATATTTCTATAATGTCTGTGAGCTTAGAGAGTAATAATGACTATCTTCATGTTCCTAGCATCCATTTCTATTATTTTCGAGTAGATGAAGATATAATCAACAAACACTATGATGAAACAGTCCATGTATAGATGAAATATGTTTTCCATGAGGGAAATTTACATTTATATTGAATTATTAAATCCTTATGGCATTAAAAACAACTCATACATCCCATATCAACTCTAAAATGATGTCATTAAAATATAATCCTCCCCAACTAAGAATTGGTTACATCCCATTGAAAGATCATTCTTTGAGAAACACTGATATTCTTTTTATAGTTATAAAAGTCATAGATAATGGGAAAATGATATAAGTTCTTCATTATCACTATAACGACCCATACATTACATACATTATTAATACTTCAAAATTGAAGCATACTTATTACAACATATAACAAAATCGTGGAAGGACTGTATAGGTATAGTGTCTTTAGAAACTGGGAAACATAAATAACTGGTTCATAAAGCGTCTACATTGTATTCCATTTATTTCATCATATCTATAGTCCCTTTTTGCATATCTTACATAATAACCTTTTACTGACCTGGGGGAAAGAAAACATACAAAAGGGTGAGCTCAAATGCTCAGTAAGGGTAAGAAAAAGAAAAATCAATCACATCATGAACATAACATTTTGGAAATCCTAACGTGCAAAAGAAATCATAATTTCATACCATGGGATAATTCATAGAAGTGAAATGTAATCCCAATAATCATAACATAAAACATGAAAATTTGTGGAATACACACATAATCGTAGATAATCATTTCTTATTAGTCAAGACTCATTGCCAATACTATCTTAGTGGACAAATTCCGTTTCTGAACTGAGTTTATTCCTCGTTTTAGTCCTGTTTCACTGAACCGGTTTATCCTGCCGTTCCAGCCATGTCTATCTCATGAGATATAAAATCTTTATCCAATGAATTGGAGGGAGATATAGGTCCCACCCATCTCATAATGACACCATTCTTATGTGTGCAACAAAATCATGAACCATACATCATAGCATAACCCATGTAACAAAAATGGGAATCATAAACATCGTGACATCATAAAATAATTCATATAAGATAAAGGAATTCATAAAAATAATTTCATCACAACATAATAAAATCAATTTAATAATAGGGATATAAACATAACCCTTTATTATCTTAGATGGAAAATAATTTTGATAAAATACTTGAACTCCATCCTTGCGGAAAATATCCTTTCTACTTCAAAAACACTTTTCCTTTCGTAACATGTCATACAATTCTTAACTAAAAGAAGTTGATTAAAAATATACTTGAAAACATGTAAAGGAATCTTCTTGGAAATATTGTTTTAAAAAAATTCATTCATGCCGTATAAGTTAAAAAAACATTCTTCTCGTACTTTTATCGGAAAATTCAAAAAGTACCTCGTACGAAAAACGACAAAACATTCCTTTCCTATCTTTTACTAAAAACTAACCAAAGGGTAAAATTTCATTTAGAAAATTGTAGGTGGATGGAAATAAAATTAAATATTGAGGAAACATGGATGTGGATGATAAAATACACCCCAGTAAATTCCAAAGTATAAACAATCTCGTAAAGAAATTAGATTGTTATATTTCCCTTACCTTAGGTCCGATTTGCTTTGTAAGTGTACGAACCTCCTGTATAATTATTTAAATAATGTTATTGACTTATTACAGAATCATATTTATTGTTATGATATCATATATGGTCATATTCTTAGCTTCTTAGTAGTAATATTTCATTACTACTTATTATTTGGGTGTTTATTACTTTTTGTTCTTATGTGTGTTTTGTCGAATAAAATCTTATTCTTCTTTTTAGGTTATAGATACCTCATTTAAAGAATTTTATTAGTGTAATATATATCATATTAATTCATTCAATTCATTTATATAATCATTATTCAATGAAGATCATGTAGAATGAGTCGAATCACATCGTGGAGACGGTATTCCGTACGTATGCACGAGCAATGATATCGTTCCAATGTTTGTGGAATTGTATTGGAGTGTATGTATACTATTTCAGAATCAATATCACTTTACAATAATCATATATAGCTTTTATTTACACCATTATACCCATCCAAGTAAGGTGGTGGGGGAAAATAGATTACACCACAGTGTGGAGATGGTATTCCGTACGTACGCACGCGTAGTGATTTCATTTTCCGTAGGATTAATAGATGGTGAAATAGGGTTGTTTCATACTTATAATGACATATTAGTATATGATTAATACTGATGTTATTACTTCATAATGAAACAACTAATGAAGATGAAGTGGAAGAAGAAATAAAGATGAAAGAATCGGTAACGGGCATTACCTCTTCTTTGAAGCGCCTCTTTGAGACCTCCTCTTAGGGCACTAAAATTGGTCATTGAAGAAGACCAGGACCTCTAGGATTCTTCTAGGGAAGTGGATAGGAAAAATTGGCAGGTTTTGGCCGAGCATGAAGGCTCAAATTGGTGTGAGGAGGAGAGGGAGGAGGATCCCTTTTATAAGGGAGGAGAGAGGCACCTTTGGAATAACTAAAAATATTATTTTATTATAAAGTCAAATTCGGTTTTTAATAGCTCCAAATTGATATATTTCGAAGATAAGGTGGGGATGGGTCTAAATCCTATCATACAATAGAATTTAGACAAGTTTAGGTCATTTTATTAACCTTATCTTTTAGTTTCAACTCTTAGTTAATTAGATAGACATTTACCAGGTCACATTGTATTTTTATATTATATAGTTAATAAACTAACCATATACATCCAAGAGACCCCCAACTGGTCCATTAATGATACACCTATCATGATATATGTATCTTGGTGGAACCTTATATTTTTAGGAATAAAATAACAATCAATAATATAAAAATTGTTTTAAAAACTATTTTATGTCAATTTTGACACTATTTAGTAATTGATTTTTGTGAAAATAATAACAGAGTTATTAATTCAAAAAACATTAATTAAATCCATAATAACATGTCATATTAACCTATAAAATTAATTTAATTCATAAAAACTCTCAAATTACATTTATTTGGTTATTTATAAAATCAATTATGTCAATATTTCATTAATAAGATCACTACTGCATCATCTTTATGTCATAAATAAATTAAATAATTTAACGTCTAAAAATTAAAAATAAAATAACATTATGTAGGAAATATTTTACATTTCTATTGAATATTTATATTCTAATTTATCATATTTATAACCCTATATTAAAAATTAATTACTTATTAAACTTTGATTTTAACTATTTTAACCCTTCTTTAAATAAATTAATAATAAATGTCCAAATCTAATCCAAGTGGGCCTAAATGGTCATATTTTATTCCAAATGCTGTTTCTGGTCGAATTAAACTTATCCAAAAGAATTCGGACATGTTCTAAGGTAATAATAATATCATTTTTACCCTTAATTACCCTATTTACTTTTAACCGTGGTAAATAGAAGTAAAAAGTTACTATTCACCAAAAATTATTTTCGTCTCATTGAACAACATTTTACTTACTGACATCAACCGTGAATCTTAGATTTTTGAAATTCCACTCACAAAAGCGGTAAAATTATGTTTTATGTAAATTTGTAAATTCTCCTAGGAGGTGGGTAAAAGACGTTGAAATGTTCAATAAAATTTTTATATATCTAAAATTATTATAAAATTACTAAAATGAATTACATTGATCTTATATAGGTATTATGTATCAATTTTGACATAAAATAAATTTAAATAAAATAAATATTTATTTAAATAAAAATTCGGTTTTAAAATAGTAACCCAGTGTTTCCACTATTCATCAAAAATTGAAAGTTTCCAGAAAAATACCAAAATTTCATCCTAGGCTAATTTCGATATTCCGAATCCAAAAATGAAGCCCATTGTGAAAAATAAAATGTAAAAAATTTCAAAGGGAGGTTATTACTATTCATAACGGCTAGTTTTAAGAATATTTTAATAGCATATCATTGTTTAGTGAAACTCGGTATTGCGTACGACGCAAGCTATCAAGGAAGGCCACAGTTGCATGTAAAGCAAGCCAACCTAGTGTTGTTTCGAGTGAAAGATTCATTTGATGATTTATATAACATAAAAACAAAATATTTCTCATAAAATTCTCGGGTGTTACATTCTACCCCCATTAAAATGAATTTCTCCCTCGAAATTTGTCACTTTGTAACAAAATGATGAGGATACCTCTACCTCATCATATCCTCAAGCTCCCATATATCTTATTCTAATCAGTGGTTCCTCCATAAAACTTTCACCAATCGAGTGGTCTTGCTCCGTAGGACTTTTTCACTATGATCCAGAATCTCTATCGGTTGTTCTTCATAAGAAATATCTTGCTCCAGCGGTACAACATCTGAGCTAAGTACATGTGAAGGATCTGGTATGTACTTTCTCCGAAGAGATACATGGAACACAACGTGAACTTGAGAGAGATTCGGTGGAAGTGCCAATTGGTAAGCTACCTTTCAAACACGATCCAGTATTTCGAATGGACTGATATATCTAGGGCTCAACTTCCCCTTCTTTCCAAATCTCATGACCCTCTTCCAGGGAGATATTCATAAGAACACATTATCACCCACTTAAAACTCTTGGCCTTTTCTTTGGTTTTTGGCATAACTTTTCTGTCGACTCTGAGATGCTCTTATGTGTTGTTGAATAGATCTGACCTTTTCTTCCATTTCATCAACAAGATCTGGTCCTAATAGCTTTCTTTACCCAAATTCATCCCAGGAAGTTGGAGTCCTGCATTTCTTTCCATAGAGAGCTTCATAAGGAGCCATCTGAATACTGGAGAGAAAGCTATTATTATAAGAAAATTCCACCAAAGGTAGGTGTTGATCCCAACCACCTTTGAAATCTATAGAGCAAGCTCTCAAAATATCTTCTAGAGTTTGAATCGTCCTCTCAGACTGACTGTATGTCTGAGGATGATAAGTAGTGCTGAAACTCAACTCTGTATCCCAAGTATGCTATAGACTTCGCCAGAACATTGAGGTAAACCTTGGATCACGATCAGATATAGTAGAAAGTGGTACTCCATGCAATCTTACCACTTCCTTTATATATATCATGGCAAGCTGATCCAGAGAGAAATCCTCTCTAATAGCAATGAAGTGTGCATACTTTGTAAGACGATCAACTGTGACCCAGAGAGCATTATTTCCTTTGGATGTTTTAGGATGTCCGGTGACAAATTCCATAGTGATGTTTTCTCATTTCCATTCAGGTATGGGTAATGGTTGTAACATCCCCTTAGACTTCTGTCTCTCAGCTTTAACTTGCGGACAAACCAAGCGTCGATAGACATATTCAGCAACATCTCTTTTCATTCCATCCCACCAGAAGTACTCTTTCAGGTCCCTATACATCTTCGTGCTTCCCGGATGAATAGAGAATGAAGAACTATGAGCCTCATCCAACAGCTCCTTCTTTAATTCGGGGATGGGAGAAACACAAACCAAATTCCTGAACATTATTATCCCATCACAATCAAGGTTGAATTCCGGAACATTTCTCATCTTCTTTTGTAACTCTACATCTTCTTTCTATGCCTCTTTAATCATCACATGTATAGATGGTTGAAAATTCATTTGAGAAAGATAAGATTTTTCCCCTTCCATCATAATTCCAAGATCCATCCTTTGTAAATCCATAAATATTGGATCTTTTGTGATCCTCATCATGGATAAACTGGCATGGTCTTCTTGACTAAATGCATATGCCACCTTGTTTGCTTTCCCAGGGTGGTAATGAATTGAGCAGTCATAATCCTTAATCAGCTCCAATCATCTTCTTTGGCGTATATTCAACTCCTTTTGTGTGAAAATATACTTTAAACATTTATGATCAGTATAAATGTCACACCTTTCTCCATAAAGATATTGCCTCCAAATTTTTAATGCAATGATTACCGCAGCTAACTCCAAATCATGAGTTGGGTAATTTTGCTCATGGATTTTCAACTGTCGTGAGGCATAAGCTATCACCATATCATTTTCCATAAGAACACACCCCAATCCCTTCTTGGATGCATCACTGTAGATCACAAACCTTTCCCCACTACAAGGCAGTGTGAGCACAGGTGCACTGGATAACATTCTTTTCAACTCTTTGAAACTTTCATCACATTACTTCGTCCAAACAATCTTAACTCCTTTCCAAGTCAACCTAGTGAGTGGATTTCAAAATAGTGAAAAATATTTCACAAAACGTCGATAATATCCAACCAATCCAAGAAAACTTTGGATATCAGTTACTGTTGTTGGTCTCAGCCATCTTTTGATAACCTCTCTTTTTGCTGGATCTACAGATATCCCCTCTTTTGAGATTATGTGACCCAAAAATGCAACTTTTTGAAGCCAAAATTCACACTTGGTAAATTTGGCATAAATCTTCTCCTTTCTCAGGGTCTTCAATATAATTTTCAAGTGATCTTCATGTTCTTCCTTGCTCTTTGAATATACAAGAATATCGTCTATAAAGACTACCACAAACTGATCAAGGTTGTCTCTAAAGACTCTATTCATCAGATCCATAAAGATAACAGGGGAATTAGTAAGACCAAACTGCATCACTATAAATTCATAGTGTCCATACCTTGTACGGAAAGTCATCTTTGGTATATCCTCACTTTTGACCCTTAATTGATGATACCCTTAATGAAGATAAATCTTAGAAAAGTATTGAGCTCCGCGTAGTTGGCCAAATTAGTCATCAATGCATGGGAGAGGATATTTGTTCTTGATAGTGATATTGTTAAGTTATCGATAATCAATGCAGAGTCTTATTGATCCATCTTTCTTCTTAACAAACAGAACAAGTGCTCCCCAAGGTGACGCACTAAGGCATATGAACCCCTTATCAAGATTCTCTTGGAGTTTCATCTTCAATTCCTGAAACTCAATTAGGGCCATTCTATAAGGTGTCTTTGAAATAGTTAAAGCAACCGGTACGAGTTCTATTGAAAACTCAACTTCACGATTTGGTGGAAGACCCAACAATTCCTCCAGAAAGACGTCGTCAAACTTCTGTACAATGGGAATATTCCTAATCTTGGGATTCTCACCAACCATTTGAGTTAAATAACCTTCATTTAGTGGAATCAAGACCCATAAGATGGAAGAAATTTCCACTGGAAGGTTATGTTCATCCTTGCATCGATAGACGCTCATAGATTGATCTGGAATATGAAATGTGACTTCCCTTATTTGGAAATTGATACGAGCTCCATATAGAGAAAGCCAATCCATGCCAAGAATCACATAAAATCCCACTATAGGAAGGATCACAAGATTCACATGAAGCAATTTCCCACAAACTTCAATCGGGGAAGAATTATAAACTTTTGATGTGACCGTTGTGCCATTAGGGGTTGTCACAGCTAACTAAACATCTAATTGTTGAGGTAATACAGTGATACACTTAAAATATTCTACATAAATAAAAGAGTGGGTGGATCCAGAATCAAATAAAACATTTTCAAATTTAGAGTGGATGGTAAGTATACCTTTCACCACATCATTATCATACTCCACATCGCTGATAGAAATTTCATGTGACTTTCCTTTGTCTTTCGCCTTAAGAGTTGGTTGACGTCGATCATCATCATCAACCCTTGGATTTGGGCATTTATTGGTATAATGCCCCATCCCCTTGCACTTGAATCATTGAAGTGTAGTAGGTTAATTTTGTGTATCACTTCCTTTGTTTGCATCATTAGACATCTTCTTACCATCAATGCGGCATTCAAATGCCTGATGACCTTCTTTTCCACATTTGAAACATTTACTTGTCCCTTTAAGACAACTCCCTCCATGATTCTTTCCACACATTGAGCATAAGGTAAATCTCATCTTCTTTTTAGTGTGCCCTTTTGATTTTCCTTGAATTACATTTTCCTCTTCTTATCAAACCCATATAACCGATGGGTTACTCCAACCTCTATCTCAACTTTGATAGAACATCGAACAATTTCCTCATAGCTATTGAAGTCCCTTATGACTAAGGCCCTTCGAAGACTTGGTTTTAATCCTCTAAAGAATAGATCGATCTTACTCTCAGGTTGGATAATAATCCCAGAAGCGTACCTTGCATGTCTTGTAAAATTTTCTTCATAGGTACCAACAGATTCATCATCTTTTTTCTTTAGTTCAAGAAACTCTTTCTCCATCTTTGTTCGGAGAATACGAGAGAAGTACTTATTGAAAAATAAGTTATTGAACTCGTCCTATTCCAGGGACTCAATTTCATCTCTTGACCTCATATTCTTGATAAGATTCCACCATTGATCAGCATCACCATCCAAACGATACACTGCTAGGATGACTTTATCATGTTCAGAACATTGAAGAACTAAAAATATCTTTTCAGTAGTACTAATCCATTGTTCAGAAACTAATGGATTAGTAGACCCGCTGAATGAAGGTGGATGCTGCCTCGTGAAGGATTCAACAGAATGTTGCTCCTTCCTCTTCTAGTTTGGAAGTCCTGCGTGATTCATAGCTTGAGAAAGTTGTGTGAGCAAGGCTACAAGATTTTTCATTATAGCTCCCATAACGTTTGGTTGCTTAGGAGTACAATCATTGCATTGACCGTCGCATTCCGCATTAACACAGTTCCTTCAGGTTCTAGCCATTGACTAAAACCAAGAAGAATAGTGTGAGTAACACTAATTATAATAGGAAAACCACATAATCAAGAATAAAATTTCACACTTAAGGTCTTATCCTAGGTTATTCATGGCCATTTCTAAAACACTAAGATCGTGTTCTATGTTTAGACTTATCCTTAGGGTTATCACTAAGGCTTTCACACCCAAGTTTCCAATGTTTTACTATACCTTTCCTATGATAGCAACTATAACGACCCATACATTACATACATTGATAATACTTCAAAATTAAAGCATACTTATTACAACATATAACAAAATCGTGGATGGATCGTATAGGTATAGTGTCTTTAGAAACTGGGAAACATAAACAACTGGTTCATAAAGTGTCTACACTGTCTCCAATTTATTTCATCATATCTATAGTCCCTTTTAGCATATCTTACTTAATAACCTTCTTCCTGACTTGGGGGAAAGAAAAAATACAAAAGGGTGAGCTCAAATGCTCAGTAAGGGTAAACAAAATAAAATTCAATCACATCATGAACATTCCATTTTAGAAATCTTAACCTGCAAAAGAAATCATAATTTCATACCATGGGATAAATCATAGAAGTGAAATGTTATCCCAATAATCATAACATAAAACATGAAAATTTGTGTCATACACACATAATCATAGATAATCATTTCGTATTAGTCAAGACTCATTGCCAAGACTATCTTAGTGGACAAAGTCCATTTCTGAACCGAGTTCATTCCTCGTTTCAGTCTTGTTTCACTGAACCGGTTTAACCTGCCGTTCTAGCCATGTCTATCGCATGAGATATAAAATCTTTACCCAATTCATTGGAGGTATATATAGGTCCCACCCATCTCATAATTATACCATCCTTATGTGTGCCACAAAATAATAAACCATGCATCATAGCATAACCCATGTAACAAAAATACGAATCTTAAACATCGTGACATCATAAAACAATTCATATAAGATAAAGGAATTCATAAAAATAATTCAATCACAAAATAATAAAATCAATGTAATAATAGGTATAGAAACATAACCCTTTATTATCTTATATGGAAAATAATTTTGATAAAACTCTTGAACTCCATTCTTGAAAAAAATATCATTTCTACTTCAAAAATACTTTTCCTTTCTTAACATGTCATACAATTCTAAACTAAAATAAATTGATTAAAAATAAAATTGAAAACTTTTAAAGGAATATTATTGGAAATAATGTTTAAAAAAAATCCATTCATGCCGTATAAGTTAAAAAAACATTCTTCTCGTAATTTTGTCGGAAAAGTAAAAATGTACCTCGTACGAAAAATGACAAAAGATTCCTTTCATATCTTTTACTAAAAACTCACCAAAGGGTAAAATTGGATTTAAAAAATTCTAGGGGGATGGAAATAATGTTACATATTGAGGAAACATGGATGTGGATGATAAAATACAACCCAGTAAATTCCAAAGTATAAACAATCTCAGATAGAAATGAGATTGTAATATTTCCCTTACCTTAGGTCTGATTTGCTTCATAAGTGTCTGAAACTCCTGTATAATGATTTAAATAATGTTATTGACTTATTCCAGAATCATAAATATTGTTAAGATATCATATATGGTCATATTCTTAGCTTCTTATTAGTAATATTTCATTACTACTTGTTATTCGGGTGTTTATTACTTTTTGTTCTTATGCGTGTTTTGTACGATAAATTCTTATTCTTCTCTTTATGTTATAGATACCTCATTTACAGAATTGTATTAGTGTAATATATATCATATTCATTCATTCAATTCATTTATATAATCATTATTCAATGGAGATCATGTAGAACGAGTCGCATCACATCGTGGAGACAGTATTCCGTACATATGCACGAGTGATTATATCGTTCGCATGATAATGGAATTGTATTTGAGTGTATGTATACTATTTCAGAATCAATATCACTTTACAATAATCATATATAGTTATTATTTTCACCATTATACCCATCCAAGTAAGGTGGTGGGGGAAAATAGATTACACCACGGCGTGGAGACGGTATTCCGTACGTATGCACACGCGGTGATTTTATTTTCCGTATAATGTATAGATAGTGAAATAGGGTTGTTTCATTCTTATAATAACATATTATTATATGAGTGATACTGATTTTATTACTTTATAAGGAAACAACTAAATAAGAATAAGTGGAAGAAGATATAAAGATGAAAGAATCGGTAACGAGCATTACCTCTTCTTTGAAGCGCCTCTTTGAGACCTCCTCTTAGGGCACTAAAATTGGTCTTTGAAGAAGACCAGGACCTCTAGGATGATTCTAAGGAAGTGGAGAGGAGAAATTGGAAGGGTTTGGCCGAGAATGAAGTCTCAAATTGGTGTGAGGAGGAGAGGGAGGAGGTGCCCTTTTATAAGGGAGGAGAGGGGCACCTTTGGAATAACAAAAAATATTATTTTATTATAAAGTCAAATTCAGATTTTAATAGCTCAAAATTGATATATTTCTAGGTTATGTTGGGGATCGGTCGAAATACTCTCATACAATATAATTTGGACAAGTTTAGGTCATTATATTTAACTTATCTTTTAGTTTTAACTCTTAGTTAATTAGATTGACATTTACCTTGTCACTTTGTATTTTTATGTTATATAGTTAATAAACATACCATATACATCCAAGAGACCCCCAAGTGGTCCATAAATGATACACCTATCATGATATTAGTATCTTGGCCGGAAATTAGATTTTCAGGAATAAAATAACAGTCATTAATATAATATTGTTTATAACAACTATTTTATGTCAATTGTGACACTATTTAGTAATTGATTTTTGTTAAAATCATAAAAGAATTATTAATTAAAAAATAATTAATTAAATCAATACTAACATGTCATATTAACCTTGAAAATTAATGTAATTCATAAAAAGTCTCAAATTACATTTATTTGGGTATTTATAACATCAATTATGTCAATATTTCATTAATAAGATAATTACTGTATCATCTTTGTGTCATAAATAAATTAAATTATATAATGTGTAAAAATTACAAATAAAATACCATTATTTAGGAAATCGTTTTAGCTTTCTAATTAATTTTTATAGTTGAATTTATCATATGTATAGACCTATATTAAAAATTATTTACTTATTAAACATTGATTTTAACTATTTTAACCCTTCTTTAAATAAATTAATAATACAAGTCATAATCTAATCCAAGTGGGCCTAAATGGTCATATTTTATTTTTAAGCTTGTTTTTGGTCGAATTAAACTTATCCAATAGAATTAAGACATGTGTTAGGATAATAATATCATTTTTACCCTTAATTTCCCTATTTAGTTTTAACTGTGGTAAATAAAAGTAAAAAGTTACTATTCACCAAAAATTATTTTCATCTCATTGAACCACATTTTACTTACTGAAATCAACCGTGTCTCTCGGGTTTTTGAAATTCCACTCACAGAAGTGGTAAAATTATGTTATATGTAAATTTACAAATTCTCCTTGGAGGTGGGTAAAAGACGGTGAAATGTTTAATAAAATCTTTATATATCTAAAATTATTATAAAATTACTCCAATGAATTAAATTTAACTTATATAGGTATTATGTATCAATTTTTACCTAAAATAAATTTAAATAAAATAAATAATTATTTAAATAAAAATTCGGTTTTTAAATAGTAACCCAGTGTTTTCACTATTAATCAAAAATTGAATGTTTCCATAAAAATACCAAAATTTCACCTTAGGCTAATTTTGATATTATGAATCGAAAAATGATGTCCATTTTGAAAAATAAAATGTAAAATTTTTCAAAAAGTTGTTATTACTATTCATACCGGCTAGTTTTAATAATATTTTAATAGCATATTGTTGTTTAGTGAAACTTGGTATTGCGTACGACGCAAGCTATCGAGGAAGGCCGCGATTGCGTGTAATGAAATACAAGCTAGTATTGTGTGTAGTGAAAGATTCTTTTGATGACTTATATAACATAAAAAACAAAATATTTCTCATAAAATTCTTGGGTGTTACAATCACATGGTTTATCTTGTGATAAAAATTGAATTGTTGAATACCCCCATCCACCTTTTTAGGGAAGAAAATAGGAGCACCCAATGGCGATGTACTAGTTCTGATAAATACTTTTATCTAAAAGTATCTTGGTTGATCATTGATATCCTTCATTTTGGTTGGATCCATACAATATAGAGTTATCTAAATTGTCTACACACCAGGTATGAGATCAATGATAAATTAAACTCCTATATAGAGAGGTAGTTTGTTGAATTCATCAAGAATTACATCCAAATATAGATCTACAACTTGTATAAAATACGAGGAGTTTTCCACTTATATATTGGTAATTTTCAAGACTAAAATTTTTATACGATTGACCCAAATTGGATAAATTCCATTCAAACTATATGTTTTCCTTATATCCAATCCCTATTCATCAGGAACTTATCACCATTTTTGAAGAATAAGATACTTGTATTTGATACAAAGCAATGTCATCTTGGAAAGAGGTTATCCATACCATGACAAGAATCACAATGAAGATCGTAATTTCTAAAATCATGAATTCCCAAAACTAACCATATCTTGAAACAAATGGAGAAAACTCTATAAATTAATTATGATGATCCACCTTTGTACCCAAATGTGTATGAATAGAGACAAACACGGGTGATAACATCACTGATAGGTCATGTCCAGCAAATACTTGTGAAAATATAATGGAATGGGATGCACGGGTGACATATAAGGTATTAGAAAATGTAGAGGTTATAAGAACAATACCTATAACAGTGTAAGATCCTTCTCCAACATCTTCTTGTGTCTGGTCTACATCAAACATGATACCAGACTTAGCTCCACTTCTATGTCCATGAGGTGCATGACTAGTCTGAGTCTATTACTAGAAGACCAGACTACTTCCCCCTTTTTATCCATTTCCCATATGGAAAATTGGATTTGACATTATATTGAAAATATTTGGGAGATATCCCTTCATCTTTAAATGTTAGCACATACATTTACATTCTCTATATAAAGTAAAAATGTTTCACTCCAGTCCATAGTTGAAACACTATGAAATTTCTTCCGAAAATGATGATTGAACCACACTTTTCTCCACCTACATGATGGTATGACGGTTCAAGTCTCTATTATTCATATTATTATTAACATTATACAATTTCAAATATTTGGGATAAAACTCAGCCATTGGCCCCTCATGAGCTATGTTTAATCCTAATACATGTTCCTCCTCCTATCCCATTTCAATGTTTATGGCCTTTCGGCTGACCTATGTATATATCATTAGGTTAAAAAATCCTAACCTATAATCTATGCTTGGTTCAAAGGCATATCCTGAACATCCAAAATTTATATGCCTCATTTATAGCTAAAAATGTATAAAAAGCGATTAATCTTTGTAATACAATAAGAATAAGAAGATACAATCATGGAATTGTATCATAACTCAATAATGTTCTAGTCACAGTCTAGCTTCATCATGTCTAAAAAATAATTCCTAGGAAAAAAATCCGTGAAGTTAGTCTAATTAAGACCCTATTATATTCTAGACTGGGTTATAACAGTCAACCATCTCTTAGTGGGTCCCTAAAACATAATGGTAACTTTGAATATGTTCCCTTCCTCATGGATCTAGACTAGATCAAATATTCTCTCAATAAATACAATCCAGTACTCAATATCTTATGGCCCACTAGTTCCCTGGAATGGTGGAGGATTCTATAGTAGAAACCCCTGAGCATGGTCAGTAATGGTCCTTTGTGTAGCTCCACCCTAGGTATGAACAGTCCAGAAAATCCTCAACTAAACAGTCCCTACAACATGTCTATTTTATGATGGTACATGTACATGATAGGGAACATCCCCATCCACCACTAGTGGTGCTAAGGGAGCATCATGGGAAATCACAGGTGACGGTCTCATCACATGTCTCTGAGGTGTAATATATATAAAATAAGGAACATTAGGGACATTACTATATCCTAACCTATCTTTGAATCACACAATTTTCTATTCAATAGCATGTGATATTAAATAAAGGTTTTTTGTTTGATTCTACCCTTAACCCAAGGTATATCTCTCTACCACTAATGCATGTCATTTTCCCTACATGTTAGTCGCATTCATCCATGTGGATTTCAATTAATATTATCAAATAAAATTTATTATTGATAATTCAATCTGAATTAGTAATTAAAATTTTCCATAATGGAGAAGATCATTCCATGATTAATGGAGGGTCATGATAAAATATTTTAGGAAAATTCCAATTTATGCATAAATATGTGGAGATCAATGTGTAACATAATACATATTATAAATCATGATATATTATTCATAATAATGTAAACTATGGTTATAAAATCATAAGGTTCTATATAAGATTGGTGAACATGATATCCAAGAGAATTCATGTGGATGATTACCCAATAAAAATGATATTTTATTTAGTTATCCAAAGAATAAATTCCTAGAGATAATTTAATTGAAACTATATTTTATTAATAGTAAAATATTTTAGGTAAAATAATCTATGAATATTTATGTAGAAGAATAATTATAGGGCCTTTTTGGTAATAACCGATAAAATTAGTGATTTGGTAAAAAAATACTGCAACGGAATTTCTTAAGGATTCAGAACAAAAAATGGAAGGAAGGAATCTGAGAGCATGTTCTCTGGATCAATGCTTATATTATATTCTTAATAATGTTTTATGAAACATAAGTGATCCATTTTATTTATAGTACGCTGACATGAAACGGTGCACAAGAACTCGGGATGGGGATGTTCTCCTAGATTGATATTACACCATTTCGATGTTTTATAAAACCGATAATGGATATTGTTAGCTCTTGCTATAATAAAACTCTATCAACACATTCTTATTATATTATTATGTAGTGGAGAACCATTTAAATATTTCTTCTTCACAATTGGCTTCCATAATTCTGACAATGCTTGATTTCATAATAGAGAATAGGTTCATCCTTATCTTGTTAAACTGAGATCATGATTTTGGAGTTGAAGAAAAATAATATACACAAATTCACCACAATCATACTGTGGGTTGTGGTGTGTTTAAAATAGTTTATAGTGTAACTCCCTTACATCACTATATAACTAGTGTATGATCGAAATATGAATGTTGATGCTCAATTAAAAGATTGTAGTGAATTTTATGTTTAAAAAAATTTGTTTTTAACCTTATATAAAGATATGTTTAACAAGGATAAACATGGTAAATTCACAATACCTCATTTTGTTCCAAAATCATGCTCGGTTTCAGAAATATTGTTCCAGAAATGAATCTTAATGAATATCACTAGTGCAGAAAACATTTTTTACGGTGGAAATTTTATATTTTTTACATCAGTTTTTGGCCGAAATTATTTTAGGAGACGTTAAAAACATTGTTTTTTTAGGTCGGTTATTTTCGAACCGACGTAAAAAAACAAAAACCCGGAGTGTTTTTCACGTCGGTTGATAAAAACCCGAAGTGGTGGTTTATTACGTCGGTTATTAAATAACTGATGTTTTATATAATCTTTCATGTTGTTTATTATAAAACCAATGTCATAAATCAATCCTCTGAAATGTTTATCACGTCAGTTATTTTCATAACCAACCTGATAATCATGTCTACCAAGTGGTTTCCAATGTCAGTTAAATAATAACTGACATGAAAACAAATCTACTACATCGGTTATAAAATAACCGACGTAAAAAACATTTCATTTACATTTATTACATCAGCTATGAAAAAATCGACGTAAAAACCATTCCCCAAGCATTTATTATGTCAGTTTCCAAATAACCAACGTTAAAACTAATCCCTTTACATTTTTTAGGTCGGTTATAAAATAACTGACGTTAAAAAATATTTTTTAATAAAACTGATCAACCACAGCAATTCCCTTCCAAAAGACCTGAAACAGACAAAAAAATTACCAAAAAAAAACTCGAACCCCCCCCCTCCACCCCACTGGAGAGCCCCCACCACCGATCAACCACTATTATGCCCTGCCAAAAGACCTAAAACATACCAAAAACATACCAAAACCTGACCAAAACCTGACCAAAAATAGTCTAGACCCCCACCCCCAACCCACTGTATAGGCCCCACCACACACCTAGACACCCCAACCGCACTGGACACTTCCAGACCAAACACAGACCAAAACCCAACCAGAACCCCCCCCCCCAAACTGGATAGCCCCACCACACCGTTCGACACCCCCACACCCCTGGACTAGCCCCACCATCCTGGATACCCCCACCCCACTGGACATCCCCCACCACACCAATGGAACCCCCCCCACACACACACCCCTGGACTGCCCCCACCCCTGAATATCCCCACACACCACTGTAATCCCCCCCCTCCTAGACACCACCACCTCCTTGACAGAACTCCCACGCCCCTAGATATCCCTCCCACAACCCTTGAACCCCCCCCCAACTAGACATCTCCCACCATACCCTAGGACACCCCCACACACTTGGAGTGCCCCCACCCCTAGACATCCCCCCACACCCCTGGGAAACCCCCCACCCTCTTGGACACCCCACCCATGGACAAACTCCCACACCCCTGGAAAACCCTCTCACACCCCTAGAACCCCCCCTACCCCACCCCACTAGACATCACCGACCACACACTTGGACACCCCCACACCCCTGGAATGCCTCCCCCCCCCACCCTTGGATATCCCCCACACCCTTGGACAACCCCCCACCATTATGGAGACCCCCACCCCCTAGACAGCCCACCCACACCCCTGGACAGCCCTCCCACACCCCTATAACCCCACCACTGGACAGCCCCCACCACACCCCTCAACACCCCCACACACTGGACTGCCCCCACCCCCTGGACAACCCCCACACCCCTAGACAACACCCCCCCCCCCATTTGGACACCCCCACCCCTTGGAAAACAGTCCCACACCCCTAGAAACCCACCCACATCCCTAGACTACCACCACCCTTGGACAGCCCCCCACAACCCTGCACAACCCCCCCCCCCCCCCAAAATTCCTGGACACCCCCACCCCTGGACATCACTCCCACGCCCCTGGACAGCCCTCCCACCCCACTCGACCCCCACCCCACTCGATAGCACTTCCCTGGATATCCCTCTTACACCCATAGAACCCCCCCCCCCCAACCCCTTGACACCCCTGAACATCCCCCCACTCACCTGGACATCCCTCCCACCCTCCTAGACACACTCCAACCCTCCCACCCCACTGGACGGCCCCCACCATACCCATGGACACCCACACCTCAGTAGACACCCCCAGACCAAAAACACACCCAAACACAACCAAAACTAGAAAAGAACCCTCCCCCACTAGAAAGCCCCCACCACACCCCTGGACACCCCCCCCCCCCCACACCCCTAGACTGCCCCCACCCCCTGGAAAACCCCCACACCCCTGGAACCCCCCCCCCCACACACACACCCTCGTGGACACCCCCACCCCACTAGAAAACCCTCCCTTGGACACCCCCCCCCCCCGCCACACCCCTTGGACATCCCCCCGCCCGCCTGGACATCCCTCCCACACTCCTAGACACCCTCCCACCAGACTATACATCCCCTACCACACCATAGGACACCCCCACCTCACTAGACACCCCCAGACCTAAAACAGAACAAAACCCCACCAGAACATGACCAGAACCCCCCCCCCCCCACTAGACATCCCCCACCACAACCCTGGACACCCCTACACCCCTGGACTACCCCCACCCCCTGGATATCCCATGGACAACTGGTGTTGGGAGTGGAGGCGCAGCCATCCCTTGGGGGGCTGAACGCCGCTGGAAGGTACTCATCACTCTCACATGCAAAGCTTGAGCTATCAAAATGTTTCACCAATGATTTCTTCCCCTGTAAACATCATTCATTCTATCACTTTAATGTGACTATAACCAGGGGAAACGCCTTCATGTGTGACTAAAATACCTGGATATTGGTGGTGGAAATCTCCAAGATCTTGCGGGACAGAAAATGATGCTCCCAAGGATTCCCATGAGACGCCTGAAATGACATTAATAAAAATCCAAGTTGTGGGAAGAGGTTTCCAGTTCAATTGGTAGAGAGGGTTGCAGATAAGACGACTGTGACGATCTGCAATATACCCAACAAGTACATGTAAGTGACTTTTTAGTTTCACAAATTAGATTAATGATCAAATATAGGGCGGTTTGTGTGTTTTTTTGGGGGACATACATGACATGATGGTAATGTTCCTGGACCAACAGTGCATGGTGGAGACTAGAAAACACACAAATATCCCTATATTTGTGCAATCATCTAATTTGGGAAACTAAATAGTCACTTATGTTTACTTTTTGGGTATATTTCCGCTCCTCTTAGTCGTATTCTCTGCGTCCCTCTCCACCAACTGAACTGGCCCCCTCTTCCTACCGTTGGGATTTTTGTTAATGTCAATTCAGGTGTCTCATGGGCATCCTTGGGAGAATCATTTCCAGTCCTGTAAGATCAGATAGATTGCCACCACCAAGATCCAGGTATTTTCGTCACACATGACGGTGTTTCCCCTGGTTATACTAGAATCAAAGTTATATAATGAATGATGTATATAGGGGAATAAATCATTGGTGAAACATTTTGAGGGCTCAAGCTTCGCATGTGAGAGTGATGAGTACCTTCTAGCAGCGTTCAGCCCCGCGAGGGATAGCAGCTCCTCCCCTACCAACCCCCTGAACTACCCCCCCCCCCCCATCCTCATGGACACACTGGACACCCCCCCCCCCACCTCACTGGACAACCCTCCCACACCCTAGAAACACCCCTCACCCCACAAGACACCCCCACACCCCTGGACACCCCCTAGAAAGCCCTCCCACCCTCCTGGAAACTCTCTTACCCCATAGACTACCCCCTCCCCCATTCTCATGGACACCCATGACACCCCCACCCCACCAGACATCCCTCTCACACCACTGGATACCCCCGACACCACTATACACCTCCCAAACCCATGGACACCCCACTGGATAGCCCTTCCACACCCCTGGAAACCCCCCTCACCCCACATGACAACCCCACACTCCAAGACACCCGTGAATAGCCCCCACTCCCCTAGACAACCCTCCCACCCTCCTAGAAATACTCCCACCCCTGGAATGCCCCCCCCACTTTCATGGACACCCAGGACACCCCCACCCTACCTGACAGCCCTCCCACACCCCTAGATACTCCCACCCCACTGGACACCCCCCACAACCTTGGAAGCCCTCCCCACCCAGACCGGAATCCATACTAGAAAAATCATCATAATCAGACCAAATCATGAAGTATATCAAAATTAAAAATTAAAATATATAACATTATAAACATACAATGTCAATTTAAAAAACTAAATCCACCCTTAATGACTACCAAATAAACAATTACAATGGAAATATTCAAAATTACACTTTACACTACAAACAACTAAAATTCAATCAAACCTGTAAAATAATTTTACCATTCCACTTGTATGTTCTTGAAGTCTTGAGAACTATAGGATTGAGGGTCATAAAATAGGTACAAATTAAAATTGATAGTAGTTATCAGGTATAATGAATAAATAAAATAAAAAATAATGGAAAAACTTAAAAGGAAATCTTACCAGGTCAAAGTTTACAACTGTTCATGTTATTATTATTTCATACATAACTCTTTACATATAATATTAGCATTTGATGACGCCTTATTGTTCCGGAAAATTCTGTTTGAATGGGTGTAAATTCAATATATTATTTTTTGTTATAAATCAAAATGTATCAATTATAAATTGATATTTACCTTTACATTTACCTATTTGACCTTCGCACTCCTTTTTTTTTGTGTTTTTTTCAAAAGTAGACCCATCCCCTATTAATAAATAATAAGAATGGTATAAATTTAAAATTTTTTATAATATATAAATCTATTGTGAAATTAAAACTTATTTGTCCAAAATTTTCTAAATATTATCCTGCACATCGCCATAGACAGAGCATATCCAATAAATTGTTTTCTCCCTTGGGAAAATAACACCTAACATCCAATGATCACTGATAAAAGAAAATTTAAGGTTATTAGTTCTTTATCATAAAATATAATGAACTCTTTGAGAGAGATGTGTTTCATACCTCTAAAAAAAAGGCATCATCAAATATTTGTGACTATATTCTGTTCAAATCTTTCAGCAATATACAGCATTCTTTATTCCTCATCCAATGCACGTGCTTTAGGGGAAATCAAATGTGGGTCCATGAATACATATAGATATGTCTGTCATTTGTCTCACAAATTTTATAAAGATACCTAATACAATAAAGACATAAGTATACATTGTTAATAAATCTAATGTATGGAAAATGTGTTAAGACTTACATTGAAAAAATTTGCACCACATTGATGCCCAACATATCTCCAGTAACAAGATCCTAGATATCAGTTTTCAAAATCCCCACAATTTTTTCACATCCACAAACATGAGATTCCTATGGAAACTCATAATTATCCACCAACAAATTTGAATATCTTGACATTCTTTCAAAACAACTAGAATCTGTATCTGATGTCATAGCCATTTGTCTTAATTGTTGTCTATACAATATTTATTTACCTTGGAAGTATTCCTATAAAAATAAATATAAAAATATATTAGTTTTAAAGTGATGAAAAAAATTTAATAAAAAAAGAAAATGAAAGATATAGCATATATACCTCTATGGAATGAGTCGCAGAAGTCTGTATGGCCAAATTAAAAAATGGTTGATACTAAGTCCAACTGTTGTCACCTCATCTGTAGGTAATTGTACTTGAGCTACTCTATCTATAATATCCTGTACAATGACCCTATGATTTTATACCTCTAATTTTTTATGATGAACTGTATCTCATATACAATATACCAGCCCATATGTAACTATATGATGATGAGGATCATCAACAAACAAATCACAATAAGTAGAAAGCTGCAGCAGAGGAGAATGATAAAAACTGGGGTCTGCAGGATAAGGTAGGAGAGTGGGAGCTATTGGCGGAGGTGGAGGATAAATAATTGGGTCTGGAGGGGGAGGTTTGGGAGTGGGATCTGCAGTCTAAAATTGTCTTTGCATGTCTGTAAACAAAGACCGTACTGATGCTCTAATAATTTCCTCCATCGTCGCATTAATAGTATGAACTTCAGTCTCCATGGATTCTATTTTTTCTATAAACACCCTTAATGTATGAAGTTGATGAATCTGGAAACACATTTCTTACTAATACAGCTATCAGATATCCTCATACATGACCAGGATGTTTGGGATTTCCCGATGCTACAGAGAAAATATCTTGCCTCCCAACAGCTGTGAATACCCCCTGTGAGCTCTTCTCCCCAAGATAATCATGTATTAATTAATTGAACATTTATTTAATGATTGAAATTTTATGAATAATATAGTTAAATTAAATAAATAAAATAGATATCTTATAATCCCCTCGGCTACGATTCTTAAATATTTTAAAAGATATTTCCCTTTTTTGTCCATTCGAGCTCTCTTCCATTTTTCATGTCTAGATTGAGGGGATGGAGGGACCATCTTTCCAGATATTGAAGACTCAGCTCTTAGTTTTTTTAATTTTTCCACCATCATTTTTTCTTCCAATAATGTATACTATCTCCAAGATAAACTATTAGGGTATACATTTTTAGATTAGATCTCCTAATGAAGTTTCCTTGTTTTATGTAAATTATGAATAATAAATCATTAAAAAAACAACAATAATATCATTTATATAATAAATCTTATAAAAGATTACATTTATTATAATAAAAATTAATCTTTTCTTTTAATTTCAACAAACTGTCTCTATGTGTCTTCATCTATGAAAGGATATATATTACATGGATTGGCATGACTCTTATGACCAAAAATAAAATCAGATGAGAGGGTTGATTTAAAATCCCTCAATCTCTAGGCATCCATCGATAAGCATTTCTTCCTGAATCCTCCAGTGTCAGGAATATCCAATGTCATCTGATAAGGAAGAGGTGAAACATATTGTATATACTAGAAACATTTAAATAATAGGACAAAAATAACAAAAGATCTTACCAAAATCATCTACCATAACTAAGAAGTTATCGATTTGTCCACACTTCTCCAGTCATCATACAAAATTCTTACTTTGCTCTTACCCTGAGTTGATATAAAACTATTAAAATCATTTGTAATTGGACCTCTAGTAATATCATTGTAAAAACACGGATCTCTTTTCAGGTACGTTTTCCCTTTTTCTGGAATTTTTTGGCGAAAAATGAATTTTCTGGAAATTTCATAAGTACACGCCGTGTAATTTTTGAGTACACACCATGTACTCTGTTCCGGCTTGAGTCCATGTGTTGACCGTGTCCGGCCCACACACACGTTGTGTAAGGCTGAGGTGGAGGCCGGTTATTTCGGAGTATGGAAAATTTGAAGTACAGGCCGTGTACTCTAAAAGTACACGCCATGTACTTTCTTTTTTTTCATGAAACGGACCGGGGTCACGTCAAACCCCCAAATTCACCTTCTTCTCCAGTTTTCGGCCATCCAAAGCAACCCGTACAGCCAGATATTCGACGGACAACCGCCTCGCCGTCCGTTCTCCGATTCGAGCATGGTCAGTTGCGTTGGAAGCGCAACGATGAGTTATTCCTTCTGCTTTAGACTTGTTTCTTGTTTCCACCTGGTTTCCAAGTTATCATTGGATGAATGTTTTGTGCATTTTATTAGATCTACGTTGTTCTAAGGGGAATCTGTCATCGATATTCACGTATATCGATCTCTTAGGATCGAGGTAGGTGGTTTGTGCCTTTCCGTTGAAAGTTAATGAATATTATGTGAAAATTCCACCAATACCCATGAACGTGGTATTGAGGGTTGTCTGTTTTTTCCTTATTGCTTGCCTGATTTCCTTGATTACTTTAGTAGATGTTATTGCTTGTGATTATAGTATTTTGTTGATGCTCAGATTGCTTTTCCATTCTTATTCTGCTTGTTTGGCATTTTTCCAGTTGTCATGCCTAGTCGTAGGATAGTGGAACTGTTGTTTTATTATTTCTATTGTGGCTTAGTTGATAGCCAAGTAGTTCATGAGGTTTACTTGGACGTTATACACGCGCTGAGCATGTTTAGTTATACTCAGGACTGTGAGAACCTAGAGTAGTAGAACAAAGGGAGAAATGACGGAAGGGCTTCTCCAGAGTGTCCTTTAATTACGATTCACGGGCTATAGGAAAAATTGACGTTGAGTGCTTTCCCAGAGATCCATTAGCATGACGCGAGCCATAGGGGGAATTGACGTTGAGTGCTTCCCCAGAGAGCCTTTAGCATGATACGAGACTAGATGGGGAATTGACGGTGAGTGCTTCCCCAAAGAGTCTTCTTATTTACATAACTGAACCAGAGGGGTGAGACTGTTTGTTCCACCTAGAGGGTTTCTAGTATTTATAGGTTTAACCATAGGGGTTAGTCTGTGAGAGCTACCCAGAGGGTTACCTTTTTCCTTTTTTACTGGTTGTTTACTTGTGCACTTGTTTAGTTAGAACTGTGGATTGTAGCTACTTGTGCTTTTCCGTTTAATACTTCTTGTTTTATTACTGTCATGTATTCATTGAATGTTAAGCATAGATCTTTGGGTGATTGCCTACTGGGATTGTATCTCACACCATGTTTGGGCCATGCTTTTGGTCCCAAGCAGACTATGTTGTTGCAGGTATAGATAAGGGCAAGAATCCTTCCACTTCAGGAACTTGATTGCACCAGGAGCTGGGGAGCATGGGATCGAGCCGTGGCTCACGATGCTGAGGAGCTTGCTTTGTTTTCTTTTGCACTTGGTTTCAGTTGTATTTCATCACGTTGTTGTGTTTGTTGTTTTCCTTATATTCTTGTACCTGCTGCATCATTTTCATCATAGTTATATATTTTTTTCACTACTTCTGTTGTTGGTTTCTGATGGTATGCATGTTGTTTACTGCTTCTGCTGTTTGTTGTTGTTTTCTTACCTTGTATACCTTACCGAATGAGGGTATAGTTTCCCCACCGACTCACCAAGGCCCTCGCTGCTGGTCGACAGCCTCTGGAATTCGGGGAAACGCGCTTGAGGTCATGTGGAGAACCGGGAACGGGGCACCAGTGGAGGGGATCCAGACTCGGGACGTTACAAAGTGGTATCGGAGGAGTTATTTTCTCTTGGTTTATAGTTTGGAGACTTTATCCAGGGATAGGACAGATTTGGTACTTGGTATTAAGCTGTGCTCGGGAGTAGCTAACCCGTGTACAGGGAAAGGCCACACTACCTCATTAAATTGCAGTTTGTTGGTTTTGAGTTATATGGTTGATATGTTTTCACCTAGTGTGATTCACATGACTTGTGTGGTTATTGTTTTGATATTTCAGTTCTATTTCTATTGCAACCCGATGAGATGAGGGTATTCCATCTCACGCATCATATAGGAACTTGTAGAAATCACATGTCATGCATTCTTTCCATGCCATATAGGGTGAATTAGCGATTGCATGCTGTTGTGATAGACTTGTGTAGATTATGCATACTGTGGTGATAGTTGCTTGATAGATTCTATGCGGCTATGTTAGAAAACTGTTGTTCTATTCTTTCTTAACATGAACTCCAAATATTGGTTCTTAAGGTGTTATGGGCCCTCACGGATCGAAATTTGGCATCTTTTCCCTCATTTTTAGTGGTTCTGGAATTCTGCGCAGTTTCCGAGATGCTGCCCAGAAAAACCCAGAATACACGGTGTGTACTCTTTGGATACACGCCGTGTAGTTTTCAGGCCGTGTCACTGACTGTGTGAGCAGAACACGGTGTCGTGAGAGTAACTACGGGAACACGCCGTGTACAATTGGTACACGCCGTGTGAGTTTGGAGTCGTGTACCTGGTCATGTCACTAACAACATGGGTTAGGGAAGCTCTGGTAGAACACGTCGTGTCCATAAGGAACACACCGTGTAGCCCTATCCAGGTACCTGGCCGTGTCATGAAGAACACGGGTCGGCGTGACCTTCTTTTCCACACACTGTGTTTGTTCGGCACACACCGTGTAGTCTTGCCCAGGTACCCGGCCATGTCACAAACAACATGGGACGGTGTCACCTTCACCTATGCACGTAGTGCTTGTTCAGAGCACGCCGTGTATGGTCTAGCCATGTATATGTCCGTGTACTAAACAAAACAGACTGCCGGAGCCTTGTCTAGTGCACAACGTGTTTGTTTCGAACACGCCGTGCAGTCTCGGGTCGAGTCGGATTGTGTGGGTTTGTCGTGTAAGGATACTCGGGTAGGGGAGTTGTTTTCAAGTACACACTATGTGTGGGGGACAACATGTCGTGTAGTTTGTAGTGTACATGACCTGTGGGGCAGGAGTACACGCCCATGTCAGTAGCTTAGTAAGACATGTCTTGTAGTTTTATACACGCCGTGTAGTCATGTTTTGCAATCTTGTGTGTTTTTATTCCCCTGTTCCTGTTTGTGCTCTTGTTTTCTTTGTCCTTGTTTTCCTGATCTAAGTATTGATTTTGATCTTTCAGAGCTATGCCTCCGAGACGCCCTCTGGTCCTACATATGTCGTTGGGTAGTGATCAGACGCTGGATATGGCTGATTAAAGGCTTCATGTCGATCCCCCAGCCGAGCCAGCTTTGGCACCGGTTTTCATACCAGTTGCAAGCACTGATGCGCAGTTCAGGGAAGTTTTCATGAGGATGATGCAGGCCTTTCAGGGAGTACCACCTCCTGCCTCGTCTATGGCAGACTTGACGCGGGTTTTCCAGCAGCAACATCCTCCCACATTCTCAGGGGAGGGAGGACCTCAGGCTACAGAGTAATGGCTGGAAGCCATGGTAACTATATTTGAGCATCTGGAGACACCTCCAGAGAGGCAAGTCAATCTCGCCACCTACATACTCCGAGACTCTGCCAAGAGGTGGTGGGACGTGATCTCACAGGCTGTTCAGTAGCAGGCTATGAATTGGGAGGAGTTACAGCGCATGTTCTATGACTACTTCTACCCGAAGACCCTGAGGGCCGATTGAGCCAGGGAGTTCATGAGCTTAAAGCAGGGTACTTTATATGTCATGGAGTATTCCTCTCGTTTCACTGAGCTGTATCATTTTACACTCCTTTGAGAGGGGAGTGGGGTGTTCTTGGCAAGGAAGTTTGAGGATGGAGTCAGGTGGGAGATCCGCTCGAAGGTGAACATCTTCCAACTGACTTCCATTACTTTCATCATCAACCAGGCACTGATTGCGGAATGCAATCTGAGAGTCTCTGGAGCTGCGAGCCAGGGCGGTTCTGCTTTTAGAGCTAGCTTTCCTTCAGATGATAGCACGAAGCATCATAGGGAGCCTACGTGCGGTGATTCAAGGAAGCGGGATGCATCATCAGGCAGTTAGGTGACATTATACCAGTGTGGCCGGGCAGGGCACCCGAGGCTATAGTGCCAGAGAGACCCCATGGAGTGCCGATCTTGCGGAAAGTTGGGTCACCTTCAGCGTTTCTGCCAGGTTTTCCCACAAGCAGCAGGTGACTGGTGTTCCTCCATGACTCCTCGTTCAGAATCATCCCCACCAGTCTCTCACCAGTCAGGGAACTGGAGTTCTTCCGGCCGTTCAGGCAGAGGTGGAGGTCGAGGTTGTGGCGGTCAGCCACTAGCCCTCAGCACCAGCAGGGAGGTTCAGCTCAGAGTGGTCAGTCAGGGGCGCAGGGCCACAGTGGAGGCCAGTCTTTCGCTGTGGAGCAGACTTATCATGAGCAAGATCCCGACCCTTATAATGTTCGAGGTACTATTTTAGTAGCCTCAGTTTTATCTTCAGTCCTTTTCGATACTGGTGTTACGCATAACTTTATCTCTGTTGCTGTTGTGGAGAGCCTTAGACTCTGCATCTTTTCTTCTGTTGACTTGTTGACACTAGACACACCGTTGGGGGCGAGGACATCTAGTGTACGCCAGTGTAGAGAGTGCCCTCTCGAGGTTGCAGGGTATCGCTTCTCATGGGATCTCTATGTCCTGGAGATGACAGGCTATGATGTCATCATCAGCATGGATTGGTTGATTCCCTTTCAAGTAGTCATCGACTGTTATCTCCGCAGAGTGAGTTTCGTTTCACCAGAGGGTGAATATTTTCTTCATAGAGGCGAATGGGACGTTCGGGCAAGTCGGGTGGGACTCCAGCATCTTGGGCTAGGAGGGGTAACAGCCCATATTGCTAGTCTTTATCTGGATGATGAGGGGACTCCAAAGTTGGACTTTCCTCCAGTGGTGGATCGGTTCAAGGATGTCTTTCCAGAGGACTTTTTGGGTTTTCCTCCAGAGCGTGAGGTAGACTTCTCTGTTGAGATCGTGCTAGGTGTGGCACTGGTGTCCATTCCTCCCCATAGGATGGCCACACCTAAGTTGCAGGAGCTCAAGAAGCATTTTGGGGAGTTACATGCTAAGGGTTTCATTCAACACAGTACATCTCCTTGGGGATCGCCTGTTCTGTTTGCAAAGAAGGCAGACGGTACCCTTCGACTTTGTGTGGATTATCGAATGCTGAACTAGTTGACGGCCAAGAACCGATATCCCTTGTTGTGGATCGATGACCTTTTTGATCAGCTTTGAGGAGCCCGGGTGTTCTCGAAGATTGACTTGAGGTCCGGTTATCATCAGTTGCGCGTTAGACCATTAGATATACCTCTGACAGCCTTTAAGAGCAGGTATGGTCTATACGAGTATACAGTCATGCTGTTCGGTCTCACGAACGCACCTGCATTTTTCATGGCACTGATGAACCGAGTGTTCCATCCTTACTTGGATTCCTTCATTGTGGTCTTCGTGGATGATATCTTGGTGTACTCTCACACTCGACACGACCATGCCACACATCATTAGATCGTTCTGAGTACGCTGAGAGAGCATCGGCTTTATGCTAAACTCTCGAAGTGCCACTTCGGGATGGATCAGATTCACTTCTTGGGTCACGTCATCTCAGAGGCAGGAGTATCAGTGGACCCAGAGAAAGTGAGAGCCGTAGTTTCCTGGGAGTAGCCAAAAAATGATTTTGAGGTACGGAGCTTCATAGGGCTGGCTGGATACTACAGACACTTCATTCAGGAGTTTTCCCGTCTAGTAGCACCTTTGACAGGTCTGACCAAGAAGGGAGTGAAGTTCTTATGGTCTGATTCTTGTGAGTCAGCCTTTCAGGAGCTGAAAGGGAGGTTGACGTCAGCACCGATACTAGTCTTTCCAGTTCCAGGAAAGAGCTAAACTATTTACTGTGATGCATCGGGTATCGTGCTGGGAGATGTGCTTATGCAGGGAGATGGAGTCGTTGCGTACGGGTCTCGGAAGTTGAGGCCACATGAGAGGAACTACCCTACGCACGATCTGGAGTTGGAAGCTGTTATTCATGCCTCGCGCTATTGGAGACACTATCTTCTGGGAGAGCACTTTTTGGTTTTCACTGACCACAAGAGTCTCAGGTACATCTTCACTCAGCGTGATCTAAATCTAAGGCAGCGCAGGTGGGTCGAGTACCTTTAGTCTTATGACTTCAAGCTCGCCTATATGCCAAGAAAGGGCAACGCCGTGGCTGATGCGTTGAGTAGGAGAACTCAAATTCAGGAAGTTCATGAGGCCAGTAGTGAGTGGCAGCTGATGGCTCTATTCTCTAAGATGCATCTGGAGGTGCACAACAAACAGGGACAAACTTTTCTATCCTCTATAGCTGTTACCTCCACGCTACTTGATCGAGTACGGATGAGGCAGCTATCAGACTCAGAAGGCTTAGTTATGTGGGAGAGTGTGTCAGGAGGGAACCCACTTACTAGATGGATAGTGGGTGAGGATGAGATCTTGCGCTTCCAGGGACGCGTATTGGTGCCAGAAAACATATGCGAGGAGCTGATACGGGATTTCCATTCCTATGTTTGGGAAGTTCATCCTAGCGTCACCAAGATGTATCGGGACCATCATCGCCAATACTGGTTTCCATTTATGAAGAAGGATGTTGCTGGTTTTTCATTGAGATGTTCTACTTGTCAGTAGGTGAAAGCAGAGCATTAGCGACCAGCAGGCCTTTTACAGCAGTTACCCATTCCGGAGTGGAAGTGGAACGATGTTGCGAGGGACTTCGTGACCAGGTTTCCAAGATCACCCTGAGGGAATGATGTTGTTTGGTTTGATGTCGACAGACTTATGAGGGTTTCTCACTTCTTGCCGATCATGGAGACCTTCAATGTCGATGATCTGAGATGACTTTACATCAGAGAGATTGCTCATCTGCATGGAGTTCCGCGCTCTATTGTTTTTGACAGAGATGAATGCTTTACCTATCGGTTCTGGCAGGGATTCCAGAAGGCCTTGGGTACACAGGTACATTTCAGTATAGCAATCCATCCCTAGACTAATGGCCAGTCCGAGTGCACGATCCAAGTGCTTGAGGATATGCTTCGAGCTTGCATCCTTGATTTTGGTAGTTCTTGGGAGAAGAATATTCCTCTGGTGGAGTTCTCCTACTACAATAGTTTCCAGGCGTCCATTCAGATGGAGCCATATGAGGCGTTGTACGATAGTCCATGCCGATCACCCTTATGCTGGCTGGAGGCAGGAGAGGCAGCTTTGCTGGGACCTCGTCTTGTTCAGGAGACTTCAGAGCAGATAGAGCTGATAGAGCTGATTCAGAAGAGGATGGCTACTGCGCAGTCTCGGAAGAAGTCTTATGCTGATCAGCAGAGACGACCTCTGGAGTTCGAGGTCAGTGATCAGGTCTTCCTACGTGTCGCACCGAGGTTGGGACACAAAAGCATTCGAAGACAGGGTAAACTCTCACTGTGGTACGTCAGACCGTTTGAGGTCTTGAAGAGAGTGGGACTGGTTGCCTATCGATTGCAGCTACCTCAGAGATATCGGGCCATGCACGACGTCTTCCATGTCTCTCAGCTCCGATGCTACTTTTCAGACCCATCTCACATCTTTCAGCCCGAGGAAGTCGAGCTCTAAGAGGATGTGTTGTTCGAGGAGCATCCTATCTGAATTGTCGATCGTAGTACGAAGGTTCTCCGCGGGTGGTCTGTTCCGCTGGTACGAGTGCTATGGCACCATGGATGACTACAAGACCAGACCTAGGAGAGGGAGACCAATGTACGATCACCGTGGCCAGAGCTATTCGGGGTTTCCCTTCTCCACCTCATTAGGGAAATTCGGGGACGAATTTCGTTAAGGGGGGAAGTTTATAAGAACCTGGATCTCTTTTCAGGTACATTTTTCCTTTTTCTAGAATTGTTTTGAGAAAAATGAATTTTCTGGAAATTTCAGAAGTACACGCCTTGTACTTTCTGAGTACACGCCGTGTACTCTGTTCTGGCTTGAGGCTGTGTGCTATCCGTGTCCGGTCCACACACATGATGTGTAAGGCTGAGGTGGAGGCCGGTTATTTTGGAGTACGGAAAATTTGAAGTACATGCCGTGTACTCCAAAAGTACATGATGTGTACTTTTTTTCATGAAATGGACCGGGGTCACATCTAACCCGCAAATTCACCTTCTTCTCCAGTTTTCGGCCATCCGAAGCGACCCGTATGGCCGGATCTTCGACGGACAACCGCCGCGCCGTCCATTCTCCGATTCAAGCACGGTCAGTTGTGTTGGAAGCACAGCGGTGAGTTCTTCCTTATAATTTAGCCTTGTTTCTTGATTCCTACCAGTTTCCAAGTTATCATGGAATGAGAGTTTTGTACGTTTTCCCAGATCTACGTTGTTCTACGGGGAATCTGTCGTCGAGATTCATGTATAACAATCTCCTAGGATCGAGGTAGGTGGTTTGTGCCTTTCCGATGAATGTTAATGAATATTATATGAAACTTCCACCAATACACATGAACGGGGTATTCGGTGATGTCTGTTTTGCCCTTGTTTCTTTCCTGTATTGCTTGATAGCTTTAGTAGAGGTTATTGCTTATGATTAGAGTATTTTGTTGTTGCTCAGATTGCTTTTCCATGCTTATTTTTCTTGTTTGGCATTTTTCCAGTTGTCATGCCTAGTGGTAGGATAGTGGAACTGTTGTTTTATTATTGCTATTGAGGATTAGTTGATAGCCATGTAGTTCTTGAGGTTTACTTGGACGTTATACAGGCGCTGAACATGTTTAGTTATACTCAAGACTGTGAGAACCTAGAGTAGTAGACCAAAGGGAGAATTGACGGAAGGGCTTCTCCAGAGTGTCTTTTAATTACGATACGCGGGATATAGGGGAAATTGACGTTGAGTGATTTCCCAGAGATCCATTAGAACGACACGGGCCATAGGGGGAATTGACGTTTAGTGCTTCTCCAGAGAGCCTTTAGCACGATATGAGACTACAGGGGGAATTGACGGTGAGTGCTTCCCCGGAGAGTCTGCCTATTTACGTAACTGAACCAGAGGGGTGAGACTGTGTGTGCCACCTAGAGGGTTGCTAGTACTTATAGGTTGAACAATAAAGGTTAGTCTGTGAGAGCTACCCAGAGGGTTACCTTTTTTCCTTTGTTACTGGTTGTTTACTTGTGCACTTCTTTAGTTAGAACTGTTGATTGTAGCTGCTTGTGCTTTTCTGTTTACTGCTTCTTGTTTTTTTACTGCCATGTATTCATTGACTGTTAGGCGTAGATCTTTGGTTGATTACCTACTGGGATTGTATCTCACACCATGTTTAGGCTATGCTTTTGGTCCCAAGCAGACTATGTTGCTATAGTTATAGATAAGGGTAAGCGTCCTTCTAATTCAGGATCTTGATTGCACCAGGAGATGGGGAGCATGGGACCAAGCTGTGGCTCATGATGCTGAAGAGCTTTCTTTGTTTTCTTTTGCACTTGGTTTCAGTTGTATTTCAGCACGTTGTTTTGTTTTCTGTTTTCCTTATATACTTGTACCTTCTGCATCATTGTCATCATAGTTATATTTTTTTTTTCACTGCTTCTGCTGTTGGTTTCTGATGGTATGCATGTCATTTACTGCTTCCGCTGTTTTTTGTTGTTTTATTACCTTGAATACCTTACCGAATGAGGGAATAGTTTTCCCAATGACTCACCAAGGCACTCGTTGCTGGTCGGAAGCCTATGGCTTTCGGGAAAACGCGCTTGAGGTCATTTGGAGAACCGGGTACGGGGCACCAGTGAAGGGGCTCCGGACTCGGGACGTTACAATCATCCTCATCAAACTCAATGAGTATCCTCTGATCCTATGTATGATCAAGTGATAATTTTGGTAAATATGTGCACCCATGTTTACAAACTCTTGAACTCTTTGTTGAAATGGGAGCACATTAGGAAGATTGGGGATCATCAAGAGGAGCATGTGAATGTTCCTCCCCAAAGGTATGACCAGTATGCTTGTCTCCAGAATCATATGGTTAATCAACTGATTGATCTATCATTATCCTTCAAATAAAAAAAACATTAGTTCAAAAATATAAAAATTCAAATATTACAATACTAATGTAAACAAAAGATAGAAAACTGTATTAAGTTAGGTAATAGTAAACATGGTTAATATGTTAAGCATGTTAAAAATTATCAAGGATATTAAAGTTGGTAAAGATGGTAAAGATGGAAAACATGGAAAATTAATTTTCATTGAACAAAAATAATATATATATAATTTATGTAATGGTAAACATGATAAAGTAAACAAAACAATATTAAAACAAACAAAAACTTATACTTATTTTTTTTATACATGTTTTAATAAAGAAAAAACATAAAATATCTAACATTTTATGAAAATAATAAATGTAAACAATAAATAATCAAATGTTACTTGTAATTCTAGGAATGTACAAATGGATAATTCTCCCAAATTCATTCGTCGTGATCATTCCTTATGGAACAAACCATGTCTTAAACATGATCATCATTATGTTCTGTTAATCTTTCCATGGATGAAGGGATATCACATAAATCAGCATCTTCATCATGTTCATCCTCACGAATATGTTGTTTTTTCCCTAGTAAAACAACAACCCACTGCATATCTAATTGATCTAATATATAGAAAAAAATATCATGTGTTTCCATTATGAAAGAATCGGTTGTGTCTTCCAATCTATTCAGATTAATAAATTTCATTCCTAATTGATCATGTATGACACTGTTGTAACCGATAAACCATTTACAGGTAAAAATATGAACTTTAATTTTAATGTAATCAACCTCCCATATTTATTCAATCACTCGATAATATGCACTTGATTCCAAAATTGGGTTTTTTTCTTTAGCACTCGAAAAATGCATTGCTTTTATAAACACCAATACACCACTATTCTGAACTGCACTTCTGTTGTCCCAAGATTTTTTATCAAATGTATAGCCATTAATGTCATAACCGGACCATGATATCACATTTAAACATGGACCAACCACTACCCATTTTAATGTCTTTGATACATCTGATCTACCAAGAAAGGTCTTTTTAATCCATGACAAAAATATTTTGTTGTGCTCATTCAAAATCAACATTTATTTCTTCTTTGGATGACATTGTTTCAACTCATTAATATAAATTGTGATATATGGTTAAGCATCAGCTATGTTATTAAATATGTATAATTCTAACTTCTTCATATGTTCAGCTAACAACAATTTGACTTTCAAGCCATGAATCCACTTTCCCTCGTTATTTATTAGTTCATGGTGAGATGGAGGAAAACCTATGTGTTGCACCACAGCCACGTTTCTCATACAAAACTCTACAACCTCCTCAGGAATATACTTTTCAATAATGGAGGCTTCAGGTCGATATGAATTCTTAACATAAGCCATCCATATTTTTATTTAACATTCAAAATGATACATTCAATGAAGATATACAGGTCCACAAAGCTTTATTTCTTGAACCAGATGAATCATTAAATGCACCATTGTATCAAAAAATATTGGAGTAAAATACATTTCTAATAGAAAAAGTATACAAATTGCATCCTTTTTGAAAATCTTCAAAGAATTCCCATCAGTCACCTTAATACAAATTGAATTGACAAAATAACACAACTTCACTATAGCCTTTCTGACATGGATGTGAAATATTCCATGCAATGAAACTGGTAGATGTTGTTGCATCATGATGTGACAATAATGAGATTTCATACCTATCAACTTCAAGTCCTTCAATAAGACAAAATTTTACATTTTAAGAATAATCTTGAGGCACATTGATGTCATAAAGACACTGAGAAAAGATAATTTTCTTTCTCTTCGATAATGTATGAATAGATAGTGGAAGAAATGTTTTTCTTCCATTAGGAGTGGGAACTAACTTCAAACTTATTCCCATTGATAGTAAGTCTAATATTTCTTTCAACCAATATTTTTTCTTTCCATTAATATATAACAATGTTACAATCAAACTATCACATATATTCTTCTCCATGTGCATGACATAAATATTATGTTTATCTTCATGATATCTCCAATATAGTAGCTCAGAAAATATTTACCTTTTCTTCCAAATATGTCTATTATTATCAAATTTTTGTGTCTTTCCCAATTTCACATCACGGTTTTCCATCCTCTCAAAACATAGATCTGGGGATAAAGGTTTCGGAGCAATATCAAATTATTATGAGCCATTTAATGCTTTTTTGAGTCTTCTATAAGATTGATCCATAAGTAAAAACATTCTATGACCCATGTACACTATTTTCCTCCCATGATGCAATTGACAATATGATGTCTGTTGTTCGTAAATTGGACATGAATTTTGACCTTTAACACTATATCCAGAAAATTTTTCATAAGCTATGAAGTCATTTATAGTGAACATAATCATTTCATATAGTTGAAAATATTCCATTTTATAAGAATCATACACCCTAATACCATCCTCTTATAAAGTTTTCAAATCATCAATCAATGGTGACAAGAAAATATCAATATCATTGCCGAGTCGCTTCAGAACAGAGATCATTATACTCAACATGACATATTTGTGCTTCATACACACTTTAGGGAAGAGGTTGTAAATTACCAATAAAACAAACCCTGAAGTATGTGTGCCACTAAGGGTTTGGTATGGATTCATTCCATCTGTGCACTACCATATTCAGATATTTCTAATATCATTTTCAAATATAGGATATTTATCATCTATTTTCTTCCACTGTGTATAATCACATGGATGATGTATTTTTCCATCACATATCCTATCATAAGAATTCCATATTAAACTTTTTGCATCATGTGAATTAGAAAATAGACATTTGAAACGATGAATTATATGAAGATACCAAAATACCATAGAATGGATCTTTGTAATCTCTACATCATCCTGTGATTTTTCTTTCACCATATATCGTGATGTCCCAAATTTAGGACACACTGACTAAAATTCAAATTTTTTCTAATATATCATACAGTCATTTGGATAGGCATGTATTTTCTTGTATCTCAATCCCATCGAGCATAATATTTTCATGGCCTTATAATGTGATTTTGGAAGATCGTTATCTTTTGGAAGAATGTATTTCATCAGTTATAGCAGCTCTGTAAAACTACCATCCCTCTATCCATGTTTCTCCTTCTGGATAATCAATCTTAACACCACTGAGAAAACCATAAAATCTGTACAACCAAGATACAATGGTTTTTCAGCATCACCATATAAATGCTCAATTTTCAGTTCTATCTCAAATTGTTCTGCTGTAATATCGCGAATCATTTCTTCAATTTAATTAGAGTTACCATCTTGAAAATCATCATCATTAGTAGATTTGACATTTCGTCCAGTTTCACCATGCCAAATCCATGGTCTGTAACTCAGATTAAAACCATGACAAATCAAATGATCTTTTCTCTCTATACTTTTCACCTTCTTCGTATTCAAACATTTGAGGCATGGACATAAAAAAATGTCAATGCTTGGAAAATTTCACTTAGAAAATTCCAAAAAAGTAGCAACACCTTCCACATATTCATTACTAATTAGATGTGCCATAATCCAACTTTGACTCATTTTTACCTAGAACAAATATCAAAATTATACATCTTTTTATGATAAGACAAATATATATTTATATGAAAATATCATAATTTTAATGTAAAACAATTTTGAAATATAAAAAAATTCTATGCGTATTTAAAAAAATAGCTTGAATATTATTTTAAAAAGAAAATATAGTTAGATATAATAGTTTTAAATTCATCTTGGATCTGTTCTTCTTAAGTTTCACAAAGAATAAATCATGGTGCAACTGGACAACCCCCCCCCCCCCTAGACACCACCCCACCCCCTTGGACACCACCCCCACCCCTGGACACCCCTACCCACTTCGACAACACTCCCACCCCCTTGGACACCACTCCCACCCCCTTCGACACCACCGCCACCCACTAGATACCACCCCACCCCCTGGACAGCCCACAACCCTCTAAATATCCCCCACCCCCTGGACACCCCCACTCCCTTGGAAAACCCACTAACCTCCCTGGACACCCCCACCCCCCTAGACACCCCTATCTACATGGACAACCCCCTCAGCCCTAGACACCCCACCCCCTTGGACACCCCCAACCCCCTTGGACAGCCCCCACACCCCCTTGAACACCACCCCCACCCCCTTTGACAAACCCCGCACCCCCTTGGACACCCCCAACTACCTTAGACATCCCCTGCACCCCCCCCCCCCTCCCCCCCTCCCCCCCCCCCCCCCGGACCCCACCCTGACCCCCTTTGAAACCCCCTGGATACCCCACCCTACTGAATAGCCCACCCAATCTGCCTGGACACCCCCACTGACTTGCACATCCCCACACCCCCTTGGAAACCCCCTGTGAGCACACAGACACATGATAGAACACACAAAAACCATAAAACTGCATGATATCATTTTTATAGGTTTATATTACAAGAAAATAATTTAGCATGGTATAAATGAATACTATGAAACTTACCATGATTGAAATAAAAAATAAAAATAACATCTAAAAAAATTAGTTTAGGGCATCGTGGAAAATAAAAACTGAAAACAAGTCGTGTGAGGCTTACTTGAGTGTTGTGAGTTGACCAGATAGATCTGATGATAATAAATATGAGGAATGATGTTGAAAAAATGAGTATGGAGGGAACGAAATCAAATAATCGTTTCTAGGTCTTTTGTGTGAGAGAGACAAGTCGCTGGTCACCCGATCGAAGAAAACAGAATGACTGATTAAGGGGTGAGATAAATCATTTAAAAGATTTATCATGTTGGTTATTTAATAACTGGCATGGTAAAATATTTTTTAAAATGTTAATAATGTTGGTTATTTAATAAGAGACATAGATATCAATTTATCACGTCGTTTATAAAATAACCGACATAATAAATGTCACTTTATCACATCGGTTCTTTTGATAACCGATGTGATAAATTGATGATTTTAGCTTTATCAGGTCAGTTTTTTTATGGCTGACTTGATAAAGCACCGAGCATTCCTTTATCACATCGGTTATTTTATAATTGACATGATAATGCTTTCCAGATTCTATTTTCACATCGGTTATACAATAACCGACATAAAAAATCTAATCCCCATATATTTTACACCAGTTATAAAATAACCAATGTAAAAAATGGATCCTGATCAATATATTAGGTCGGTTATAAAATAACCGATGTGATATATCGAATATTAATGATTTTAATATCGGTTATATAGAACCGACATGAAAAATACTGATGTGTTAAAAAAAATTCAACTAGTGTGTTTATAAGGAAAATATTCTACGTTAAAGCATATAAAATATTACTTATCAGAGTATACAAAAGTACACGAATTTATAAAAAGGTTATACTTTATTTATCTACGAAAATACAGTGGAAATAAACATGAAACAAAACAAGTAACAAGTATGTAATCTTTTAACCCATAGAGAATGGTATCCAACAACTTTGGATAAAGGTCCCTTGATTTATACATTCAAGAAAGTCTGTCTTACCCACACTCGGGTAAGACCTCGATAGAACTATCAGAATCTATCTTGTTATCCCCACATTTTCTATAAATTTAATGTATTTTTAACCCCTGTATACCTATCCCCAGAAGTCCTTAAACATTAAGGTAATCAATACCTCTATCTTCTTATCCCCATAAGTCCTTGACTCTACACAAAAACATTCGGAGTTGAACGAAGACATCGAAAGAAGATGTTCTGTAGGCGAAAATCATGAGAGTCTCTATCTAGATATCACTTCAGTAGCAAGAAATATCTAGAATATTTGATGTCTATATAGCTCATTCAAATGAGATTCTATATATAGGAACTTCTCCAATGGTTGGATCCCTCCTTCAATGATCGATCTTTTCTTTAAATTTCATAAGTACATGTACACATGTCACTAAAACAATAGTTAGTTAGAAAATGATTTTAAAAAATCATTTAATAAGTATAAATAGTATAAGAAAAATTATGTTTCTTAAACAAACCTAATGTTCGAAGTCTAAGGGAAAACAAAGTTTGGAGTCTAACCAAATAAAAATTCAGCGACTATATCCCATGGATATTCGAATTCTGTTTTTCTAGGAATTCGGAACCTGAATTGTTTAGATTTGGGAGTCTGAATTACAATGAATTCAGAGTCTGAATTATAAGGAATTCAGATTCCAAATTCTTAGGAATTTAGTTTGTGAATTTAGAGGAATTAGATGTCTGAATTCTATGGAATACAGAGTCTAAATTTCAGAGAATTGAGAGTCTGAATTTCATAGAATTATGAGTCTGAATTTAAGAGAATTTGGAATCTGAATTTCAGAGAATTTGGAGTCTGAATTTCAGAGAATTTAGAGTCTGGATTGTAGAGAATTGAGAGTCAAAATTGTAGAGAATTTTGAGTCTGAATATTATAGAATTCACAGTCTGAATTCTGATGAATTCAGATCCTAAAGAAAATAATATATTATAACCAAATATTTATAGGATATCAAGGATTTAGATGTAGAAACAAATTTTATACTTAGGAATAAATAGAGTAGGATTTAGAAAAACTATAAAAAAAACAATGAAAGCATAGGTAAGGATAAAATTTCCTTAGTGATGGAAAATAGTCCTTATTAAGATAATTCATAGGAAAAATAAAATTTTCCTAATGTTAGAGTGTTTTTGAATTTCAAAACATAGAGGAATGGAAAATTCATAAGGAAACCTTATTGACTCAACAATATTCACCATTTAGAAAGCAAAAACATCCTTATGAAAAAGAATATAATGACATAGAATTTTTTGTGGACATAAAAAAACATATCTCCCTTTAATTATGAATCAATGTGAATTTTAATAACTCCCCCTTAGGATTAAAAATCCACATGGATCATTTTCTTGATTACCTAAATAAGATTATACATTTTCTTGGATACAAAAATCATCTTCGACAAGAACTCCCCCATAGATTGACTCCCCCTTACATAGGTAATTATCTTCTTTACTTATTATTCTTTTTGTCATTCCTTTCTCCCCTTTTTTCATGTTCAAAAAAGAATACAGTGAATGGAAAAAAATATGGTAAAAAAATATTGGTACTATACAACAAAATATATGTGAGAGAAAATGAAAATTTCATTATTATTGAAAGAATTTGTAATTGAAGGAAAATACAACAAAATATCGAATTATGAAGAAATTATCCTTCATTCTCCATCAGCATTATATTCTTCACAATGGGTTTCATCTTCTTATGCTTCTTTTGATATTCTTCAACATGGTTCAACAACTGATCTTAAACTTCATTTTTCTTCTCTTAGGCATTGATCTATTATTCCTAAGCCTTATTAATTTCTATTTCAGCTTTCAAAACCACTTCTTGATTATTGATTTTTTCATCGATCTAAATTCTAATATCTCATTCCCTTTTCCAATTTAATGAATCTAAGTTAATATTCCCATTCAGATCTATGACTTATTGCTTCCGGGTTATCTGTTTGAGACATAGCTTTTCCTCAAACATTTAATGAGATCACTGAACATTCTGACATTGCTGTCAAAAGAATCCTTCACACTTTACAGAAAATAATCATGGATTCGCATCTCTTTAATTGTTTTCTTGACAACATTGTGATTAACATGCATGATCTTTTGTGTGCTTCATATCAAATGAAAGAAGATTTGAAATCGGCCTCAATCCTGACAAACATATCAATTATAATGGTAATTGAGTCTTCTTTCTCATTAAAGGATTTTTGAAGAAACTGGAACCTTGAGTCTATACTCAGAAATAAGGGAATAGTATCAACTAGATTTTTCAATTATTTGACTACAAAGTCATATCTATGGGAAGACCATTCTGAATCAGATTCATTGGTTGGTGAGGATTCTTTCTCAATCTCATCAGCTTTTCTCTTCAATGAACCACCACCAACTTTCTTTCTCACTACAGATTTCATAGGTGTATCAACCAACACCAATTTTCCCTTATCAACTCTAAGAATGATTTCTGATACTTTAGGAGATTCATCCTTACTATCTTATAGTTGAACTATTTAATCTTCTTCTTCATCAGGTTCTGGGATTACCATATTCTTTCCTGAAGTTATTGGAAGAGATTCTTGCAAAAAAAATTCCAGAACATTAATTTGTTTAGAGGCTTTCTCAACATCCATAATAATGGATTGAACAATATCAGCCTCTTACATCTTTATCCTATGATTCTTTTATTTTTATTGCTTCTCTAGATCCCAAGCATCCATCAATAATAAATATTTTTCCCGAGCAAGGTCCAAGACAAAACTAGGCTCTCCTTCCTTCTTATTCTTCTTGTCTTCTATCCCCTTGGAAACCACTTCACATGGATAGGTCTTTTTCTTCTTTTTTGTTGGTGTTGTTGCTTCAGTTTCTTTAACAACATGATATTTTTCATACATATATTGTTCTTTAACCTTCCTCTTCTTTCCACCCATCTTAGAAGTCTCATACACATTCAGTTTCTTAGATAGGGCTTCTATTTCAGCATCAGATAAATTATAAAAATCTACAGATTCATTATTGAATCCAAGCTTCATCCTTCTGAGGGTGTCATCACTAAGAAGCATGACCTTGAAATTATGTGTCTTATAACTAGAAGGGAATATAAATGATTCTAGAAAAATGACAATAATGTTAGAGAGAATAACTTGATTCAAGGTAATTTTATATTTTAGAGTTCCATTCCTGATATTCATGATTTTCATAAAAATATACATTGCCAAATTTATCCTTCTGAGATTCACTAGAAATACTGAAGCATAAATATCAGTCTTCTTCAGTGAATCCATGTCATCTTTTCTCGGAATGAGAAATCCCTGAACTTGTATATTCAAGAATCCTAATATTTTTAGAGAGACAGATAATATTTAGAGTCTTCACTTCTTCCAAACAAAGAATTACATAGCCTTCTCCTTATCGAAATATCATGATACTTTTGGTAACATATGGGTATGAAAACCATCTTCACCTTCAAATGGAATTCCAATTATAGTGGCGGCCTTACTGTAGGAAAGTCAATATGCCTTTCCATACCTCTTAAATAAAAACTAATCTCTCCCTCTTTTATTGAAGAAAATTATGGATGCATAGAATTCTACCAACAACTCGGAATAAACCAGATCATGTTCCTTCATTTTGGATACACATAATCTCTCCCAGCCATTCAACTTGATATTTTTTGAGATAACAAAATTACGCTTATCAAATAATTTTATATCTGCTAAAATTTCTCTATATATCTTCCATTCAAATATTATTTTTATAGTTGTTATTTGATTAGGAGGAGAAGCTTCCACATATATTTGGAATTGGAGAAAACCTGAAGATTCGGAACATTCTTTAAGAAGAGTGGTAGGATTTCAACGCACCAAAAAATTAAAAATAGATGTGGGACAACCATCAGGGGAACATTATATAGGATTCTGAGGTGGCTTTTCATCTTCCCAAAGAGTTCCAATGGTGGAAATACTTTCGATCAAATCTGATGGTTGAGATGATACCTAAAAAAGGAATTTTGTAGGTTCGGATCATTTGAGGTTCTTAGGAAAAGAATTTGGATTTAGGGAAAGTGAAACCATATATTATTTTATGAAAACACTAACAGGTTAAAAAATTACAAAAAATTAAGTACCGAAACATACCTTTCAGGTTACTAGGAAAATTATCAGTAATGAGATAAATTCTTCTTGAAAAAATTTTTAAATTCCTAAAACTAATTACCAATAAAAATCTCTATTGAAAATTAAATTATGAAAATAATTGGTAAGAAAAATTTTGATTACAAAAAAAAATCAGTATGAAAAAAAATTGATTATGGAAATTTTTTTTCCTAGAATAATTTTGATTACAAATAAAATTTTACTACGAAGATATATGATTACGAAATGAAATTTACTATAAACAAAAATTTTGATTACAAAAAAAAATTTACTATGAGAGAAAAAAAAATTGATTACGAAAAAATTTGACTACCAAGAATATGTACTCCCCCTGTGAAAATGAGTAAGTTACATTAAGGAGATAGATTTTAACAAAGAGATAATATGGAAGATTACCTCATGGTTATCATTCCTATATTTTTTTAAGGTATTCAAATATATCAGAGGGTAATGATTTTTTGAAAATATCAGCAAGTTGATCTAGTATTCCGATAAATTGAAAAATGATATCTCCATTTTGATTGTGATCACTAAAAAAGTGATTCCTATTATCTATGTGTTTTAAGGAGAGTGATGTGTATGTTTTTTTTCTAAGTTCAATGTCACTAGTATTATCACACCATATTTTTGTTTTGGTAAAACTCATATCATAGTCTGTGAGTGTGTGTGGTATCCACAACACTTGACAACAATAACTTCTGACTACTACATATTTTGCTTCAGTAATGGAAAGTGCTACTGATTGTTTCTTTTTTCATGACCAAGAAACTACTGAATCTATTAAAAAATGAAAATTTCCGAATATATATTCCTGTCCATTTTACATCCACAAAAATCAGCATCTGAAAATGTTTTTAAAACTAAATCATTTCCAGAAGTATAAAAAAGTCTTAAATCCATGGATCCCATTAAAAAGCAAAAAATTATTTTTAATACCTTTATTTGAGATTCTTTAAAATTTTATTTATATATTGAACATAAGAATACTAAAAAATTATTTCTTTACAACTATTTGTAATGTATAATAGACTTTTTATCATACCTCTAAATGATTTTTGAGCAACAAGTTTGCCAACTTCATCAAGATCTAGTCAAAACGAGGTATTAATTGGAGTACATATACTCATAGTATTTTCATATCCATAATTATTTAGAAGATAATTTATATATTTATGTTGAGATATATAAGTTCCTTCTGGTTTTTGAGAAATTTGAAAGCCTAGGAAAAATGTTCACTCACCGGTCATACTCATTGCAAACTCAAGTTTCATTAAATTCACAAATGAATCGGTTAATGATTATTGATTTGAACCAAATATAATGTCATCAACATATATTTGAACTATAATAATTTTTTTCTAATATTTCTTTATAAAAAGGCTTGGTTCATCATTTCCATTAATATAAATATTTTGAATCAAAAATTCAGTAAGTCTATCATACCAGGATCTATGAGCTTTTTTAAGTCCATATAAAGCTTTGGAATGTTTGAAAACATGTTCAGGATGTTATGTGTTTTCAAAAATAGGAGGTTGTTCAACAAAAACATAATCTTGAACATAACCATTAAAGAATTCATATTTAACATCCATTTTAAAAATATTTAAATTGAATAATGTATAAAAATCAAGTAAAATACAGACAGATTCAAGTATAGCTACTAGAAAATAGGTTTCTTCATAGTCGATTCCTTCATATTGATCATTGCCTTTAGTGTGAAATCATTCCTTATTTATTACAATGATTCAGTTTTCATCACACTTAATTTTGAAGACCCTTTTTACTCCAATGACAGATGTTTCCTTAGGTCTTTCAACCATGGTCTGGACTTTGTTCCTTTTGAATTCATTTAGCTCATCTTGTATGGATTTTATCAAATCGTCATCTTCTAAAGTTTCATCAGAGGTATTTAGTTCTTATTGGGAATGGAATTCTAGATGTTTAACCTCATTTCTTAAGGAACTTTTAGTAATTATGGGTTTATTTACATAACCAATGATACTATCACTAGGATGATTCTTAAGAAACAATTGATTTGGGTTTTTTAAACCTTATTCATCATCATCTGGTAGGAAATCATCTAGGGTAAATGCTTCAGAAAAATTTACATGAAAATTTCTCTTTATCAGAAGGATGTTCGATCAAGGGTTGATAATAAGTTTTTGATAACACATCTGAGGATCTAGTTTGAGGTTGTTTAAAAACAAAAGGACTAGTTTAATAAAATTAACTTGTATTGTTTCTTCAATAGTACATGTATTTTTATTGAAAACATTATAAGACTTAAAAGTTGTGGAGTATCCTAGGAAAATTCCATCCTCATATTTTGATGTGAATTTAAGTAAATTATATTTAGTATTCAAAATGAATACGTTTCTACCAAATACATTGATATAGGAATGTCTAGTATTTCTCCAATTCCACAATTCGTAAGGGGTTTTGTAATGAAAAGATCTGATTAAAACTCGATTTATAGTATAATAATATGTACTTATAGATTCAGCCCAAATATATTTAGACATCAAATATTCACTCAACATGGTTCATGTTATCTCTTGAATAATTTTATTTCTTCTTTCAATGAAAACATCCTATAGAGGAGTTCTTGGTGCTGAGAAGTTGTTATTAATGCCTTATTTACAACAAAAAGATTCAAAATAAATTTTTTGAAATTTTTATTCATGATCAATATGAATAATTATCAATGGAAGGTTTTTATCATTTTTAACAAGGTCTCTAAAAATTTTAAAATAAGAAAAAGCATTAGATTTTTTTCCCAGGAAATATACACATGTGAATATTTTGCAATCATCAACTGAGAAAAATATATAATATTTTCCTCCAATGCTTCGAGATTTTATTGGACTCAAAATATCCATATGCACCAACTAGGATGCAATAGTAGTTGAGACTTCACTAATATATTTAAAACATGATTTATGTTTCTTTTGATATTTACAGGGATTAAAAAATTTGGAATTATCAAATCTATGCTTTGATAGATCATTAAAAAGCCTTTTCTTAGCGAGTTTAGATGGGTTCCTAAGGATACACTGTCCAAACCTTTTATGACATAACCAATATTGATATTCCATATCACTACTACAAGGTAGATCTTAGATCTTATGGTCTTCTAATTATAGTGTGTATACGTTTTTTGCCTATTGGTAGAAAAAATAATCTGTTTCTTGGAATTGGGTACTAAACACTTTTCATTCCTAAAATTCATAAGGCAATCTTCATCACATTATTGGATTATGCTGATGAGGTTGTTCTTAAGACCCTTTGTAGTATCGAAATATGATGTATATTCCCAATATATAAGAGGGGGTGAATTTTATACTTTAAAAATTCATTTGGAACCATTAAAGTTGGTTATAAAACATTATATGTTTAACAAAGTTAAACAATGTAAATTTACAAGACCTCATAGTTATACAAATTTGATAGATTCCAAAAATATTGTTCCAAAATGAGTCTTAAGAAACGTTTGCAAGGAAAAATATTATACATTAAAGCGTATTGAATCTTACTAGTCAGATTATACAAGTATAGGAAAGTATAAGATTGTTATATTATCCTTATTAATTAAAATGAAGTGGAAAACAAACATGAAACAATACCCGTAACAAGTAAGAAATCTTTTAACCCAAACAGTAGAGTATCCAACAACCATGGATAAAGGTCCCCTGATTTATATTTTCATGAATGTCTGTCTTACCCATACTAGAGTTAGCCCTCAATAAGAATATCAAATTCTATCTTGCTATCCCCCAATCCATTGAACTTCAATGTAGTCAGCACCTCTATATTCCTTATCAAGGGAGTCCTCGAACATTATGGTAGTTGGAACCTCTGTCTTCCTATCCCTGAAATCCCTTGATTGTACACAACAAAAATTAGAGTCTGACAAAGAAATCTAAACAAGATATTTCATACACACAAGGAATGATAATATCTCTTTCTAGAAATCCCTTTAGCAGCATGTAATCTCTAGAATTTTAGAACAATGTTTTTGGGCTCATTTAAATGAGCTATTATTTATAGGATCATTTCCAATGGTCATCTCCCTCCTCCAACGCTCATATTTTTTCCTTGAATTTTGGAGGGACCTGTACACATGTCACTCAAACGACGGTTGGTTAGAAATAGAATGCATGACATCATTTTATAACTACAGCAAGGGTAAGTATAACATGGGTGCTCTATCAAATATATTTTTTCTCAGAGTCTAAGGAAAAAAAATAAAGTTTGGTGTCAACGGAAAAACTATTCAGAGTCTATATTACATGGATATTCAGATTCTGTTTTTCAAGGAATTCAGAATCATAATTCTTTAGACTTCGGAGTCTAAATTCTAAGTAATTTGGAACCTAAATTCTAAGGAATTTGGAGTCTGAATTCTATGGAATTTGGATTCTGAATTCTAAGAAATTCGAAACCTGAATTCTATGGGATTAAGAGTCTTAATTATATGGAATTCGGTACCTGAATTCTATGAAATTTGGAGTCTGAATTCTAATGAATTCAGAACCGGAATTCTGAAGAATTCAGTGTCAGAATTATGAGGAATTCATTGGTTGTATTTTAGATAATTTAGAGACTAAATTTCACAGAATTCAATGTCAAAATTTCATAGAATTTGGAGTCTGGATTTTAGAGAATTCATAGTCTGAATTTTAGAGAATTTGGAGTCTGAATTTTGGAGAATTCAGAGTCTAAATTCAGAGGAATTTAGAATGTGAATTTGGATCCTGAAAACAGAATACTCTATATATAAGAAATTATATAATTACAAGGTTTTAGATGTGAAACTTAATTTTAAACTTATGAATAAATATAGTTATATTTAGAGATACTAAAATACGAACAATGAAAAACAGTTAAGGATAAATTTGTCTATGGAAGGGAAATTTTCATTATTAAGGAAAATCTGTGCGGAAAACAAAATTCCTTGAGATAGACTGTTTGTGGTTTTCAAAACATATAGGAATGGAAAAGTCCTATGTAAATCTTATAGTCTCAATAATTTCCCACTTTTTGGAAAGCACAAACATCCTTTCTAAAAAGAATATAAGGACTTTGAAATTTTTATGATCTTGAAAAAAAACATATCTCCCTTTACTTGTGGACCATAATGAAAAATTACATACTCCCCCTTAGGCTTTGAAATCACTATGTATCATAATATTTATTTCTTGAATGAAATTTTATTTTTTCTTGCATACAAAAAAATTGATGATAAATACTCCCCCTTTGATGAACTCCCCCATACTTAGGAAAATTTCTTCCTTACATACTATTCTTTTTGACATTCATTTCTCCCCCTTTGTGATTTTCAAAATAAAATAAAGTGAATTGAAAAGAACACATCGTACCTGAAATATTAGTACTAAACAATAAAAAATATAACATGCAACCAAAATTTCATTAAGATTGAAAGAATTTGTAGAATAGAAAAATACAAAAAAATATCAGATTTGAAATGAAATTATCCCTCCTTTTCATTCAACATCATCTTCTTCACAATTGTTTTATGATTCATGAGTTCCTTGTGTTCATCTTCCATGCACTTCAGTAGCTGATCTTGATCTTTACTTTTCTTTTCTAAGGCTTTAATTTTTTCTTCTTAAGTCTTAAGCATATCAGTCTGAGGAATTAAGGATTCTTCTTATTTAGAAAGTTTTTCCTCAAGCTCGATTCTAATATCCCTTTCCCTCTTCCAACTCTGAGCAATTGAATACAATTTCCCATTTAGATCATTCACATCTTGCATCCAAGTAGGTTTTTTGAAGAGATAGATTTTCTTAAAAATACTTAGTGAGATTATTGAATTTAGCATCCTCTATTTCAAAGGCATACTTGACATTATCTAGAAACTCATCGAGAATTCTCATCTCTTCAAAATATTTTCATTGACCAACTAGTCATCTTCTTGTAAGATCTTTTATGGGCTTCATAATTAGTGAAAAAGGTTTTAAAACTGGCCTAAAATTTGATGAACTTATCCATCACCAAGGATACTGAATCTATTCTATGATTTAAGTAACAACGAATCATTTAGCACCATGAATCTATGATTAGAAATAACAAAATTGTACCCACCAACTTCTTTAATGACTGAAAAAACAAGATCTAAACTAGGAGAATATGGTTCTGAATTTGAATACTTTGATGATGATGATTTTTTCTCAAGCACATCAGCTTTCCTCTTTGATGAAGCCCCAACATATTTCTTACTAACCAAAGACTTGGTAGCAGTATATCCTTCAACTGATTACCGTTACCTTTTTTTGAAATGATATGATCATCATTTGGTGATTCATGCTTGCTGTCTAATCACTCAACAATTTTATCTTCATCAAAATTTTCATTATCACCTTCAACCTGAGGTTCTCCTTGATGAATAATATCATGACTAATACTTTAATCCTTGAATTTTATATTGACTTATTTCTAATCCTTGTCATACTTTCTAGTTGTAGAAAGCTTATAAGATTCGGCATCAGATGTTCTGATGGATATCTTCTTAGAAGTACTTTTATTCTCATGATAATATTCCACTTGTCGTATCATGTCATCAGCATCACCACTTCCTTCTTCTTTTTCTTTGTCCGATTATTATTCTTATTCTTCCTCATCTTCTTCTTTCACTTATATTTCTACTAAATCTTCTTCTTTTTATTTATGTTGTTCTAGAATCACCACTTCTTTCCTGGAGTCTCTGCAAGTAATTATTTCATAAAATATTTTGGTACCGAAATATTTTCGGAGGCTTTTTCAGCAGCCTTAAAAAAAGATTAAACAATTTCAACTTCCGAAAATTTATTTCTCTTCTTAATCTCTTTTTTTTCTCCTCACGCTCTTCAAAAACCTTCACTTTTACCACTATTTCCTTAGCACGGTCTAAGCCAAACATAGGCGCCCCTTATTTTCATATTTTCTTATCTTCTCTCCACTTTGAAACTACCTCATCAGGATAAGATTCCTGCTTATTTGACTTCGGTGGTGCCGATTGAATTTCCTTAGAAACAAAAACTTTTTCTATCTCTTCAATTTCCTTTACATTCATCTTCCTTCCACCTTTTTAGAGGATTCACCTATAACAAATTTCTATGATAATGCTTTAACTTCTTCATTTGATAAATCATAAAAATCTCCAGATTCACCAGAAAATCCAATTTTCATTCTTTTTAGAGTTTCATCGCTTAACAACATTACCCTAAAATTTTTTAACATTGATTTGCACAAAAGTTTCACTACTTCTAACCAATAAATGATGATCTTTGATAGGATTTACAGATACATGATAATATAGACATCATATTCCCATTCTTGATATTCTCAATCATAACCAAAATATACTTAACCAAATTATGATTCTGACGGTTCATTATGAAATCCAAAACATACCTATTGTCTTTAATCAGAGTATATTTATCTACTTTCCTCGGAATCATAAGGCCCTGAACCCACAGTTCTAGAATCTACAAATTTGTAGAAAGATGAAGAATCACTGAATTCTTAACTCCAACCAAACCAAGGAACTCTATGGCCTTTTCCTTATCAAAACTTATTATATCATTAAGTAACTTATGGGAAAAATATTCATATTTTCATTCATAAGTTATTCCAATCAAATTGGATAACATAAAATAAGAAAGAGAATAAGTCATACCAAAACTCTAGAAACAAAATTTGTCTTTGCCTCATTGATTGAAAAAAATACAGATTCATAAAACCCCACGAGCAACTCCGGAATCACCGGATCCTCTTACATGGGTTTTGATACAGCTATACCCTCCCATCCATTTAACTTGATGTTATATGAGATGATTGAATCATACATACTAATAAATTCTGAGTCTACCAACCTTTCACGATAAATATTCCATTCAGAGATTTCCTTTACGGTTGACATTTATTTTTTAAGATAAGATTCTTTAGACATTCAAAACTAAGGAAGACCTAGGACATTCGGAAAGGTCTTACGTAAGATGGGTAGAGAATCAGCACGCAAGTGGATGGGGTCCGATGTGGGATGACCATTGGGGGTCCTTTATATAGGCAATTAAAGTGATAGTTCGACTTCCCTGATTGATCTAATAGTTGAAAGATTCTTGAGAAGATTTTATGGTTGAGATGATAGTCGAAGAAGGATTTTGATAGATTCCTATCTTTTCTGGTTTTTAAGAATAACATTTGGATTTAAGGAAAAGTGAATCCAGAAAATTTAAAACAAAAATAAATACCAAAAAGTAAAAGAAGATTATGAGAATTTAGAAACGAAAATATAGCTTTCCAAATGCTAGGAAGAATATTCATAATAAGGAAAAATTATTTTTGAATAACTTTAGATTCCAAAATATTGATTATGAAAAATTTTGGACTACGAAAAAATTGACTAAAATCATTTTAGATTAAGAAATAATTTTAACTTGGAAAGAAATTGACTATGATAATTTTGACCACTAAAATGTTTTACTACGATACTTTTTACTATAAAAATGTTTTACTAGGAAATGTTTTTTAAAAAATATGACAAATAAGAAAATGTACACCCCCAATGAAAAACGTTTCTTACTATAAGGATATTGGTTCCAAGAAGAAGTTGATATGGAATATTACCTTATAGTTATAATTCCTAACATCTATTTTATGTTTTCAAATCTACTGGAGAGTAATGATTTTGTGAAAATATAAGAAAGTTGATCTTGAGTTCCTATAAATTGATGAATGATATCACCATTTTGTGTGTGATCCCTAAGAAATTGATGCCTAATATTAATGTGTTTTTCATGAGAGTGATGTGAAGGTTTTTTACTTAAGGAAATGGTACTAGAATTATCACACAATATTTTTGTTTTGGTAAAACTCATACCATAGTCTGTGAGTGTGTGTTGCACACACAACACGTGAGCACAACAACTTGTTGCTGCTACATATTCAGCTTCAACAGTGGAACTGCTACTTAGTGTTGCTTTTTTTATGACCAATAAAATAATGAATCTCTTAATAAATGAAAAGTTTCAGACGTACTTTTCCTATCCATTCTACATCCACCAAATTCAACATCCAAAAAACGTTTTAAAATATAATCTTTTCCATAAGTATAAAAGAGTCCTAGATCCATGGTTTCCTTTAAGTAGTGAAAAATCATTTTCATTACCTTTAAATGAGATTCCTTAGGATTGGATTGATATCATTCACATTATAAAACCAAAAAAATTAAGCCAGGATGACTAGCTGTCATGTAATGTAGACTTTCTATCATACCTCAAAAAGATGTATGATCTACTGGTTTCCTTGATTCATCAAGATCTTGGGAATTTTAGGTACCAATGGGAGTACTTATACAATTAGTGTTGTCATATCCATATTGTTTAAGAAGATCTTTTGTATACTTATGTTGTGATATATAGATTCCTTCTAGTTTTTGAGAAATTTGAACACCATGGAAAAATGTTAACTCAACCATAATACTCATTTCAATCATAGATTTCATTAAATCCATAAAGGAATCCATTAAAGATTGTTTAGTTGAACTGAATAAAATATCATCAACATAAATTTGAACAATAAATTTTTTTTTCATATCTTTATTTTTAAAAAGGGATGGATCAGCATATCCCTTTTCATAATTTTTTTGAATCAAAAATCGTTTATGTCTATCATACCAAACTCTAGGGGCATGTTTAAGTTTATATAAAACTTTTTTATGTTTAAAAACATGTTCAGTATATTTTGTATCTTCAAAACTAAGAGTTTGTTTAAAAAACATCCTCTTGAACAAAACCATTAATTAAAGAAAATTTAACTTCCATTTTAAAAAGTTTGATATTAAAGAATGTTGAAAAGGAAAGTATAATATGAATGGATTCATGTATAGCTACTGGAGCATAGGTTTCTTCAATGTCTATTACTTCTTGTTGATTATAGCCTTCAGCAACCAATATATCTTTGTTTCTTACTATGACTCCATTTTCATCACACTTATTTCGGAAGACCCATTTTACTCCAATAACAGAATTTTCGTTAGGTCTTTTAACCAAGGTCCAAAATTTATTCCTTTCAAATTCATTTATCTAAACATGCATAGCTTTTATCCAATCATCATCACTTAAATAATCATTATTGATTTTTTGTTCTAATTAGGAACGTAATTATAGATGTTATACTTCATTTATTAAGGGACTTATAGTCCTTAAAGGTTGATTTACATAACCAATGATACTATCACTAGGATTATTCTTAAGAAACAACTAATTTGGGTTTTGAAAACCATATTAATCAATGTATGGTTGGAATTCTTATGGGGTAAATGCTTTAAAAACATTTTCTTGAACAATTTCTTTATCAGAAAGATCTTCTATTAAGGGTTGATAATAAATTTTTTAAAATGCATCTAAAGATGTAGGTTGAGGATGCTTAAAAACAAAAGGATCAGTTTCATCGAATTTAACATGTACTATTTCTTCAACAGTAATCGTATTTTATTGAATACTCCATAAGCCTTAAAAGTCATGGAGTATCATACAAAAATTCATTGATCTTATTTTGGTGAAAATTTGTGTATATTACCTTTAGTATACTGAATGAATACCTTGAAACCAAAAACCATGAAGTAGGAATGTCTATGTTTTCTACCATTCCATAACTAATAAAGAGTTTTATTCAGAAAAGGTCTAATCAAAACATGATTTATAGTATAGCAAGCAGTACAAACAGCTTCATCCCAAAAATGTTTGGCTACCAAATATTCAATCAATATGGTTCTCATTATCTCTTGAATAATTTTATTTATTCTTTCCAGAACACCATTTTGTTAAGGAGTTCTTTGTGGTGAGAAGTTATCAGTAATAATTTTCCTACTACAAAAAGTTTCAAAAACAGAATTTTCAAATTCTCCTCCATGATCACTATGAATAGTTATCAATGGAAGGTTTTTTTGATTTTTAATTTGGGCTAAAAAACTTTTGAAATAAGAAAACACATTAGATTTCTTTTCTAGAAAATATACCCATGTAAATCTAGTGTAATCATCAAATAAGATCCATATACCCCACCTATAACGCATCAATGGTTAAGACTTCACCGACTGATTTAAATCATGATTTATATTTCATTCCATATTGATAAGGATCACCAAATTTTAAAGAATCAAATCTATGGACTGGTAGATCCTTAACCAGATTTTCATAGTGAGTTTGCATGGGTACTTATGGTTACAGTGTCCTAACCTTCTATTCCATAACCAAGAATGATCTTCCATTACACTAAGACAATGTAGATCTTGGCTCCTAAGGTCTTCTATGTTTAGGGTGTAAACATTCTCATTCCTATGGGCTGAAAGAATAAACTCTTCCTTGTAATTTTTTACTAAAAACCTATCATTCCGAAAATTACCAAGGTATCCTTCTTAGAATAATTGACTTAGGCTAAAATGGTTGAGTCTATGACCCTTAACAAATAAAACATTTGAAATCAATGTTTTTTCAAGAAGTACAGTGTTACCTATACTAAAAATTCTCCCTGAACATTTTCTCTGAATGTTTCTTTTCTTCCCTTCATCTTGATAATATTTTCAGAGAATTTTTTGTTACCAGCCAAATGCTGGGAAGATCCACTATCCATGTACTATGTATTGCAATTGTTACTTTTTTTACTTTCCTGAAAATAAGAGTGTTAGACATTAAGAACCCAAACATTCTTGTATCGTGGAACATCATCATGGTAAATTTTTGGAATCTGAATTTTCTTTGAAAAATAAGATTTATGAAAACCTAAAGACTGTGTTTTTTAGGAAGAATTTTTTTCCCAATGCCCACCACACTGACACTTAGTACAGAGTTGAACACTTTGAGGTACTAAATAATTATTACAAAAAACTGGTTCTGAATGAGTATAACCAAATCCATAATTAATCCTTAGAGGTCAAATTTGGGAATACATTTTATCAACGTTTTCCTTACCTAAGGTAAAGATTGAAAAACACTTCCTCGAGGAAAATATTTATGAATTTAGCTTAATAACTATGTTTTTATCCTAAAAAACATTAGTTTTTTCACTAGAGTTTATCTTGGAAAAAATTTTCTTTGAAATTACTATTTTGATATCCATATAAAGTTTATCCTTCTTAGAATTAACATCGTAAATGTTTTTGAAATACATTTAAAATCATAAATTTTCTTATGAAGATCATTAGAATGATCTGATACTTCTTTCATAAGAAAATAATTCCTAGAATTTTCATTATCAAACTTTTTTTGACATTAGAATTTTCATTCTCAAGGAGCTTAGAAAACCTAGACACTTTTTCATACGTAGGTAAAGTATTATCTTCATCATATGAAAATTCTTTATCTGAGGATTCACAATATTTACTCTCACTATAATTAGTGTTCAAGGATTCATTGGTGATGGATTTAGAATTCTGTACCCTAGCCATTAGATACTGATTTCCATTAGGAAGATTAGAAAATAGGCATATATTCTTCTACTAGAATAATCATACTCTGAGGATTCTTTAGAAGAGTTTCCACCATTGGGACTCCATACTTCATTGCCTTTCAAAACATTCTTAGATTTAGTCTTCTAGTACTTCTTTCTATTCCTCTCATTAATCTTTTCCGTTCTATCTTTTCTCTTAAGCATAGGAAAATCTGGCCTTATAGGCCCAGATCTTTTTCATTCATAACAAGTGAATTCTTTTTCTTTCTTGTCCTTTGTTTCTTTCTTCATGAATCTATACTAAAATTATTTCTTCATAAATATCTTATCCATACATATAGAAATATTAGCTAGTTCATTCACATAATGTTCACTTTCACTTGATTCAGATAAAACAGTGACCTTCCTTGACTTGGATGTAGTAACCCTTTCAGGAGTCCTGGATTTCATCTGATTTGAAGAAGTTGTAAAAGAAACACTTCCATTTACATTCTTCTTATTATTTAGATCAACATCTCTTTTCATTCTTCCCTCATGTTGAATAGGAGTTCCAAAAATCTCATCATGTGTAATCTGTGATAATTTCATATTCTAATCAATAGTTATTCTCTTTGATTCCCACTTATTAGGCATTATATCTATAATCTTATCAACAAGTTCCTGATCATCTAAACCTTTCTCACCCATAGATTTCAAAATATTAAAAATGGTCATAAACCTCCTTTGTACCATACAATCTGGTTCTCCATAAGGACATAGAAATCCAAGATATTCTAATCTATTTATAGCTCTTCTGGTTTCAATAACTTTAAAAGTTCCAAAATGAGTAACCTCCAGTTTCTTCCAAATACAATTTTCAGCTTCATAAGAAGAAATCTGGTAATATATATTCCCAGTCATGGAACATGACAAAGTATTGTTTACCTTATAGTTAAGTTGATATTATGATTTTTCTTGATTAATAAATGTTCTGACTTCTTTATCAAGAATCTTGTAATCTCTATTAAGAAATACAATGTTGTCCACACTAGTTTTAATGAAAAAAGTCTTCATACGATATCTCCAATATTCATAATCATTCTCATCAAATATAGGTGGTCTAGTAGGATTAATATTTTCAATTGAACCAACATTCATTCCTTCCATCTAAAACAAATCGTTCCATAGAATCTTGTTAGTAATAAATGTTTGTAAACAAGGATAAAAATCCAAAGAAAAGAAAATATAGATCAAAGGAAACTTGAGAAAGGAAAATTATATGTGAATATAAGTATTTCAAAAACCTCCTCTGATACCAATTGTATGATCAAAATATGACGTAGATGCTCAATATACATGATGGGGGTGAATTGTATACTTTAAAAAAAAATTTGGAACCATTAAAGTTGGTTATAAAAATTCCTATGATTAAAACAGTCAAACAAGGTACATTCACAAGACCGCTTAGTTCTAAAAATATATATATTTTGAAAATATGCTTCAAAAAATGAATATTAAGAATTGACTACAGGGAAAAATATTCTACCTTAAATCATATAGAATCTTACTAACCATAGTATAAAAGTACCAGAATGTATAAGATTGGTATACTTTCTTTATTAATCAAAATGCAATGAAAAAAAACATGAAACAATTCATGTAACAAGTAAGAAATATTTTAACCCAAAGAGTAGGGTATCCAAAAACCTTGGTTAAAGGTCCCTTGATTTATACTCTCAAGAAAGTCTATCATACGCACACAAGGGTAAGCCCTTGATAAAAATATCGGAGTCTGTCTTGATATCTCCACAATCCCTCATATTTCAAGGTAGTCAACTCCTCTGTCTTCTCTATCAAGGAAGTCCTCAAAAATTAAGGTAGTCAGAACCTCTGTCTTCATATCCCCGGAAGACCTCGATTGAACATAGCAACAATCAGAGTCGCATGAAGCAATATGAACAAGATGTTCAGTACACACAAGGCCTGAGAGTCTCAATCTCTAGAAATTGCTTTTGCATCACGTAATATCTAGAGTTTTATAATATTGTTTTTGGGCTCATTAAAAAGAGATCCTATTTTTATGTGCACATTCAATGGTCGGATCCATCCTCTAATAGAAATATTTTTCTTTGAATTTTGGAGGGAACTATGCATGTGCCACTCAAACAATGGTTGGTTAGAAACAGAATACATGAAATCGTTTTATAACTATAACAAGGGTATGTAAAATATGGTTTCTCTATAAAATATAATTTTTTAGAGTCAAAGAAAAAATAACGTTCAGATACTAAGGAAAAAAATATTTGGAGTTTATATTACAGGGATATTCAGATTCAGTTATTCAAGGAATTCGGAATCAGAATTTTATAGACTTCAGAGACTGAATTCTAAGGAATTCATAGTGTGAATTATGAAGAATTTGGAGTCTATATTATAAGGAATTTAGAATTTTAATTCTAATAAATTTGGAGACTGAATTATAAGGAATTTGAAGTCTGAATTTTATTTAATTCGGAGACCGAATTCTATGGAAATCAAAACCAGAATAATAAGTAATTCAGTGTCCAAATTTCAGAAAACCCAGTTTCCGAATTTTAGAGAATTCAGAGTCTGAGTTTCCGTGAATTCGGAGTCTGAATTTTATAGAATTCAGAGTCTGAATTTCAAAGAATTTGGAGTCTAAATTTCAGAGATCTCAGAGTCTGAATTCTGAGGAATTCAGAATCTAAATTTGGATCCTAGAAACAGAATACTCTATATCTAAGAAATTATATAATTCTTAGGTTTTAGACATGAAACTGAATTTTACACTTGGGAATAAAAAGATTTTGATTTAGATAGACTAAAATATTAACAATTTAAAGCAGTTAAAGATAAATTTCCATGGTGACAGAAAACATTCCTAGTTAAGGAAAATCTGATTGGAAATGAAATTTCATTTGAGATAGAGTGTTTGTGATTTAAAACACATAAGAATGGAAAATTCATATGTAAACCTTATAGAATCAACACCCTTAACAAATATAACATTTAAAATCAATGTTTTTTCAAGAAGAACAATGTTACCAATACCAATAATTTCTCTCTGATAATAATCTCCAAAAGATACATTTCCTCCTTCCATCTTGGTAATATTTTCAAAGATGTTTTTGATACAAGTCATATGCCGGAAAAATCCATTATCCATGTACCACATATTGTTTTTGGTACTATCTTTATTTTCATGAAAATAAGAGCGTTAGACTTTCGAAACCCAAAAATTAGTGAATCTGGAAGTTTATGAAAGCAATATTTTAGGAATACACATTTTCATAGAAAAATAAGCATTATGAAACCCTAAATACAAGGTTTTATTTAGAGAACATTTTTTCCCAATGACCACCACACTAAAATTTAGTACAGAAAGGATCACTTTGAGGAAAAAAATATTTATTACTGAAAACTGTTTTAGAATGGGTATAACCAAATCAATAACTATTCCTTAGAGGTCAAATTTGGAATACATCTTGTCAATGTTTTCATTACCAGAGGTAATGTTTGACAAAAAATTCCTTAAGGAAAATATTTTTGAAATTTTTTAATAACTAAGTCTTTATCCTCCAAAACATTAGTTTTAGAACTAGAGTTATTCTCTAAAATATTTTTCATAGAAATTACATATTTAAGATCCTTAGAATGTTTCTCCTTATCAAAATTAACTTCCTCATGGTTTTTGATAATACTTTAAAATTCATAAATTTTCTTATCAAGGTCTTTTGATATATCTTATACTTATTTAGTAAGAATAGAAATTCTATAATTTTCCATATTATGATTTTCTTGAGTTTGAAATTTTCATTCTCACGAAGTTCAGCAAACGTAGACACTTTTTCATAGGTAGGTAATATATTATCATTTTTAGAAGAAGATTCTTCATCTTAAGACTTATAGTATTTATCATCAGTATAATTTTCATTCAAGGATAAATTAGTAAAAGATTCATGATTATGTACCTTCCCATTAGACAATGATTTTCAATGTTTAGTGTGTCTAGTATACCTAGATTCTTCTGACCAGAAGATTTGTACTCTAATGATTCATTAGAAGAGTATCTACCACTACCACTCCATGCGTCATTAGATTTCAATACATTCTTAGAATTATTATTATAGTATTTCATTCTATTACTTTCAAAATACTTTTTCCTTTACATCATTTTTCTTACACATAGGAAAATCACGTATGATATGCCCAGCTCTTTTTCATTCATAACAAGTGTCTTCCATGTCTTTCTATTCATTACATTATTTCTTCTTATATCTATACTAAAAGTATTTTTTCCATAAATCTTTATCATCCTTAAAATAATATTTGCTACTTAATTCTCACTATGTTCACTTTCATTAGATTTAAATAAATCAGTTACTTTATTTTACATGGATCTGGCAACCCTTTTGTGAGTCTTGACTTTAGTCATAGAAAAGGCTATAGTTCCACTAACATTTTTCTTCTTATTCATATCAGCATCTCTTTTCATTATTTCCTCATGTTGAAAAATATTTCTAAAAAGTTTGTCATGGTTAATTTATGTTACATTCCTATTCTCATCAATATTAGTTTTCTCAGATTCCCACTCATTAGTCATGATATCTATAATCTTGTCCAATATAGCTTCACTATATAGATCTTTTCCACCCATAGATTGAAAACTATTAACAATTATTATAAACATTTGTTTCAATTTACATATTGGTTCTCTAGAAGGAAATAAAAACTCATGTTATTCTGCTCTAAGAAGTGCTCTTCTAATTTCTGTAACATTGGATGCACCAAAACGAGTATCCTCCAATTTATTCTAGATACAGTTTGAGGCTTCATAAAATTAAATATGACTATATATATTATTGGTCATGGAACACAAAAATTTAATATGTACCTTGTAGTTTAGTTGATATTATGACTTTTATTGATTGTTAATGTTTCTGACTTCTTTATCAGGAATCTTGTAATCTCTAGTAAGAATATTAAAATTGTCCACTCCAGTATTAATAAAAAATGTCTACATACGATCTATCCTGTACTCATAATAATTTCCATCAAAAATATGTTTTCTAGTGGGATTTAGATTTTCAATGTAACCAACATTCATTTCTACCATTATAAAAGAAAATATCATTCAAAAAAAACTTGTTAATAGTAAATTTTTGTAAACAAGGATAAGAATTATTTAGAAAGAAAAAAAAATAGAACAATGAAAACTTAAGCAAGAAAACTTATATGTGAATATAAATATTTCAGAGACCTCATTGATTAAAAATTTTAGGATCAAAATATGAATATAGATGCTCAATTAAAAGTGGGGAGGGAGTGAACTGTATGTTTAAAATTTTTATTTTTAACATTAAGGAAAATTATGTTTACCAAGGTAAAACAAGGTAAATTCCCAAGACCTCTTTTAGTTCTACAAAACTGGTAGGTTTTGGAAAACTAGTTCTAGAAATGAATCATAAGGAACGTTTAAAAGGAAAAGATTCTACCTTAATGCATATATAATCGTACATAACAGAGTATACAAAAGTAAAAGAAAGTAAAAGAAGGTTATACTTTATTACCTTATCAAAATACAGTATAGATAAACATTAATCCACACAACTAGAAAGTATTAAATATTTTAACCCAAAGATAAGGGAATCCAACAAACTTTGATAAAGGTCCCTTGATTTATGCATTCAAAAATTATTGTCTTACCTACATCCAGTTAGGCCCTCGATAGGAATATCAGAATCTGTCTTTCTATCCCCAAAAGCCCTCGAACTTTAAGGTAGTAGGAAAATCTATCTTCATATCCTTGGAAGTCCATGAAAATTTAGGTATTTGGTACCTCTTTCTTCCTATCCCTAAAATTCCTCCATTGTACACAGTAATAATCAGAGACGCATGATAAAATCTAAACAAGATGTTAAGTACGCACAAAGCATGCGAGTCTCTCTCTAAAAATCACTTCAGTAGCATACAATCTCCACGTTATTCTCTTTCTATATAGCTCGTTAAATTGAGACCTTATTTATAGGAACTTCTATAATGGTTGGCTACCACCTCCAATAGATATATTTTTCCTCCAATCTCATAGGGACCTGTACACCTATCACTCAAATAACTGTTTGTTAAAAATAGATTGTATGACATAGATTAATAACTATAACAAGTGTAAAAAAATATGGTTTCTTAACCAAATATAATTTTAGGAGTATAAGGAAAAATAATGTTTGGAGTCTAAAAAAATTAACATTCAGAGACTATATCTCATGGATATTGGGATTCTGTTTTTCAATGTCTTCGGAACCGGAATTCTATAGATTTCAGAATCTGAATTCCAATGAATTGAGAGTCCAAATTCTAGGTATTTAGGAATCCTAATTCCAATGAATTGGGTGTCAAAATTATAAGGAATTAGGAGTCTGAATTATGAGGAATTAGGAGTCTGAATTATGAGGAATTTGAAGTCATAATTTCAGAGAATTCAGAGTCTGAATTTTAATGAATTCGGAGTCTAAATTTTAGAGAATTCGGAGTCTAAATTTTAGAGAATTCATAGTCTAAATTTCTAAGAATTTAGATTCTAAATTTTAGATAATTCCATGTTGTAAATTTAGATAATTCGGAGTCTTAATTTTAGAGAATTCAGAATCTGAACATTAGAGAATTCAGATTCTGAATTTTAGAGAATTCAGAGTCTTAATTTTTATGAAATCTGATCCTGAAAACAGAATACAATATAACCAATTATTTATAGGATTATAAGGTTTTATATGTGAAACAAAATTTTATAATTAGGTATAAAATTTGTTTTTTTAGAATATATAAAATAATCAATGAAATCATGTGTAAGGATATAATTTCTTGGTGAAGGAAATTTTTCATTATTAATATAATTCATAGGGAAAATATAATTTTCTGTATGTTAGAGTGTTTGTGATTTTACAAACACCGAGGAATGAAAACGTCATAAGGAAACCATATTGACTCCACTACAAGTTCTCTTTTGTAACACCCCATGACTTTATAATATTTTCATTTTTGAATAATTTAATTTTTTTTAATTGCTTTATTTTTACACAGCATGATGTTAAGCTTACACTATACACAACAATGAGTTATCTTTTGTTACATGCAAGGCCCAGTTCTATCGAACTGAAATATATTAAAAATATTATAATTTAACATAGTATTATTATATAATATAATAATATTGTTGGTTAATATTATATAT